>OZ025785.1:456950-1049950 GCA_964019425.1 Flectonema sp. DT1601
TTTATTTATTTTTTCTAAAAAAAAAAAAATTATATTTCCCATCGGTGTTGCATTCATGTGACAGGTGCCTTATGCTGTTGTAAAAAAGTGTTTTTTATTTATTTATTTTTATATCTTGATTTATTTAAAATTATTCATTCCTACAATAAAAAAGGGTATCCCGACATGTATGTGCTGCTGTGTGTGGAGAGCACCCCTGTCTCGTATAATGAAAAAACTTTAACAGAGGAAGAGGTAGATATCCTTAGCAGTACGTTGGGTGGGATCACTTTATCGATAGGAATTCCTCATCTTTATCGAAGAAAAGATCAGATGGGAAGACTTCCACCACCACAAACAGAAGAAATGACGGTTGAAGGAAGAAATTTTTTTAGTGATGGCGAGGAGGGGGAAAGTTAGTCTTAAAAGGTTATGCAAATGTCTTAAAGTTTGCGAAGATAAAATAATAAGTGCCTCGTACATCGATGGTCCAAGTTACTGTCACTTAATGAAAATAACTGCTAAAGACAGCACCACGGCAGGGGAACTATTAATAATTCTTTCTGGTTATCAAACAGAAGAAGACTTACTGGTTGCTATCCCACTACAGCAGGAAGAACATCATGTCGTCCAGTTGCATGGGCAGAGGATGAAAGTGAAATGTCGTTTTCTAAGCCACCGGATGCAATTGCACCTCCACTGACACACGATCAATTGTCGTCACCGATATCTCAAACAGTTATTCCTCCATTGCATGTAAAACACTTTACTGAACTACCCCTTTGTCCTACTTGCTTTGAACGTTTAGATGCCAGTGTGAGTGGAGTTCGTAACATGTTTTGTACTCATTCAGATCAGTGTTTATGTCATGAGGGAAGTTCATGTAGAGTATGTCAGGCATGGATCACGACTGATTTACACCTCTCAAATAATACTTTTGATGATCTCCACGGTGGTATATTACCTCAGGCTGTGACTACATCACAACCTCCTTATTTTATTCATGATTGTGATGTAAATATTTCTTCACCTGTTAGTAGTTCAGTTGATGACAATAAGTTATCTCGTGGTAGCAGTCCGTCTGATTTCCCTGCAGGAGATGAGTCGAATGTTAAATTATCACGTAGGCCTCTCAATGATGTCAAATCTGTTTCAATTTCTCCTCAACAAATTCAAAAACAAAACAACGATATGAAATTACCAAAATGTGGGGTATGCGAACGAATGGATTCTCTATGGGGATGTCTTATCTGTGGATTTATAGGTTGTGGTAGATACACAGAACAACATACTTTGTGGCATTGTCACCGTACCAAGCATCCATTAGTAATGGAGTTGACTAGTCAGAAGGTTTGGGACTACGATAGTGATTTATTTGTTCATAGGTTACTGATTCATAAATCTGAAAAATCTGTTTTACCGGATCAGTACTGTGATAGAGATCCTGACATCGGAGATAGCTCTTCAGCGATGATGAACATCGCGACTGTCGGGAAATCTATTGTAGATGCGAAAATCGAATCTAAACAAGAAACTATTTGTCTTGAATTTAGTCATTTACTCGCTCATCAAATGGAATCAGGAAGACAGTTTAATGAAGAAAGACTACAAGCTGTGACTCAATCACATCATCAACTTACTAGCTCCAGTTCAGATGTTTTATCTGGTTTGGAACTTGAGTTGCTGGCAATCACTTCTGCTGTCGATGAAAAAACCAACGAACGCGAACAAATTAAAAAAGAAGTACTCGACACGATGACTTCTGTAACGGATAATAAAAAAAAATTAAAAATAATAATTCCATTGAAAGATTCGCTTATTAAAAAACAATCTTTAATAAAACAACAACTTGAAACTGTTATTCGAACTAATTTTGACAACACAAAACAAATTGAAGCTGACATCCTCTCTTGTAAAGAACAAATAACTGACTTGGAAGCAGCCATTGCAATGAGGAACAAGTGTAAAAATCACAACATGACAAACAGCATAACAATGATAGGAGAGCAACCTCCTCCTAAAAGAGGGGGACGGAGAACGAGAAAATAATTTTAATGATATCTAGTTTTTTTATTAAAGTAAAACTATCCTAAAAAATGAAAAAAAAAAAAACAGCTTGCTTTATCATTTGAGTATTTTTAAAGTTTTTTATTAAAGTAAAAATTATCAAAAAAAAAAAAAACCCCCTTCCAGGAATGACGCCAGGCTTGCTTCAAAGGCTGTCAAATCTGATGGTTTGTGTTATCTATCCTTTGTGTTATTATTTATTATTACGTTGTTCGGTATTTTGGTTTTTTTTTTTCGTGCTGTTTGGTTTATTCACCTGACCAGTTATTGTTAATACGGTACTGGCCATGACTTAGGAAATGGATGGAAAAAAAAAAAACGATAAAGAGGTGATTAAAAAAACCCTTTATTTCATTTATAGTGACTTAAAAATGGGAGGAAAAAGTTCAAAAGGACTGAGTGCTGAATGGGATGAGTTGAAACTTATATCAATAAAAGAATCTTTTAAAGCCAGAATCCATTGGCTTCAAATTAGCAACGCAAGTCGCAGTCCCATAAACTTTGATTTGAGTACCACTGACTTAGACTATGAAGAGATGGGTCGGATTGCTGATTTCATGAAAAATAATGAAATCTTTTTCAAAACGACTGTGACGATCGCTTTAGTTGGAGTACAGCTTGATCAGGAAACAGCTTGCAAAATACTTGATGCAGCTCCAAAAGTATGTTGTAGTTTCGCCCCCAATTCACCCTTAGTCACTGTATTTAAAACTAATGTTAAATTATCGTTATGTGTCTATGATACAACACTAGTTGTAATTTTTACAAAATCGAACATACAACCCCCATTCACGACATCAGTAAGATAAAAAAAATATAGTTTTTCTCTTTTTATGTTTTCTTTTTTTCTAAACGTAATTTTCTTTGATTAACAAACTACAAATATTTTTTCAGTCGAGTAGCTTTGATATTAATTTTGTTTTTTAATATCCTAAAGTTGTTACTGTTTTTTACATTGTCAAAGTTTCAACCCATTCAGACGACTCTGAACAACATCACAATTAACTCAAACTTCTTCTTGAAGAAATCTAATCGTGTTTGCCTCCATGGCTAAAAAACTTACAAAGCCTCCCAAACAGTCTATCCACTAACTAAGTAAATAAACACAGGGATTATGGAAGGTTACCGTCAACAGCAGCATTTCTCCAGAAATAGCTGCGGCGATGGTGGTTAGATTACCGGGTCAGCATTGCAAACTAGAACTCAGTGGCCCCTTATCTTGGATGCCCTATGGTCGGATATGCCATATTTTATACCCCTCTAGAAAATTTCACGGAACAACTGTCTCTTTCTCTAATCAAGGAGGACGGACTGTTGGACATGCTGGAAGTGAAATTTATTTTTCGGTGAATAGACCTTCTGAAAGATGGTTCCCAGTTCATTTATTTATCATGCAACTACTTAAAAATAAATATAAAACTCCCTCAGCCTATTGGATGCTTCCTTTCGACGTTATGAGAATCTTGTTGGAGTTTACCTCTTACGATTCTGAGTCAATCTTATTGAATGATGTTTCAAAGGAAGCATTCGTACCTGAAGTTGAACAGATTTCTGAAGGATTTATGATCCATCAGCACTCGAGTAATAATTATCTTGCGATTATGGAATGCTCTGAACGACTTTCTGAAACAATTTCAGAAGCGGAGTTCATGAGTCAGCATCATGGTGTTTCAGTGTCGTTTGATTCGTCACTCTTTTCAGGCAAAGTAACATCATGGGAAGGTGATAATGGTGAAGTAAATATGAGAAAAATATGTAAATCTCATTCATCACAACCGACACCAGCTGTTGGAAGTACTGTTCAGTATTATATACAGCCTTATGGTAACGGTCTGCTTGCTACTGGTAAAATATTAGTTGCCAAATCTCCTCTTGAATCAAAGCTATCTGACTTTGTAGTAGGCACCAGATGCTCTCTTCGCCAAAAATCAATTTCCTGTACACATGATGTACTGCCCTGCGATTAAAAAAAAATTGATTTCCCCCCCCCCCCCTTCTTGACATCTTTCATCCTCTAGCCTGTCGATTCTTCTCGTTATTCCTCTCTAATTACAATCTTTAAATAAATTCAAAATCTATTTTTTTTCTTTCTTTTTTTTTTCTTCTATTTATTTAAATTTTTGTGATAACCTTCCACTATTATTGCCTGATGCTAACTTATTTCTAACCCTTTTATTTTGTGGATGTTGTTTTGGTTAAACACTTGTTGGGATTCATCTAAAAATATTTATTTTCTCCTCCTTCAGATTAAGTTCACTAATGTAGTTCACTTTCAATTTATTTTATTTTTTATGGTTTTTTTTCACACTCCCCTAAGGCTTTGAGAGAATAAATTAAAAAAAAAAAAAAAAATAATAAAATGCAACTCTCACATCGCCATGATGAAGATCAAGAAATGAAGCGATTCATCCATCGTCTTCTTGTGACGGCAGCAACTCAAGGATTGGTGATGGGAATCGGATTCTGGATGTTAAATAAAATGATGAATGGAGGTATCGCTCACAAACCATTTATTATTGGTAATCGGAGAGTACTATTAAACGCAAGCGAAGCGTCACTCGTCGATTCTATTTCTGATCCCGACAGTATTTCTGATTGTTTTTCAACTGTCGGTGGACTTAGTGACGCCAAAGAAACACTTAACCAATCAGTGGTAGCTCCTTTTCAATATTCTTCTCTGTATTCGAATGGAGCTGGTTCACTTAGAAATCCTCCAAAAGGGGTATTATTATACGGTCCTCCAGGAACAGGGAAGACACTTCTCGCAAAGACAATCGCGAAATCGTGTGGAGCAAATTTTCTTGAAGTTAAAGTTGAGAATTTATTTGGAAAATGGTTGGGAGAGAGTGAGCAAACTGTTTCTGCGATATTCACATTAGCGAGAAAGATTCAGCCATGCATCGTATTCGTTGATGAGTTGGATTCACTTTTGAGTACCCGTTCTGGAATGGACGCACACGCCTATGCTAATGCTAAAACTATTTTTTTACGTCAATGGGATGGGTTCTCAACCTCAGAATCAACGAAAATAGTCGTCGTTGGAGCGACTAACTGTCCAGAGGTCCTCGACCCTGCAGTCCTTCGAAGACTCAGCGTTAAGATTCACATCGGATATCCAACCCTCAATGAGAGGATTGATATCTTAAAAATATTACTTCGCCATGAAGACACATCTCAAGTTAATATACGTCGCCTTGCTGATATTACTTCGAAGTACTCTGGTGCTGATCTGAAAGAGTTATGTCAACATGCATGCAGAGAACAAATCCAACAGTCTATACGCTCTTGTATGATAGAAAAAGATCCAACACCACCACCGCTCTCAGTGACCGATTCATTATCTAATTGGTTGGGTGTTAAATTACCTGGATCCTCATCACCTGTAGCACCAAGAAAGTTATCAGGCATCCCTTGTCTTACCACAGATATGATTGAGAATTGCATGTCCGTAGTAAAATCAAACGAAACGTTCGCAGCCTCTCTCCGTGGATCGTCAAAGCTTCCTTCACGTGGAGCTACTTCTTTAGATTAAAAAGTTGGGATGGGGATGGAGACGAAACGGAAGTTACTCATTCGCTCTCTAACAAAAAAAAAAAAAGATAAATTGATGAGAACGATGCTACGAAACACATCCTTTCAATGATGTGCTTTACTTTACTGATTTTCTGTATTTCTTGACTCGCTGTTGTTGTATTGAGAAAAAAAAAAAAAAAACCATTCACTAACCTCCCCTACTACCTACGAGTTCTGTATCTTTCTTGCCTGGTGTTTGTCATTCTGCCTGAGCGCAGCGTGTTGATTGTTTGCTTACTTTTTGGGATGGTTTTTTTTTTTTAAAAGACCGAATCCGTCAGTATACCTTTATCGCAACAGTCTCTGTAGCAGCAGCTGCTGTTGACGGAAATAATGTTCACCTCGTCTTCGTAGTATAATTAAACTATTATTTTGGTAGTCAGCATTTGTTCATTGTTTTTTTGATATTATCAGTGAGTCGTATGAGGAAAAAAAAAGAAATGAAAAAATAAAAAAATAAATAAATAAATTATTTAACTTCTCTAAGACAACATTAACATGAAGAGATCACTTTATCAGTAGTTTATTCAAAATTAAGAAGGTTGGGGAATAATGAAAACAAGACTTGACCGGGAAAACTATTTCAAGTGAGAAGTTGACTCACAGCAGTTTCCTTCATTCTTGAATTGAAGTTACGTATCCTTTGAATTAATTCTTCATCACCAGAAACTCATCCAGTTAAAAATAATGGCAACTGTCGATTCCCTGTCCTCTGTTTTGAGGAGCCATCAGAGGTTCATGGCGAAGCTGCTCGTGGAAGTGGTGAGTCGGAAGGAGGAGTCGGGGGCGCTGATGGACAGCTTTTCAGAAGTTCTCAGATCGTCGGAGGAGATCATGGATGGAATGACGGATGCTGAGGCAGCGACTGAATTGACGACGTACAAGGAAGTACACCGGGTGGCGAGGGAGAAGGAGTCGGCGAAGTTGGTGGAAGGAAGCTCGCGATTACTGGGAACCCTTTCCTTGCATCCTGACATGAAGTGTGCCGATATCGGGTTTGTTAAAGCTGATCTCAAGGGGGAGGGGAAGTTGGAGTTGGTCGAAGATGACCTGAGGAATGTATTCTCGTCCACCTGCTTCCCTCGGATGCTGAACGAGGATGAGTATTTCAACACACTTCAAATTGGTTACTTGGGCATGGGTGAAACAGAGGAGGGTGTCCCAGCCCAACTCAGGAAGGAACTCTTCCTGCTGCTGGACTGGCCGAGACTCTCCCACTCGTCGAAGGAAGAAGTCAGATCCCAATTTGACAACACCTCATGGGGTGCTGAGATCCTCCGTGAGCTGGAAGATTCGAACAACTGGGGTACTGTGAAAAGAACATACAAATGGTCTGAACGTGTTGTGACTGCGGAGGAGTTGAGAACTTCACATCTTCGTACTCGAATTGACATTTTGTTCACAGAAAATCCCGACATGTTGTGTGTCTTCGATGCCTCAGAATATATCGACGATGAAGGAAGCCTTTCAAGTGATTGTGTTGAGATGATTCCGTCTTCCATCCGTCGGTTGTCATTCACCAACTGCGGCCGTTGCGCTGCATTTGAGCAAGAGTTCCTGTCAGACAGTTGTGACTCGCTGACGTCAATCGATTTCACTTCTTTTCACAATGTGACGATCATCCCCAGCAAGTTCTTGTATAACTTGAAGTCTCTGACTCACGTTAATTTATCGTATTAATTTATCCGGTCTGAGTAAAGTAACGAGCATTAGCGATGACTTTATTAGAAACTGTGAGTCCCTCACCTCCATCGATGTTTCCAGGTTAAAGAAACTGACTAAAATAGGCGATAGATTCTTGCATAATTCGAAGTCCCTGACTAGCGTGGATTTGTCTTCCTTGAGTATTGGCGATGACTTTATTAGTGACTGTGAGTCCCTCACCTCCATCGATGTTTCCGGTTTGAAGAAGCTGACTGAAATAGGATATAGATTCTTGCGTAATTCAAAGTCTCTGACTAGCGTGGATTTGTCTTCCTTGAGTAAAGTTACGAGCATTAGCGATGACTTTATTAGAAACTGTGAGTCCCTCACCTCCATCGATGTTTCTGGTTTGAAAAAAATGACAGAAATAAAAAAAGGTTTCCTGCGGACAACGGACATCTGGAGTAAGGAAGATGTCAGGGGATTGGAGGAGTGCAGTGTTGTCGTTAAAAGGGAAATTCAGAAATTATAGAGAGGTTTGAAATATTAAGGAAAATTTCGGAAGTTAATATATGAGGACATGTCAAAAGTCTGGTACCGTTTTGGTCAACGGTAAACTGTGGGCATGTGCAACTCAATCGAACCCCAACCCCGTCTGAAACATGCCCCAAGAAATTCAATTCCGGGTGTGGGATCTCACTTTACTCGTAATACTTGTAAAAAAAAAAAATTACTGCATTTTTAGCTTGTGACCACAGAGAAACCCAAATATTACATATGCAGCCTTGCCAAACGTATCATCCCCCAAATGTATATTCTAATATTTCATTATAAAAATGAATGGAATTATCGGTAAAAAAAATACTTTTAACGTGATAATTATTATTAGTTTTTAGCACCACTTGACACCATTCCACAGCACTGTTATTCTCACAACCCTCAGGGGCATAGCAGTAACATCACCACCCCCAGAAAGGCATTCTAGCAGTTTTGCACGTTTACCTTCCAAAGTTTTTGAGCTCCCATTGGACTCTTTCCTGTCACTCTACTTCGGCGGGTCTCCCATCTTGTCAATCAGTAATTGCAGTTGCTCAATTATCGCTTTTGTGGTCATGTTTTGCTTTTGTTATGCTTGGGGTTCTCTATAACAGTTTTGTTACAGGCTACAAGTCAGATGGAGTTGGGGTTCGATTGAGTTGTACATGCCCACAGTTTACTGTTGACCAAAACGGTACCAGACTTTTGATATCCACTCATATTATTTCGAAATATGAGATGACCACCTTCAGCCAGTTGGTAAGTAATTAGGTCCCGTCACTGTACTCACTTGGGAAAGTAATTATTCGAATTGAAAACACCGTATTCGGAACTCCTGCCGATACATTGATGACTTCCTTAACTGGAGTTACAACCCTCCTTTGATAAAATATACCGAAACCTCTAACTGTGGAAATCAGAAGGTAGCTGATTGTTATTAGTCATGGTACTTGTGATTATTATTGTTGTGAATTGACATTGATTATTTTCACAACCCTTCTCCCACTAGAGTCATGTCGAACCTAATCGTGGCTGATCCCATCATACGAAGAAGTAATCTGTAATGGTTTCACATTGTGGGTAATTGACGAAGTCGGAGAAGAAACTATTCAGATTAAGAGCCCGTTGTTTATTATGTCATGTTATCTATTTCCCTGTGCCGCCAGTAAAACTAGCTGACGATCAACAAAATATAAGGCTGCTTATCTGAATGGGTTTTGTTCTTTCACTCTTCGAATGAAGAAGTTAAATTAATCGAATGTGTCGTAATATTTGAAGAGTTCTTTACTTTCTTAATACCTTCTTATCGTTGATAAAAAAGTTTTTTGAATTGAAGTTACGTATCCTTTGAATTAATTCTTCATCACCAGAAAAAACTCATCCATAGTTAAAAATAATAATGACAACTGTTCAAAAGTAGACTGTTTTTGTCTTTTAAAACAAACTCGTATTTTAACTCTCAAAAAAAATCTCTTCTCAGTAAATGAAATAGTTGAGCAGATGAGGGAACCGATTGTACCTCGACCTCCTCCTCAGCCTGAGGCGATTGAATTAAAAAAAGACCGCGACAAGTGGCAGAGACGACTCAACTCTCTCGACAACACTATAACAAAAGTATCAGAACAACCAGTGGTAAGTCACGATGAAAATAAAAATAAGAATAAAGGAATGGCTGTGAAGATGCGAGAAGAAGGACTTGAAATTATTAAAAAATGGAAACAAGCTCAGGAAAGTATTTATGTGATGTCAACAAGTCTTGAGAATCACTTAAACGGTGAGTCAGTTTCGGTTAAAAAGAAACCTCTGAAGGTTAAAATATCATTGTCGAAAACACCAAATTGGCAAACTGTTTGTACGGCATTTGAAAAAGCTTCATCACTGCTGTCGTGGTTGAGGTGTAAACAGATATCAGTTTCGTCATCGAAATATCTCCGAGACTGTTATTGGGATTCAGTTAACATGTCTAACATTGATTCATTCACAGAGCCTGGAATAGAAGAACCATACCCATGTGGGTTAACTAATCCAAAAAAAGCAGTATCAACACCGTTGATTCGAATCAACTTATCTGACTTATTCCCCGACAATGAACCAATAAAGAATCTAACATCAATGACAGCTGGTTATTCAGAGGGTCGATTCTTATATTGGTGTACCTCCGATGAGTTTAATTTATCTCATTCTCTGTGGGAGTTAGACAGAGATAGTTCTCATGTGGGTAACAGAAATTCGTTAATATATTCATGGATGACTTATAATGGTCTTAACAAATCAGGAGTTGAGTTATCAACATGTGAGTATCCACCATGTATATTATTACTTGGTAAAGGTTGTGAATGTGGAATTGAAATTATTGACTCTGCGAATAAACAACTCAACAGTTCTGAGTCAGATGAAAAACAAGAGTCTGGTGTCGCTCACGACAGTCAGGTTAAATCAACGTTTTCTGACATTGTTTGTTGTGACGATCGAGTTGTCGGAATTGAAAATTTTATTGACGAAGGATGCACCAGTCAGGCCCTAGTGAGTATATCTGTCACAAATAATGAATCAGTAGTCACAAGACGACTTCAAGCAGCTGGGAAATGTATCAGCTCACCCACTATCAGTCCTGATGGAAGTACAGTTGCATGGCTTAGTTGGGGATCAGACAGGTCAATCACTGATGGATGTTTGTTATCAGAGGCGTACTTCAACGATAACAATTCTCTTAATCACGCGAAGGTAATTGACGGAAGTCCTACAGCGAGTGTTCTCTCACCGACTTACCTGTTGAATGGAAGCTTAGTGTACTTGTGCAATCAAGGATGTGATAATTTCAGCTTATACAAATCTGACAAGGGGTGTCCTGGTGTTAGTTTGGTGTGCATTGGTGAGGCTCGTCACAAACATGATTGGGGTAGTTCTCGTTACATTACTCCATTGAAGTACGATAGTTGGGATAAAATTGCACTGATTGGATCGAGAGGTCACCTCGACCTTCTATTTATATATGACATGAAGGACAATACACTTCTATCTGACGACATCCTCCCCCACCATGGGGTTAGTCGCCTTTGGGACATCAAGGCAATTGATGAGGGTCAGGTTGCCTTATTCTGTTCTGGGATGGCGCTGACTACGCAGCTTATTATTTACAATTTCACATGCAAGACGGTGAAGACTGTTGATTTTGGAACTCGTCCGAGAACATGTCTTGGGAGGGGAGGTCGGAAAAGCTGTTCGGATTTTGCAAGATTTCCGATATCGAGTTCTCCTATTCCTCTGGATGAGGACAACAGGGGATGGCTGTTCGTACCTCCAGGTGGTGAGGTGCCGGATATTTCATTGAATTGGTGTGCGGAGTGTCCATTGTCGGAGAGAATTCCGCTTATCATCTGTCCTCACACTGGATGGGGAGATACATGGCAGTCAGATGTATGGGATTTATCAACACAGTACTTCACATCAAATGGTTATGCTGTTTGTCACATTACTGTTTCTGGTTGTATTGGATACGAAAGACAGTTGAGAGAAGAAGGTTTTAAAAAATGGATTCGCAGTGGAGCTGAAGACATCATCTCAGCTGTTCATAAGTGTAATAGAATGTGTCACATTGACATGCATCACGTATCAATTAGAGCTTCGTCGTTGGATTGTTTGATCGCTCTTCAATCCACAACACTACCAGGGAGCTTCACCAGATGTGTTATGTTATCTGGTTTTATCCCTCCTTCCTCTGCCATGACTCTCAGAAGTACACCCGAGTACTCTATTTCATCATCACTTTTATCACTTGGTGATTCTTTTTTAAAACCAGAATCTCTTCGTGTTCCTGTATTATATTCACATTGTAAAGATGATTGTATCTCATCATTGGAAGATGTACAAAGATTTATATCACAAAGTGATCATCCATTATCTCAGTCAAATATCGTTGAAGGGAGTTGTCATCCACCACCTGCGAGGTCAATTTTAGATCGTGAGCTTAACTTTATCAATAATGTGATGTGGGATCCGTTGTAAAAAAAAAAAAGAAAATAGAAGTTTGTCTCTTTCATATCTGTTATGTTATCTACACTCGTCCTCATTGGTTCTCCACTAGGTGCGCACAGGTGACGTGCGAATTAATTTTTTTTCTTCTCCCTCATTCTCATTTCAACAAGTGAAAATTTATTATAATTAAAAACTAAGTTCCCCCGGTTGATGATGATTTCCGTTTTTGGGATTCATCTTTGGATTGTTACTTGGTTTTGGTATTTCAGTTACACATTTATAAGAAAATAAAACACAAAAACCTTTATTCAACTGGTGCATTATATCTTCTAATAAATGACTCGCATCAATAAATCCAATGAGATTCCTTCTGTCTCTTACCTACCTGCTATCTGTGGAAACAACATTCAAGGGAACGTCTCGTATTATTTGAAGGTCTTTTTTCTTTTCTTAATTATCGTTGGGAAAAAGTTCTCGAATTGAAGTTACGTATCTTTTGAATTAATTCTTCATCACCAGAAACTACTGTTTTGTTCTTTTTATTTTATTTAAGTGTAAGTTGTAACGGATTGGACTCTCAACCTGATAGTACGTGGTCCCTGAATTACCGGATTCGACAACGTCTTCTGGTCAATGAGACAACGAACTTTTTCTTTTATTAACAACTATTCAGTCGAATACTTTGATATTAGTTTTTGTATTAATACCTAAAGTTGTTATTGTTTTTACATTGTGAAAGTTTCACCCCTCCATGAAGTACACGCAATACAAGTATTTAAATTAATTAATTCCGCAGTCATAGTGCGTAGCGATGATTGTTCTCTGGTGTCAGTTATCATGTGAATTACGTTCTTGAATTGAAGTTACGTATCCTTTGAATTAATTCTTCATCACCAGAAACTCATCCAGTTAAAAATAATGACAACTATCGATTCCCTGTCCTCTGTTTTGAGGAGCCATCAGAGGTTCATGGCGAAGCTGCTGGTGGAAGTGGTGAGTCGGAAGGAGGAGTCGGGGGCGCTGATGGACAGCTTTTCAGAAGTTCTCAGGTCGTCGGAGGAGATCATGGATGGAATGACGGATGCTGAGGCTGCGACTGAATTGACGACGTACAAGGAAGTACACCGGGTGGCGAGGGAGAAGGAGTCGGCGAAGTTGGTGGAAGGAAGCTCGCGATTACTGGGAACCCTTTCCTTGCATCCTGACATGAAGTGTGACGATATCGGGTTTGTTAAAGCTGATCTCAAGGGGGAGGGGAAGTTGGAGTTGGTCGAAGATGACCTGAGGAATGTATTCTCGTCCACCTGCTTCCCTCGGATGCTGAACGAGGATGAGTATTTCAACACACTTCAAATTGGTTACTTGGGCATGGGTGAAACAGAGGAGGGTGTCCCAGCCCAACTCAGGAAGGAACTCTTCCTGCTGCTGGACTGGCCGAGACTCTCCCACTCGTCGAAGGAAGAAGTCAAATCCCAATTTGACAACACCTCATGGGGTGCTGAGATCCTCCGTGAGCTGGAAGATTCGAACAACTGGGGTACTGTGAAAAGAACATACAAATGGCCTCGGTATGAACGTGTTGTGACTGCGGAGGAGTTGAGAACTTCACATCTTCGTACTCGAATTGACATTTTGTTCGCACAAAATCCTGACATGTTGTGTGTCCTCGATGCCTCAGAATATATCAACCATAAAGGAACCCTTTCTAGTGATTGTGTTAAGATGCTTCCGTCTTGCATCCGCCGGTTGTCATTCACCAACTGCGGCCGTTGCATCGCATTTGAAAAGCAGTTCCGAGAAAAGCAAGAGTTCCTGTCAGACAGTTGTGACTCGCTGACGTCAATCGATTTCACTGCTTTTCACAACGTGACGGCCATCCCCAGCAAGTTCTTGTATAATTCAAAGTCCTTGACTAGCGTGGATTTGTCTTCCTTGAGTGAAGTTACGAGCATTGGCGATTACTTTATTTGTCACTGTGAGTCCCTCACCTCCATCGATGTTTCCAGTTTGAAGAAGCTGACTGAAATTGGACATGGATTCTTGCATAATTCAAAGTCTCTGACTAGCGTGGATTTGTCTTCCTTGAGTGAAGTTACGAGTGTTGGCGATCACTTTATTGGTGACTGTGATTCCCTCACCTCCATCGATGTTTCCGGTTTGAAGAAGCTGACTACAATAGGAGGTGGATTCTTGCTATGCTCAAAGTCTCTGACTAGCGTGGATTTGTCTTCCTTGAGTGAAGTTACGAGTGTTGGCGATCACTTTATTAGTTACTGTGAGTCCCTCACCTCCATCGATGTTTCCGGTTTGAAGAAGCTGACTACAATAGGAGGTGGATTCTTGCGTAATTCAAAGTCTCTGACTAGCGTGGATTTGTCTTCCTTGAGTGAAGTTACGAGTGTTGGCAATAACTTTATTAGTGACTGTGAGTCCCTCACCTCCATCGATGTTTCCGGTTTGAAGAAGCTGACTGAAATAGGACATGGATTCTTGCATAATTCAAAGTCTCTGACTAGCGTGGATTTGTCTTCCTTGAGTGAAGTTACGAGTATTGGCTATTACTTTATTAGTAACTGTGAGTCTCTTACCTCAATTGATGTTTCCGGGTTTCGGAAAGTGACTACAACAGGAGGTGATTTGTTATGGAATACAAAACTAACTAAGAAAGATGTCAAGGGATTGGAAGATTGTAGTTTTTCCGTGCGATTGCGTTGAAGATATTTTGAGACATCAGAGATTAGGACACAAAATCCTGGAAATCCTCATTAACCTCGATATTGATGAGATTATGCCCTCGGGTGATGTACACAAGGTGGATACTACTTTCCGATAACAGAAAAGTACAATGACACTGACATGCAAAACTTGTTCTTCAAAAATAGCACTAAAGAATCTACGCCAAAAAAGGTAGATGCAGGAGCGGATTCAGTTATATGAAACAATTAGAATTCACTTCTCACTCAAAACTACGCACATTACAACACGTGAAACCCTGGAAAAAGTTCTAGATGAAGTATTGAAACAATATTTAAAACGTATACCATTTCTTATAATCTCACAAAGAACACCATATACACATTATATACTCTTCATTGGAGAGGAAATGGAATACAAAGGTTTTGATATTATCAAATCTACAGACAGTTGTGCTGAAATAGAAAACATTCGAATATCATGCTGTGATGTACTCGTCTGAAGATATCCCTCCTGTTGATTTCGAGTCATTTATTCTTCCTGTTGAAACACATCAAAAGAGTTCAACTACCAACGTAACATAACAAATGAACAGAATGACGATGTACAAATGGAAGATAATAATAATGTAAAAAAAATGACTCAAGACGACGATGTTGCAAGGCTACAATTTTTATTTAGTGTGCTATTTTCAAAAGTTTCAACCCCCTCCGTTGTGCCGTCTAACGAGAAACTATAAACACTTTGAGTAAGTATTGATTTACTAATCTAATTATATTACTGATCTTCAGAATAGAATGGTCTGAGTTAACAATATGAGCTCACTCAAAATCAATTAACTCCCTCCACGCAAGAGTACGCCGCTAGCAGTGTACTACTAACTAGTCCTGTAATACGAACTGTTTTGTTCTTTTTATTTTATTTAAGTGTAAGTTGTAACGGATTGGACTCTCAACCTGATAGTACGTGGTCCCTGAATTACCAGATTCGACAACGTCTTCTGGTCAATGAGACAACGAACTTTTTCTTTTATTAACAACTATTCAGTCGAATACTTTGATATTAGTTTTTGTATTAATACCTAAAGTTGTTATTGTTTTTACATTGTGAAAGTTTCACCCCTCCATGAAGTACACGCAATACAAGTATTTAAATTAATTAATTCCGCAGTCATAGTGAGTAGCGATGATTGTTCTCTGGTGTCAGTTATCATGTGAATTACGTTCTTGAATTGAAGTTACGTATCCTTTGAATTAATTCTTCATCACCAGAAACTCATCCAGTTTAAAAATAATGGCAACTGTCGATTCCCTGTCCTCTGTTTTGAGGAGCCATCAGAGGTTCATGGCGAAGCTGCTGGTGGAAGTGGTGAGTCGGAAGGAGGAGTCGGGGGCGCTGATGGACAGCTTTTCAGAAGTTCTCAGATCGTCGGAGGAGATCATGGTTGGAATGACGGATGCTGAGGTTGCGACTGAATTGACGACGTACAAGGAAGTACACCGGGTGGCGAGGGAGAAGGAGTCGGCGAAGTTGGTGGAAGGAAGCTCGCGATTACTGGGAACCCTTTCCTTGCATCCTGACATGAAGTGTGACGATATCGGGTTTGTTAAAGCTGATCTCAAGGGGGACGGGAAGTTGGAGCCGGTCGAAGATGACCTGAGGAATGTATTCTCGTCCACCTGCTTCCCTCGGATGCTGAACGAGGATGAGTATTTCGAGACAGTTCGAATTGGTTACTTGAGCCTGACTACTTCAGAGGATGGTGTCTCACCCCAACTCAGGAAGGAACTCTTCCTGCTGCTGGACTGGCCGAGACTCTCCTCCTCGGGGAAGGAAAAAGTAAAATCCGAATTTGACAACACCTCATGGGGTGCCGAGATCCTCCGTGAGCTGGAAGATTCGAACAACTGGGGTACTGTGAAAAGAACATACAAATGGCCTGAACGTGTTGTGACTGCGGAGGAGTTGAGAACTTCACATCTTCGTACTCGAATTGACAATTTGTTCACACAAAATCCCGACATGTTGTGTGTCTTCGATGCCTCAGAATATATCGACGATGAAGGCACCCTTTCTAGTGATTGTGTTGAGATGCTTCCGTCTTGCATCCGTCGGTTGTCATTCACCAACTGCAGCCGTTGCACTGCATTTGAGCAAGAGTTCCTGTCAGACAGTTGTGACTCGCTGACGTCAATCGATTTCACTTCTTTTCACAATGTGACGGCCATCCCCAGCAAGTTCTTGTATAACTCGAAGTCTCTGACTCACGTTAATTTATCCTGTCTGAGTAAAGTAACCAGCATTAGCGATAACTTTATTAATAACTGTGATTCCCTCACCTCCATCGATGTTTCCGGTTTGAAGAAGCTGACTACAATAGGAAGTGGATTCTTGCTATGCTCAAAGTCTCTGACTAGCGTGGATTTGTCTTCCTTGAGTGAAGTAACGAGTGTTGGCTATAACTTTATTAGAAACTGTGAGTCCCTCACCTCCATCGATGTTTCCAGTTTGAAGAAGCTGACTACAATAGGAAGTGGATTCTTGAATAATTCAAAGTCTCTGACTAGCGTGGATTTGTCTTCCTTGAGTGAAGTTACGAGTGTTGGCAATAACTTTATATGTAACTGTGAGTCCCTCACCTCCATCGATGTTTCCGGTTTGAAGAAGCTGACTGAAATAGGATATACATTCTTATATAATTCAAAGTCTCTGACTAGCGTGGATTTGTCTTCCTTGAGTGAAGTTACGAGTGTTGGCAATTACTTTATGAGTAACTGTGAGTCTCTTACCTCAATTGATGTTTCCGGGTTTCGGAAGGTGACTACAACAGGAAGTAATTTGTTATTGAATACAAAACTAACTAAGAAAGATGTCAAGGGATTGGAAGATTGTAGTTTTTCTGTGCCATTGAGAAGATAAGACATCAGAGATTAGGACACAAAATCCTGGAAATCCTCATTAACCTCGATATTGATGAGATTATGCCCTCGGGTGA
Source organism: Flectonema sp. DT1601 (assembly GCA_964019425.1). NCBI lineage: Eukaryota > Euglenozoa > Diplonemea > Diplonemida > Diplonemidae > Flectonema > Flectonema sp. DT1601. The sequence continues at coordinate 474,415 of OZ025785.1, forward strand.
AATATCGTTTATTTGGGGGGGGGGGGGGGGGGGGGGGGGGTAGGGGGGGGTACAAGCTGTCGATAAAGTACTTTTTCCGAATTTTGGTAAATATAACCTTCCCGGGGGCAAAAATTACCCAGGACCCCATCAGAACCCCCAAAAATGTGATTTCGGGGCTGAAAAAACCTCGATTTGGCTGATTTCGGCAAAGGAATGAAAAATCTCAAAAAGTGTGGACCGTGTGGTACCTGGGGGTCCAATTTTGAGGCCTGTGAAATGCACCTTCAAATAATTTTTTTTTACAATGAGAAGAGGTGAGTCTTGGTGTGCCCCTGTGCACGCAGTGTGCTAATATACCATTTCCGTATCAGTTTCCACCTCAAGAACACGCCACGAAAGAGAGCATCGCTCTCGCCCGGCCATGCTTGAGGTCACGAGGCTCACGGGCAGGATAACGCAGCTGAAAACGATGTTCTGCAGGGCAGCTCACAAAGTCATTCTGCGGAGGAGAGCATTGATCCCAGAGTGCATGAAAACACCTCCCGAGACATCCCTGAAGTCACTCAACAGCACTTGGACAGTCAGAAGTAAGATACGCGTGAGAAAGGGGTTCAAAAAACGTCCAGTATCTGCATCGTGATCACAGAAGGCTCAGAGAATAGAGAAAGCGTCACGTCTGTACCCCAAACAGGGATAAGCCTGAAGACAGCTGTAGTGGTAGTGCCTCAAATAGCAGTGCCATAGATAAGCAGCAGCGACATAGGGCAACATGCCCCATCCAAAAAGCCGTTCAAGGCATCACTTCAGAAGACCCAACCATACTCACCAGCGGGGCATACAAGACACTCTAGTACATGCAGCATTCGAAGAAGTACGGAAGAGACATCCGCTTGCAACTGTACCCAAGCGAGGGGGATTTACTCCTAGAGTCTTGGAGTCGTAACTACACTGCAGATATTGCGGCAACAAGGGATCGGCGCAGAGAGATCCAACAAAGCCCTGAGTGAGTGACATAGTTGACGTCGCCGGTGCACAGACAGAAGGGAAGCGGGTCGAAGTCCCCGACTATATCTCGAAGGACAGTCCGACTTGTTGATGAATTCACAGGTGATCTGTCAGTGACCTGACTTCTTGAAGCAGCAGCTTCCTTCTCACCCTCCATCACATCGCTGCAACATGATACTTCCTCTAGTGCCCGTCATGCTCGTGGGCTGAAGCTAACAACCGTGGCGTTCGTTGTCCGCACCCCTCAAGGGATGGGGAGGTTATTCAGTGTGTTGTTGTTGATAGTTCTTAGTCAACTAACGGAACCATTGGAGTGAGGGCTGCCCTACTGATAACGTACAACATATTCCAGAGGCACACGGACTTCCAAAGGCTACCACATCAACGCAGGACCACCAACCCTCTTCAGATTGGCAAGAACAAGCACAACAGGAAGCGCTACAGGGGCTGAAAGTACCACTCCGTCCTCACAGGGAAGACCTCTAGACAGCAAGGCCTAATGCTAATCTGCCATCCGCATCCAAGGATTGGTCCTCTGTCTATCTTGTACAGAAAGAAGCACAGCTTCGAGCCGAATTTCGAAAGCTGAGCACATGGGATGTTCAAGAGAAGGCCAGTAGCCTAAGCATCGAAGATGGGGAATTAACAAGCCCGGTCTGGTGGAGCATATTATTAAGGTTCAGGATGGGTCGATAAAATCATAAATTGGGTTCCCATTTCATCCCCCACACAACTCGGAGGGAAACCCTGGTTATGGATTGCTCAATGCACGGAATTACTTGTAATTTTTGTGAGCCCTCCTAACACACCCCTTGTTTTCACCCCCCTCAGGTACCACACGGTCCACACTTTTTGAGATTTTTCAAAGACTTGTTCTAAAGTGCCGAAGAACTGTTTCTTTGGATCGCAATCCCCATTTTTGGGGTATATGTTGTACTTTTCATAATTTGGGTGCCCAAAAAACTTGTTCTCCGGGAAAAAACCGAAAGTGCCCAAAATCTCCGTAAAATCGATGCTTGTACCCCCCCCTAGGGGGGGGGGGTAGGGGGGGGTACAAGCTGTCGATAAAGTACTTTTTCCGAATTTTGGTAAATATAACCTTCCCGAGGGCAAAAAATACCCAGGACCCCATCAGAACCCCCAAAAATGTGATTTCGGGGCCGAAAAAACCTCGATTTGGCTGATTTCGGCAAAGGAATGAAAAATCTCAAAAAGTGTGGACCGTGTGGTACCTGGGGGTCCAATTTTGAGGCCTGTGAAATGCACCTTCAAATAATTTTTTTTTACAATGAGAAGAGGTGAGTCTTGGTGTGCCCCTGTATGCGCAGTTTGCTAATATACCATTTCCGTATCAGTTTCCACCTCAAGAACGCGCCACGAAAAAGAACAGCGCTCTCGCTCGGCCATGCTTGAGGCCACGAGGCTCACGGGCAGGATAACGCAGCGGAAAACGACGTTCTGCAGGGCAGCTCACAAAGTCATTCTGCGGAGGAGAGCATTGATCCCAGGGTGCATGAAAACACCTCCCGAGACATCCCTGAAGTCACTCAACAGCACTTGGACAGTCAGAAGCAAGATACGCGTGAGAAAGGGGTCCAAAAACGTCCAGTATCTGAATCGTGGTCACAGAAGGCTCACAGAATAGACAAAGCGCCACGTCTGTACCCCAAACAGGGATAAGCCTGAAGACAGCTGTAGTGGTAGTGCCTCAAATAGTAGTGCCATAGATAAGCAGCAGCGACATAGGCCAACATGCCCCATCCAAAAAGCCGTTCAAGGCATCACTTAAGACCCAACCATACTCACCAGCAGGGCATGCAAGACACTCCAGTACATGCGGCATACGAAGAAGTACGAAAGACACACCCGCTTGCAACTGTACCCGAACGAGGGGGATATACTCCTGGAGTCTTGGAGTCGTAACAACACTGCAGATATTGCGGCAAGAAGGGATCGGCGCAGAGACATCCAACTAAGTCCTGAGTGGGGGACATAGTTGAAGCTATCGTGGGTGCGCAGACAGAAGGGAAGCGGGTCGAAGTCACCAATTATATCTCGAAGGACAGTCCGACTTGTTGATGGATTCACAGGTGATCTGTCAGTGACCTGACTTCTTGAAGCAGCAGCTTCCTCCTCACCCTCCGTCACATCGCTGCAGCATGATACTTCCTCTAGTCCCCGTCGTGCTCGTGGGATGAAGCTAACAACCGTTGTGTTCGTTGTCATCCTGCACCCCTCAAGGGATGGGGAGGTTATTCAGTGTTGTTGATAGTTCTTGGTCAACTGATGGAACCAGTGGCGTGAATGCTGCCCTGCTGATAACGTACAACATATTCCAGAGGCACACGGGCTTCCAATGGCTACCACATCAACGCAGGACCACCGACCCTCTTCAGATTGGCAAGAACAAGCACAACAGGAGGCGCCACAGGGGCTGAACGTACCACTCCGTCCTCACGGGGAAGACCTCTAGACAGCAAGGCCTAATGCTAATCTGCCATCCGCATCCAAGGATTGGTCCTCTGTCTATCTTGTACAGAAAGAAGCACAGCTTTGGGCCGAATTTCGAAACCTGAGCACATGGGATGTTCAAGAGAAGGCCAGTAGCCTAAACATCGGACAAGGGGGAATTAACACGCCGGGTCTCGTGTAGCATATAATTAAGGTTCAAATCAGGTCGATAAAAATAAAAATTGAGTTCCCATTTCATTCCCCACTCAACTCAGAGGGAAACCCTGGTTATGGATTGCTCAATGCACGGAATTACTCGTAATTCTTGTGAGCCCTCCTAACACACCCCTTGTTTTCACCCCCCTCAGGTACCACACGGTCCACACTTTTTGAGATTTTTCAAAGACTTGCTCTAAAGTGCCGAAGAACTGTTTCTTTGGATCGCGATCCCCATTTTTGGGGTATATGTTGCAGTTTTCATAATTTGGGTGCCCAAAAAACTTGTTCTCCGGAAAAAACCGAAAGTGCCCGAAATCTCCGTAAAATCGATGCTTGTACCCCCCTCTAGGGGGGGGGGGGGGGGTGCTTTTTGAGTTCCAAAGAAAGTCTCACCAGCATTGTTGACTCCCCTTTTGATATTCAAGTTTAGTACAACTCATCTTTGGTGGTGGACCCAAATAGATGTTTTAATTCGATTTCTACGAGAATAGACTCTGACAGTATCTCTCTGATAACGTGGAGTAGAATGGATCAGAACTTTAAATACTTCGAAGGGTTGGATTAGAATCAAACACTAGACGGTGTCCTTGACTGGAGTCAAGTTGTGTCACTATTTACAATTCCAAAGAAAGACTACTCAGAGTGGTAATGGAAGGAGTGTACACTTGCCTGTAGAACTTAAACCAGCTCAGATGTCGATAATTTAGAATCAGAGAGTCAAAAAAAGAGAAAAGAAAAAAAGAGAATTTCTCCAGAATCCGAATTTTGTTGAATGTTTTCTATGAGTGTTTCTACTAAAAAAAGAACATGGTGTCACTTAATTAGGGTGGATTTAGTCATTTTTTTTTGGAGATTTGGAGACTTTTTATATATCATGATATTTATAATTACAGTATTTTAATATATGAGATCGCCACCATGATTGTTTATTGTCGAGAGTGGGATCATTTTCTCACTCAATAAAGTAATCATCCTCAGAGGGTACCATCATGGATGGAATGTAAAATTACCATCTTTGATTGATATTTTTAGAGTTCGTTAATTGACTGTAAAATCGTATCGGAATAGGAGGAGGTAGTGAACTCATTCTTCTGCACAAAACTATTCGATAAGGCCAATTAATATTTGTTATGGTTACCCCATTTCAACAGTGAACACTCTTACGTAAATTATATTGACTTAGAGATAAAAGAAAATATTTTTATTTTTTCAATCAGTTTTATAAAACATAAATATATAACTTTTTTATTTGAAAAGATGAGAGTTATAAAAAGGACACATATTAATAACAATATTATTATTATTATTTTCTTCTTAAAAAGCAACATCCAAGAATGTTGTCATTGGGAGACGGAGAGACATCAGAAAGGATATGCATACGAGCTACTTCTCTTAACGGGGGAGCTGACTTTCGATTCATAGCATCACCCATATCACAGTGGAGTGCTTTCCAATCAGCCATTGGAAACATGATGGGAGGAGGAGTCCCTCGGATAAAGTGGGTCCGAGATGCAGTCGAAGCCCCACTAATTTCTTCACAAGAATCTTTAAATGATTTTTTAAAAAGTTGTAAAGATAACAGAGTAGATAAATCTAGATTTCCTTACATGACTTGGACTCCTGAGGGAACCGAACCTGCGATATTTGATGTCACGCCTGAGGCATGCAACCCATTTGGATTTTCTCACGGTGATGTAGTTGAGCATACAGCTGGAGCATACCAAGGAGAGGAATCGATAATAATTGGTGTTAGAGAAGATGAACTTTGGTACGACACGGGAGCCATCCAGGGTGCCTTGTACAGCTGCGGGTTAAAGTCAAAAAGCGACTTCATAAAAACTTTAGGTTGGAAATTATTAAAAAAAAAATCAATAATAAATCCCTTATGGGAATACTCTGGTTCTGTCATCGTTTCTGTACCGAAACAGATGGCTGATGAACAGTCAAGCAGTGTAATTTCAAATGTAAAAAATAATAATTTTGTTGAAATTGGATTTGGGGATCAACTCAACTTAGATGAAGTAGTTAATAAAAATAACATCTCAGAAACTAACTCACCAACCAGATCAGATAATTCTTCCGGAAGCAATTCAAATTTTCATTGGAGACGGGGAAAGCTTCTCGGATCTGGAGCTCATGGTTCTGTTTACACTGCGATAGATAGCGTGACGGGAAGACAAATGGCTGTTAAAGTAATACCTTACAAGGAAAGGGATAAGAATATTTCTGATTTCGAAAGGGAAATCACAGCTCTCTCAATACTATCTCACAAACACATAGTGAAGTACATACGAACTGACATCTCTTCTCGTCATATTAACATCCTAATGGAATACATTCCTGGTGGATCCCTTTGTGAACTCTGCCACCAATGTGGAGGTAGAGGATTAGGTGTCAACATAACCCAACGATTTATGAAACAAATCGCACTCGCAGTTGAATATCTCCACGCGAACAACATCGTTCACAGGGATATCAAGCCTGCTAACATCTTAACTGACGCTGATGGGATGGTCAAGTTAGCTGATTTTGGTGCATCAAAACAACTCCGTAGCGACATTCAAAGTCAGCAAAAAAGTGGACTCAGAGGGACTGTGTTATACTTGTCACCAGAGGCAATTAGAGATCATAAGTATTCTACGAAGAGTGATGTTTGGGCGATTGGTTGTACGATGATAGAATGTTTAACGGGAAGTCCTCCTTGGAAAGAAGCAAAGTTTCAACTAGAGACTGTGTACCAAGCCCTTATTACTATTGCATATACTCAAAAAGGTCCCGACATACCGAAATCAGTTCCAGAATCGGCAAGGCAATATCTCAAATCGTGTCTTTCAATACAACCAGACGACAGACCTTCAGCAACAGGGTTGTTGACGTTTAAATTTCTCGAAGAGAATTTTGCGTGTGAGCGCATAGATGACTCTTCTGATGAAGATGCAATGCGAGAATTTGACTGGGGCAGCACTCTGAGTACTGTGAAATAGCAACCTCACATCACATATTACTGCAGCTTGTTGAGAACACCCTTAGTGGGGAAAAAAAAAAAAAAAAAAAAAAAAAAACTCTGGTTTCGAAGATTGCCTTCATCCCGCATATTGTAGTTACGATTATTTTCTGTTTTCATCCGTAGTACGTTTTCGTTATTTACTTTTTTTTTTTTTTTTTTTTTTTTTTTTGAGGGAGTTTTCTACCTCACCAGCACGTTGTTTTATCCTGTTATTAAGCTTCTTTGGTTTTTTATTTATTTTTCATTCTTTTTCATTTTTATTTTTTATATTATGTTGTTGTGTTTGACCTACTCGGGTATTGTTATATATGTTGTTGTTTTTATTTCCTTCTGAGTGAGTAGGGGGAGGGGGAGGGAAATTTTCGGGTCAGGGGGAAAAAGAAAAAAAAAATATAAAACAAAATAAAAGAAATAGCTAGAATAACTCACTATCACAGATGAAACCATTCTTTAGGATGCGTGTGTAGATTTTCTTCCATTGTGATTACAATGCAATAAGTGATGTGTAAGTAATTAGCACCAATGAGCGGTTGGTTACGAATTGTAATTTACGTTCTGTGATATTCGTAACAGCGGATGTCTCTCTTGGCATTCTAAATCTATTTATTTGGTTTTTATTTTATTATTTTATCCCTCAACAACCCTTCTCATAACAACATCCGAGATGGTTTTCTTTTGTTGACATAAGTCGGGACTCCACTTTCTTGTGATTGTTTTCCTTCTTCAGGTAATTTAACTTCTAAATGATGGTGAGCATTGACTTATTTATATAATCGTTACCTCCCAACAGTTTTATTCAAAAATAAATGTTGCGAATTGCTGTCGCTTCATCAGCAGTAGCTGTCGCTTTGGGATGCTTCCCAACTTGCGATGATGACTGCAACAGATTATCACCTCCACAACTTGGTGAGGTGACTAGACTGAGGAAACTTAAGGAGAAGTGTACTTCTGGAGAGGAAGTTGTGTTCAACGTTGACTACAATCCTTGTACTCATAATTTAGATTATAAAGTACGAACACCAGACAATTGTGAACAGAGACAGGGAAATGTGTTTACATGCAAGAACAATAAGAGGTGTAAAGTTATCCCATTCCTTACTGAATTAAAGTTCTGTGACTGCTCTTCAAGCCCAGGACCTTCACCTCCAACTACTCCAACCAACCCATGCGGTAGTAAATGTGGAGCTGAAGAGATATGTTACATGAGGGATACTATCTGTAATACTTTTAGTTGTCATCCAGTCCCAACATGTATTACTAACCACTGTATGTTTAGCAAGTGTGAATATGGTAACGATTGCGTCATCACAGACCACGGAGATTCATCGACCTGCAAGCCTTGGTCTGAGATTGGATGTTTTGACAAGCCGTGCAAGGCAGGATACACTTGTGTTGATGTTAAGAGAGTCTGCAAGACTGCCCCATGTTATCAATATGAGTGTAGTTGGGAAGCACCAGCTCCAGTTCACTGTACGGCCGATGCCAAGAAGTGTCCTGACGGCTCCTCCGTTGGAAGAGATTCCAACAACAACTGTGAGTTCCACCCTTGCCCTGATCCATGTGGAGGAAGTTGTTTGTTTAACCAAGATTGCTTAATTCAGAAGATTAAGTGTCCTGAGGGAATGGTTTGTACACCACGCGCTGTTTGCTTTGACAAGCCTTGCAACAAGAAGTGTCCAAAGGGTGACGTTTGTGAACACATGGTTGCTCCGTGTCTGATTCCACCATGCCCAGTAGTTGAGACGTGTAAAACTGTTGTTCAGCCAAAGTGTGACAAGAAGTGCCCAAAGGGTGAGGTTTGTGAGATCGTTGTTGCTCCATGTCTGATTCCTCCGTGCCCGGAGTTCCCAACATGCAAACCTGTCGTTCAAGTGTGTACGGATGATGCGAAGCAATGTCAAGATGGCTCCTTCGTTGGGAGAGATTCCAACAACAACTGTGAGTTCCACCCATGCCCTGATCCATGTGATGGAGCTTGTAAGTTCAATCAGGACTGCTTGTTGAAGAATGTAATTACGTGTCCTGAGGGAATGGTGTGCCCTCCGACTGTTGTTTGCGTTGACAAGCCTTGCAACAAGAAGTGTCCAAAGGGTGACGTTTGCGAGCTCATGGTTGCTCCGTGTCTGATTCCACCATGTCCAGTAGTTGAGACGTGTAAACCACTTTCACCACCAACTACTCCAACCAACCCATGCGGTAGTAAATGTAGAGCTGAAGAGATATGTTACATGAGGGATATTATCTGTAATACTTTTAGTTGTCATCCAGTCCCAACATGTATTACTAACCACTGTATGTTTAGCAAGTGTGGATATGGTAACGATTGCGTCATCACAGACCACGGAGATTCATCGACCTGCAAGCCTTGGTCTGAGATTGGATGTTTTGACAAGCCGTGCAAGGCAGGATACACTTGTGTTGATGTAAAGAGAGTCTGCAAGACTGCCCCATGTTATCAATATGAGTGTAGTTGGGAAGCACCAGCTCCAGTTCACTGTACGGCCGATGCCAAGAAGTGTCCTGACGGCTCCTCCGTTGGAAGAGATTCCAACAACAACTGTGAGTTCCACCCTTGCCCTGATCCATGTGGAGGAAGTTGTTTGTTTAACCAAGATTGCTTAATTCAGAAGATTAAGTGTCCTGAGGGAATGGTTTGTACACCACGCGCTGTTTGCTTTGACAAGCCTTGCAACAAGAAGTGTCCAAAGGGTGACGTTTGTGAACACATGGTTGCTCCGTGTCTGATTCCACCATGCCCAGTAGTTGAGACGTGTAAAACTGTTGTTCAGCCAAAGTGTGACAAGAAGTGCCCAAAGGGTGAGGTTTGTGAGATCGTTGTTGCTCCATGTCTGATTCCTCCGTGCCCGGAGTTCCCAACATGCAAACCTGTCGTTCAAGTGTGTACGGATGATGCGAAGCAATGTCAAGATGGCTCCTTCGTTGGAAGAGATTCCAACAACAACTGTGAGTTCCACCCTTGCCCTGATCCATGTGATGGAGCTTGTAAGTTCAATCAGGACTGCTTGTTGAAGAATGTAATTACGTGTCCTGAGGGAATGGTGTGCCCTCCGACTGTTGTTTGCGTTGACAAGCCTTGCAACAAGAAGTGTCCAAAGGGTGACGTTTGCGAGCTCATGGTTGCTCCGTGTCTGATTCCACCATGTCCAGTAGTTGAGACGTGTAAAACTGTTGTTCAGCCAAAGTGTGACAAGAAGTGCCCAAAGGGTGAAGAATGTGAATTAATTGACACCCCTTGTCCATTCCCTCCATGCTCAAAGGCTGAGATCTGTTCACCAATTGGATGTGGTGATGATCTAAAAGACTGTTCAGATGGAAGTAGTGTTGAGAGAGATCCAAAGAACGGTTGTCAGTTCTTCCCGTGTCCTGTTGATGGTGAATGTGAAGATGAAGATGATTGTGAAGGCTGGAATTTCTGTATTGAGGGTAAGTGTGTTGATGCATTTGAGGGAACTTGTAATTCCGTTAAAGACTGTAACGGTTACGGATGCTACTACAACGACAACAAGGAACCAACTTGTCGTACCACCTGCATGGGAGAACCAACCTGGTTGTGTGACAAGAACCACCTCTGTTTGGGAGATGAGTGTGTTGATATGAAGCAGTGTAAGACTAACTGTGGAAACCTTGTTCCTCATTTATTTAAAGGAAATGACGACGGAGACAACAGTTGTAATGAATGCACCTGCTTCAATGGTGACTACAGCTGTACTGAGAGAGGTTGCACCGGTGATGAGACTTGTGGGGGACCTTCACCACCAACTACTCCAACCAACCCATGCGGTAGTAAATGTGGAGCTGAAGAGATATGTTACATGAGGGATACTATCTGTAATACTTTTAGTTGTCATCCAGTCCCAACATGTATTACTAACCACTGTATGTTTAGCAAGTGTGGATATGGTAACGATTGCGTCATCACAGACCACGGAGATTCATCGACCTGCAAGCCTTGGTCTGAGATTGGATGTTTTGACAAGCCGTGCAAGGCAGGATACACTTGTGTTGATGTTAAGAGAGTCTGCAAGACTGCCCCATGTTATCAATATGAGTGTAGTTGGGAAGCACCAGCTCCAGTTCACTGTACGGCCGATGCCAAGAAGTGTCCTGACGGCTCCTCCGTTGGAAGAGATTCCAACAACAACTGTGAGTTCCACCCTTGCCCTGATCCATGTGGAGGAAGTTGTTTGTTTAACCAAGATTGCTTAATTCAGAAGATTAAGTGTCCTGAGGGAATGGTTTGTACACCACGCGCTGTTTGCTTTGACAAGCCTTGCAACAAGAAGTGTCCAAAGGGTGACGTTTGTGAACACATGGTTGCTCCGTGTCTGATTCCACCATGCCCAGTAGTTGAGACGTGTAAAACTGTTGTTCAGCCAAAGTGTGACAAGAAGTGCCCAAAGGGTGAGGTTTGTGAGATCGTTGTTGCTCCATGTCTGACTCCTCCGTGCCCAGAGTTCCCAACATGCAAACCTGTCGTTCAAGTGTGTACGGATGATGCGAAGCAATGTCAAGATGGCTCCTTCGTTGGGAGAGATGCCGACAACAACTGTGAGTTCCACCCTTGCCCTGATCCATGTGATGGAGCTTGTAAGTTCAATCAGGACTGCTTGTTGAAGAACGTAATTACGTGTCCTGAGGGAATGGTGTGCCCTCCGACTGTTGTTTGCGTTGACAAGCCTTGCAACAGGAGGTGTCCAAAGGGTGACGTTTGCGAGCTCATGGTTGCTCCGTGTCTGATTCCACCATGTCCAGTAGTTGAGACGTGTAAACCACTTTCACCACCAACTACTCCAACCAACCCATGCGGTAGTAAATGTGGAGCTGAAGAGATATGTTACATGAGGGATGTTATCTGTAATACTTTTAGTTGTCATCCAGTCCCAACATGTATTACTAACCACTGTATGTTTAGCAAGTGTGACTATGGTAACGATTGCGTCATCACAAACCACGGAGATTCATCGACCTGCAAGCCTTGGTCTGAGATTGGATGTTCTGACAAGCCGTGCAAGGCAGGATACACTTGTGTTGATGTAAAGAGAGTCTGCAAGACTGCCCCATGTTATCAATATGAGTGTAGTTGGGAAGCACCAGCTCCAGTTCGCTGTACGGCCGATGCCAAGAAGTGTCCTGACGGCTCCTCCGTTGGAAGAGATTCCAACAACAACTGTGAGTTCCACCCTTGCCCTGATCCATGTGGAGGAAGTTGTTTGTTTAACCAAGATTGCTTAATTCAGAAGATTAAGTGTCCTGAGGGAATGGTTTGTACACCACGCGCTGTTTGCTTTGACAAGCCTTGCAACAGGAGGTGTCCAAAGGGTGACGTTTGTGAACACATGGTTGCTCCGTGTCTGATTCCACCATGCCCAGTAGTTGAGACGTGCAAAACTGTTGTTCAGCCAAAGTGTGACAAGAAGTGCCCAAAGGGTGAGGTTTGTGAGATCGTTGTTGCTCCATGTCTGATTCCACCATGTCCGGAGTTCCCAACATGCAAGCCTAAATAAATTGTATCAACCAATATTTTTACTTTTTTCCATTTATAATTTCATTTGAATAACAGTTTGTAACTGATATTAACTACACCTTTCTGTTGTAAAGGTTTGGTGACTTGAAGTTTTATAAAACTGATTCCCAATTCACAAGTCAGTGTCTCCATGGAGAAACGCGGCATCGATCCGTGCTGATATTCTTCTTTGAATACACAATAGACTCTCACTGTTTCATTAGTGATAAATTAACTAAACTGAATGAATACAATCAGTATCTCTTAATGAGAAAGGCGGCTTTATTGTCGTGCTGATCAAGTTCTTTAAACGAAACAGTTTTTAATCCTTTCTCTCCAGAACCACGTTAGCATCTCGCTTGAGAAATGCGGCTTAAATGCCGAGCTAATGGTTTCATCCGATTATTTGATAATTTCTTTAGTTGTGTACTTCTGGAGGGGAAGTATCTTGTTCTTGTTTTCTTTTATTCAAAATTATTCTTTCGGATCAAACAAAACTTTAATGTTTGTTTTGTCTTGGATTCCTTTCCTCTCTTGTTGATGGTAACTGTGAGTGTTGTCTAACTTTTAATTTATTATTATTTTTCTACAGGAAGAGGAAATGAATTACGTTGATGTTGTCCTCGTAGCTCTGGAGAGTTAACCCGATGCTCTTTAGTTTGCTGTCTATCAGAGATGCACAGTACGCAATGTATTGGACTTCCTTATCTATCTAGTCACATTATCATTGTGTGGTTTTAATTACAATTCCGTAATATTATTATAACTGAACCCTCCTCTCAGTACAGTCTGCAAGGAATACTTAAAAAGGCTACAGTTCACTGTGTCCTCATATTGTCGTTGCTTTAATTATTCCTAAGTATTCTTATTTAGTATCTCGTATCAATTATTGTAAGACGAAGTATGTATGTAAACTAGACTACTCAGCTGATAGTGTGCTGTGAGTTAGTAATTATTTCAATTCAACAGTTTCACAGATATGAATATGTAGATTACACCACAACTGATGTCTGAGAGAATAGAGATACAGAGTTTATCGTATTAACTCTGTTGATATCTTAGATGGCTATTTCTTGTGATTGTTTTCCTTCTTCAGGTAATTTAACTTTTAAATGATGGTGAGCTTTGACTTATTTATATAATCGTTACCTCCCAACAGTTTTATTCAAAAATAAATGTTGCGGATTGCTGTCGCTTCATCAGCAGTAGCTGTCGCTTTGGGATGCTTCCCAACTTGCGATGATGACTGCAACAGATTATCACCTCCACAACTTGGTGAGGTGACTAGACTGAGGAAACTTAAGGAGAAGTGTACTTCTGGAGAGGAAGTTGTGTTCAACGTTGACTACAATCCTTGTACTCATAATTTAGATTATAAAGTACGAACACCAGACAATTGTGAACAGAGACAGGGAAATGTGTTTACATGCAAGAACAATAAGAGGTGTAAAGTTATCCCATTCCTTACTGAATTAAAGTTCTGTGACTGCTCTTCAAGCCCAGGACCTTCACCTCCAACTACTCCAACCAACCCATGCGGTAGTAAATGTGGAGCTGAAGAGATATGTTACATGAGGGATGTTATCTGTAATACTTTTAGTTGTCATCCAGTCCCAACATGTATTACTAACCACTGTATGTTTAGCAAGTGTGGATATGGTAACGATTGCGTCATCACAGACCACGGAGATTCATCGACCTGCAAGCCTTGGTCTGAGATTGGATGTTTTGACAAGCCGTGCAAGGCAGGATACACTTGTGTTGATGTTAAGAGAGTCTGCAAGACTGCCCCATGTTATCAATATGAGTGTAGTTGGGAAGCACCAGCTCCAGTTCACTGTACGGCCGAAGCTAAGAAGTGTCCTGATGGCTCCTCCGTTGGAAGAGATTCCAACAACAACTGTGAGTTCCACCCTTGCCCTGATCCATGTGGAGGAAGTTGTTTGTTTAACCAAGATTGCTTAATTCAGAAGATTAAGTGTCCTGAGGGAATGGTTTGTACACCACGCGCTGTTTGCTTTGACAAGCCTTGCAACAGGAGGTGTCCAAAGGGTGACGTTTGTGAACACATGGTTGCTCCGTGTCTGATTCCACCATGCCCAGTAGTTGAGACGTGTAAAACTGTTGTTCAGCCAAAGTGTGACAAGAAGTGCCCAAAGGGTGAGGTTTGTGAGATCGTTGTTGCTCCGTGTCTGACTCCTCCGTGCCCAGAGTTCCCAACATGCAAACCTGTCGTTCAAGTGTGTACGGATGATGCGAAGCAATGTCAAGATGGCTCCTTCGTTGGAAGAGATTCCAACAACAACTGTGAGTTCCACCCTTGCCCTGATCCATGTGATGGAGCTTGTAAGTTCAATCAGGACTGCTTGTTGAAGAATGTAATTACGTGTCCTGAGGGAATGGTGTGCCCTCCGACTGTTGTTTGCGTTGATAAGCCTTGCAACAAGAAGTGTCCAAAGGGTGACGTTTGCGAGCTCATAGTTGCTCCGTGTCTGATTCCACCATGTCCAGTAGTTGAGACGTGTAAACCACTTTCACCTCCAACTACTCCAACCAACCCATGCGGTAGTAAATGTGGAGCTGAAGAGATATGTTACATGAGGGATATTATCTGTAATACTTTTAGTTGTCATCCAGTCCCAACATGTATTACTAACCACTGTATGTTTAGCAAGTGTGGATATGGTAACGATTGCGTCATCACAGACCACGGAGATTCATCGACCTGCAAGCCTTGGTCTGAGATTGGATGTTCTGACAAGCCGTGCAAGGCAGGATACACTTGTGTTGATGTAAAGAGAGTCTGCAAGACTGCCCCATGTTATCAATATGAGTGTAGTTGGGAAGCACCAGCTCCAGTTCACTGTACGGCCGAAGCTAAGAAGTGTCCTGATGGCTCCTCCGTTGGAAGAGATTCCAACAACAACTGTGAGTTCCACCCTTGCCCTGATCCATGTGGAGGAAGTTGTTTGTTTAACCAAGATTGCTTAATTCAGAAGATTAAGTGTCCTGAGGGAATGGTTTGTACACCACGCGCTGTTTGCTTTGACAAGCCTTGCAACAAGAAGTGTCCAAAGGGTGACGTTTGTGAACACATGGTTGCTCCGTGTCTGATTCCACCATGCCCAGTAGTTGAGACGTGTAAAACTGTTGTTCAGCCAAAGTGTGACAAGAAGTGCCCAAAGGGTGAGGTTTGTGAGATCGTTGTTGCTCCATGTCTGATTCCTCCGTGCCCGGAGTTCCCAACATGCAAACCTGTCGTTCAAGTGTGTACGGATGATGCGAAGCAATGTCAAGATGGCTCCTTCGTTGGGAGAGATTCCAACAACAACTGTGAGTTCCACCCATGCCCTGATCCATGTGATGGAGCTTGTAAGTTCAATCAGGACTGCTTGTTGAAGAACGTAATTACGTGTCCTGAGGGAATGGTGTGCCCTCCGATTGTTGTTTGCGTTGACAAGCCTTGCAACAGGAGGTGTCCAAAGGGTGACGTTTGCGAGCTCATGGTTGCTCCGTGTCTGATTCCACCATGTCCAGTAGTTGAGACGTGTAAAATTGTTGTTCAGCCAAAGTGTGACAAGGAGTGCCCAAAGGGTGAAGAATGTGAATTAATTGACACCCCTTGTCCATTCCCTCCATGCTCAAAGGCTGAGATCTGTTCACCAATTGGATGTGGTGATGATCTAAAAGACTGTTCAGATGGAAGTAGTGTTGAGAGAGATCCAAAGAACGGTTGTCAGTTCTTCCCGTGTCCTGTTGATGGTGAATGTGAAGATGAAGATGATTGTGAAGGCTGGAATTTCTGTATTGAGGGTAAGTGTGTTGATGCATTTGAGGGAACTTGTAATTCCGTTAAAGACTGTAACGGTTACGGATGCTACTACAACGACAACAAGGAACCAACTTGTCGTACCACCTGCATGGGAGAACCAACCTGGTTGTGTGACAAGAACCACCTCTGTTTGGGAGATGAGTGTGTTGATATGAAGCAGTGTAAGACTAACTGTGGAAACCTTGTTCCTCATTTATTTAAAGGAAATGACGACGGAGACAACAGTTGTAATGAATGCACCTGCTTCAATGGTGACTACAGCTGTACTGAGAGAGGTTGCACCGGTGATGAGACTTGTGGGGGACCTTCACCACCAACTACTCCAACCAACCCATGCGGTAGTAAATGTGGAGCTGAAGAGATATGTTACATGAGGGATGTTATCTGTAATACTTTTAGTTGTCATCCAGTCCCAACATGTATTACTAACCACTGTATGTTTAGCAAGTGTGAATATGGTAACGATTGCGTCATCACAGACCACGGAGATTCATCGACCTGCAAGCCTTGGTCTGAGATTGGATGTTTTGACAAGCCGTGCAAGGCAGGATACACTTGTGTTGATGTTAAGAGAGTCTGCAAGACTGCCCCTTGTTATCAATATGAGTGTAGTTGGGAAGCACCAGCTCCAGTTCACTGTACGGCCGATGCTAAGAAGTGTCCTGATGGCTCCTCCGTTGGAAGAGATTCCAACAACAACTGTGAGTTCCACCCTTGCCCTGATCCATGTGGAGGAAGTTGTTTGTTTAACCAAGATTGCTTAATTCAGAAGATTAAGTGTCCTGAGGGAATGGTTTGTACACCACGCGCTGTTTGCTTTGACAAGCCTTGCAACAGGAGGTGTCCAAAGGGTGACGTTTGTGAACACATGGTTGCTCCGTGTCTGATTCCACCATGCCCAGTAGTTGAGACGTGTAAAACTGTTGTTCAGCCAAAGTGTGACAAGAAGTGCCCAAAGGGTGAGGTTTGTGAGATCGTTGTTGCTCCATGTCTGATTCCACCATGTCCGGAGTTCCCAACATGCAAGCCTAAATAAATTATATCAACCAATATTTTTACTTTTTTCTATTTATAATTTCATTTGAATAACAGTTTGTAACTGATATTAACTACACCTTTCTGTTGTAAAGGTTTGGTGACTTGAAGTTTTATAAAACTGATTCCCAATTCACAAGTCAGTGTCTCCATGGAGAAACGCGGCATCGATCCGTGCTGATATTCTTCTTTGAATACACAATAGACTCTCACTGTTTCATTAGTGATAAATTAACTAAACTGAATGAATACAATCAGTATCTCTTAATGAGAAAGGCGGCTTTATTGTCGTGCTGATCAAGTTCTTTAAACGAAACAGTTTTTAATCCTTTCTCTCCAGAACCACGTTAGCATCTCGCTTGAGAAATGCGGCTTAAATGCCGAGCTAATGGTTTCATCCGATTATTTGATAATTTCTTTAGTTGTGTACTTCTGGAGGGGAAGTATCTTGTTCTTGTTTTCTTTTATTCAAAATTATTCTTTCGGATCAAACAAAACTTTAATGTTTGTTTTGTCTTGGATTCCTTTCCTCTCTTGTTGATGGTAACTGTGAGTGTTGTCTAACTTTTGATTTATTATTATTTTTCTACAGGAAGAGGAAATAAATTGAGAGTCAACCGAAGCTACATAACAATCCTAGTAAGAGGAGTCTAATTACGTTGATATTGTCCTCGTAGCTCTGGAGAGTTAACCCGATGCTCTTTAGTTTGCTGTCTATCAGAGATGCACATTACACAATGTATTGGACTTCGTTATCTATCTAGTCACATTATCATTGTGTGGTTTTAATTACAATTCCGTAATATTATTATAACTGAACCCTCCTCTCAGTACAGTCTGCAAGGAATACTTAAAAAGGCTACAGTTCACTGTGTCCTCATATTGTCGTTGCTTTAATTATTCCAAAATATCTTTATTTAGTAAGACGAAATATGTATGTAAACTACCTCTCCCCTCAGCTATCAATAATTATATGGCATGGAAGCAGACTAGACTACTACATGTCGGACGAGGTTGGGAGAAGACAATTGTCACTAAGAGTGGATCATCGCTACTAAATGACTCATCAGAGATGGCAAAATCACATCCATCTTTGATAGTTACCAAGACGACGGATGCTTTGGGACCGTTGGAAATGAAAAGACGAGTTGAACGTTTTTATGATTGGGCTAAGGAAGAATGGTATTATAGATGGACGAGTCGTTATTTGTTGTTGGTCATCGTGTATACTTTGTACGTAATTAGAAATCGTCATTTACAACTAAAATCATTAAATAATAAAAATAATTATGAAATAGCAAGTGAAAATCATTTTACGTTAACTGAGAAAGAATCAAAGGACAATAGGTCTAAGGTGACTGAATTGTTGACTTTATTTTCGACAACGATACCGAAACCTACATCAGATCAAATTTCAGATCTTAAAAAAAAAATTGAATTGATAATGAACCCGAGACAGATCTCAGCGAGTCAAGCTTGGGAAGATATTTGTGATAAAAAAAGACAACGAGATCTCAAAGAATTGGAAGCTTATCGACGATCGAATCAACTGGAAGCTATCCAACGAGGAACTTCACAAATAGTATCTCAGAAATCAGACGGCTCTGTAAATATCAACATTCTAAATACCTCAACGCCATCTTACGGTCTAATTCAGCCAGAAATTCCTGCGGAACTTGCAAAGAGGATCGAAGATGAAAAGATGAAAGCAAAAGAATCACAAGAAAACATTAATTGGATAACTGAGTTGGCTAATTCTGGTAAGAAATAATCAACACAGTAACGTGATCTCCTCCACGAAACATGTCATGTTTTAAATGTCTAACCGAGAGGGAAAAAAACAAAAAAAAAGAAAGAAAAAAAAAAACAAAAAAAAAACAACAACACCATCATACAGGCTGTTTGTAACTGCAGAGCTTTCTAAGAAGATTGAAGAAGAAGAGAAAATGCAAGAAAAGCAACTGATGACTAGTCAGGTATTCTCTAAGACAAGGTTTTCGATACTAAGTTAACAACGAGAAGAATAAAATGATGGAAAAAAAAAGCACTTCTAATGATGTGCGCTCCCAGTTGGAATCGTTAATTCATTTTTTATATCGTTTGGTGTGTGTGTGAGTTGTGCAAGGATGTCACTCCGTCAAAAATACAACAAAACAATTGAAATATCTGATTTTTTTTTTGTTTTGTTTTAATCAAAAGTGGGAGGGTTTGCTTATTTCTGTTTTGGAAAAAAAAAAAAAAAAAAAAAAAAAAAATAGTTTCTTGTTGTATAAGGTTACTTTAATTACAATCAGGCTTCCACTAGTGCAGAATGAAAAACGAATCAGGGCATTAAGAACAGCACTATGGCTGTATTTCTTCTCTTTTCTCTTATCAATCTCTTTTTCAAACACAAAAAGTAAATTAATATTTAAAAAGATGTGGATAGAAGACGACAATTCACCGACGGATACCACTCCCGAGTCTACTTCAATTGATCCCTCAGAGCTGACTTGTCAACTGTGTTTGAATTTATTTGATATTCCCTTATTACTACCGTGTGGTCATACCATCTGTAGGAGTTGTGTCGCAACACTGACGGAAGAAGAAACAATTATATGCCCTACCTGCAACAGGTTGACAGTTTTAGAAGGAAATGTTTCTCTGAAAATCAACTATGAAATTAGTAACCAGTTGGATAAAATAAAACAAAATGTAACTAACACACCTCCAGCAACTGTACAGGAATGTGATAAATGTGAAATTGAAAAAGGGACTTTGAAATGTTCAACATGTGATATTATATTGTGTGAAAATTGTAATAAAGAGCACCACCGAGGTAAGCTACGAAACCACGTTATATCAAACGACGTTGACCGTTTCAAACAAAATCGTTATTGTTCCATAATCGGACATGAAGATTATCGACTTAACTTAGTTGGAGGAAATGGTGATTTGATTTGTTTTTTATGTTGTCAACAAAGTGATCTTCAATCGCAATGCATCTCTCTCCAAGAAGCAACAGTGAGTACAAAGAATAGCCTTTCAACGTGGTTGTGTCAGTCACAGCAGACTAAGGTTGACTTACAACAGAAGGTATCACAAATTGATGTTGTGATAAATGAAATAAGAGAATCAGCTCAAAGTGAAGTTCAAAGAATAAGACATTTCATCACAACACTTCGAACAGCATTGGATGAGAAGGAACTTGCACTCGTTGATTCAATTTCTAAACATAAAAACAGTCAATTGAAAAATTTAAATGTTCTACGTGAGGTTGTTACTTCAAACATTTCTCTTTTAAACATCGAATCCACTCGAGTGTCTACTTCTATAAAAACATCTGACCAACTACCTGACTCAGACTGTTTTGGAGCAATGCGATGTCAGCTTATGCAGCTTGAATCAATTTCAATGAGTAAGTTAGGATCTGATATGGGATTGAGTGCACCTCTTCCATCACTAGTAAAACCTCGAGTGGTTTTTAATGATATCGACGTTGAGAATTCAGCGTCTCTGACGTATGATGTAATTTTGTCTGAAAAGATTCCTCGAAAATCACTGACTCCTTCATCGTCGATTGCGACTGCTCGACCGAATGACCATCAAATATCATATCGTAGTAGTCGTTCTCGTAGTCCTGTGAAGAGAACGATCACTCCTCGTAAAATTGGTATTTCAAAAAAATCAAATCGACCGTCTATCAGAACGAGTACACCCCCGGGTGATATTATGGCAGTTCAGACTAAACGTCATTATCCAATATCGAGGTCGTTATCAACTCATAATAGAGATCACAAGGGTTGAGATTATCTAATTAAAAAAATAGAAAAGAGAAACAACAACAAAACCTTCCAATACGACTTTCATTTCAGTTACCGTGAGGTAGTTACTTCAAACATATCTCTTTTAAACATCGAATCCACTCGAGTGTCTACTTCTATAAAAACATCTGACCAACTACCTGACTCAGACTGTTTTGGAGCAATGCGATGTCAGCTTATGCAGCTTGAATCAATTTCAATGAGTAAGTTAGGATCTGATATGGGATTGAGTGCACCTCGAAAAGTATAATAGAGATCACAAGGGTTGAGATTATCTGATTAAAAAAATAGAAAAGAGAAAAAACAACCACAAAACCTTCCAATACGACTCTCATTTCAGTTACGTTAATCGTAAAAAAAAAAAAAAAATAACAACAACAGCGAGCGCTATAGACTTAATTTATTAACGTCGGTTATTAGTTTTTTAATGAATGATTCCTTCATTAATTATGTCAGGAAAAATAAAATAAAATTCGGGCACTCTTTTTGTGAACGGGTTTATCTGGTGGGTCTCAAGACGCGTGTAGTGTGTTATAAAGTCAAGCATTCAACGATACGTATTTGACCACCTAAAAAAATTAAATTTCCGATAAAAAAAAAAAATATAAACTCGATATATTTTTGTCTTGTATGTTACTGTTGTATATTTACTTATAATTATTCTTCTTAAATAGGATTCTTAATTATTGATATTGGGATCTTATGTTCTCATCCAAATGGAAGGGAGTGATGCAGACATGCGAGGAACTATATCAAAGTTCATAAAATCAGATGATGAATTACTTAACTGTGATGACAGTCCTGAATTAGTTGTCTCGACTGTCGAATCAAATTCTGTCGTGAGGTCCAGATGTCCGCTAGCACCTAAAAAACCACATCCACCATCACCACCACCGAAATCATTGTCACGGTCACCTCTTGCAAAGATTGCGAGTAATCAGGTTAACTTTAATTCTGATTCTATTCCTGAAAAAGATTTAATTTTTGGAGGAGGAAGTCCGTCGATGTCACTACTAGCTCAGAAGGTTAGAGAACAAATCGTGTCGAAGATAATTGTAGTGTTAGGTCCTTATGCTGCAGTTGGACCTCAGCATATGCAGAGATACGCACCGAGTAGCGAGACGGGTGTTGGTGGTGTTCAAAATACTCAACCTCTATTGTCACTTGAGTTGGTAAATACGACGTTGCCAGGTTTGAAAGATCGATTGTTAAATTTAGGATTCTCGTCTTTAGAAGAAGCTAATAATGAAAAATTATATAAATCAGATCCTACTTTGCTTTGTGATGTTTGGAGAGATTTGTGGCCGACATCATCGAAGCCACTTCTTCCACACATTCTTTGTAAAATTTTATCAGAGAAAGGACTGCTACTTAGGGTATATTCCTACAACATGGAAAGTCTTGAACGTGCCATTGGTATCCCCAGATCCAAAGTAATAGAGCTTAACGGAACTTTTGGAGCTGCCCACTGCATTGAATGTGATAGAGAACACATGTCGACGTATTTAAAAGAAAAATTACATAAAAATCAAAGACCAAAATGTACATTCAAATCATGTAAAGGATTAGTAAGGCCTAGTATATATATGAAAGGACAGAAGAAAGAACCTCCTCATTCAAGGATTATTGAAACAGACATGAACCAGTGTGATCTAGTGATTAGCATCGGAACTATTGGATCAAATGTATCAGATTTAGTTGATGTGTTAGCACCAAGACTAATCGTTAATACGTTGAAGGCTTCATTCACAAATCAAGTCATCGACAGTGATAATGCCCATCGAGATGTGGTAAGACACTGCATCTCAGATGGGTTGATAGAATTTATCAAAGAGTGTAACTATGAAACACATGTGAGAGAACTACTACCAACATCATTGTGTAGATCTTTACAAGTTAAGATGGATGAGTTTGATTGTGAAAGTATTGTACGTAGCCACCCTGTTCTTACTGATAACGGTGGTATCTTAAAAAGGACAATTGTCTCAACCACATCATTACTAAACTTTCCTCATCATAACCGAAAAAATCGACAGGTACGGAGACGTGCTCCAGCACCTCCAATTCGTTCGTTTAATCAAGTTATAGATTTTAATAAAACAATCTGTCGATCTGCTACTCGATCTGCTTCAGCCGGACCGAATATTCCCATGACGGGGAATCGAACTCCACAGGTAAAACCTCTTAGCGCTCCGTCAACTCAATTTGTAAAGGATAAAACAGTTCAATTTGACCCATGTATAAAGTATATATCTGAAGATCAAGAAATCTCAACAGGAAGTGGAATCCTAAACTCCGGAGGAGACTTTTTAAGAACACCAAATGTGTCTCCTCTTGCAGGATCGTTGGTGTCAAGTCCAAGTATGTACAGCAGCAATGTGAGTAACGGTTCAATGTCTCCGTTTGCGTTATTACCGCTTGTTTCAGTTGATGTGTTGTCACCGTTATTGTCACCAACACCACCACCACTTGATGTTGGTAGGCTCCCGTTACAGATATCGAGTGTGACTGAGAGTTCTTTGGATGAAACGGTCCCCGTTGGACATCTACCTCCGCCTATTAAGTGTCGTTCTAGGCCTGTGAATCCTCTTTCGGATGTTGAAGGGGTCAGATTACTGTCGGAAACAATAAGTTTATCTCCTCCTAAGAGAAATGTCGTGAGAGGAACTCCTAAAGTAATGCCGCTTGTTAAGCCATTTCGGTGAAAAAGTCGTATCGATACTAATTTTTTAGTCAAAAGTTGCTTTATAGTTAATTATAGTATCAGGTTACACCCTCCTTTTTCTTTTTTTTTCTCTTCTTTTTTTATTCTTTCGTACTTTGTATTTTTTATATCATGTTTAACAACAATGGTATTGTAATTCGTGAGATGGCGGTCAGAGTTAATTCATTCAGGGAGGTCGACAGTTATCCTTCTTGGTCTCTGTACTTCGTTATTTTTATTATTATTTTTTTTTTTATTAATAGTTACGAAATAATTGTTTACTTGCTTTGTGTTTTTATTGTGTTCATGAGGATAGAAAAAAGAGACTTTGGAAAAGTAGTCCTATTCTGAGATGGATAGTCGATTTATTTTATTTATTATTACTTTTTTTAAATTCGTGCCTTGATTTGCTTTTGTCTTAAGCTCTTTTTTTTTTTTTTTTTGCTACCGAACTTTTTCGCACTGTTAGCTGTTAACTTGTTTCTTTACTTTTACCTGCGTTTTTTTTGATGTGTTGAAAAAAAAAAAAAAAATTAGTTGTTTTTGCGTCTGTTGTCAAGGTTAGTATGATTTGAGAAAAGAAATTATTATTTTTTTTCCAAAACCAGTTATATCCTAAAAAAACAAACATGACTTCAGCTTCACATCAGCAGCAGCAACAGCAGCAACCTGCTGCGTACACCTACTTGAAGGCAGGTACTCACTTTGCGAAAACAAACTACCTTCCTTTTACTATTAAAGTAGTAGCGTATCCAAGTATGTGATCGTCATAAATGAGATTTTTTTTGAGAATATAATTTTTTTAAATTAAAAAAAAAAAAAAAAAAAAACAGTGGAGCGTATTCGTCTTTTGATGCAGACTCAGCACACCAACAGATCTTTAAATGGTTCTTCGATGAAGGTTTGTATTTATTTTTTAATTGTGATTGATGGCGATGAAACATAAAAAAAAAAAAAAACTAAAACCAGTCATTATTCACAACCATCGCCCACATAAAAACCGAAAGCTCTATGCTCTCACCATGGAGAGGAGTGACACCAACTTTAGTCAGATGGTTGCCTTCACAGTATTTGGTTTTATTCTTAAAAGACATGCTGTCTGGATGGCTACCAAACTACTCTAAAGAAGACTCTTATGGTAAATATATCGCTGGGAAATTAGGATCTGGTGCAGCAACTGGTATTATTTCAGCTTTAGTTTGGGCATACCCACTTGATGTGATGAGGCAGCAGCTTGCGACGAAGAACTCTGGTTCGTGGAGAAGTGCTGCATCGCAGATTTATGCAGCGAATGGTCTTCAAGGATTCTACAGAGGATTCATGATTGACGCTCCTGGTTTAATGATCTTCAGAGGAGTTCAGTTGGGAGGTTGGGATTTGGTTAAAGACCACCACGGAGAGGAATGGGACAAAAAATCTCGTGCATCGAAATTCCTCCATGGGCAGACGATATCTCTCATGGGCTCTGTTTGCAGCTACCCGTACGACACTCTTCGCAGAAACTTAATCTGCATCGAAAACGCCACATCATACAGAGAGGTTCTTAAGGCTGGAATCCTGGGATCTGGTGGAGTTCGCGCGTTCTTTTACGCTGGTTTTTCTGCGAGAGTTCTTAGCAGCTTTGTTAATGGAGGGCTACTTGAAGGGTTTGATGAGTGGAAGAAGACCAAATAAAAACATGAAAATAAAAATAAAAAAAGAAATCTCAAGGGATGACCCCCCTGGATAACTGATTCCTTATGACAGTACTCCCTCTGGAGGGTAATAACCACTTACGTGTGTAACGTAACGGGATTCTAGCAGAGATTGTTGTCTACTAATTGCTTGAGTCCTCCGATGCTTGCTGTCGGAAAGAAAAAAAGAAGAAAAAAAAAGGAAATGTTTTTCCTGATTATGGAAAGTTCTATTTCGGTAGAGTTTTTTCTCTTTTTTTTCTTTTTTTTGGATGTCGTGGGGCAAAATAATACAGCAACCCTCATTTTTTGAGTGGTTTTTTTTTAGTATTGTGGCTGCTATTTTTTAAATAAAATAAAAAAAACTTCTTGAGCGAAATTATTTACCAAGTTGTTTTTTTTTTTTTTGCACCGACGAAGTCGGAGAAGAAGCTATTCAGATTAAGAACCGTTATTTATTATTGTCATGTTATCTATTTCCCTGTGCGCCAGTAAAACTAGCTGACGATCAACAAAATATAAGGCTGCTTATCTGAATGGTTATTTTTTTTTTTTTTTTGAAAATATTTTCCCCTCAAATATGTTTTTTATCAAACGCACCTATTTATTGCTTTCTCAGAAAACTCCTTGAGAGTTGTTTTCTGGTGGAAACAGTTCGCTTTTTGTGTTCCTCTCTTAGAGCCCTCTTTCTTTAGACCACAGACTTAATTCATTCTCTTCTCACCTTTTTTAGATCTTATGATTATTTCTTATGAGAATAATATTTTTTTTTTAAAAAAATTGTTGGTAGGCAACCAATAAAATTCATTTATTTTCTTTCCTTCGCAGATTTTTGGATTTTTTTTTTGGTTCACATTTTTAAAGCAGTAGGGGAGGAGAGACTCTCTGGTAAATGCTGTGCATGTGTTCCTTTTATTTCCCGTTTCAACCGCATCTAAAAAAAGGGAAAAAAAAAAAAAAAAAAAAAAAGGAAAACAGCGAATGCAAAATTAATACCTCTTATGTGTTATTCGCTGTTGAGGGTTTTTAACCAAAAAAAAAAAAAAAAAAAAAAAGTTTTTTTTTTTGGATTTGCCTGCAAAACAATAGTAGATTTATAGCAAAAAAAAAAAAAAAAATTCAAACAGACACGAACCGACAAACCACATGTTTTGTTAATGTGTAAAAGTAGTCTTATCATTCTTTACTTAATTTATCTTTTCACGTCAGTCACATTACTCATATGCCTGCTGTGGGTAGGGCCTATTATCCCCCACCTTTTTTAGGCGACGAACATCTTCAAACAGCTTCTAACCAACCTAACGAGGACGGTTGATTTTTTAGTTCGTTTTGAGTGGAAATCCATGTTTGAGAACCAACAGGGAGTCGGCAAATTTCAAAATTACCATTGCTATTGTATGGCAGATCGATAATATAACCACCGTTTTCTTATCTTTACTAAAGTTAATTTGAGTTTTATTTTATTATACTGATGGATATTTGTACTCCTTTATCAGTTCTCACTCTCCTGTACTCATGTACAACTCAATCGAACCCTGTCTGAAAGTGGATAAGAATATTTGTGAAATGATATTTTTAACGTGACAATCATTATAAATTCTTAACACTTGTGTTCTACTTTTTTGAGTTTCCTTTTCGTGTTTCACATTCAGATCGCGAGATCTCTGAGTGGAACTCTCAGAAGAGCTACCGTCAGGACAATTCTTGCCATCGTGATTTGGACCCCCACGTGTCCAAGTCCAACATGCTCGTTTTTCTTTCGGTAATGACTCACTTTATTGTTGCTCTATTCTCATTCCAATCTAACAGCCATTGTTTTGAGACATTCTTAAAGACAGTAATGACTCACTTTATTGTTGCTCTATTCTCATTCCAATCTAACAGCCATTGTTTTGAGACATTCTTAAAGGACAAAAAGCAAATCGAAGAATTTCATTCGATCACTTTTGATGAGATCTACCGAACCACATAATTTAGTTTCCATGTGATCACAATAAAACCTCAGACAACTAATGTGAGCGTTGTTATGACATCTGAGAATAAAAGGAACCATTGATGGTCTGCGAAGAGAAAATTAAACGTAAGATGGATGGAATGTGGTTGCGACTCACTTCTTACCGACCTCAGCAGTTGAAGATCTACGTGCTGAACTTAAGCATATCACTCAGCACAGGAAATGGGAATTTTGGTAGTTAAATATATTCTAAAAAATGAGATCACTACCTTCAGCCAGTTGGTAAGTAATTAGCTCCCGTCACTGTACTCACTTGGGAAAGTAATTATTCGAATTGGAAACACCGTATTCGGAACTCCTGCCGATACATTGATGACTTCCTTAACTGGAGTTGCAGCCCTCCTTTGGAAGAATCTGATACATTGTACTCGAAGTGGGACGCACAACATTCAAATTACTCAACTGCAGCAATATCAGGACAGTTTGTCTCCCTTCATTAACTCTCACATTAATAATTGGTAGCATTGCAGCAATGCGTCGGCGTATCTAGATGGTGTCTCTTGCGTACAATAGTATCGAAGTCGGAGTTTTAATTCATCACACGCTGATTTTCTTCAGGTGGTTTCCAGACAAGTGGGAAGTTGACTCACAGCAGTTTCCTTCATTCTTGAATTGAAGTTACGTATCCTTTGATTTAATTCTTCATCACCAGAAACTCATCCAGTTTAAAATAATGGCAACTGTCGATTCCCTGTCCTCTGTTTTGCGGAGCCATCAGAGGTTCATGGCGAAGCTGCTGGTGGAAGTGGTGAGTCGGAAGGAGGAGTCGGGGGCGCTGATGGACAGCTTTTCCGAAGTTCTCAGATCGTCGGAGGAGATCATGGTTGGAATGACGGATGCTGAGGCTGCTACTGAATTGACGACGTACAAGGAAGTACACCGGGTGGCGAGGGAGAAGGAGTCGGCGAAGTTGGTGGAAGGAAGCTCGCGATTACTGGGAACCCTTTCCTTGCATCCTGACATGAAGTGTGCCGATATCGGGTTTGTTAAAGCTGATCTCAAGGGGGACGGGAAGTTGGAGTTGGTCGAAGATGACCTGAGGAATGTATTCTCGTCCACCTGCTTCCCTCGGCTGCTGAACGAGGATGAGTATTTCAACACACTTCAAATTGGTTACTTGGGCATGGATGAAACAGAGGAGGGTGTCCCAGCCCAACTCAGGAAGGAACTCTTCCTGCTGCTGGACTGGCCGAGACTCTCCCACTCGTCGAAGGAAGAAGTCAAATCCCAATTTGACAACACCTCATGGGGTGACGAGATCCTCCGTGAGCTGGAAGATTCGAACAACTGGAGTACTGTGAAAAGAACATACAAATGGCCTGAACGTGTTGTGACTGCGGATGAATTGAGAACTTCACATCTTCGTACTCGAATTGACATTTTGTTCGCACAAAATCCCAACATGTTGTGTGTCTTCGATGCCTCAGAATATATCGACGATGAAGGCACCCTTTCTAGTGATTGTGTTGAGATGCTTCCGTCTTGCATCCGTCGGTTGTCATTCACCAACTGCAGCCGTTGCATCGCATTTGAAAAGCATTTCCCGTGGGACAGTTGTGACTCGCTGACGTCAATCGATTTCACTGCTTTTCACAATGTGACGGCCATCCCCAGCAAGTGCTTGAACAACTTGAAGTCTCTGACTCACATTAATTTGTGTTCCTTGAGTGAAGTTACGAGTATTGGCGATGACTTTATTAGTAACTGTGAGTCCCTCACCTCCATCGATGTGTCCGGTTTGAAGAAACTGACTACAATAGGAGGTGGATTCTTGAATAATTCGAAGTCTCTGACTAGCGTTGACTTGTCTTCCTTGAGTGAAGTTACGAGTATTGGCGATGACTTTATTTATCACTGTGAGTCCCTCACCTCCATCGATGTTTCCGGTTTTCAGAAGCTGACTGCAATAGGAAATGGTTTCTTGCATAATTCAAAGTCTCTGACTAGCGTGGACTTGTCTTCCTTGAATGGAGTTACGAGTATTGGCGATGACTTTATTCGTCACTGTAAGTCCCTCACCTCCATCGATGTTTCCGGATTTCAGAAACTGACTAAAATAGGAAAAGGATTCTTATATATGTCAACGTCTCTGACTCACGTGGATATATCTTCCTTTAGTGAAGTTACGAGTGTTAGCTATTGCCTTATTAGTGACTGTGAGTCCCTCACCTCCATCGGTGTTTTTGTTTGTCAGATAGGGAGTGGATTCTTGAATAATTCAAAGTCTCTGACTAGAGTGGACTTGTCTTCCTTGAGTGAAGTAACGAGTATTGGCGATGGCTTTATTAGTTTCTGTGAGTCCCTCACCTCCATCGATGTGTCCGGTTTGAAGAAACTGACTACAATAGGAAGTGGATTCTTGAGTAATTCAAGGTCTCTGACTAGCGTGGACTTGTCTTCCTTGTGCGAAGTTACGAGTATTGACGATGACTTTATTCGTCACTGTAAGTCCCTCACCTCCATCGATGTTTCCGGATTTCAGAAACTGACTAAAATAGGAAAAGGATTCTTATATATGTCAACGTCTCTGACTCACGTGGATATATCTTCCTTTAGTGAAGTTACGAGTGTTGGCAATGGCTTTATTAGTGACTGTGGGTCCCTCACCTCCATCGATGTTTCAGGTTTTAAGAAACTGACTACGATAGGGGATGGATTCTTAAGTTTTTCGTGGTCTCTGACTAGCGTGGACTTGTCTTCTTTGAATGAAGTTACGAGCATTGCCGGTGACTTTATTAGTTACTGTGAGTCCCTCACCTCCATCGATGTTTCAGGTTTGAAGAAACTGACTACGATAGGGGATGGATTCTTAGATCATTCAAAGTCTCTGACTAGCGTGGACTTGTCTTCCTTGAATGAAGTTACGAGCACTGACAATTACTTTATTAGTAACTGTGAATCCCTCACCTCCGTCAATGTTTCCGGTTTGAAGAAGCTAACCAAAATGGGACGAATTTTCCTGAAGGAAACAAAACTGACTAAGAAAGATGTCAGGGGATTGGAGAAGTGCAGTGTTGTCGTTAAAAGGGAATTTCAGAAGTTAAAATAATTCTAAAATATGAGATGACCACCTTCAGCCAGTTGGTAAGTAATTAGGTCCCGTCACTGTACTCACTTGGGAAAGTAATTATTCGAATTGAAAACACCGTATTCGGAACTCCTGCCGATACATTGATGACTTCCTTAACTGGTTCTGTTGCATACAGCATAAGAAATGCTAGTTGCCCTGAAAAGTCTGGGGAGCACCCCCAACCGTTTTTGATTTTGTAATAACCGCCCCGTTCTGAAGCTATTTGTGTAGTAAACGCTAGTTTGCCGTATTGGGTTTATTGACCGATTGTTATGCAACTGTACGCAGAAAGGTATTTTCCGTGTGTTTGCTTTTTGGTCATTGGTTGTCTTTTCGTACGTCTCGTTAAGTGTTTCAGCTATTTGTGTTTCGGAACTGTTTTGATGAAAATAATTGATTCTCTCATTTATTCTTTTCAGGTTTCCAAATGGAGGAATCACAAAACCACATATGCACCGGTAGCAACGCCCAAGATAAATATTGGAAACAAGTATTCCATCCTCTTTTTAAAAGTGAGGGGGATTCTTCAATAATTTCCGAAAGTAAAAAACTGATATCTGAATTCTATCCGGAAGTGAAGAGGGGTCCAGTGGGTGAAACTCTTCTTCACAGATTGATATTAGGTCATCCTGATAAGGGGAAAGAGAATAAGTTGAGAAAGGTATTGGATTTACTACTCAAACTAGATGACCCAGTGTTATTAAAGGAAATAGTATGTCACGCCTACAACAGGAGAGATCCGAAAGTTGCGCAAGTAAAATCAGGAACAGAGAGATCAACCAAATCACTTCGATATAAAGAATTAGTTTTTGATGGAGAAACAGGATTACACCTTGCTATTGCTTTTGGTGACATGGAATTGGTTGAAAAACTACTGTCGCTGGGGGCAGACTTGTGCTCTAGAGCATACGGTTCTACCTTTGCTCCTGGAGTATCCAGAACGTACTTTGGTGAATATCCCTTGTCCTTGGCAGCTGCGATGGGTTCTATGGAAGTCGCTGAAATAATGCTGCGTCACTACTCTAAACAAACACCTGCTGTTTTAGACAATGAACAAGATATTGTTTCAATGAATGACGAGGCGAAAGCTTTGGAAAAAACTAAGGATGCTTTATACAGAAAGATGGACACTTTTGATAATAACGCGTTTCATATCGCAATCATAAACCATCGAATTGATTTTTATATCTTTCTCTTGAAAGAAGCAGTTAGAGACGGATTAACTGCCGTTCAAGTTAGTGAGTTTTATGGGGCTTATGGACTCACTCCGCTGACTTTAGCTGTTTTGTGGTATCCTGATGGCAGTGGATTTCAAAAAGTACTTGACACTTTTAAGGGAAAAGTTCTTTGGGTGTTTTCAGGAATAGAAGCAAGACTATATCCCCTTCAACAGATTGATAGTGTTCCATCTGAGGGAAGTGAGTTTATCTCTGTGATATATCTGGTGACTCGATATAATATTTTGGGGTTAGCAGAAAACCATTTACTTCAATCAATTTTAAAGGAGAAGTGGAACGATCATTTGGCGATACCCGCATACGTTGCTATGATTATTCATGTCTGGTTTCTTGGAGTAATAACTGCGTACACTGTTATGCTACACCCTCATGGAAGACTCGATGATGAACGAGCTAAGTCTCTGCAACAGATGTCGTTGGGAGTGAGTATTTTTTATTTCGTTGGAATCTTTTATGATATCGTAGTTTGTTTGAATTATCGATCTGATTTACAATCTGTTAAGAATGTTCCTGGCGATGATACCATGAGAAGGGAACTTGACCTTCCACAAGATATCCTATCTGCATACAAATCACTAAAACACAAAGCAGCATATCCAAATTACCCCATTGAGATGCCAACTATGATGTGCTATTTTGGTGTACCGTTGACATGCTGGGATGTCATTGGTTGTCTTGGTACTATTTTTATGTTTTTGCATGTAGCTACGCGATCAGAGATTACTCGACAACACGATTGTTATTAGTGATGTACACCACAACACGACAGTTAATTCATTAAAAGAAGACATAGCCGATCAATGTAATCTAAATGTCAATAAATTTAATCTGCTATTGGAAGGCGATGAACTGATTGACACAAAGTTGGTATGTTATTTGTATAAAATATTATTTTCTATCTTCGATAAACAACCTCTTTAGACACTAATACTCATCAGGTCATGTCGTATCCAGTCTCTGGTGATAGTGAACTTGTCCTTGAAGTAGCTAAAGAACTGAATATTGAAAGTAAATACCTGCGTTCGGGTTGCAGTTGGTGGTCAGGTCATTATATAAAACTGTCGTCTGAAGAAGTCACTGCGACTTATGAAATTTGTTGTGAACGAAAATCTGAGTTTATTGGTGCTTTTTCCAACAGTAGGAAACCATGGGGTCATTCACAAGCTGATGCTTTGACTTGGTATGGATCTCCTAGTAGGAAAGATTTCACATTTAGATGCCGAGTATTTAAAACTTTTCTACGTTGTCAGAACTACCAACCAATGCTACTCACTGCTGGTAAGTGGCATCGAATTGAGGTTCGCATTTCACAAGATTACTGTAAATATTTCATTGACGATTCTTTAGTCGCTTCAATGTCTCCAGCGAACACTTCAGATTGTCCTCAAGAAGGTTACTTTGGATTTACGACTTATACGACAGGATATTCTTTTAGGAATTTTGAAATACAGGTAAATATATCGCTGGGAAATTAGGATCTGGTGCGGCAACTGGTATTATTTCAGCTTTAGTTTGGGCATACCCACTCGATGTGATGAGGCAGCAGCTTGCGACGAAGAACTCTGGTTCGTGGAGAAGTGCTGCATCGCAGATTTATGCAGCGAATGGTCTTCAAGGATTCTACAGAGGATTCATGATTGACGCTCCTGGTTTAATGATCTTCAGAGGAGTTCAGTTGGGAGGTTGGGATTTGGTTAAAGACCACCACGGAGAGGAATGGGACAAAAAAT
Source organism: Flectonema sp. DT1601 (assembly GCA_964019425.1). NCBI lineage: Eukaryota > Euglenozoa > Diplonemea > Diplonemida > Diplonemidae > Flectonema > Flectonema sp. DT1601. Next base: position 507,702 of record OZ025785.1, read on the forward strand.
CTCGTGCATCGAAATTCCTCCATGGGCAGACGATATCCCTCATGGGCTCTGTTTGCAGCTACCCGAAATCCATGTTTGAGAACCGACAGGGAGTCGGCAAATTTCAAAATTACCCAACTCGAATGCTGATGATAAAATAAAATCATTTCATTTATTCGAACACAAGGTCTCAACAAAAAAAAATGTCACTTTCAGTCTCTACGAGATTACTCGACAATACGATTGTTATTAGTGATGTACACCACAACACGACAGTTAATTCATTAAAAGAAGACATAGCCGATCAATGTAATCTAAATGTCAATAAATTTAATCTGCTATTGGAAGGCGATGAACTGATTGACACAAAGTTGGTATGTTATTTGTATAAAATATTATTTTCTATCTTCGATAAACAACCTCTTTAGACACTAATACTCATCAGGTCATGTCGTATCCAGTCTCTGGTGATAGTGAACTTGTCCTTGAAGTAGCTAAAGAACTGAATATTGAAAGTAAATACCTGCGTTCGGGTTGCAGTTGGTGGTCAGGTCATTATATAAAACTGTCGTCTGAAGAAGTCACTGCGACTTATGAAATTTGTTGTGAACGAAAATCTGAGTTTATTGGTGCTTTTTCCAACAGTAGGAAACCATGGGGTCATTCACAAGCTGATGCTTTGACTTGGTATGGATCTCCTAGTAGGAAAGATTTCACATTTAGATGCCGAGTATTTAAAACTTTTCCACGTTGTCAGAACTACCAACCAATGCTACTCACTGCTGGTAAGTGGCATCGAATTGAGGTTCGCATCTCACAAGATTACTGTAAATATTTCATTGACGATTCTTTAGTCGCTTCAATGTCTCCAGCGAACACTTCAGATTGTCCTCAAGAAGGTTACTTTGGATTTACGACTTATACGACAGGATATTCTTTTAGGAATTTTGAAATACACCTTCCTGAAGGATTGCCTTTCAGAGATGATGTTGACTATTTAGCTGATCATTACAGAGCTCTTAGGTCAGGTTCATCAAGTAAGGGTTGTTGTTGTCTTGTTCAGTAATCCTTTATTTTTTATTTTTTTAGTTTTTTAATTTTTATTTTTTTTTCTGTATTCGTATCGACAATAGTAATCGACTCGGCGATAAACTCTTACCAAAATACAAGTAGAGTGAACCATTATTCTCAAAAAGTGAAAAAAGAAATAACAGCCGTAGCGAAACTCATCTATGAAAACAGATGCTACGAAAGACATCAAAAGAAAAGAGAAAAAGTGATGTTGTTCTGTTCAGTTATTACACTTCTTGTTTGATAGTAATGTTCTCTTTTTTTGTCACCACACCGTTGTGTTCTCTACGCTATCCACACACACTCTGGTCGACTTGGATGAATTATTTCTTTTTAACCATTATTCTCAAAAGTGAAAAAACAGCCGTAGCGAAACTCATCTACGAAATGCGACTTTTTGCGAGTTCGCCATGCGACGAAAAGACATCAAAAGTAAAGAGAAAAAATGATGTTGTTCTGTTCAGTTATTACACTTCTTGTTTGATAGTAATGTTCTCTTTTTTGTCACCACACCGTTGTGTTCTCTACGCTATCCACACACACTCTCTGGTAGACTTGGATGGTGATAATGTAAATTTAATTATTTTCTTTTTAACAATTATTTCTCAAAATAAAAAAAAGGTTAATAAAGATGACGAAGTCGAATCACATAACTATTCCGTCGACGAAATCAGATGCAACGAAAGACATCATAAAAGAAACGGAAAGGATGCTGTTTCACTGTCGAACTAAATATTCTGCAGTCCTTGATAAAGTGGCAATCAAACCAATATCAGAAGTCGATATTAATAATTTTGCGGCATCGTTTGCGAATTTACAGTCCAGTAATCCACTTTTCGACGGTAAAAGTAACGACGAAGACCGAAAATCATATGGGTGTTACTTATGGGAAAGAGCTGTAGCGTTAAGCCCTTGGTGTCCAATTGCTGTTGAAAAAGACAGTGGAAAGTGTGTTGGTATGATAATTTCATATCCGGCTCAGGCAAAACTATCAAACAGCGAATACGAATCACGTCTACCTACTGTCTGTAGTACTCATTGGAATGCTACTCTGGATGTTGAAAGAGAAGTTGTAAAACGATGGAATGCCAACAGTTCTCATTCAGATTCTGATATATCAAATATCCTTTTAAGAATAGCTTACGGTGGTATTGATCCATTATACAGAGGGTCTGTTGGCCTGTATCAGTTACTTGCTGCTGAGACTCAAGACAGTGCTTGTAAGGCAGGCTTTACTAATGTTTGGTCATTTACATTTAACCCTGCGTTCTATAAAAAAATAATAAACAAATCGATTCCGTTCAGTTCATTGTCGGGGATTGTGTTGTCAATGGTAACTTATTCATTAAATAATTTAAACACGTCAATACTTGAGAATATCGCCTTGCCAACTGCTCTTCGGATTTTAGGAATGCAGAGCGTACCTTTATACTGTATCCGAACACCAACAGCAAGTTTATTAACTTGCGTATGGACCTGTGGACAAGATCCTATGCTTGCAAAGATGTAGGATGCTTTGTTTTTTTATAAATTTCATACCTGGGGAGAAGAATATACCATGTAATCAACATGGTTGGCTTCGAAATTAATATCAAATTCACTTTTTTCCCTTTGCCCCGAATCCCTATATTCGACAGCACATATGGGATTTTTTATAGATACCAATTGTTGATTTTCTTATATTGCAATCAGGTTTTTGACCGAAATCTTATTTTCGTTTTAGCCAGTTTTCAAGTTGCTTTATATTTTTAATCATAGTATCAAGTTACCCCCCTTTTTTCTTTTTTGTACCAACGTAGATTGAAAAGCCGTTATTTCTTATGGTCATGATTTATTTTCCCTTTCAACGAAATATAAGGCTAATCTGAATGTTTTTTTTTTTTTCACCGACGAAGTCGGAAGAAAAGAAATTTTTTCATATCGGAAACAGTTTTTTTATTAATTATGGATCATCGGTAGAAGTACCGTCTGTGATACAATAAAATATAAGAAACTGTTGTGTCTGAATGTTTTTTTCTCTTTTTTTTTTTTCTTCCCCCTACAAACTTAATAAGGCGGAATCATTTCGAAGCTATAACAAAACAATCCTAATAAGAATGGGAGTCTAATTACGTTGATGTTGTCCTCGTAGCTCTGGAGAGTTAACCCGATGCTCTTTAGTTTACTGGCGATGCACAGTACGCAATGTATTGGACTTCCTTATCTATCTATCTAATCATTTAGGTTACACGATTTGATTGTGTTATGTCTTATAATACCGATACTAACACTGATTGATGAAAGAAAATAAAACAAAAAAAAAAATGATTCCTCTGATATCTATTTATTGTATGGTTAGCTTATGTTGATTTACTGAGCTGGTTGGGTCTTCCTTACTAAGTTGATGTTTCGTGATGGACGATTTACTTCTAAGTTAAGATATAGACAACTCGAAAACCTGATCATTAGTTATTTTATTTTATTTTTTCTGATAACTGTTGTGCCTCTTTGGCACTTCATTGTGCGCTCCGTGTGTGTGCGTTAACCATTATCATGTTTATGGTGTGCCTTTGGTATTCATTATTGTTGTTGAGTTGTAGAAGATAGTCACATTGCGTTGTGTGTGATTTGATCTTATTGAGTTGGTTGTTTTTTTTCTTTTTAAAAATCTATTCTATGGGGGTCAGTTTTTCTTAACAAAAAAAAGAAAAAAAAAAAAAAAAATATGAAAAAACGATTTCGAAAACCTTCAAAACTCAACACCGAGCCATCTCTCATAACAAGACCAGTCATGTGGCCTGAGAAATCTATATCAGGAGGAGTCACATACGGACCCGTTCCTTTTGTTCAACCGTATACTGGATACCCAGCCATACCTATTGATAAAGGCATTAAAATAGTTTCATGGAACGTTAATGGTATTGACAGAATGATGAGATTAAATGCAAGTTTGATTGAGCAAATATCGATTAGAGAACATCCTCAAGTTATTTGCATTCAAAAAACTAAATTAGAAGAAAACAACGATCTCTTAGATGAGATGATGTCTCGTAAATATGTTCCACATTATAATTGCTCAAAAATAAGGAAAAAATACGGAGGTGTAGTCACGTTTTTATCAAAGAATATTGAAGTAGAAGAAATAATTCACGGCATACCTGGGGCACCTGAATTCTCCAATGAGGGAAGGTTGACTACTGTTATTTTACCTAAAATGATGATTTTAAATGTGTTATTTCCTTCTTCTGGTAAGAACCTAAATAGGCATAGTGATAGAATAAATATTTGGGATGTCGCTTTCAAAAATTATGCATCAAAACTACTTGAAATCTGTCGAGAACAAGACAAACATTTAGTTATAGCGGGTGACTTCGCGGTGGCAGCAGAGTTGCGAGACATGTCTCCAATTCGTCAAAAACCAAACTCATCCGGTTGTACAATTGAAGAAAGAAATAATTTCACTTCCCTACTAAACATCGGACTTAGTGATACATTTCGGAAATACGTTTACGAAACAGACTGGTACACATACTGGCCCTCAACAGATGCCTCAAGGGAAAGAAATATGGGAATGCGTCATGACTACATACTTGCTTCTCCTTCTTGTTATGACTTGTGTATACACAGTTGTGTACTGAATGCTTATCACGGATCAAATCATTGCCCTGTTGTCGCTTCGTTCTCATGGAAGCTTCCAAAGGTCTTATCATCATGTTAGTTCAGTAATCGTATCGAAGATGTTTGATTTGTTATATTAAATTTAAAAAAAAAAAAAAAAAAAAAGATTATGCAGTTCCTCTGTTTTAGCGCCGTCGGCGCACACAATCGAATGGTAGCAACGCCCATTGGAAACAAGTATTCCATCCTCTTTTTAAAAGTGAGGGGGATTCTTCAATAATTTCCGAAAGTAAAAAACTGATATGTGAATTCTATCCGGAAGTGAAGAGGGGTCCAGTGGGTGAAACTCTTCTTCACAGATTGATATTAGGTCATCCTGATAAGGGGAAAGAGAATAAGTTGAGAAAGGTATTTATGTATCCTTTTAATTAATTCTTCATCACTAGAAACTCATCCAGTTAAAAATAATGGCAACTGTCGATTCCCTGTCCTCTGTTTTGAGGAGCCATCAGAGGTTCATGGCGAAGCTGCTGGTGGAAGTGGTGAGTCGGAAGGAGGAGTCGGGGGCGCTGATGGACAGCTTTTCAGAAGTTCTCAGATCGTCGGAGGAGATCATGGTTGGAATGACGGATGCTGAGGCTGCGACTGAATTGACGACGTACAAGGAAGTACACCGGGTGGCGAGGGAGAAGGAGTCGGCGAAGTTGGTGGAAGGAAGCTCGCGATTACTGGGAACCCTTTCCTTGCATCCTGACATGAAGTGTGCCGATATCGGGTTTGTTAAAGCTGATCTCAAGGGGGACGGGAAGTTGGAGTTGGTCGAAGATGACCTGAGGAATGTATTCTCGTCCACCTGCTTCCCTCGGCTGCTGAACGAGGATGAGTATTTCAACACACTTCAAATTGGTTACTTGGGCATGGGTGAAACAGAAGAGGGTGTCCCAGCCCAACTCAGGAAGGAACTCTTCCTGCTGCTGGACTGGCCGAGACTCTCCCACTCGTCGAAGGAAGAAGTCAGATCCCAATTTGACAACACCTCATGGGGTGCTGAGATCCTCCGTGAGCTGGAAGATTCGAACAACTGGGGTACTGTGAAAAGAACATACAAATGGCCTGAACGTGTTGTGACTGCAGAAAAGTTGAGAACTTCACATCTTCGTACTCGAATTGACATTTTATTCTCACAAAATCCCGACATGTTGTGTGTCCTCGATGCCTCAGAATATATCGACGATGAAGGCACCCTTTCCAGTGATTGTGTTGAGATGCTTCCGTCTTGCATCCGTCGGTTGTCATTCACCAACTGCGGCCGTTGCACTGCATTTGAAAAGCATTTCCTGTCAGGCAGTTGTGACTCGCTGACGTCAATCGATTTCACTTCTTTTCACAATGTGACGGCCATCCCCAGCAAGTGCTTGAGCAACTTGAAGTCTCTGACTCACATTAATTTGTGTTCCTTGAGTGAAGTTACGATCGTTGGCAATGACTTTATGAGTAACTGTGAGTCCCTCACCTCCATCGATGTTTCTGGTTTGAAGAAGCTGACTGAAATAGGAAATGGATTCTTGCGTAATTCAAATTCCCTGACTAGCGTGGATTTGTCTTCCTTCAGTGAAGTTACGAGCATTGGCTATTACTTTATTTGTCACTGTGAGTCCCTCACCTCCATCGATGTTTCCGGTTTTCAGAAGCTGACTACAATAGGAAATGGTTTCTTGCTTAATTCAAAGTCTCTGACTAGCGTAGACTTGTCTTCCTTGAGTGAAGTTACGAGCATTGGCTATTACTTTATTAGTAACTGTAAGTCCCTCACCTCCATCGATGTTTCCGGTTTTCAGAAGCTGACTACAATAGGAAATGGTTTCTTGCATAATTCAAAGTCTCTGACTAGCGTAGACTTGTCTTCCTTGAGTGAAGTTACGAGCATTGGCTATTACTTTATTAGTAACTGTAAGTCCCTCACCTCCATCGATGTTTCCGGTTTTCAGAAGCTGACTACAATAGGAAATGGTTTCTTGCATAATTCAAAGTCTCTGACTAGCGTAGACTTGTCTTCCTTGAGTGAAGTTACGAGCATTGGCGATAACTTTGTTAAAAACTGTGAGTCCCTCACCTCCATCGATGTTTCCGGTTTTCAGAAGCTGACTAAAATAAGAAATGGATTCTTAAGTTATTCGAAGTCTCTGACTAGCGTGGATTTGTCTTCCTTTAGTGAAGTTTCGAGTATTGACTGTAACTTTTTTAGTAACTGTGAATCCCTCACCTCCATCGATGTTTCTGGTTTGAAGAAACTGCCGGCAATTAAATATAGATCTACGCCAATAATAAAAAAAGGTTTCCTGAAGGAAACAAAACTGACTAAGAAAAATGTCAAGGGATTGGAGGAGTGCTGCAAAGACGTTAAATGGGAATTTCGGAAGTTAAATATATTCTAAAATATGAGATGACCACCTTCAGCCAGTTGGTAAGTAATTAGCTCCCGTCACTGTACTCACTTGGGAAAGTAATTATTCGAATTGAAAACACCGTATTCGGAACTCCTGCTGATACATTGATGACTTCTGTTGCATACAGCATAAGAAAAGCTAGTTACCCTGGAGCACCCCCAACCATTTTTGATTTTGTAATAACCGCCCCGTTCTGAAGCTATTTGTGTAGTAAACGCTAGTTTGCCGTATTGGGTTTTATTGACCGATTGTTATGCAACTGAACGCAGAAAGGTATTTTCCGTGTGTTTGCTTTTTGGTCATTGGTTGTCTTTTCGTACGTCTCGTTAAATATTTCAGCTATTTGTGTTTCGGAACTGTTTTGATGAAAATAATTTGATTCTCTCATTTATTCTTTTCAGGTTTCCAAATGGAGGAATCACAAAACCACATATTATTGGATTTACCTCTCAAATTAGATGACCAGTGTTATTAAAGGAAATAGTATGTCACGCCTACAGTCAGGGACTCACAGTGAATTATAAAAGAAATTGTCAATCATAATCGTAACTTCACTAAAGGAAGTCAAATCAACATGAGTCAGAGACTACAAGTTGTTCAAGAACTTGACGGAGGGAAGTCCGTCACATTGTGAAAAGTTACCATTGAAACAATATCTTGTTGATCGTCTAAAACAGCAGGTGTTTGTTTAGAGTAGTGACGCAGCATTATTTCAGCGACTTCCATAGAACCCATCGCAGCTGCCAAGGACAAGGGATATTCACCAAAGTACGTTCTGGATACTCCAGGAGCAAAGGTAGAACCGTATGCTCTAGAGCACAAGTCTGCCCCCAGCGACAGTAGTTTTTGGAGGAAGAGAAGTGGGAGCAAAGTCTGATAAAGGGAAAAACTTGATATCGCGAGATATTCACATGCTGGATAATTGGTAGAAGAACAGCCGATTAGCAAAGTAGGATATGGTACCCGTCGGAGATATCGTTCGCTACCCGCCGACGGCGACTTCTAAATTATTTCTCTCGGTGCAGTGTTGGTGGCAAATTACCTAAATTAAACATCGGATCCCTCCTGTCTCTATCGATGTTTCCAGAAAAATTACTGTCGCTGGGGGCAGTATTGACAATTTCTTTTTATAATTCACTGTGAGTCCCTGACCTCTATCGATGTTTCCAGACTTGAGAAGGTGACTACAATAGGAAGAGGTTTCGTTGGGTATTGAAAACTGACCATAAGAGATGTCAAGCTTAACTTTAGGAACTTGATATTTTGGAAGTTAGGTTTATTTTAAAGTAAACGTGAATATGAGAATACTCTTGAAATCGAACCCAACAATCAAAATTCCATTCAGGTAATTTGCCACCGATAAAACTTATGTCTGCGGTATCGAATCCTTAAAAGTCTATCGCATTGCTATTGTATTGCAGATCGATAATATAACCACCGTTTTCTTATTTTACTAAAGTTAATTTGAGTTTTATTTTATTATACTGATGGATATTTGTACTCCTTTATCAGTTCTCACTCTCCTGTACTCATGTACAACTCAATCGAACCCTGTCTGAAAGTGGATAAGAATATTTGTGAAATCATATTTTTAACGTGACAATCATTATAAATTCTTAACACTTGTGTTCTACTTTTTTGAGTTTCCTTTTCGTGTTTCACATTCAGATCGCGAGATCTCTGAGTGGAACTCTCAGAAGAGCTACCGTCAGGACAATTCTTGCCATCGTGATTTGGACCCCCACGTGTGATAATCCTTGGTCTCCCTGCACCCACACGGTATATCGTTTTTAGCATCTCAGGCCTTTCTGTCTATTTTTTCACTGCTTTTCACAATGTGACGGCCATCCCCATCAAATTCATGAACAACTTGAAGTCTCTGACTCACATTAATTTGTGTTCCTTGAGTGAAGTTACGATCGTTGGCAATGACTTTATGAGTAACTGTGAGTCCCTCACCTCCATCGATGTTTCTGGTTTTCAGAAACTGACTACAATAGGAGATAGGTTCTTGTATAATTTAAAGTCTCTGACTAGCGTGGACTTGTCTTCCTTGAGTGAAGTAACGAGCATTAGCGATGACTTTATTAGTGACTGTGAGTCCCTCACCTCCATCGATGTTTCTGGTTTGAAGAAGCTGACTGCAATAGGAAATGGATTCTTAAGTTATGCTCGCTGAAATAATGCTGCGTCACTACTCTAAACAAACAACTGCTGTTTTAGACGATCAACAAGATATCATTTCGATAGTTACTTTTCACAATGTGACGGCCATCCCCAACAAGTTCTTGAACAACTTGTGGTCTCTGACTCACGTTAATTGACTTCCTTTGTGAAGTTACGATTATGATGACAATTTCTTTTATAATTGACTGTGAGTCCCTGACCTGTGCCTCGTCATCTCACCGTGCTAGCAAGCCTGAATGACAGCACTCAAAATGGTACATATATGACTGTGAGTCCCTGACCTGGGTAACGAAACTCGGATAGCGCGCCTCCTCGTGGTGTTACCTGGATGCACCTTGTGTGTAACTAGAGTGCTGACGTATTGTTGTTGTTGCTGTGTATTCTTTTACCCCCGTTTTATTTTCCGGTAGCCTAACCTTTAAAAAAAAAGGACAACATAGCAGAAGGTCAGGTGATCCGGCCCGGGATACTCAGGCACCCGGAGCTCACAGGGGCCACCGGGTTTTTATTTTTTCCTTAGTGGCATGATTTCCCTTTACCCCCATTTCCTTCAAACTTCCCCCGTTTAGTCTTTTCACGCATGGGGGGATTATAAGTTCAGGTCGCCTGAAATGTATTAACAGTATCAGCCCCGCGAGTTACTCGGGGAGCTCCCATGCAATGTGTGGAGAAAGAGGCCATCCCTCCCCCTACCTCTCTGCTTTACTACGTCGTTTTTTGTGTGTGGCATTTCTTTTCTTATATTCTTTTCTTTTCAATCTTGTTCCTTCACACGCGGTTGTTCGAGCGGTTGTGAACCACCTTGGGTCTCTTACGGTCTCCAAGCTACTGTTGTGCGAAGAAACAAATCTGTTGGTGCGGTGGCCTTCCGACGCCACCTGGACCGCAACTCGTTCACAGTGCCCTACCCGGTTCTCCACCGGACCGCCTGAGCGACGGGATCCATGGGATTCAAACCCCTAAACACTGGTTAATTTTTTTGACTGTGAGTCCCTGACCTCTATCGATGTTTCCAGACTTGAGAAGGTGACTACAATAGGAAGAGGTTTCGTTGGGTATTGAAAACTGACCATAAGAGATGTCAAGGTTAACTTTAGGAACTTGATATTTAGGAATTAAACGTAATTAGCTTCCATCACTTTATTGCAAGTGAGATAGAAAATGATGATAACGTACTGAAGAGAACTTTTAAATTGTTATGGAAAACACTACCTTTTTGTTGTGAGCATGTAATCGAGTTGACAAAACAATGAATTGAATCCTCTACTGGTGCGGGTCAACTACTAAACTTACTGATGAAGACCTAAGAAGGACAAGTAGTATAAGATTAAGGCTCCTGAAACTACGTATTCCACAAGTGATTTATGGATTAGCAGATCTATTGTGTTTTTTTTTAATAACGTTTTCTTCTTTTTATATTTTTTTGATTTGGTACAACTATTTCATAATAAACTAATATTCTAATTGAGAAATACTTCTTTATATGCTGATGGAAATAACTTAAGTTTTCTGCAAACCTCCAAAAATAATATGAGAATACTCTTGAAATCGAACCCAACAATCAAAATTCCATTCAGGTAATTTGCCACCGATAAAACTTATGTCTGCGGGTATCGAATCCTTAAAAGTCTATCGCATTGCTATTGTATTGCAGATCGATAATATAACCACCGTTTTCTTGTTTTACTTGAGTTAATTTGAGTTTTATTTTATTATACTGATGGATATTTGTACTCCTTTATCAGTTCTCACTCTCCTGTACTCATGTACAACTCAATCGAACCCTGTCTGAAAGTGGATAAGAATATTTGTGAAATCATATTTTTAACGTGACAATCATTATAAATTCTTAACACTTGTGTTCTACTTTTTTGAGTTTCCTTTTCGTGTTTCACATTCAGATCGCGAGATCTCTGAGTGGAACTCTCAGAAGAGCTACCGTCAGGACAATTCTTGCCATCGTGATTTGGACCCCCACGTGTCCAAGTCCAACATGCTCGTTTTTCTTTCGGTAATGACTCACTTTATTGTTGCTCTATTCTCATTCCAATCTAACAGCCATTGTTTTGAGACATTCTTAAAGACAGTAATGACTCACTTTATTGTTGCTCTATTCTCATTCCAATCTAACAGCCATTGTTTTGAGACATTCTTAAAGACAGTAATGACTCACTTTATTGTTGCTCTATTCTCATTCCAATCTAACAGCCATTGTTTTGAGACATTCTTAAAGACAGTAATGACTCACTTTATTGTTGCTCTATTCTCATTCCAATCTAACAGCCATTGTTTTGAGACATTCTTAAAGACAAAAAGCAAATCGAAGACTTCCATTCGATCACTTTGATGAGATCTACCGAACCACATAATTTAGTTTCCATGTGATCACAATAAAACCTCAGACAACTAATGTGAGCGTTGCTATGACATCTGAGAATAAAAGGAACCATTGATGGTCTGCGAAGAGAAAATTAAACGTAAGATGGATGGAATGTGGTTGCGACTCACTTCTTACCGACCTCAGCAGTTGAAGATCTACGTGCTGAACTTAAGCATATCGGTCTACACAGGAAATGGGAATTTTGGTAGTTAAATATATTCTAAAAAATGAGATCACTACCTCCTGCCATTAGTAAGTAATTAGGTCCCGTCACTGTACTCACTTGGGAAAGTAATTATTCGAATTGAAAACACCGTATTCGGAACTCCTGCCGATACATTGATGACTTCCTTAACTGGAGTTGCAACCCTCCTTTGGAAGAATCTGATACATAGTACTCGAAGTGGGACGCACAACATTCAAATTACTCAACTGCAGCAATATCAGGACAGTTTGTCTCCCCTTCATTAACTCTCACATTAATAATTGGTAGCATTGCAGCAATGCGTCGGCGTATCTAGATGGTGTCTCTTGCGTACAATAGTATCGAAGTCGGAGTTTTAATTCATCACACGCTGATATTCTTCAGGTGGTTTCCAGACAAGTGGGAACTTGACTCACAGCAGTTTCCTTCATTCTTGAATTGAAGTTACGTATCCTTTGACTTAATTCTTCATCACCAGAAACTCATCCAGTTAAAAATAATGGCAACTATCGATTCCCTGTCCTCTGTTTTGCGGAGCCATCAGAGGTTCATGGCGAAGCTGCTGGTGGAAGTGGTGAGTCGGAAGGAGGAGTCGGGGGCGCTGATGGACAGCTTTTCAGAAGTTCTCAGATCGTCGGAGGAGATCATGGTTGGAATGACGGATGCTGAGGCTGCGACTGAATTGACGACGTACAAGGAAGTACACCGGGTGGCGAGGGAGAAGGAGTCGGCGAAGTTGGTGGAAGGAAGCTCGCGATTACTGGGAACCCTTTCCTTGCATCCTGACATGAAGTGTGCCGATATCGGGTTTGTTAAAGCTGATCTCAAGGGGGAGGGGAAGTTGGAGTTGGTCGAAGATGACCTGAGGAATGTATTCTCGTCCACCTGCTTCCCTCGGATGCTGAACGAGGATGAGTATTTCAACACACTTCAAATTGGTTACTTGGGCATGGGTGAAACAGAGGAGGGTGTCCCAGCCCAACTCAGGAAGGAACTCTTCCTGCTGCTGGACTGGCCGAGACTCTCCCACTCGTCGAAGGAAGAAGTCAGATCCCAATTTGACAACACCTCATGGGGTGCTGAGATCCTCCGTGAGCTGGAAGATTCGAACAACTGGGGTACTGTGAAAAGAACATACAAATGGTCTGAACGTGTTGTGACTGCGGAGGAGTTGAGAACTTCACATCTTCGTACTCGAATTGACATTTTGTTCGCACAAAATCCCGACATGTTGTGTGTCTTCGATGCCTCAGAATATATCGACGATGAAGGCACCCTTTCTAGTGATTGTGTTGAGATACTTCCGTCTTGCATCCGTCGGTTGTCATTCACCAACTGCGGCCGTTGCATTAAACTTCAGCAGCATTTCCCGTGGGACAGTTGTGACTCGCTGACGTCAATCGATTTCACTGCTTTGTACAATGTGACGGCCATCCCCAACAAGTTCTTGAACAACTTGAAGTCTCTGACTCACGTTAATCTATCTTCCATGAATGAAGTGACGAGTGTTGGCGATGACTTTATGAGTAACTGTGAGTCCCTCACCTCCATCGATATTTCCGGTTTAAAGAAACTGCCCAGAATAGGAGATGGATTCTTGCATGATTCGAAGTCTCTGACTAGTGTAGATTTGTGTTCTTTAAGTGAAGTTAAGATCATTGGCTATTACTTTATTAGTAACTGTGAGTCCCTCACCTCCATCGATGTTTCTGGTTTCAAGAAACTGAATAGAACAGGACATACGTTCTTGCATAATTCAAAGTCTCTGACTAGCGTGGATTTGTCTTCCTTTAGTAGAGTTATGAGTATTGGCGAATACTTCCTTAGTAACTGTGAGTCCCTCACCTCCATCGATGTTTCTGGTTTCAAGAAACTGAATAGAACAGGACATACGTTCTTGCATAATTCAAAGTCTCTGACTAGCGTGGATTTGTCTTCCTTTAGTAGAGTTATGAGTATTGGCGAATACTTCCTTAGTAACTGTGAGTCCCTCACCTCCATCGATGTTTCTGGTTTCAAGAAACTGAATAGAACAGGACATACGTTCTTGCATAATTCAAAGTCTCTGACTAGCGTGGATTTGTCTTCCTTTAGTAGAGTTATGAGTATTGGCGAATACTTCCTTAGTAACTGTGAGTCCCTCACCTCCATCGATGTTTCTGGTTTCAAGAAACTGAATAGAACAGGACATACGTTCTTGCATAATTCAAAGTCTCTGACTAGCGTGGATTTGTCTTCCTTTAGTAGAGTTATGAGTATTGGCGAATACTTCCTTAGTAACTGTGAGTCCCTCACCTCAATCGATGTTTCTGGTTTGCAGCATCTGAGTACAATCAGATTTAGATCTGCAAAACGTGGCTTCCAAGGTGGTTTCCTGAAGGAAACAAAACTGACTAAGAAAGATGTCAGGGGATTGGAGAAGTGCAGTGATGTTGTTAAAGGGGTATTTTGGCAGTTAAATATATTCTAAAATATGAGATGACCACCTTCAGCCAGTTGGTAAGTAATTAGGTCCCGTCACTGTACTCACTTGGGAAAGTAATTATTCGAATTGGAAACACCGTATTCGGAACTCCTGCCGATACATTGATGACTTGTGGTGCATACAACAGCATAAGAAAAGCTAATTACCCTGTAAAGTCTGGGGAGCACCCCCAACCATTTTTGATTTTGTAATAACCGCCCCGTTCTGAAGCTATTTGTGTAGTAAACGCTAGTTTGCCGTATTGGGTTTTATTGACCGATTGTTATGCAACTGAACGCAGAAAGGTATTTTCCGTGTGTTTGCTTTTTGGTCGTTGGTTGTCTTTTCGTACGTCTCGTTAAGTGTTTCAGCTATTTGTGTTTCGGAACTGTTTTGATGAAAATAATTGATTCTCTCATTTATTCTTTTCAGGTTTCCAAATGGAGGAATCACAAAACCACATATGCACCGGTAGCAACGCCCAAGATAAATATTGGAAACAAGTATTCCATCCTCTTTTTAAAAGTGAGGGGGATTCTTCAATAATTTCCGAAAGTAAAAAACTGATATCTGAATTCTATCCGGAAGTGAAGAGGGGTCCAGTGGGTGAAACTCTTCTTCACAGATTGATATTAGGTCATCCTGATAAGGGGAAAGAGAATAAGTTAAGAAAGGTATTGGATTTACTACTCAAACTAGATGACCCAGTGTTATTAAAGGAAATAGTATGTCACGCCTACAACAGGAGAGATCCGAAAGTTGCGCAAGTAAAATCAGGAACAGAGAGATCAACCAAATCACTTCGATATAAAGAATTAGTTTTTGATGGAGAAACAGGATTACACCTTGCTATTGCTTTTGGTGACATGGAATTGGTTGAAAAACTACTGTCGCTGGGGGCAGACTTGTGCTCTAGAGCATACGGTTCTACCTTTGCTCCTGGAGTATCCAGAACGTACTTTGGTGAATATCCCTTGTCCTTGGCAGCTGCGATGGGTTCTATGGAAGTCGCTGAAATAATGCTGCGTCACTACTCTAAACAAACACCTGCTGTTTTAGACAATGAACAAGATATTGTTTCAATGAATGACGAGGCGAAAGCTTTGGAAAAAACTAAGGATGCTTTATACAGAAAGATGGACACTTTTGATAATAACGCGTTTCATATCGCAATCATAAACCATCGAATTGATTTTTATATCTTTCTCTTGAAAGAAGCAGTTAGAGACGGATTAACTGCCGTTCAAGTTAGTGAGTTTTATGGGGCTTATGGACTCACTCCGCTGACTTTAGCTGTTTTGTGGTATCCTGATGGCAGTGGATTTCAAAAAGTACTTGACACTTTTAAGGGAAAAGTTCTTTGGGTGTTTTCAGGAATAGAAGCAAGACTATATCCCCTTCAACAGATTGATAGTGTTCCATCTGAGGGAAGTGAGTTTATCTCTGTGATATATCTGGTGACTCGATATAATATTTTAGGGTTAGCAGAAAACCATTTACTTCAATCAATTTTAAAGGAGAAGTGGAACGATCATTTGGCGATACCCGCATACGTTGCTATGATTATTCATGTCTGGTTTCTTGGAGTAATAACTGCGTACACTGTTATGCTACACCCTCATGGAAGACTCGATGATGAACGAGCTAAGTCTCTGCAACAGATGTCGTTGGGAGTGAGTATTTTTTATTTCGTTGGAATCTTTTATGATATCGTAGTTTGTTTGAATTATCGATCTGATTTACAATCTGTTAAGAATGTTCCTGGCGATGATACCATGAGAAGGGAACTTGACCTTCCACAAGATATCCTATCTGCATACAAATCACTAAAACACAAAGCAGCATATCCAAATTACCCCATTGAGATGCCAACTATGATGTGCTATTTTGGTGTACCGTTGACATGCTGGGATGTCATTGGTTGTCTTGGTACTATTTTTATGTTTTTGCATGTAGCTACGCGATCAGAAACTGAATTTACTGCAGGTGTTCCTACGTCTTTGGTTCTATTGGGAATAGCTGATTTATGTATTTGGGTCTCGACCCTAGCATACATGACCATGTATGAGAGAACTGGTCTTCTAGTGTCGATGATTAGCCGGACTTTGGTTAGAGATTTCATGCCTTTTGTTTGTGTTTTTACAGCTATTATTTGCGGAGTATCTGTCGCTGTGTTTTCAATTCAAAGAAGTGGAATGACACTACCACAAGTAATAGATTTATTAAAGCGTCTGAGCATCGGAGTCTACCAACACGAGACGTTCGAACCACAGGGTCATGGTGAAACACTTCGTGTTGTTAGTTATGTGTTTTTGTTGATATTTACATTGCTTTCTTTATTATTACTTTTAAATCTTCTTATCGCAACACTATCGACAACATATCAACAGTACATTAATACCGTTCATCAGACCTGGAGTCTTGATAGAGCATCAAGAATACTGTTGTGGGAATGTCGTCTTCGATTCTTTAGAAGGATTGTATTGCAATCTAATAAAGGTGATTACCTTCACCTCGGTGAAACATCTGAAAGTGGTCCAGAGGGATCCTTTGGAAGGGTTGAGTCGAGAAAGAAGAAAAGATTTTCCACCTGGTGATCAATCTGCTGAAGTTACTTATACATTACTGGTAGCATTGTATCAATGATCAACAGGACTTTGGTTAGAGATTTCATACATTTTTGTGTGTGTTTTTACAGCTGTTATTAGTCTGTTGTTGTGGGATCTTTTGGAAAAGAGTTGACGTCGAGAACCGACGATAAGATTTTCCACTCGGTGGTGTCGATTTTTTTTTTTCTTTTTTTGATGATGCCTTTTGAGTCGATTTAATCTTTCAAAATATTTTGGCTAAATTGTTGTTCCTTTGCGCTTTTAATAATGCAATATCAAATTATCCCTCTTGTACTTCTTCTTCATTGGTGGGACTGTTTATCTTCTCATTTATTTTTTTTGATTCTCATCCATACCCTCGTAGGGGTTTTCAATATTGCGCTCGTGCTAATCTTTCTTCATGTCTTTTAATTTTTTTTTTTATATAAATTAAATTACATAATTAAAGTTAATTATTTTTTTTTTAAATTTATTTATTATTTGTCGATAGTGTCATTCCAACGATGAGCTACTCAAATAACGATGTCGCCATATTTTTGATTTTA
This sequence comes from Flectonema sp. DT1601, assembly GCA_964019425.1. Classification (NCBI taxonomy): domain Eukaryota; phylum Euglenozoa; class Diplonemea; order Diplonemida; family Diplonemidae; genus Flectonema; species Flectonema sp. DT1601. Next base: position 525,186 of record OZ025785.1, read on the forward strand.
GTTTGTAGTAATTCTTCTCTCAGTCAATGAACACTCAACCCGATCAAAATATTCAATTAAATCGCTGTTGTGGTATGCCTTTTTCAATAATACAACGGGAAAAAAAAAAAAATTGTGATGAGTTGGCGATTTCGCAAACTATTTTTGTGGAATTAGGTGTTTTCCCAAAAAAAAAAAAAAAAAGCCACATCATGCAAATAATTTCTCGATTCGCTTGCAACTACCTACTATTGTTATTCAACCGTGAGTGAAATTTTTGTTTTGTTTTTTTCTTAGAAATCTTCGTGTGAAGCTTAATTAGTGGTCAAGAAAAAAGCCAAAAAAAAAAAAAAAAAAAAAAGCAATTCGCTCTTTTTTTTAATAATCGACAATAACTTTTTTTTTTTTTTGTTATGCTTAGGTTTGGTTTTATTGTGCTAAGGTTTTACCGATAAGTTGCATCAAAAATTCAACAAAAAAAAAAAAAAAAATATCACTCAGTCGCTAGCAATAACGTGCTGCTGTCCGTCTTTTTTTTTTTTTTTTTTTTTTAATAATCGCGAGAACCTTAACCAATAGGTGTCTTCGCAGTGGTACAGTTTACCTATTTCATTGGTCTCAAGAGATCATGTGCTTTACCCTTCGGGAGAAGAGCTTTAGTTCAGTTTGAGATCGTTTTTTTTGTGTGGTTGTATTTAACTGAATTATTTAATCTCCCCCCTCAACAGTCGTCACATGCAAAGTGTTTACCGATACTAACATTACCTTTAGTCAACGTGTATCATAACTAATTGTTTTATTTTAGTTCTTCCTTGTTTTATATTTCTTATTAATAACTCAAATATTATCTCATTTACAGTACTATGGAGTGATGTATTACTCTAATTCCAATCCTCGTTATGATGACGTCTCTTCATCAGTCAATTCTAGTTGGGAGGATGACGTCGATGGACCTGCTGAAATTCGAATTCAGTTGCAACATCTCCAGGGAATGATATTTAGAAAAGAAAGGGAATTTCAAGAGGCAGATCTTAAAACACAACACACGATAAAAGAACAAGAAAGACTCATTGATCATGTTAAAGGTGAGTTAGAATTTGCTGAAGCTCAACGTGTAAGGCTTCAAGACGAGATCGCAAAGCTGCGAGTTCAGGTATGACAAAAAAAAAAAAAAAACTATTTTAATGAAAAAATCCAATGACAGTAGTTTTAAAAAAAAAAAAAAAACACTCTAAACAGATTTGCAACGGTATTGATCCGAACTCAGATGATAAGGTTCACAAGGCAACTTTAAATATACAACGCGACTTCGAACGCGCCAGAGCACACGATGAACTGATGAGAAAAAATGAACTAGAACGCGCTAAGCGAATGGAAGAATCCCAACTTGCTGAGATGAAGGCCAGAGAAGAAAGACTAAGCATCCTACTTTCAGATGAGCAAGCAAGAAATAGAGAAAGAGAAGAGGGACTCAGGTCTCAAATTGAAGAAGAAAGACTACTCGGAGAAGAGCGATTAAAACAACGAGAAGACTCACTTAGAGTTCAGATGCTCGATGAAGGTAAACGTTCTGATGAAAGGTTTCAGGAATATCAAAAACTCGCACAGGAAGAAAAGATTCGCGCCGATGAAAAGTCTAAAGTAGCCAGAGAGCTTCAACGAGACATTGAAAACATCAAAGCTGATCTTGAGAGAGAATATCGACTCAAAGAAGACAACCTTCGTGAACACGAACAACAACAACTTCAGAAGGAACGCGATGCGGCAGCTAAAAGGGAACAACTGCTAAGAGACCAACTCGACGATCTTCACAATTCAAGTCACTCAAAGATCCTGAAGGCATCCGAAACTGAAAAGAATCTCCGCGATGAGTTAGCTGAAAATAGACGAGACTCTCTCGCAAGAGAATCAGAACTCCGACAGCAATTATCAGATTCATCCCATGGACTCGATAAGGCTAGAGCTGAACTGACTTCTTTATCAGATCAAATATCACTTGAGCAACAACGACATCTTTCTGAGAGAGAACAGTGGGAAGCTGAAACAAAATTAGAAAGAGAAACCAATCAAAAGATTCACAACCTAGAACTCGATAAACTACGTCAGGAACTTGAGGATGAGTACAAACAAAAATTGAATGACGTGAAGACTTCAGTAGCGCCGTCACCTCCGGGTGTCAGGAGACCTAATTTGAGTGTTCAACCCCGTGCGACTCGTCCACAGCCACAACCACCATCCCAGGATTCTCCTGCGAGAAGGCCTTTTGTTGGATCACCAGCTCTTCCTTCACAACAACAACCGTTCACTTCATTTGGACATGATGATGATAGAATGAGAGCAATGCTAAAACAGATTGAATCTCAAAAAAGTCGTATCGAAGAGCTCGTTGAAGAACTGGACACCAGCAAACGAAAGGAAGAAAAACGACGACTGACCGACATCGAAGACGCCGAGAGAAAGATTGCCGAACTCAGAAACAGACGAGGATCCTTAGAGAACGCAAAGTGTGATATCGAAAGACAACTACGTGACGCTGTTATGCAATTAGAAGAAAAGAACCTCCTAATGCAGAAATCAGAAAGGATGTCTGCGGAGGAAATCGATGAGTTGAAACACAAGCTTCAACTTCTAAAGAATTCCTCTGCAGACGACATCGATCGCTTGCAAAAACGAGCAAACGGGCTCGAGGAAGAACTTCACAATTCTCGTGAAACTCTTCGAAACACGGAACGTAATCTTCAAGACGAGAGAAACAAAGTTCTGGGTGATCATCTAAACAGCGAGTCTCAACTACGAGCTGAACTACACACAATTAATGCTGAGGTTCAAACTTTACGTAGTGATCTTGCACGTCGATCAGAAGAACTAGCATCTCGCTCTGTAGATTTAGCATCAGCTCAGGGAGAGCTGACTGCCAAGACGAGTGAAATTCTATCTCTTCAGTCACAACTGTCTGCCGCACAAGACGAAATTCAAGCTCTCTGCAACAACTTACAGGAACGTGATGCGCTTGTATGCGCACAAGCTGAACTATCAGCAGCAGAAGAAGAAAGACAAAAGGAAACCCTTCGTCTATTTGAGAATGAGTGCAACCAACACCAACAAAGATTAGAAGGATTACAAAACATGCTTCAGGAAAGACAAGATGAACTCGATAACAGGTATGAGTGAGTTGATATTGTCTTTATTTGATATTTATTAATCAGAAAAATTAAAAAAAAATAACAAACAACAGCACCATGGAAGCCAGCAATGTCAAGAGAGATGTTGAAGTTCTCAGATCAGAGAACGCTCGTTTACGTGAAGAGCTTGCAGCAACAAGAGAGAACCTTCGAAGTGAACTTGAAAAGCTTCGCGATGACTCTCAAGAACTTGAGAGAAAATTATACGTTGCTGAACAAGACGCAACAATGCAAAGAGAAAGAGCTGATGATCTGCATCACATCTTAACTGAAAAAGGAAATCTTGAAGAACAAGGAAGAAAAGCCGCATCAGATGCAATGGCTGAAGCAGCAGAACGAGAATTGGACAGACTACGAGAACAGTTGACTTCTAAAACTGACCAACTACTTGTAAAAGATAGAATTGAAGAGACTCTCAGATACAATCTAAACTTATTACTGAATGAGATCAGTCCTGACATCCCAGAAAACCCATCTGACGACGACGAAACAGATCCCACGTCCCTTTCTATTATGAAAATCCAACGAGGAAAAGCCTGGATTGATTCATTACTGCTACGAATCTCAGCTCTCAAATCCTCTCTTCAACATTGCGAATCAACCATAAATCAATTCGTTGCTGACAGTAAAGAAATTCGCAAGCTCAGACGTAAACTCGCTCGAGTATTAAAAAGACAAGTCAGACTTCGCAGGCAATACAATAAACTGAGAAAGAAGAAACAAGCTAAACAAATAATATACAAAAATACTCCACGTGAAGAGAGATACATTGAATCGAGTGTTAGTGAGCAGCAGTATCAGCCTCAGCAACAACAGGTTGCTGTTAGATATGAACCACCACAACAGCAGCAACCGCAACAACAACAATCACAACAACCACAACAACAGTTATATGTAAATGATAATGGTGAAGGTATTGAGAAGAGAGGTCGTAGAACAGAAGTATCTCCTCCACCTCCAACGTCAGGTAGGATGCAATTCAATGAAAGATTATCACCAGGTCCTAATAGTGAAGGTGACGATCAAAGACCGAGTGTTGAACAAATCGAACAACTACTTGAGAGTATGGAAAACTTAATTAACAAACCTCTTCCTGGAATCAACGCAACCACACCAGTTCTTCATCAACTGCGTTCAGTCTCACCAGTGCGTGAGAGAGGTGCTCGTGACATGTCACCTGCACCTCCTCCACCACATTGTTCTGTGGAGTACCAACCTGTCCCGACTAGAGAAGGTTCAATAGTAACAGCGAGAGCTTTGCTCTCAGCACATGAACAGAATAGGGCTCGGAGAGAATTTCGTATTTCCGACATCACAAACACCATTCTCAGAAAAGAAACCGAAATAGCTGCTCTCAAGGCGAAGGAATCGACTCTCAACGAACGTTTGTAAATTTTTATCAATTTTTGTTCTCCTAAAAATTCTTTTTTTTTTAAAAAAATGCAAAACAAAACGTGACCTTGTGAGCTATCATGTACTTATCTTTTCTTCGCCTTGGCGACGGGTAATCGTGGGACCTATAAAATCAGCTTAAGACTGTTAATGCGGTTTATATTTTTAGCACACATTCTTACATGATAAGGATCGCTGGTTCCGAGGCTTTGCTCTCCCACTTATCTGCCTCTCTATCCCTCAAAAAAAAAAAAAAAAAAAAAAAAAAAACACAGATCGAGAACGAACAATAATGACGATAGATGAACAGCAGGCCTCACTTATGGAAAACATGTCCTATTGGAAGCAGCAGGTCGTAAGACATCAAGCGAATAATCAAATCGCAGAGGCATCGTCGTGTGAAGAGAAAATAAAACAATGCGAGAGCGATCTACTTTGTTTGATGGGACAGAAACCAGATATGTTGTCGAAGGCAGATCTCGCATCAGCCCATCTAAATAATGAAATTACGAGATTAATTGAACAAAGGACAACTTTTGAAATTGAACTCCGCCAACTGAAAGATGAATGTCGTGAAATTATTGATCAGGAAGCGGCTTTGTATTCTGCTACTTCAATGGCACCAATACCGGCCATGCTCCCTCCAGCTGTTCCACTACCACTTCCTATGACTATGCTCGGCTGAGGTTAGCCATCCATCTCCCTTCCTCCATTATATTTCCCCTCCAGCCTCCTTTTTGTTAATTGGCTTTCTTCGATTTTTTCTTGTTTGTAGTTTTTCTAACTTAGAAATTATATCGCTTTTTTTTTTTTTTTTTTTTTTTTGCTTCTTCTGTTTCAATGTTTGCTTAAAAGAAGTCACCGTGAAGGGACCTTGTCTTAGATTTTTGTTTCCCTTTCTTTTTTTTACGCTGTAATTTCTTTTTTGGTTCCTAGCCCTTTGTAGCCTTGCAATGACTGTGTCAAGATTTGAATATAATGCTGTTATGTTCTCTGTATTTTACCCGAAAATTACCGTTTTTTTTAATTTTTTTTTTAAAAACTAGATAGTTTCCTTACCTGTATCAGTGTTATGATGTTGTTGTTTATATTGATTTCGGTAAAATTGTTGTTTCTTTCAAGTACCTTAATTCTTGACAGGAGGAGGATCGTTGCTTCCATTCGTCTGTTTTCATCTGCCAAAAGAATTTATTTTTCTACCGTCGTTGGCGTTAAGCCAAATAGATACGTGTGATGATTACGTTTAGATGTGATACTTTTATTAGGGATCTTTATTTACATCTTAGTAATGACTTATCTATTATTCATCCTCTAGTGAGTTGTGTAATTGTTTGTTTACTTCAACAGCCAAGGACAGTATGAGTTGGGACACAAAGAAAGAAATATTAGAATCGAGTTGAGCATTCAATTCGAGTGCTGCAGCTGCCTGGTGTCTCTTGCGTACAATCGAAGTCGGAGTTTTAATTCATCACACGCTGATATTCTTCAGGTGGTTTCCAGACAAGTGGGAAGTTGACTCACAGCAGTTTCCTTCGTTCTTGAATTGAAGTTACGTATCCTTTGAATTAATTCTTCATCACCAGAAACTCATCCAGTTAAAAATAATGACAACTATCGATTCCCTGTCCTCTGTTTTGAGGAGCCATCAGAGGTTCATGGCGAAGCTGCTGGTGGAAGTGGTGAGTCGGAAGGAGGAGTCGGGGGCGCTGATGGACAGCTTTTCAGAAGTTCTCAGATCGTCGGAGGAGATCATGAATGGAATGACGGATGCTGAGGCTGCTACTGAATTGACGACGTACAAGGAAGTACACCGGGTGGCGAGGGAGAAGGAGTCGGCGAAGTTGGTGGAAGGAAGCTCGCGATTACTGGGAACCCTTTCCTTGCATCCTGACATGAAGTGTGCCGATATCGGGTTTGTTAAAGCTGATCTCAAGGGGGACGGGAAGTTGGAGTTGGTCGAAGATGACCTGAGGAATGTATTCTCGTCCACCTGCTTCCCTCGGCTGCTGAACGAGGATGAGTATTTCAACACACTTCAAATTGGTTACTTGGGCATGGGTGAAACAGAAGAGGGTGTCCCAGCCCAACTCAGGAAGGAACTCTTTCTGCTGCTGGACTGGCCGAGACTCTCCCACTCGTCGAAGGAAGAAGTCAGATCCCAATTTGACAACACCTCATGGGGTGCTGAGATCCTCCGTGAGCTGGAAGATTCGAACAACTGGGGTACTATGAAAAGAACATACAAGTGGCCTCGGTCTGAACGTGTTGTGACTGCGGAGGAGTTGAGAACTTCACATCTTCGTACTCGAATTGACATTTTGTTCGCACAAAATCCCGACATGTTGTGTGTCCTCGATGCCTCAGAATATATCGACTATGAAGGCACCTTTTCTAATGATTGTGTTAAGAAGCTTCCGTCTTGCATCCGTCGGTTGTCATTCACCAACTGCAGCCGTTGCACTGCTTTTGAGCAAGAGTTCCGGTCAGATAGTTGTGACTCGCTGACGTCAATAGATTTCACATCTTTTCACAACGTGACGGCCATCCCCAGCAAGTTCTTGAACAACTTGAAGTCTCTGACTCACGTGGATTTATCATCCTTTAGTGAAGTTACGAATATTGGCGATGACTTTATTAGAAACTGTAAGTCCCTCGCCTCCATCGATGTTTACGGTTTGTGGAAACTGACTACAATAGGAGATGGATTCTTGTATAATTCAAAGTCTCTGACTAGCGTGGATTTATCATCCTTTAGTGAAGTAACGATCATTGGCGATAACTTTATTAGTAACTGTAAGTCCCTCGCCTCCATCGATGTTTCCGGTTTGTGGAAACTGACTACAATAGGAGATGGATTCTTGAATAATTCAAAGTCTCTGACTAGCGTGGACTTGTCTTCCTTGAATGAAGTTACGAGCATTGGCTATTACTTTATTAGTAACTGTAAGTCCCTCACCTCCATCGATTTTTACGGTTTGTGGAAACTGACTACAATAGGAATTGGATTTTTGTATAATTCAAAGTCTCTGACTCACGTGGATTTGTCTTCCTTGAATGAAGTTACGATCATTGGCGAATACTTCCTTAGTAACTGTAAGTCCCTCGCCTCCATCGATGTTTCCGGTTTGTGGAAACTGACTACAATAGGAGATGGATTCTTGTATAATTCAAAGTCTCTGACTAGCGTGGATTTGTCTTCCTTGAATGAAGTTACGATCATTGGCGATAACTTTATTAGTAACTGTAAGTCCCTCGCCTCCATCGATTTTTACGGTTTGTGGGAACTGACTACAATAGGAATTGGATTTTTGTATAATTCAAAGTCTCTGACTCACGTGGATTTGTCTTCCTTGAGTGAAGTTACGAGTGTTGGCTATGACTTTATTTGTAACTGTGAGTCCCTCACCTACATCGATGTTTCCAGTTTGAAGAAGATGATTAGAAAAAACAAACAAACAACGAACAATAACAACCCACAGACTCCAAATGCTGGCATCCTATTCTTCCTTTTTAAAGTGTGTGACAACAACAAAGACTACATGTCTGCTTTGAGTGTTATTACGAGGTATCCACAGGCTTGTACTGAGAAGTTGCAGTTGTTCTTTTTTCAAATATTAAATAAATCGAAAGCGACTACTGCAGAGAAGCAAAAATGTGATTCTCAACTGCAGACGAGTTTTGGAAAAAGTTTGGCGGATTTGGCGTCGATTGTCAACAGGTTCGTGAGAGAAACAGCTGATGCGGCTCCAGAAGTCGTCAGCGAACCCATCGATACGTCACATTGTTAGTAGCTGATTGCACACCAGGATGAATGGAATGTCGAAAATTCTAAAAGCCGAGCGGAGTGCAGCTTCGGTGGTGCTGGTGATGCAGTCTAGACGAGGATCAACTACAACTAAGGAGTTCCCTTCTCCAATCGTTGTAACAGCCAGTGTGACCCTCAAAATTCCATTCAGGTAATTTGCCTCCGAAACTGAGCACCGATAAAACTTACGTCTGCGGGTATCGAATACTTAAGAGTCGATATTGTAGATCGATAATATAACAACCATATCTTATTTTACGTAAATTAATTTGAATCTTCTTATGCTGAAGATATTTCTACTCCTTTATCAGTTCTCACTCCCGTGTACTCATCCTCACACCAAGAAAGCTTAATCCCACTCTGTGTCCTGTCGAATCGAAACGGTCCCGGTCCAACCCCTGCGCAGAAGTAATCTGCACCACAGTGTTGATGCTTCTAAGTTAGTGATGTTTACTTCAACAGCCAAGGATAGTACAGCTGCCTTCATATTAGTTGAGACACAAAGAAAGAAATATTAGAATCGAGTTGAGCATTCAATTCGAGTGCTGCAGCTGCCTGGTGTCTCTTGCGTACAATGGTATCGAAGTCGGAGTTTTAATTCATCACACGCTGATATTCTTCAGGTGGTTTCCAGACAAGTTGGAAGTTGACTCACAGCAGTTTCCTTCATTCTTGAATTGAAGTTACGTATCCTTTGAATTAATTCTTCATCACCAGAAACTCATCCAGTTTAAAATAATGACAACTGTCGATTCCCTGTCCTCTGTTTTGCGGAGCCATCAGAGGTTCATGGCGAAGCTGCTGGTGGAAGTGGTGAGTCGGAAGGAGGAGTCGGGGGCGCTGATGGACAGCTTTTCCGAAGTTCTCAGATCGTCGGAGGAGATCATGGTTGGAATGACGGATGCTGAGGCTGCTACTGAATTGACGACGTACAAGGAAGTACACCGGGTGGCGAGGGAGAAGGAGTCGGCGAAGTTGGTGGAAGGAAGCTCGCGATTACTGGGAGCCCTTTCCTTGCATCCTGACATGAAGTGTGCCGATATCGGGTTTGTTAAAGCTGATCTCAAGGGGGACGGGAAGTTGGAGTTGGTCGAAGATGACCTGAGGAATGTATTCTCGTCCACCTGCTTCCCTCGGCTGCTGAACGAGGATGAGTATTTCAGCACACTTCAAATTGGTTACTTGGGCATGGGTGAAACAGAGGAGGGTGTCCCAGCCCAACTCAGGAAGGAACTCTTCCTGCTGCTGGACTGGCCGAGACTCTCCCACTCGTCGAAGGAAGAAGTCAGATCCCAATTTGACAACACTTCATGGGGTGCTGAGATCCTCCGTGAGCTGGAAGATTCGAACAACTGGGGTACTGTGAAAAGAACATACAAATGGTCTGAACGTGTTGTGACTGCGGATGAGTTGAGAACTTCACATCTTCGTACTGGAATTGACATTTTGTTCACACAAAATCCCGACAAGTTGTGTGTCCTCGATGCCTCAGAATATATCGACTATGAAGGCACCCTTTCTAGTGATTGTATTGAGATGCTTCCGTCTTGCATCCGTCGGTTGTCATTCACCAACTGCGGCCGTTGTATTAAATTCCAGCAGAATTTCCTGTCAGACAATTGTGACTCGCTGACGTCAATAGATTTCACATCTTTTCACAACGTGACGGCCATCCCCAGCTACTTCTTGAACAACTTGAAGTCTCTGACTCACATTAATTTGTCTTCCTTTCGCAAAGTGACGATCATTGGAGATGACTTTATTAGTAATTGTGGGTCCCTCACCTCCATCGATGTTTCCGTTTTTCGGAAACTGACTACAATAGGAGATGGATTCTTGCATAATTCGAAGTCTCTGACTAGCGTGGATTTATCTTCTTTTGGTGAAGTAACGAGCATTGGCAATCACTTTATTAGTTTCTCTGCGTCCCTCACCTCCATCGATGTTTCCGGTTTGAAGAAACTGACTACAATTGGAAGAAATTTCTTACCGCATACGAAACTGACTAAGAATGATGTCAGGGGATTGGATGAGTGCAGTGATATCGTTAAAAATTCTTTTCGAAATTTAAATATATTTTGAAATATGAGATATTCGAATTGAAAACACCGTATTCAGTACGCCTGCTGATACTGATACGTAGTGTTCTAATGCATAGCATGAGGAAATATCAAAGAGTGACCTCTGATGAGGAGGAGTCAATCTAGTAGCTCAACTGAATCAGTAAAAGTTGACTCTACTACTCGGAGGAGGAAGGGAACCAAAGCTGGCAGTCGTGAAACGTCCAAACGCAAAAAGTCTGGAAATGATACTAAATTCGACCAAATTGGGGGAGTTCAATTATCAAATCAAACCTTGTAATGTTGCTACAAGAGAAGACTCATGTTCCCGTAACCCTCCTCATCCGAATTGTGGGGGGAAATTTTATCAAATTTTCTACGACGTCGAGTTAACATATTACGGGGTTGATTTTTTTTTTTTTTTTTTTTTTTTGCATTTAACAGAATATTTAATAGATGGAAGTGCCCTACAATTTGGAGGGCGTGTAGGGCGCTTGTAGGGCGCATTTAATATAAATATTATTTTGGAGGGCGCTTTTTTTTACCTTTTTTATTACTGTAAGACAGCTAAATTGACGGGGACTTACACTGACACACAAGTATTTTGACGCAGAAGCCGAATTTTTTTTTTTGACATGCTTGGCAGTCTTTCGAACAAGAGAAAAAAAGGTGTCACGGGGTTCGAAGCCGAGACCTCCAGGTCATGGTTCGGCGGTCAACAATGGCAAAAACAATGGGCCACCCCTTGAGAGCTTCCGGAGCCTGCTGAAGCTGAAACTCATTTCAGTGGACGATGCATCCCAGATCTACAAGGAGCTGATTAGCCCGCAGAATGCACCGAGTCGAATATAGAGGGATTCGAGGAGGGAGAGTGCGTTCCTGCTAACCTGTTAATAACTAGTGAGAAAAAAAAAGAAGTTTACTGGTGGCAAGTAAACTGATATCCCAGAGACGCATTTGATCGGGCGAACCGGAGAAAAGTCAAATAAGATACGATTCGACCCTCGCTGAGGACAGGGGTGTGTCAAAATGAGCTCGGCATTATATTAAATTTAATTAAAAAAGCGCCCTACGCGCCCTCCAGCGCCCTATTTTGGCCCTACAATGGCCCTATTTTGGCCCTACAATGGCCCTATTTTGGCCCTACAATGGCCCTATTTTGGCCCTACAATGGCCCTATTTTGGCCCTACAATGGCCCTATTTTGGCCCTACAATGGCCCTATTTTGGCCCTACAAAATTTTGTGGCTGATTTTCACTTCCATCTATGAATGTTTTAACAAGTATTGTAAGAACGAAAAAGGATGTTAGCAGCACACGTAAACCTCCTTTAGCTTTATCAGTTTAAGTCGGTTCACGGTTTCGTGCACAAACAAAATTTATATTTGCACTTCAATGTGCTGCTAGGTAGAATAGGCATGGCTCTTTCACTTGGCTGACATCTGGTTCGTCAACCTTTGGAAAATGACTTTTATTCTTCTGAGAGCAGTTTTTTTTCTTGCTGTGACAACCGACGAAGACGCCGAAAAAAAAAAATAAATAAACGTATGAAACAAACAGGAAGTACAAATGTATTACGTTAGAGTTATATTTTCCTTCCACCAGCAGCATTGTACTGATGTGGTAAATGGAGATGAGATACATTACAAATTTCTGAAGTGTTTAGCCTAATAATAATTTTACTTTTCCTATTTTCTTAATAAAAAGGTACGCAAAGTTCTAAAATGGGTCCGGCTCAGGGGAAGGAGGAAAGGGCCAGCAGGGCTGGTCAACAACAACAGCAACAGCAGCAACAACAACAACAGCAACAGCAAACTGGAGGACAACAAGAAGTGAGATCGCCAGACCCTAGTGGAAGACCCCCAGCATCACCAAAGAAACCGAATGAAGGCGGAGGCAGTGGTGGTGGTCCAGGCAATAATACGGGAACTCAATCGTATAGTCTAAGAGCCGTGCAAGCAACATGTGCAAAAGGACAGGGAACACCTTCGATAATAAAATGGCCTGATGGACATGCGAAAAATGTCAGCGTTGAAGGCACCTTCACTAATTGGAGCAAGGGAGCTGTTGATATGAAGAGAACCGACAGTGAGTTTATGGCTCTTGTATACTTGCAACCTGGTGTTCACACCTACAGGTTTATAGTTGATGGGCAAGTAATGACTGATAAAGATCAACCAAGAATCGTACATGAGAAAGGTCATTTTAACACTATCTCAGTTACTGATCAATCTGTGTTGGCCGAGTCTGATGATGAAGAAATAAATGATCCGGAAAGCAACTCTCTTAAAAACTATAACACTGCTAAATCACATGAAAAGATTAGTTATTCTCAGACTAAGTGGGTTTTTGAAGAAACTAGAAAACTACCGCCGTTGTTTCCTCCTCATCTTCGATACACTCCTCTGACGTCTCAGAGTGACGCTCGTGCTACTCAAGAAAAAATACTTCCAACTCCATACCGAGCAACCATCAATCATACGTACTTTCAAGCACGTGAAGGCTACAATGTAATTGGTTCGACATTTCGTGTTAACGACAAGTACAGTACTGTTGTTTACTACAGGACACAAGAAGAACAGGTGTGTAGCTCTGATTTAATTTATGTAGTTCGTTCTAAAAATTATTCTGGTAAAAAGAAAAAAAAGAAATCAACACAGGACACAACAATAGCTGAACATCAAGATCCTAACACTAGCATTGAGATGTTTTAAGTGATCTTTTTTTTTAGTGTTTTTTTTTTTATTTGTTTAGTCTGTCTCTTCTGTTTTTTTTCTTCTTCTTCTTTTTCATTGACAGGCGGCGTGTTCCATATCTCTCACGAATCGATTGTGTTTACAAAAAAAAAAAAATATTTATCATATTTTTATATATTATTTCAGAGATGCTACAAATGACCGATGTTTGCTTTACTATGAAATTACGAACGATAAATAATGTATGCAAGGTGAGTCTCTAAACAGGGTTGAAATAAGGCGGAACAGTCTTGTTGTTTTATTTATTATGGTCATATTTATAAAGAAAAAAAAAGCAAATCGACAATAAATAATAATGAAAACTACGGTACTTCCGTATGCTGCGAGTGTGATAACCGGAAGCAGGTTTAACAATGCGCTTGATTGGGGATTTGACTTTACAAGATATATTAAAATGCAGACTCCTACGATTTATTTTTATCATGCTCCTGAATGTGCTGTTTCTGATTTAATGCTTCAGATTATTGAACGTCTCGAAACCAGGTATCCGATGGTTAAATTTATTGGGAAAACAGTAGCGACATGCAATACGGATGATTTAGTTCCTAAGAAGAAGGAATTGAAAGCGTACAATGAGAGAGATGCTGGAATGCTCGTTGAAAATTTTGGATTTGACTCGTTTAAGTCATTGGAAGATGATGAATTAATTTCAGTAAGAAAACAACTTTTAGAAATTGAAAAAAAGAATCCAACCAACTACATCACTACGGCAATGCAATTGAGAACGACACGCAACACGACGAACGCTATTCTGTCAGACTCGGAAACTGATAAACTCATTGAAAAGAATTCAGCTGAACTTTCATCTACTGGACATTGGCTTCCAGGAACGGTTTACTTCCTTGGAAGAATATACAACATTGATAGAGTGAAGATGCTTGAAGAGAAATTACAGTCAATGGAACTTCAGGGAGAAGGTGTTAGTGGATGTTGTTTAACAAGTGTAAAACCAACAAAATCACCAAAACTTTCTTCAATGGACGTCTGGATTTCACCAAGGAGCCCTTACAGCTACATCGCAATCTACCGATTAGCTCAGGAGTGGGACATCCGAGATGATGGTGTCTACTGGTGTGAGACAAAACTTAATTTAAGACCAACCATGCCAAGTGTCATGAGAGGGATTCCAATACCTCAAACGAAGAAGAGATTTATTCTGTTGGACTCGGCTAGAGTTTGCAGATACTTAGACATTCCATTCGGATTCATAGTCGATCCTGTAGGTGATTCTTCTAGTAATGTTCTTAAGATTTGTGCTCATCTTCAGAGAAATCCTGAAAAATACAATCCAGGAACGGATTTTAAATTCCTACTTGAAACAATGAAAGGTTGTTGGAGTCAGGGAGTTGACCTGACAAACGTTGCGAATCTCGTTAGAATTGGAGCTCCTTTAGGAATAAAATCAATACCAGAAATCCTTTCTGCTGATTCTGATTGGAAAACAGATATCACAGCATGCACATCTGAATTAGCATCTGTCTCTCTATGGGGAGTTCCAAGTTTCAGCTATGGAGACAAAAGCTGTTGGGGTCAGGACAGAATGTGGCTTGTTAAGCAATGGTGTGGGGTGGACACCCCTGGTCCTGAGATGTAGTTTTTTTTGTTTTTTAAAAAAACAAAGTCTTATTAAAACTGACAATAATAGTTAGGCAACACACCTGAGCCTCCTTTTAGCTTCTGTCAGTTTAAGTCGGTTCACCGGGGTTTTCGTTTGACACAAACAAAACAAACATTATCAAGTGTTATATTACTATTTTCAGTTTAGTTTTTTTTGAGTTGAATCCAAAAAAAAAAAAAAAAAAAAAAAATTTCCCCCTTGTTTCCTCGAGTTTCCTGCTACCCGAAAAAGGTTCAGGTACAGCTTACCAACGCGAGCATCCTACACGAGGATGGCCGTGTATTACTATTTTTCTATAATATTTTGTGTGATTTTTTTGAAATACTATTTCCCTTACTCCACACAGAATCTCTTCATGGATGTTGACTCTAATTTTGAAAATATTTACGAAGACGGTCTCTGTTCTGTTACTCATTTCTAATTGGACTCTCCTATAAAGATAAATAACTTGTCACATATAAACCAATAGTGGAGTTTTTTTTTTTTTTTTTCATTGCCACTGATCATCTGTTCATTCACTTTTTCGATAGGAATTGCTCTTGATCAAAGTATTAAAGGGGAGTTTTTGTTATTTATTGTTACTCCTCGCAGGAAATTAATTTTTTAAAGTTTTTTAATAAAAACATGGCGTCTGTTGATGATATAAAATATCTCGATGGTCATGAGGTTTGTGTATTCTTATTGCTACTGAGAAGGGGGGATATCTTTATACTGTATTACATCACTTTAAAACAGATACCGAAGTTATATAATTCCTTATTGAAAGACTTATTAAAAGCAAAACCCATTGATGCAAATTTATGGATGCTGACTTGGTTTCAGAATAGGATACCAGTTCAGTGAGTCTTTGTTTTGATTAAATATTTACACTTGTTGAGGTACATGTATTTGTGTTGTTTTTTTTTTTTTTTTTTTTGGTTTTTTGTTGTGTTTGATTTCGTGTCATTTTTTTTTTTTTTTATAGAACCCCCCCCCTCTCCCCCTCTCCCCTCATCTCACTCCCTCCCTTAATATGAATCGGCCATTGAACTATCATAAGGCAAAGAGATTATTGTTCCTGTCAAGAAGATGTTATGTAGGAATGCCGCCACCTCCTCCACCTCCACTTCCACCAATGCAACCATCTGGTTATTATCAAAGCAGTGGAGCAGGACAACCATTAAATAATGGAGAACCACTTGTCGTTCAGGTTAAGGCAACTCGATTAGAAGTTGCTAGACAGCTTCTCTGGTTAGGTCTCACTGGTGGAGTTCTCGGTTATGCCTATTGGACATTAAGTACGACATGGGATCCGCAGAGCATGGCAAATGGTAAAACAGGTGCCTTTAAAAACGGAGAAGTCAAACCAACCGACCTAACAAACTTCACCGTCACATTCTCAGAAGTCTTAGGATGCGATGAGGCGAAGGAAGAACTTGAGGAAGTTGTTGATTTTCTTAAGAATCCTTCTAAGTACACAAGACTTGGCGGCAAACTCCCTAAAGGAGCACTCCTAGTAGGACCCCCAGGAACTGGTAAAACAATGTTAGCCAAGGCAATTGCCAAAGAAGCAGGAGTTCCATTCTTTTATATGTCTGGAGCTGAATTTGATGAAGTATTTGTGGGAGTTGGGAGTAGGAGAGTGAGAGAACTGTTTGAGGCGGCTAAAAAAAATACCCCTTCACTTATCTTTATAGATGAATTGGATGCAATAGGAAGTAAAAGATCAACAAAAGACAGCTCATACCACCGTATGACACTTAATCAAATGTTGAGTGAAATGGACGGGTTTCTATCGTCGGATGAAGTGATCGTAATCGGTGCAACAAATACACCAAAAACACTTGATCCTGCCTTGACCAGACCTGGTAGACTCGACAGGATTATAACTGTAGACCCTCCAGACATAAAAGGACGAGAGGCGATCATAAAAATGTATTTAGACAAAGTTAAAAAATCACCTGATATCTCAGCATTTACAATAGCAAAGGGTCTTCCTGGATTCTGTGGAGCTGATTTAAAGAACGTCGTTAACATAGCAGCTTTGAGAGCCGCGATGCAAAATAAAAAACAAGTCTCTGAAGAAGACTTGGAATACGCGAGAGACAGAGTCTCAATGGGTGCTGAAAATAGATCTAAAATAATACCTGAAAAAGAACGTAGGATTACAGCATGGCATGAAGCAGGACATGCCCTAACTGCCTTACTAAGTAAGGGTTCTGATCCAGTACATAAAGCAACTATAGTACCAAGAGGTGGTGGTATTCTTGGACTCGTCCTTCAATATCCAGAAGAAGACAGATATTCTCAGTCTCGTGAAATGATGGAAGCCAGACTAAAGGTTTGCTTAGCTGGTCGGGCTGCTGAAGAGCTTCTTTTAGGACACTCAGACGTTACTTCAGGAGCAGCAAGTGATTTTCAACAAGCAACATCACTAGCAAGAACTATGGTTAGACAGTACGGCATGGATGAAAAGGGTGTCGGGGTAGTTGATTACTCAACAACCATGACATTGGAAGGAAGATATTTATCAGAAGAGACAAAGCAAAAGATTGAGGTATGAATTCCTTCCTTTCTTTATCATTTTCACTCTTTTATTTAATAACAATCAACACAGGCTGCAACCAGACATCTTTTAGACGATAGCTATGAATATTGTACTAAACTACTACTAAACAATAAACCAACACTGAAAGCTATTGCTGAAGCACTTCTATTACACGAGACTCTTGACTCAGTTCAATTAGCAACTCTACTTAAAGGTGGTACTTTAGGACCTCCAAAACCAACCATCTCAACAGCGAGTGGAAAGTCAAAGCAATCAGCGACACAGTCACGTACTTCTGGTTCAGATAAAAATAGTTCGTTTGTTTAGATGTTTGTTGTTTTACTTGATGATTGCTTGTTTGAATAAGTACCCGTGTGGTAACATAGACAGGAGAGAGAGGGAAAAAAAAAAATGAATTACAGTAATCTCATAGAGAAGTAGTTCTTTGATTTTTTTTTTTTTTTTTTGTATATTTAAACCTCTCGTTTACGCAATGCGTTTTTTTTTTTTTTTTTTAAATTTTTTTTTTAATCCGCTGTTTCCCGTCGGGAAATTGCTGAGACGAAGGGCAGTGATGTGTCTTCTCCAAACTTTTGGGTGGACTCCCTTATTTTTATTTTAATGTGTCTCATTGAGAAGGGATTTTAAAAAAAAAAAAAAAAAAATTGGATGTTGACAAGAACACAGATAATCCTTTATATGTTTTTACGATCTGACGGGTCTGACATGGATGGTTCGGCGCACTTCTTTTTTTTTTTTGCTGAATATAATTTAGATTTTATCAAGGAAGAATTTCGATTTTCAAAAAAAAAAAAAAAAAAAAAATTAACTGTTTGTTAGTTTTCTTCACATCACGCTGTGGGGCCTGGGCAAGCTCATGGCACCTGTTGAAAAATCACAACATCCCTTGTGCCTGTTGGTACTTCCCAAGCTAGGTGTGTTATATGAGACAGGAAGTTTTTTTTTTTTTTTTTTTTTGTTGGTTTCATTGGTTCTATTAGTTTGTGTGTTTGTTGTTCTACTATCGCAGCTGATGGTGAAGGACGTTATTGTGTCGTGGATGACACACCCTCTATTTTTAAAAAAACAATTTTTCTTACATTTAGTTAGAATCAATAATTCGTTCCCCACCTGCTTGGGCTATCCCACAAGTAAATTTGTGTGTGTGTGTGTTTTTTTTTTTTTTTTTTTTGTTTTTGTTTCTGTGTTCTAGAATTGCGGTGAAATCGCTATCAGACGAAAAAAAAAAAAAAAAAAAAGGTAGTGCAAAAAATTGTTACAAGAAAAAAAAAAAAAAGAGCAAGAAAAAAAAACAAAACAAAAAAGAACGAGAGAATAATCCTTTCTGCTTATACTTATTCCGTTCGACTGCGATTGTTATTCTGTTTTTTCATGATACTTGTTATCATCCTGACAGGTAGGAGGGTTTACACATTTAATGAAACTGCAACATTCTAAATCATTTATTATTATTGTAATCAATTACCAAAAAAAAAAAGAGAAAACAGGGAAAAAAAAAAAAAAAAGATGCCACAGCATGAAGAACTTCCTCAGAGAGAAAGAAAGTCTCGCAGGCCTTTAAAAGAAACGAAATCGGTCCAACCAGCAGTAGAAGAAGAGAGAGATGATGATATAAATAATTACACAGAGGAATGTCCGATTAATAGAATTTCAAAATTTGAATATTTAGATCACACGGCAGATATCCAAGTTCATAGTTGGGGAGATAGTCTGATTGAAGCATTTGAAAATCAATGTCTGGGAATGTACGACTACATGACTGACAGAGCTCTTGTTAATCCTTCTCAGTCTCGTCAATTTTCTGTTGAGGGTGCTCATGATATTTCATCATTACTATTCAGGTTTATGGATGAAATGCTTTTCGTATTCTCAGCTGATCTATTCACTGTTCACGACTGTAAGATAACTTCAATAGACTTAGTTAATTGGTCACTCTCAGGAATGGTTTGGGGTGAACAGTGGGATTCAAAAAAACACACAATCGGAACAGAAATCAAAGCAATCACATTCGGTTCTCTTGAAGTCCTCCAACCTGGTGATTCTGTTAATCCTGTTGAACATAAAGATGAATGGAACGCGTATATCATTCTCGATATTTGAATAATCGGAGAATAAATTATTTAAGAACGTTGATTTTCTCTTCTAACCCGCATGCGCAACTGCGCCTTTCTTTTTTTTAAAAAAGTTATTTCCTATTTTATAATTATTTACTTAATTCACAGTCTCTGTACACCCACTTAGTAGTGTATAATGCAATTGATGGGATAGAACATAAGTAAAGTACGACATCATTCTAATAAAACTTTGGAAAAAAAAAAAAAAAAAAAAAAAAAAAGTGGCGAAAACGTTAACCAAAGAGTTGCTAATGACTCCAAAATTTATGGAGGGAAGTGATAATGAAGAAACGCTGCCGGATAGTCCGACTACTGTAGATTCAGGTAGTAGATTACCGAGTCAGGAAAGTTCAGTGAATGGAAAGAGTACGAAAAGTGGATCACCCAAACACAGACGAGAAGGAGAATACCCTGCTGGAGAGCAATCCAACGTTGCTAAACTGCTATGCGACAACAGCCTTGAAGAGTACTGTGAGATTATGGAGAAAGAAGGTTACGACGATATTGAGGATCTAATGGCACTCAGTGTTGATGATGCTAATGGTTTTAACTGTCTTATACCAAAAGCAGGTCATAGACGTAAACTAGCGAGACTGTTACAGGCTACTTCGAAGTCGAAAAGTCCAGCACCTCAACAACTACCACCAATGGTTCCAATACGGCAATCAGCAAGTCCAACAAATAGCATCGATGGTGAGAGATTAATTCCTCGACGATCTAGGACTACATCACCACCAAAACATAGAGACATATCACCACTGACAGTCTCTCCTCCTCTTAGTAGGAACTCTCCTCCTCTTAGTAGGAACGCTTCTCCATCTTCAGTAGTCATTCAGCTTGATCAGACACAGTTAATGAATTTAGCTGGTCAGAATGGTACTGTTTTAATGCATAATGGTGGTAATAGATATATCTTTCAACCAATTCCTCAGGTGCCGGCGTATCAGCAGCCGACTGCAGCAATGGAAGTGCTGTCTGAAAAGAGCTCAACCTTAGCGATTAGCGCTGATTCTGATACTGGTGAATCTCTATTGATTACTGGTGTTCCAGAGAAGAAACCATCTCGACATCATAAAAGGCCTAGCTCTCCTTTAGAGGTAAGCGATTCACCCAACTCGTCACTCGCGGCAAGTCAATCTGCTCAAAGCGGAACATCATCCCCGCTATCATATTTAAATATGCAAGAACAAGGTAGATTTAAGGTAATTGTTGTTGGTGATGCTGGTACTGGAAAAACTTCATTTATTCATCAACTTGTTCATCAAAAATTCGCTCCGAACACTAAAGCAACAATTGGATTAGATTGGAGAGAAAAACAATTTAAAATTCAAGGAGGATACGTGACCATACAATTTTGGGATATAAGTGGACAAGAACGTTTCGCAAACGTTACGAGAGCGTATTACCAAGGAGCTCATGGGGCTATTGTTTGTTTTGATAGAAGTAATTTAAAGTCACTCGAAACAGTCTCTAAATGGAAGAAAGACATCGACAGTAAAGTATTCGTCGGTGGTGGTACAGACGGATATGTAATCCCATGTTTGTTATTGGCAAATAAATGTGATCTTCACAACAAGGGAGGGATAAGTCCTGATGATTTACAAGCTGTTTGTAGAAAGCATCGATTCATCTCATCATTTGAGACCAGTGCTAAATTAAACTATAATGTGCAACCTGCAGCTGAATTTCTAATGCAGGCGATGATGAAAAATTCTGATGCTCCGCCTCCAACACATAACATCCCTATTTCTGGTGGTATTAATTACATTCCACATGCTGTAGGTCCACAGTCAACTGCTACAACCCTTCGACCACCTCGAAAACAACGAAAAAGTGGAGGATGTTGTCAATAGTAATCGCTGACTGTCATTTGGGGGTTTTGACCATTTTTTCATGCGTCTCGTATTGTCATCCAAGTAGGGGGGGTGACACCAGAGATTTTTTTTTTTTTTTTTTTGTACTTACTACTAATTACTGTTTTTTTTAAAAAAAAAAAATTGACGAAAAAAGACTTTTAACAACACGAAACTCAATAATGCAGTTCGTTTTTAAATATTGAGGGTCGTCTGTCTCCTCTGTGAGAAGGCTATCAGTAATTTAAAAAAAAAAAAAAAAAAAAAAAAAAAAAAGGACTTGAAGTCGCTACCTGTTGTTTTAGAGGTAAGCGGCACATTACCTTTAGTAGAAATTAAATTCTTAAGTTATTCTCCGGATTAAATTTTGTTTTTTATTTTTTTACTTTTCTTTCTTGATCGTTGCATCTTTCCTGTATAATTTGCCCACCACACGTTTTATTTATTTAAGTTTTTTTTTTTTCAAACCATCAATTAGGTTATTACCTCTGAGCCCTCATCAAGTTTTCTTTGAGAGACCACAACTGGAACTCGGTGTGGCATAAAAAAGGGAGAGACGTGGAAGAAGGGAAGAAAAATGACGTGGGTGTCCGTTGTGCGTGATTTTTTTTGTGTTTCAATGCCATTCGAAAAATGTGTAGAAGCCGATCGGGGGATTAATTTTCTATATCCCGTTTCTTTTTTCATTTTATGCGCAATGTCCTGCACGGTATTTTTTTGTCGTACTTTTTTTCTCAGTTTAGCCTTTTTACTTATCCTTGAGTATCTTAAATGTTTATTACTGACTTTTTTTTTTCCCTACGTTGTCAAACTACCACCCCTCTCGTGTGTTTTGTTTTTGTTTATATGGCTTATGCAGCATTTGTGCCCGAGTTCTTTTTTTTTTTTTCCCTTCCTGCGAGCTTTAAGATTGTTCGCATGTACTCCAGTTCTCTAATTCTAATGTAGCGCCGTATAATTGCAATGCTTATTAATGAAGCCCAGGGAATTTTAACTGCCTCTCAATAAGCATGCAGTGCTCACAACCAATTTTTTTTTCTCCCTTTTTTTTTTTTTAAAAATGCGCAAACCGGAAAACAAAACCTACAAACTGTAACGTTGCTACTAACTGGTTTCGGGGAAGAGATGCGTGTGGAACACGTCGGGTGGTTTTTTTTATTTAGTTTATCTGTCATAAAAATGATACACTCATGTGTGTAGTCATTGGAACGTATTCTTATGTTATAACGTGTGCAGTATATAGCCGGGTGTGTTTTTTTTTTTTTTTTTTTGTTGTTGCGTGATTGCTGTGCTGGTAGTTAACAAGGAGCCTTACACATATCCGGTACAGAGATCGTGAAAGCACTTGACACAACCTATCTGAAGCAAGGATAAATAACAGTTTATTTCGTAATACGTTATATCTTCCTCCCTTTTCCATCATGAACGGTAAGCGCATCTGGAGAATGCACGTTGGCATTTCCTTCTACTCAATGCAAGTGTTTTTTTCTTTTTTTTTTTTTTGTTATGTCCCTATTTTGAAGTTCAAAGTGTGTCCTCTCATGTAGAAGGTTGTTCCCTTTTGTCGTTTCATATTTGGTATTCAACTACGATTTTTTATTTTCTTTTTTTTCCATCCCACTGTTTTGTTCCCTAAACGACAACAAAGATGTTGAAGGTGAGGAGCGTGTGCTTCATTGGTATACTTATTGAATTCTTTTTTAATAAAAAGAAAGGAATTAGAAAAAAAAAAAAACTTTAAACTCCGCGTGCAAGAAATTTAAAAAAAAAAAAAAAACTTAGAAAAATTCCTAACGAGAAAAGAAAAAAATAAAAAAAATGTGTGTATCTTACCGAAAGGTTTTTGTTGTTCGTTTCCTTTTTCCTTCTCTTCCTGTGCCCCTTCTTATTACTTCTATTGTGATGGATGCCTGTTTGAGATGGTTTTGTGCGCAGTGCATCGACGTTTTGAAAATCTTCTCCTTTTAAAAAAAAAAAAAAAAATAGGGAAGGAATTCATTTTTTTTGTTCCGATTATGATGAACTTTTCCCAGTGAGTTTACGTTTACATTGGAATAGTCTCCTGTGTAGAAATCACTACCTAGAATCATTTTTTTTAAGCTGTTTTTAGCCTAACACTCTCAATTTGACCCAAAAATCGACTCTTTTACGAAGCAACACAGATGGGTTGATTGGTCAGCAATGAGAGACCTTTTTTTTTTTTTTTTTTTTTGACAGACATGCACAAAAATTAGGCAAAAAAAAAAAAAAAAAAAAAAAAGGGGAATCTATGCTACCACCCTCTCTTGTTCTGGTTCTGTACCTTTTTTTTTTTTTTTTTTTTTTTTTTTTCCCCTTCAAAAAAAAGAAATAGTTTTATTTCAAATCAGGTACTTTATGTTTTGAGAAGAAGTGTCCCTATTAAACTCGCTTCCCTCCTTTTTTTTTTTTTTTTTTTTAATTTTTTCTTTGATTAACAACTACAAATATTCTTGATGAACTAAACGTTGTTACTGTATTTACAATTGTCAAAGTTTTCACCCCCCTTTCGGTACCAATTGTTGATTTTCTTATATTGCAACCAGGTTTGGCAGAACCCTATTCTCGTTTTTTAGTCAGTTTTTCAAGTTGCTTTCCATTTAATATTAGTTATCAAGTTACTCCCCTTTTTTTTTTAAAAAAATTTTTTTATTGGGTTTAAAAAAGAAATCTTTACTATCAGTCAAACACGTTATTTCTTTTCGCGTAGCGGTTTTATTTTTTTTCACCGAACGAAGTCGGGAGAGAGAGAAAGAGAGAAAGAGGGAGAGAAACACATTCAGATTTAGATATGTCAGTCTCACTGTTTGCGATACAATAAGAATAATTTATTTATATAAAAGGCTTTTTCTGAAAAGAAACTATTTATGTCAAGGTGTGTATTTCCCCCCCTTCCATTTAATATTAGTATCAAGTTACCCCCCGTGCACCAGTAATGCTGTCTGCGATCGACAAAAACATAACGCTTATCTGAAATGGTTTTAAAGGCTTTTTCTTCCTTGTTTTATGTAAACAGTAATTAGATGCTCTTGGGTTTTGAAAAAAAAAAAATAGAAAAAAATGGAAATATGAGAGAAACAAAGTCCTATACTATATTATCACTTATGTTATTCTACGTCTCTTATCGTCTGTGAGAGTCTCACAGTTGCTGGTAGCGATATAACTGTTACCCTGTTGAGCTTTTCCTGACTTTTGGCTTCCTAGGCTTCGTAAATATATAAATGTAAGTCTGTGGAACTGCGTTTTTGCAAAATAGATCACCTCTCTTTTTTTTTTAAAAAAACAAAATAAAAAAAAAAAAAAACTCATATGCTACTGCTTTTGGTGGCCGTGTGTATGTTGTATTTTTATTTATTATTATTATTAGAGATTTTCGCTATTGGGGGGTCCAATAATTCCATTTTCGCTATTCAGTAAAAGAATTTTTTTTTTTTTCGCTGTTCACTGAATATGATATTTTTTTTTCGCTATTCACTGAAAGTGATAATTTTTTTTCTCCATTCAGTAACAAAAAAAAAAAAATTTTCGCTGTTCATGAAAAAAAAAAAAAATTCAAAAAAAAAAAAAAAAAATTGACACTTTTTTTGCCACCAAAATGACAAAATCGTCCGTCCTTGTCCGCAATGTGCCACTTAGTCCCAGGGTTTGCCACCTCCGCTGCGCGGCACCACGACTCTAAGAATTTGTACCCGTCGTGGGGATCCCCGTTGATCTCCCTATCCGCCTTCTGCAGCGCGCGATAGGCGGTGTCCACCCCCTTCTCCTTCATGTCTGCGATTAAACACGCCGCGGTGTATTTCTCCTAGAGACCTATGTTTAGTGTTGTGGCAAAAACTAATAGTAACCAACCAGAATACAATTATGAGGCAGGCAGGCATACCTACACTTTTCAGCAGCAAGGTATGAGACAGTATTCTTCATACCGTAGGAGCTGCTTTCTCCAGCAGCACACGTGCTGTCGTGCCGGAGAACCACACGCGTTATGTGGTAGCAACCTTCGTCTGTTGCTGTGGCACATACTTTCCACCCACATGCGTTTGTGCACGTGAATGTTCACCCTTTTCCCCACTACGTGGCTTGTCTTAAACCCCCTTCCCGAAGAACAACAAGCGAGGGTTACCCTCGCGCGAAGTGCATCAAAGGATTGAAAGGTTCCCTCAATACTAGGTCTTGTGTCAGCCAAAGCTGAGGCAGGCTGAGTTTCAGTGGCAGCAGGTTGAGTTTCAACTATGTTTCCGGGCATCTTAGAGATTGAGAATAAGAGTTCGTAGTAAAAGAGTAAAAGCCTAGAGAGAAAGAAAAACGTTTATGATTAGGAACTTGTACGTTTTACCGAACGAAGCATCGTAGCCGACCAGTTTCCTTCGAGAATCCGCAGATGGTGCAGGGCTAAACCGAGATGAGGAAGATAACACCCGCACACGGATGTTGAGATAACGTTTGTATGATGTTCATCTGGCTTGACGAGATTAGCAAAGACAAGTACTCACGGAAAGGTTGGGTTGTTCGTCAGGTCCTGATAGTGTGCTCAGCCTCTGAAAAATTTACTGAGTGCATGCAAAGAACGGTATGTGTGCAGGGCTGGGTCACCTTACAGAGAACTGTTGTCCTCTTACACGTCATTCCAACCGAATTTCAAAGTCAAGACACCTGCGAGTTACAGACAGCCTGGTCGCAAGCGACACTCCTGTTTCTGACCGGGTTATCAGGGTATCTAACTCATGCAAGCATGAGAGCTTTTTTAAGGCTACTTTGAATTATCAAGAGCGCAGTACTGCCCGAAGGGTTCCCGCGTGTCAAGATGCATTTGCATGTACTGAGCAGAAGTTCCAGAAAGATTACTTTTATCATTTCCCAAGTCATCACATCTTTGACCGTTTGTGTTGGCTTTCAATCAATCCATTATCATAAATCCACAGATGAGTGTGCTGAATAGAAAGTAAAACGGCACAAAGCTTTTGTCCAAGTGACAAAAAAAATTGTTCAAGGTACCAGCATGTTCCCAGCAAAGAAGAAAAAGAAAAAAAAAAAAAAAAAAAAAAAAAAGGAAAAAAAAAAGGGGGGAAAAAAAAATTTTTTTTTGGCAGTGGAAAAAGTTGTAACTTGTAGTGAACAGCGAAAAAAAATTTGTAACTTGTAGTGAACAGCGAAAAAAAAATTTCAACTTGTAGTGAATAGCGAAAAAAAATTTCAACTTCTAGCGAATAGCGAAAAAAAAATTGTAACTTGTAGTGAACAGCGAAAAAAAAAATTTTCTTTTACTGAACGGCGAAAAAAAATTATCACTTCTAGTGAACAGCGAAAAAAAAGTTACTGCTTTTAGTGAATAGCGAAAATGACATTATCAGGCACCCCAATAGCGAAAATCTCTTATTATTATTATTATTATTTTTTTTTAAAATGCAAATTAGCACGGAATCCTTACAGAGGAAGACTTGCATTTTTTTTTTTTTGAAAAATCGCAGGCAGGGGAACATATAATGGAAACACCAGTCAATATGAGAGCTTTGGCATTTCCCCTTGACACCATCGTTTTAAAACATACTTTACGAAAATGTACGTGAAAAAAACTGTACCTTTTTCTTGTTAGTCTAAGACGGTTGTTTTTCGCTATGGGGACGCCGTGATAATGTCATTTTCGCTATTCAATAGAAGTGATAACCTCTTTTTTTTTCTTTTTTTTTTTTTTCGCCGTTCAGTAAAGAGGAATTTTTAATGTTTTATTTCGCTTTTCACTAGAAGTAACTTTTTTCTCTTGGCAATTTTTCCTTTCGAAAAAAAAAAAAAAAAAAAAAAAAAAATTCATTTACTGAGCTACGGAAACTAAATTCTTGGACTCCCCCCAATCCTAGTCTTGCTAACTAAGATGCTTCAGTCACAACAGATGATTGACTTACTTCTACACCATACTGATGATGAGAGAATAGAGGTAAGAGGTATATGGATTACTCTCGAAACCTAATAGTTACTTTAAAAGGCTAAGTTAAGCATCACACCTAGTCACTGTATCTCAGAACTAATGTTAAATTATCGTTATGTTTTTTATGATACAAAACATTTGTATTTTACGTACAAAATCAAACAGTTATCCCCCCAATCGCGAAAATCTCAAAAAACACAAAAGAAACTATCTGCGCGTTTCCTCTTTCTTTTTTTTTCTTTTCTATGTCATTTTTAGCATGGTCAAACGACAATTCTTTTTTTTTTTTTTTTTTTCCCTCCCTTCTGACTGGGTCTACAACTGGCCTGTTTTTAATACCTGAAGTTGTTACTGTTTTTACATTGTCAAGGTTTCACCCCTTCTGACAGGGTCAACAATTGGTGTGAGAAAGGGGTGTGGAAAAAAAACGAAGAAAATTAAATAAAATTAAGATAAGGGTGAACGAAAAGGGAATGCAGTTTTTTTTTAAATTTTTTTTTAAAATAATAAATCTAACGTTCGATGCGAAAAATTTGCAAAAAAAAAAAAAAAAAAAAAAAAAAAAGTTGTTTCTCAAACTTTTCCCGTATTCTAGAAATAATCAAAAAAAAGAAACGAAAGAAAAAAGAAACCCCCTTCTTGATGTTGACCCAAGGGTTCCGCCTGAGAAAAAAAAAACTGGCTTTTTGCTCATCACGGTGGTCCAATTTAGAATAGGAAAAAGAACAAAAACATTATAATTCTTTTTTTTTTTCCCCCCGATCTTCTTCCCATCTTTTCCCCCCTCTAATTTCCAATATTTTCTCATATCCCCTACAACGAAAAAAAATAAAATAAATAACAATAAATAAATAAAAAAAACGTCAGCAAATCGGCTGCGAGTTAGTGACAAAAACTTTTTAGTTGTTAAGCAACATTGTTTAAACTTTTTATTTTTTAAAAAAAAAAAAAGAGAAACATATTTATTTTTATACCAGGTCCTCTACGTCAGCATGTTGGTATATATCATAACTACAGCTGCAATGGCTATTGTAGACGTTGGAATATTATGGGGAGAGGCTGAGCAACCAGGGATGACAACTGCTGTTCGACAAGCTGTTGTTGATTTCAAGAATGCGGAAAGCCCGCCGTGGGATGTGAATTTACGTTTTGCCGATCCCTCAACAGGAGGAATACGTCAACAGGAGCTATTAAAATGGACATGTGAATCAATAACCTCAGGTAACGGTATTCATGGGTTTATAGGTCCTAGAGGAAGTACTGAAGCCTATCACCACAGTTGGATTTGGGAAGAACATGGCATTCCGACCATATCACCGAGTGCTACGTCCCCATCTCTGGAAAATCAAAAATTCTTCTCCAGAACAGTTCCAAACGATGTTTATCAAGCTCGTTCACTTATATCAATTGCAACCAAGTTAGGATGGGATACTGCAGTTATTCTCTATGAAGACAGTACTTATGGAACTGATTTGATGCTTCAGTTGCTCTCATCTGGAAGTTCTATGGGGATGTTATCTTTTCCTTTGTATGAAAACAAGACTTCAATGTCTCAGTTACTATACACATTAGAAGAATCAGTTTATCATCAGGTTGTTATTGTCGTAGCACAGGCTAGTTTGACAATTCAATTTTTAACATTAGCAGCGGAGAGACAGGTTTTTAATTCTGGTAGACTGTGGATAGCATCTGAGTCATTGGTATCAACCGACGCTAATTACAGTCAGTTACAACCACTAAAGGGACTTTTATCTGTTCAACCGATATCACTGTCTCCTTATGAAGGTCCTCTCTTTGACAGAACTTCATATGCAGCAATGTATTCGATGTTAATGGGACTCTACAACACATCACAAATCCTGGGAATTGCCTTAGATGGAAGTAACAGATACACGTCAGCTAATGGCTGTTGGAAAGTTTCAAGTTCTGGTCAGTACAGACTTGGTCAGACATTGATGGATTTAGTTCAAAATTCAATCAAAGAAACTGAGGTTTTGGGATATGAAATAACGAATCTTCAGCAGAATCGAGATAGCAGTAAATGGTCGACGGTTGGGAATTGGTTGCCGAACAGTGGAATCTCACTTGATCTGTTGCGAATTCAATGGCCGAGAGGAGTACGACCACTCCCTCAAGACATCCTAAGTGGTAGACAATTAAGTATAATATTCCCATGTAATGAAGAAGGTTTATCATTCGGAACAGAGTACGCAAACAGCGGTGGTGCCTACGGAAAAGGAGTCCTGTGGGACATCGTTGAAGAACTCCGTGTTCTCCTTGGATTTCAATACACCGTTAATATAAGCTGTTACAATTGTAATCATGAGAATTGTGTTTCAGGAAATACTTTACAGCAGATTGGTAAGGGTGAATTTAATTTATTCGCAAGTGCTCTTGGAGTCATCCCAAGTAGAGAGGAATACTTGGATTTCCCGATCCCATGGACGGTTGATACAAAAAGACTTTTAATAAAAACACCAAAACTCGACACTGTCGGTATTTGGAGATTCTTATCTCCTATGCAACCGGAGGTTTACTTTGCTACTTTTGGTGTTGTTGTTGTCAGTGCTGTTGGTCTTTGGTTGACTGACTTTCATGTAGATCCTCTACTACCAAGAAACTTATACAGTTCTTTTGCAGAACAAGCGTATCTCGCATACACGACTCTCTTTGGAGTTCCTGTAGCGTTTCCTTATTCTCAATCAGGAAGAGTATTAATGGCTGGGTTGATTGTTTATTCTGTATTGTTCTTAGCAACCTACACTGCTGAGATGACGACGTTTCTAACACAAAGAATTCCAGAATATCCCTTGGATGGGTTTACAGATTTCATTTCAGGAGATGTTGAGATTCGTCAACTAGGTGTTGAAAAAGATTCAGCGACTGATCACCTGCTTCAAAACTTAGGTTACTCTGGCTACAGCTATGTTGATATCTATACTGACGGTTACATTAAGGTTAAAAGTGGATCTCTCATTGCCTACCTAGACAGTACTTTATACAGCCCCTACAGCAAAGAGTTAACCAGTGAATGTTCTTTGCAGTTTAGAGGCCCAGAAATTCAGTCGTTGCAATTATTTAAAGCATTTGCGCTTCCTAAAAACAGTCCTTATACGACAACGATAAATGATGCGTTTACGACTCTGTTGGATACAAGGAAAATAAATGAAATTAAGGATCGGTATGTTCTACCTTCATGTTCAACTGCGAGAGAGTCGCATAATCAGATGACTTTGGAGGCTATGTTGGGTCCGATTTATATTTTTGTTGCGGCGTTGTCGTTGGCACTCGTTCTAAGGTTTTATGTGACGGTCAGGAGAAGAGTTGTATCGTGTCGAGAATCTGTCTGTGAGATGCAAGATAAAATTGAAGCTCACTTACGAACTCTTTCCAGCGGTAGTTTGGAACAGATTGCCGATATTGTCGTCCCAAACGCAAATGCGCATTTCGGCTACGAACGACGAATCGAAGTCACAAGTCGAATTCTAAGCGACGTATTTGGTGGTCGGTCAGACCTACCAGCAGCTTCATGTGTTGAAGTAGCTCAGTCGATGAATCTAAAAGACATCGATTCTATAAATGAGAAGTCAGAGTTTATTGAAAGAATTCAAAACTGGTTGTGTGAAAAAGAAGAAGATTTGGAAGAACAAAACAAAGTATTCGACATACCCGTGGTAACAATACCGAATAGGTCTCTCAGTTTGACTGGTAAATTCAGTAAAGGTGACAGCACGCATAGAACTCGTCAATCTCTTAATTCAACTCATCGATCACTAAATACAACAAGAAGAAGATACTCAGCTGGAACACCTGGAAGGCACACTCCTAGAATAGGAACACCTGGAAGGCACACACCAAGAATAGGAACTCCGGGGCGACACACTCCAAGAATTGCAACCCCAAGGCTTTCACTCAATACCGTACAACATAATTGCCCTGATCAAGTTTAGTAGTGGTATACTTGTTTTTTTTTTTTTTTTTTTGTTCTTCTCTTGGGGGGTTTTCTTCCCCCCAAAGGGCGCAAACTCTACAAAAAGATTAGTAAAAAAGTTTTGTTACGTTTTAGCTCCTCTGATATATGTTTAGTTATGATATGGTTGTGGTGCCCATATTAAATATGGACTCTTTTTTTTTTTTTTTTTTTTTTGTTCTTTGCACCGAACCACCGAACCAACCCCAATGTTGTTAAGTCTAACAAAAGAGCATGCCACGATGTAAATTCACGTACGCAATAATGACAGGTTGGTCAGCCCAAAATAAGCAGCTGTATTATGGTTTTTTTTTTTGGTTATTTTTTTTATTTATTTTGGAATCAAAATATATTTTTACTCGGTAACGGCTGGAGTAGTTATTTTGAATAGAAGAAGGGTTCTTACTTTGATCACCTTAGGTGGTCAGCAACCAAAACAACGAGTCGCATCTTGCATGTTTACTCTTGACAGAATTTCTCTGCATGATTTATTGGCTTATGGTGTTGCGAGGTTTTTTTTAAATTTATTTTTTTTTATTCTTATTTCTTTTTTTAAAAAACAGGAAAAACTTTATGAAATGAATGTTTGTGTGATTTCTTTTTTTTTATATAAAAAAAAGAGAAGGCTATTCAAATAATCATAACTCAATCAACTGTATTATTTCTTACCTAGTATTATTAATCACAAAAGGAAACAAATGCCTTCTTCGAACCCGCAAAGCTCATCAGCTTCACAGTCACCGAGAGGTTCCGAGACATCAGACTCATGTAACGATTGGATGATGGCAGAAGAGAGAGGAGGACCAGTCAGACAATCAGAAGAAGAAATTAAAGATCTTTACAAAAAGATTAAAGCCAATCATATTCATCTCCTCAATGAGACATAAGATGAGCAGGGAGAGAGACATCAATTATTTTTATTTATGATGACTTCCTTTTCTTCACTATCCTTTTTTTTTTTTTTTTTTTTTTTTTCAAAAGGATAGTCGAAAGCATACCTACCGTAGTCTTTACGGTTTTTTTTCTCTAAAAAAAAAAAAAAAAGCCATATTATTATTATTTATTTATTTATTTTTCTATCGACGAAATCGGAGAAGAAACTATTCAGATTAAGAGCCTTTTATTTATTTATGTCAAATGGTTATCTGTTACTGTCTGCGATACAACGAAATATAAGGCTCGTCCGAATTGTTATCTTTTTAACTCTCTGGTTCCAACACAAAAAGTTTCCGAAATTACCAACTTTTGATGTTGTTGGTCGATGGATCGATCCTCACCCGGAGCAGTCGAAAATCCAAAAATAAAGTGTGCATTGGTTTGATTTCGGGAGCTTTGCGTGTTGGAACTAACTAACGACTTTTTTGTAAAAAAAAAAAAAAAAACGTGTCAGCGGGTTACACTGCCTTTGCTAAATATCAAAAAAAAACATGCCTTGAGCACTATGGTTGCAATGCACGAAAAATATATTTTTTTTCCTCCTTAAAAAATTGAGTTCGTGATTTTTTCATTTTTTTCTTTTCACAGGTCGGCAATGAAAACCTTGTCAATACTACTTCTACTGCTGACCCATTCAGTGCTAAGCAAAGATATCCTCGTACTCGTTGATGTCAGTTGGTACACAGGAATTTTAGAAACGTGGTTGAACTTACAATGGATCAATCCCGATGGCTTCAGTAAAGACAGATTGATGTTCATTCAGATAGGGTATTTCCAATCGACGGTGACAAGTCTCCCAAACAGATCCTGGGTCAACTTCAATAGTGACATAGTTCTACAGGTTCACCTTTCAGAAAAGGATGTACCAGTAAAGTCAACAGTAGTATTTAATCAAATTTCGAAAAACAGGACTCTCCTACCCGACAATATTTTAGTATTATCGAGCAGTCTGTTGTCAATCGACAAATTCCCTGAAATAATTCCGATGGATTCGTTTTTTGTAGTTCAAAAAAATTCTTTATTCAACCAAACTGCTCAAAAAATTGGTCCAGCGAGAACTCTATTCAGCCTACCATCTCCAACACTGTTTGACACAAGAGATGTGTCTATTTCAGATTGTAGCCACCCATTAGCCAGACCCTATTGCCTTAATGGTACAATATCTCATTGTGTTACTTCTACCATTGATAATTGTATTGGAGTTAACTGTGCTCTAAGCAATGGTGAGTGTATTAATAACCTTCCTCCTTGTTGGTATCCAACTGCGGAATCGTGTCTATCGCAGTCTGAAAAATGTCTTTGGAATAGAGATGATTCGCGTTGTGAAATCTTACAAACACCTAAACCTACCTTACCTCGCGTAGCCACTTGGTCGTATGATTTAGTGAAGAGAGATGTTGAATGTCGTAGTGAAGATGAGAACATCGCCAAAAACAGAGTTAATCTTTACGCATGTGCTGATGCTTGCTCTAATACTCCTGGCTGTGTTTTTTTTATTTTCGGAAAACAAGGAGCATCTGGAACAAAAACAGGCAATTGCTTTTGGGAAAAAACCGCTACTCGATACTGCACAGAAGGCTTCGCTGTCGACAGCTACGATTTTTATGAATTGGATTTCAACATAAGGGAAGAACTCATTCAAACAAGCATAACCTCAGTCGTTATGGTTATTGTTTGCGCTGTCGTATGTGTTATTGCATATTATATTCAAGGGTATTTTCGAGTGTTTCCATTGCGAAACTACATTGACGGCCTTCACGTATCACTGATAAATTTCAGACTGTCGGGAGAATACGTTCTTGAAGGCAGATCTGGAAACCGCCTTATTGGAACATACAAGGGAGTAGATTATGTCTTCAAGCAAGCCAATGAACAAGACGCCGAAAGAAAGGAATTGTTTAATGAAATGGAAATGCTTCAAAGATTTAAAAATGAGAGTGTAGTTGAATTCTACGGATGGATGAGGCACTCAGGTCCTGTGTGGACGATGTTAACCGTGAACTATGGTCCTACTCTACACGAGTACCTAACTCTAAGCCCAAACCGTTCAGAAGAGATTAAAGAACAAGTAATTTGTGAGCTTCTTTCCATTGCAACTTTTGTTCATGAGACTCTCCATCAGCAGTGCATGGCTCATATGAATTTAACTTCTGAATCAGTCATAGTCGGATCTGATAGAACCGAACGAATAAAACTTCGTCTCGGTGGATTTCAATGCTGTACTAAAACTCTCCTTCATCCGAGAAGGACTCGAGCAGACAACATTCGCAGGAAGAATTTAAATATAAAATGGTGTTGTTTAGACACCCTTAACGAAGGACCAAGTGTTCCTGGCAATACGTATAATGATATTTGGTCATTTGGTTGTTTATTGTGTGAAGTTTGGACAGGAAAGGCTCCATTCCGACATGTGTCGGTAGATGACGGGGGAGAGTTTCAAGACATTCACTCGAAACTAACAAATATAGTATGTTATTGTTTTTTTATGTTTCTGCAAAGAGGGATGGCGACTATGAGCCGACAGGAAGTCCTTCCTCCTTGACATTAAAAGATCAAAGCCATTCACAAATAACAAAAAACAGCTATCCCAAGACAAACGTGACCCTGCACAGATGACAAATAATGAACTGAGTGAAGCCCTAAACAGTGCTGTCTTTGTTGCGATCAATAGATGTTGGAATGAGAAAGATCATACGATGCAGGGGATCCGATACGATATCATTAGGCACCTTAATAGACCGCAGGCAGCTGTGAGCAGGTTCGTTCCTGTATTTTAACTTTATTATACAACCGCTGCTTCGACCATCGTTTCTTTAAGTTTTTGACAATTTTTTTTGACATTTGCCACTGTTGAGATAAAAAAACATTTTAATTTTGCAGCCAAAAAAAAATCTCTGACCCGGAATCGAACTGGAAAAAGAGAGGGGTTTGCAGTCGTGCCAGGCAATTGTGTCTTGAATGGAGTTGGTGAAGACTGCTCGGCCCTTTCGGGTGTGACCTCCCTAAAGATAATTTTTTTTTTTAATATTTTCCCTAAACTAATAATTTTTGGGGAAAATATCCTAATTCCACAAAAAAGTTAGCGAGGTAATCGGACATCCATCTACAGGTAATACCCTGACATCGACCTGAATAGATTTTTCGCATTCAGGTCGGATCTCAGCGAGCTGTCAAATGCTGCGTTTTGAACAGAAGTACTCTCCCCAGGAAGAACAGGCGCAGTAGAGTTGATACTGCGATCGTGGTGACGGCAATGCGAAACATGTAAGCGTACCCACTTAGGCAACTCTTCATCTCGGCGAGGAAATTGACTAGAAGGTAATCTGGTCTATTAGGTTTAAATATATTATTCATTTTACAGCAGGTATCGGTTTAGTTATTTGGGCAACTGTTATTGAAGTAGTATTATTTTATATTTATTATCAGTGTGTCATTCATGTCATGGTGGGGAGGGAGACATCACCAATTAGACTTCGAAGGCGATGGGAGGAGAGGACAGATGGTCTCGAAATGACGAGGGATCGGGAATGGGGAAAATCACTCAAAGCACTACGATCACCATCCCCACCACGTAATTATATTCAAAAGGAAATAACAGTTCGAAGGGAGAGAGCGACTGAAAGGTTAGGATTAGCTTTCAATGATGCAATGCAAGAAACAAGAATAACAGAAGTATGGAATGGACCATGTAAAGATGCTGGTGTCGCTGCTGGGATGGTAATAGTAGCAGTTGACAACCAAGGGACTCAAACTTTAAGTTTACTACAGCGATATCTTTCAGAAGCAGGATTGGTATTTACACTTAGTGTCGAAGAACAGTATCACAACAACAGTCCTGTTAATTCACAACCTGTAACTCCAACAGCTGGAGGAGGCAGGAGTATTGCTAGCTATCCTCCCCCGACTAGTATTAAATTACCAATTCCAACATCAACACCAATCACTTCAACACCACTTCAAGTAGAGTCGTCATTAGTCACAACAATCGCCTTAGCACCTCATGATGAAGTCATTCAACTGAGACTTCAATTGGAAGCTGCGAACTTACAAATTCGATCAACTCAGTCTCGACTTCAGTCACAAAGTGATCTTGAATTAGAAAGAAATGAAGAACTTGTTTTCGAAAGAGAAAAAAGACAAAAACTAAACACGGAACTCATCTTAGAGAGAACCGGAAAGAATGAAGCAGAAGAAGAAGTTAGAGTACTTCGAGAACACTTAAAGATATCGAGAGATAAACAAACTGCTAAGACAGCTGATGAAAGACATGATAACATCAGAAGAAGTCAATTAGAAGAGGAAATAATAATTTTAAGAAATGAATTACAATCTCTAAAACAACTTTTGTTTCATCAGTCGAGCGGAAATAGAGAACGAGAACTCCTACTGCAATGCTTCGATGATGAACGGACTGAATGGAATTTTCACAGACAGGAATTAGAGTCACAACTATCGAATGCTTTGGAAAAGTGTGAATCAATGAAGCATTTAAAAACTGAGGTCGAGGCACTGACTGCTGCGATGCAATCACCTGCACCAATGTACAGCTCAAGAGACACCGCACCTGTTATGAGTGACATCACTTATGCTCCTTTGAGTAGTAGAGCTGAGTACCCTGGATCTGTTTCATCAGTTGCCTATGATGAATATAACCCAATTAGTGTTCCAAAGTCATACGGTGGTAGCAGTTTATTATTGTCTGAAAGGCTGCGTGCTGCTGGAGAAGGTACGAGTAACAAAGAATCGATTTCACCACAGAAGCCTCGCAGCGTTACTGATAATTATACCTACACGAATGATAGAAGAAGTAAGAGAAGCGATACCAATGAGAAGCCTAAAGTTCCTTCGGATCTTGATGATCGTTTAGAGCAGATTGCTTCTCGTGCCAGAGACGCAATAGCAGCAGCAGAACAGAGAGCAGCAACAGCTGAACAAAAGGCATCTGGTTTGAAAAATAAATTGGATCGCTTTGAGAAGGACGGTCGAGCTGACACCTTTGCCAAAGACAAACTCCGTGAAAATGAAAACAGATCTCTCAGAAAAGCTCAACAAAAACTTGGAAAAGACCAACACCAACTCGATAAGGAACGGAAGGAAATTGCTGCAAAGGATCAAAGCAGAAGGGATCTCGAAGAAAAAATGCGTCAAGACCAGCAACGATTGGAACGAGAACGCAATGAGCAAGAAAAACGCTGGCAAGATGCGGAACGGAAAGCTCATGACCTTGAAAAAAGAATAGCATCTGCATCTGCTGCTGTTACGGCATCAACTAGATCTCCATCTCCACAGGCGTTTGAGGACACTGCTGACTTGAAGAAACGAGCAGCGGCTGTGTTTAAAGCAATGTGTGCAAAGGCTGGAAGAAGTGACACTAAAAGCCTTCCAAAAACAGGAATACCAGAAGTTCTAAACTGCGGTGATAGTTGGAAAGTATTATTCAGAGGTCTTCAATCAGCTGAAGGAATAGTCACAACAGATTTATGGGTCGACTGGATAATGAAATTAGCATCTGAATCTGGGGCTGCGGAATCAGAGTCTAGACTAGAATGGGTTGAGGAACAACTTACAAAATCCAGAACACCATCTCCAATGAGCACCTCTTCTTTCCGCGGCCAAACTACCCGGGAACTCGCAGCTGAAGCTAAAGTTGTTGATCGACTGAACGTCCAAAAACCAACAAACAAGTATGCAGATTGGGGTTACAAACCGAGTACTTCTATGTAAATTTCCCATATTTTGTGAATTTTATTCAAGTTCGAATCTCGGTCATACCATTTTTCCCCCACTTTTTTTTTTTTTTTACCCCTATTTTTTGTATCTTCGTTTCTAATTTGTGGCATTCCAACGGCTGTTAGATTTCATCTGCCTACATTTGGTATTGATGTGAAAAGGGAAGAATTTTTTTTTTTAGTTTTTTTTTATTTTTGTTCGATTAGATGATCTTGTCCTTTCTTATTCTCCCGATTGTTTGTCTTCCCCTTTACAATCCCTTTTGACATGTACTTAAGGGTACTTTTTATCTTTTAGTTGCGAAGTGCGACTGCGGTTATTGTATCTATTTTTTTTCCTTCCCCTTCTTCTTTTTTTTATTATTTTTCCTTCACTCCCCTTCCGCGTATGAATAAAAGTATAAAATAAATTATTTTTATTTTTTGTTTTCTCATGTTTTACGATTGACGGTAACTCTGGTC
This sequence comes from Flectonema sp. DT1601, assembly GCA_964019425.1. Classification (NCBI taxonomy): domain Eukaryota; phylum Euglenozoa; class Diplonemea; order Diplonemida; family Diplonemidae; genus Flectonema; species Flectonema sp. DT1601. Next base: position 563,527 of record OZ025785.1, read on the forward strand.
TCTGTGAGTGTCACTAGTCGGTATCGCAATAATACTTTTAATTTTTTTCATTTACATCAAAGGACACATGGATGACACTCAACAAGCAGGTGTAATCTTTAAGGCTTTGTTTGATCCAGCGATTTGGAGAGGAGAACGAGCAGGTAGCTGGGCAGTTGGCGGTGTTAACGTTTCGAAAACACGAACATATCACAAGAAGAAACCAATTACGTTTACGTCAACGGACAGTGCAGCAGCAGAGGTTGGAGGATGGAGGTATTTCAAGTAGGTTTAGTTTGTTTGATATCTGTTTTATATATTACCTATCAATCTACATCGTTTACTCCATCATTGCTAACCCTTTTATATTTCGTAACCGTCTTCGCGGCGAGGATCACGAAATCAATTGAAGGTGTCATAGATGCCGTTATAATTGCCTCAGCAAATGCATTGACTCTTTCTCTGTTGTCAAATATCGCTGAGGAGAATTTTTTTCATATAATCGTGCCTCCGTACTTTCACATTGTTTTGGGGATCCCGAATTTAATTATAATATTCTTTGCGTTGTATAGAAAGCAATGTGAGCAATCTGTTCTGTTTCGACGGTGATTTTCTTTTTTTTTCTCTTTTTTTTTTTCGATTTACACGCACTTCTGTGTTTTAACGATATCCTCCCCCCCCTTTAATTTTATTGTTGTCGCTCGTTGTTGACATAAGTCGGGACTTCACTTTCTTGTGATTGTTTTCCTTCTTCAGGTAATTTAACATCTAAATGATGGTGAGCTTTGACTTATTTATATAATCGTTACCTCCCAACAGTTTTATTCAAAAATAAATGTTGCGGATTGCTGTCGCTTCATCAGCAGTAGCTGTCGCTTTGGGATGCTTCCCAACTTGCGATGATGACTGCAACAGATTATCACCTCCACAACTTGGTGAGGTGACTAGACTGAGGAAACTTAAGGAGAAGTGTACTTCTGGAGAGGAAGTTGTGTTCAACGTTGACTACAATCCTTGTACTCATAATTTAGATTATAAAGTACGAACACCAGACAATTGTGAACAGAGACAGGGAAATGTGTTTACATGCAAGAACAATAAGAGGTGTAAAGTTATCCCATTCCTTACTGAATTAAAGTTCTGTGACTGTCCATCAACTGAACAATGCACTAAGAAGTGTCGAAAGGGAAAGGTCTGCGAACGCGTAGTACACCCTTGTCTCACACCACCTTGTCCGTCTACTGAAAAGTGTGTCAAGAAACGGCACTGTACGAGGGATGCGAAGCAGTGTCAAGATGGCTCCTTCGTTGGGAGAGATGCCGACAACAACTGTGAGTTCCACCCTTGCCCTGATCCATGTGATGGAGCTTGTAAGTTCAATCAGGACTGCTTGTTGAAGAATGTAATTACGTGCCCTGAGGGAATGGTTTGCCCTCCGACTGTTGTTTGCGTTGACAAGCCTTGCAACAGGAGGTGTCCAAAGGGTGACGTTTGCGAGCTCATGGTTGCTCCGTGTCTGATTCCACCATGTCCAGTAGTTGAGACGTGTAAACCACTTTCACCTCCAACTACTCCAACCAACCCATGCGGTAGTAAATGTGGAGCTGAAGAGATATGTTACATGAGGGATACTATCTGTAATACTTTTAGTTGTCATCCAGTCCCAACATGTATTACTAACCACTGTATGTTTAGCAAGTGTGAATATGGTAACGATTGCGTCATCACAGACCACGGAGATTCATCGACCTGCAAGCCTTGGTCTGAGATTGGATGTTTTGACAAGCCGTGCAAGGCAGGATACACTTGTGTTGATGTTAAGAGAGTCTGCAAGACTGCCCCATGTTATCAATATGAGTGTAGTTGGGAAGCTCCAGTTCACTGTACGAAGGATGCGAAGCAATGTCAAGATGGCTCCTTCGTTGGAAGAGATTCCAACAACAACTGTGAGTTCCACCCTTGCCCTGATCCATGTGATGGAGCTTGTAAGTTCAATCAGGACTGCTTGTTGAAGAACGTAATCACGTGTCCTGAGGGAATGGTGTGCCCTCCAACTGTTGTTTGCGTTGACAAGCCTTGCAACAAGAAGTGTCCAAAGGGTGACGTTTGCGAGCTCATGGTTACTCCGTGTCTGATTCCACCATGTCCAGTAGTTGAGACTTGTAAAACTGTTGTTCAGCCAAAGTGTGACAAGAAGTGCCCAAAGGGTGAAGAATGTGAATTAATTGACACCCCTTGTCCATTCCCTCCATGCTCAAAGGCTGAGATCTGTTCACCAATTGGATGTGGTGATGATCTAAAAGACTGTTCAGATGGAAGTAGTGTTGAGAGAGATCCAAAGAACGGTTGTCAGTTCTTCCCGTGTCCTGTTGATGGTGAATGTGAAGATGAAGATGATTGTGAAGGCTGGAATTTCTGTATTGAGGGTAAGTGTGTTGATGCATTTGAGGGAACTTGTAATTCCGTTAAAGACTGTAACGGTTACGGATGCTACTACAACGACAACAAGGAACCAACTTGTCGTACCACCTGCATGGGAGAACCAACCTGGTTGTGTGACAAGAACCACCTCTGTTTGGGAGATGAGTGTGTTGATATGAAGCAGTGTAAGACTAACTGTGGAAACCTTGTTCCTCATTTATTTAAAGGAAATGACGACGGAGACAACAGTTGTAATGAATGCACCTGCTTCAATGGTGACTACAGCTGTACTGAGAGAGGTTGCACCGGTGATGAGACTTGTGGGGGACCTTCACCACCAACTACTCCAACCAACCCATGCGGTAGTAAATGTGGAGCTGAAGAGATATGTTACATGAGGGATACTATCTGTAATACTTTTAGTTGTCATCCAGTCCCAACATGTATTACTAACCACTGTATGTTTAGCAAGTGTGGATATGGTAACGATTGCGTCATCACAGACCACGGAGATTCATCGACCTGCAAGCCTTGGTCTGAGATTGGATGTTTTGACAAGCCGTGCAAGGCAGGATACACTTGTGTTGATGTAAAGAGAGTCTGCAAGACTGCCCCTTGTTATCAATATGAGTGTAGTTGGGAAGCTCCAGTTCACTGTACGAAGGATGCGAAGCAGTGTCAAGATGGCTCCTTCGTTGGAAGAGATTCCAACAACAACTGTGAGTTCCACCCTTGCCCTGATCCATGTGATGGAGCTTGTAAGTTCAATCAGGACTGCTTGTTGAAGAATGTAATCACGTGTCCTGAGGGAATGGTGTGCCCTCCGACTGTTGTTTGCGTTGATAAGCCTTGCAACAAGAAGTGTCCAGCTGGAGATGTATGCGAACACATGGTTGCTCCGTGTCTGATTCCACCATGCCCAGTGATCGAGACGTGTAAACCACTTTCACCTCCAACTACTCCAACCAACCCATGCGGTAGTAAATGTGGAGCTGAAGAGAGATGTTACATGAGGGATGTTATCTGTAATACTTTTAGTTGTCATCCAGTCCCAACATGTATTACTAACCACTGTATGTTTAGCAAGTGTGGATATGGTAACGATTGCGTCATCACAGACCACGGAGATTCATCGACCTGCAAGCCTTGGTCTGAGATTGGATGTTTTGACAAGCCGTGCAAGGCAGGATACACTTGTGTTGATGTTAAGAGAGTCTGCAAGACTGCCCCTTGTTATCAATATGAGTGTAGTTGGGAAGCTCCAGTTCACTGTACGGCCGATGCGAAGCAGTGTCAAGATGGCTCCTTCGTTGGAAGAGATTCCAACAACAACTGTGAGTTTCACCCTTGCCCTGATCCATGTGATGGAGCTTGTAAGTTCAATCAGGACTGCTTGTTGAAGAACGTAATTACGTGTCCTGAGGGAATGGTGTGCCCTCCGACTGTTATTTGCGTTGACAAGCCTTGCAACAGGAAGTGTCCAAAGGGTGACGTTTGCGAGCTCATGGTTACTCCGTGTCTGATTCCACCATGTCCAGTAGTTGAGACTTGTAAAACTGTTGTTCAGCCATAGAGACAAGAAGTTTCCAAAAAGTGAGGTTTGCGAGATTGATGTTACTCCGTGTTCCGCTATTCGGAGGAACCAACTTGCATGCCTAAGTAAATTATGTCAACGAAATATCTATATTTTTTTTTCATTCATTTTTTTCATTCTTTCTCTTCCATTTGTAATTTCATTTGAATAACAGTTTGTAACTGATATTAACTACACCTTTCTGTTGTAAAGGTTTGGTGACTTGAAGTTTTATAAAACTGATTCCCAATTCACAAGTCAGTATCTCCATGGAGAAACGCGGCATCGATCCGTGCTGACATCATTTCAGCTATTTGATAATATCTTTAGCTGAAAGTATGAAAAAAAAACTTTTTATTATTTTTTTCTTCTTCTTTCAATTTTTATTTTTAAACAGTGTGAGCCATGTGATACCTAATAACTCTTTTTTGTGTCGAAATTCACTAGTTTTCTCATTTTGGATTATTGAAATCTTTTTGCTGTCTTAAATGCGTCAGTTGTACGAACAACAGTGACGCCACACGTATTATTTTAAAATTATGTGTTTTAAACTGCATTATGGAAAAAAAAAAAATAGTCTTTTTCTTTTGTTTCCTCTCTCTGTTTTTGAAATCGGTCGTAGCTTTTTTTTTTTGTTTCAAGTGGACTTCTTTGCTTAAAAAAAAATTCTTCATTTTCAGAGTTTTGGTGGAATTATGTCGGTTGAGTCAGCGCTTCAGCATCGATCGGGAGTGTCGAAGTTAGATCCGATTGAGTTCGGTGTGGAGAGTCCTCTCAGTACGTCAAGTGATCGACGAAGCGGATTACCCGCCGCTCATCATTTAGCAAAGTTCGAATGGTTGCTTGGTAATAATTATTTATCAGATGTTAATATTGTTTGTGGAATCAACAAAAGTGATGAAATAATCATCCCAGGACACAAAGTAGTACTGGCAACACACAGTCCTGCCTTCAGAGCTATGTTCACTGATGGTTGGGAAGAGGCTCAAGCGAATGAAATAAGCATGCACTATACTACAGAAACATGCAGAGTAATTTTATCATTTATATACACATGTGATGTTGTGTTGACATTGGACACAGCACTTGATGTGTTAGAAGCCTCTATATTCTATGAACTGGATTACTTGAGAGAAGCTACTGTGAAATTTCTTCGTAACCGAGTTGGTCGTAAAACTGTTTTCCCATATTTGTTGGCTGCTTTACAGCATAATCTACGTTCATTAAAGCAACATTGTCTTGCTTTTGTGAGACAATCAAACTTAATGTCTGAAGCACTCTATTCTGATGAATTGTTAAGAATGTCAAAGGAACTCCTTCTGCTATTGGTCGAAGAAACTGTGATCGATTCTGATATCAATATTCTTAGACAAGTTCATAGTTGGTGCTGTGAGAATAAAACTGCTGAAGAGACGTTAGACGGCATCTTAGCTGAGTTTTTACCTTTTATAAATTTAACGAAAATGACGAAATCGGAAATCGAATCGATCGAGAGTCTGAAAATTATTTCAATTGAAACTTTGTATGGAGTTTTTAAAAACAAAGTTTTAGGACATCAAGACTCAACGTTTGCTAGACGAGGAGCAATCCATCTTCGATGGGATGATGGAAATTGCAAAGACATCATAAACTCTGATTCAGAAAATCACATCAAAAAAGCAACAAAAGAAGAATGGGAAGTCGTAGTGGCATTAAATAAGTTTTCACAAGGAAATCATTATTGGGTTTATGTGATCCACTTGATGAAAAATCCGCATGATTCTCTTGTTGGAGTGTCTAAGTGTAGGACACCTATTCAGGGCGATCCCAGTCATAATAGTGATAAAAATGTGTTTTACTACGAGCCTTACATTAATGAATTTAACGTACCGATCGGTTGTGTTGCTAAGAAGGAATGTGAGAGTGATAATTGGCTTCATGATACTGATACTAACATCGGATTTCAAGTTAATTTTGAAGAAAATAAAATATCGATTTTTCACCACAATACGCGAACTCTTTTATGGACTGCCAGTGGGGAAGGTGGAGCATTGCCTTCTCCTCTGTATCCTTATGCTGCGATCTTTAGTCCAAAGAATGGAGGAGTTACTTTGTCAGACACTACGACTTATCATTCTGATCGAAGTAGTTTTACAGGACAATGTGGTAGTTGTGGATTGAAATCTCCTTCAATAAATAGATCCCCTACGTCACCTCAGCCGCGATCATCTGAGTCGTAGTTTTTTTTTTATTTTGGTAATTTTTTATTATAGCAATTACACCCATCCAGAATGTATTTTTTTTTATTTACTTTTCCAAGAAATAAGAGCATTCTGTTTTTATTGTACACCACAAAAAAAAAAAAAAAAAAAAATCAATAATAATTAAGTGTCTAGCCTGATTACAACTTTCTCTTTGTTTTGTTTCTTGTTTTTTTTTTTTTTTAAACCTCTTTTATGTTTTATTCACACACCAGGAATCACGGGAGGGGGGGGCAGAGGGGGAGTATTTCTGCCCTACTAAATCAAAAAAAATAAAATAAAAATAAAAATATAATCATTGACAGATGGAAGGTGACAGTTTTAGCAGTGTCAGTGAGCTTCCAATGGAAGATCGTATCGCGTATTCCCCCAGGAACTCAACTGTGAGTAGTATAAGTGAGTTGAGGGAAACCATTCCTGGTGTTCAAATGGACGATGTTTTATCACCAAACTCAAGTGAAGATGATAGAATAGTTCAACAGATACGAGTCTCAAGTAAATCTACGGATGTTGCTTTAGACACTGATAACATCCCATCACAGATATCTAAACAATCGACATCTGAGTCTTACAGTTCTGAACTAATAAACCTACGAAGCTCTGAATCACCATTCAGTCATTCAATAGGTCCTTCAGAATCAGTCACAGAATCACCACAACGGATAATAACCGATAACAACATAACACTACGCCACTCTAACGGTAACACGAAAGGAGAAGACATGTTAAATCCGTTAGTTGAAACACCAGAATACAATTCAGGTACGAGTACCACCATTGCATGTGTTTCCATGGCAATGCTTCGTCTAAATGAAATCCCAAATGGAAACTATTATTGTGATATCACTATCAACGATGTCAGTAGAAAAACAGAAATAAATTCATCAGTGAATTGGTTGACTGAAGAAGATGCTTTGAGATTTAATATTCAAAAAGAAGGATGTGATGTACCTGTTACTGTTGTTGTTTATAATGGTCAAAAAAAGATGTGGAAATCATCAATGAGTCAGACAATAGAAATAAGTTCCACCAACAACACTATCGCAATTCCGATGACTGGTGTTTCGTCTGAGTTATCTACAGAGCTTCTCATTAGAGTTTGTTGCGTTGATGTGAAAGAATTTCATAACAAAGCTTTGCAACATCGATCTCCAGACCAAAGCTATTTTCATTTAACATTCGTATCTCTTAACAATGTCGATAACGATTCTGATTTCGAACTGAGGATGTCCATACCAAAAGTTATTAATAAGAATAATTCAATTTCACTAAAATCATCTGAATTCACGACCCAACAAATAAGACTTAAAAACAAGATTGAAGACTGTAATCTACAATTATGGAACAAAGATACAATGATCGCAACAAGATGGATTGAAGTAGGCGTATCAATCAAAGACACCGTTGGAAAGTGTACTTCTTATGAACTGAACTGGATTAGGAGTTCAGAACAACCACTTCCAGTTATTAATATCATCTGGTCGTTATCATCTAATGGAGAGCTTGTTGAGAAAATTGTTAGTAAAGTAGCGAAGTCAATTCCGATACGACCGTTCGTTTATAATATTATTCTCTTGAGACCAACAGTAGATGAGTGCACGACTCTTAGCAACAAACCAATTGTACTGAACACTGAACTACGACTGTCTGTTGAGGGACAATTACTTTCAACTTCTGGTCCAATCACCATTAACCAACAATCAAATTCACTGACTCCACACTATATTTGTTTTAGTGGAACTTGTAGTGGTGGTCATGACGTTATTTTAGATGTTGTTGTTGATCGAAAGGTCGCGGTTTCAATTCCGATTGGGGATGATTTTTTACAATCACACAAGACTCCTACTTGGATTGAATTATTTCCTTCTAAAGGTTCGAATCCGGGGATGTCAGCTCAGCTTTATTTTTATAATATCAGCGACAACGACGATGTAAAAATCACAAAATCCAAAACTCTTCGAATCGAACGATGCCATTGCACTAAGAATATAAACGTCGCAGGGTATGAAATGTGTCATAGTCCAGCAGCTAGCATATCAGTAGAAGTTTATCAGAGATCGTCTAGTGGGATTATTGAGACGGGGTATGACAACGCTGTCACCGTAACAGATCAAGTTTGTTTTACTAGCTCACCAATCTTCATGTGGGAATATAATTTTGAAAATAATCAACAAAACTTGATACTAAAATTGGTAATAAACAACGAAACAGTTGCTTGGAGAGAAATCTTCTGTGAAACTGGGACCGTTGACGAGATGATGGAATTAGATTGGTGGTCAGAAAACAATGAGAATTTCATAGGAACAGTGCAGTGTTCGTACTTCCAAAGTGTTACTTCCAACGATGATATTCCAATAAGTGAAAATGGATTATTTATCGACGTGATTGAAATTATGAATATAAGTGGCATTCCCTCCAACGTCATTCGACCCATGTTATTTATATACGCAGTGTCAGAGTTATCGATGGAATTATGCTATCAGGAAGAACTCCTCATTCTCAGTGATGGAACTTTTAATATGTTAAAATTAGCTTTTTCATCTGAAATGAAAAATCAAAAATACATGATGCAACTAACAGATGATGCGACGTGTGTTTCACTCGGAATGACATCGTTCTATTCGGGTTTGTCAATTTTTGATGTTAAAAAATTTTTTAAACCAAGAAAACTACGGGATGGTCATTGGAATACCGAAGATCTGAACTACATTAATAAATACGGTAATGGTGTCGTTCCTTCTGTTCGTTTCAAATCTTTTCAAGAAAAGGATGTGAAAGTCGATAATAAAATAGTCATTCTACCGAATAAACGGCATCAAAACATCTCACACGACATTAGTAAATATCTACTCATCGACGGAGCTGTCATCAGACTAAATCAAGAGTTCAACTCTCCACTAAGAATAACAATAACACAACTTCCTGTTGTTATTGATGACAATGACTCCGACAACACTCGAATTGTTTCGTTTTGTCAATCACATTTGTTAAATACGCCATGTTCAATTCCGTCTTTTAAAGTCTACTTAACATCTGAAAGAACAACAACATTACAAATAACTATAAAAAATAAATTAACTGACGTTGTTTTATCCACATCGAAAATAGTTATTTCTCATTGTCTGTTGGAAAGCAGTTCTGATGGTGAAGCTATTTTGTTTTGTGATGTACCCGTGAAGATGATATTAAATTGGAGAATAAAATCAACAGCGACTGGATCATGTCAGATTCAAATAACAGATTGGAATACTGATGATAAAAAAATATTAAAAAATCCTGTTTTAAAGATTGGAGTAGTGTCGGATTCTCCTGAGAGTAGTTACTACAAAAGATGGGTGACGACACCACCGAATAAATGGCGTGATGTTAATCACGATGAGCAGTCTTTTAATATTCTTTGTTTTGATTCGATTTCGTCATCTGTTTCTTCTAATCTTGTTTTCTATGATTTCGAAACACGACCAGAACTGTGGATGTCTCTTTGGAATGGACAGGAATTGTTGGGAATACAACGTTCTGTTGACTTCATTCACATTTCCATGATTGAAAAAAATTCTCAAATAAAATTTTCATCAAATAATTCGAAACCTTCAACTTGTTCATTAGCTATAAACATGGACAATGGATGTCAAAGTTTATCAAATTACAGATTTCGAAATATCACTGACAGACGACTCTCAAAAGTCGCTTCTGCAATCAAACTAATGCACAACAACATTCACAGAGAGACTCTCATAGTTGATGGAGGCACCGGAATAGGTCCTGGAAAGACACAGCTACTCGCGATTGTAAAGTTTAAAATAAGTGATAATCGTTTAAAGAAAATTGGGATATCAAATTCAAAAGCTCCAAACATCCAAGGCTATATTGAGATAGATGGAGGGTCTTACCAGCTTCAACAGCAAACTCATTGTCTTGAAAATTTAACAATAATAATGTACAAAGAAATGACCTTGGACATCAAAGGAAATGAAATCTCACTGGTGATCTCGACAGATACTGATATTGTTATTGACACGGTTGGTGTTTGGTGTGAAATTCAAAATCATGATCAAAGTGACAAATCAACTGAATTAAACATGTATTTGAATGTCGTTAAGGGAATAAACTTTGATAAACACACGTTTGATATGTCGCTATCATCTCTCTCTATTAATCTCATCCAGTCTGTTGATGGAAAGGAGTCAATAATTGGATCAACAAGGATTATAAAAGAATCACCTGATCCAGCATGGCAATGTCTGTTTTTATGTTCTTGTATTCCTGACATCGGATCAAACAAGTCGATCTCACTTAGTAATTTTCAACTTGAACTCTGCAACTCTGAAACTGTCATAGGAAGAAGTGCAATGCTGTCTTCTCTTCAAAAATCTCTTGTGAATTCTAAGACATCGTCGCCGTCTCTTTTAATGCACAGATCAGAAGCATTGATTGACATTTATCAATCACCGTCTGCTGTAATTCAAGGTAGTAGTGCTGTTGGAGGGGTGTTGGGTTCGGTTCTCGTTGATTGCAATTTTTCATTTCCGAAAATTGGTGCAGAGCATAACGGTTGTGTGTCATCTCATGTTTCAGATATCGCAAGAGAGTTCATAGATCCTTCAATCGTATTTCAGTGTGTGCTTCATTCTGAATTAGTTCAAAGTAATAATCCATCAGAAACAACCACCACCAACACCTCAAGCACATCACATGCTGTTACTGTCTCACTACCTCATAGAAGTGGTGGTAAGGATAGAATTATAACAATCGGAGGATCCACTAAAAACGGAGTTTTCAACACGTCTGTTTCAGAACTGGATCTCAGTACTGATACCTGTAAAGATCTAGCATTGGTTTCAGAAAATGGTCAAAAATCAATTTTTGACGGGAGGATTTTTCACACGGCGATTGCAATAAACGGAGCGATTGTAGTTCATGGGGGATATGGTCCTGGTGGGTATTTCTGTGGAGAGAATCCGGTTCTGAGAGGAAAACGAAAACAAAAACAATCTCAAGCAATCAATCACAATTCTAAAACTGTTACTAAAATATACGAACCAAGACCACCTCATCAAACAGACACAAGAAGTGATCACTCACTCGATCACAACAAGAATCGAATGCACAATTCTCAATGCGGATACTTCTTAAATACAATAATCGTAAACATCAGTCCAACTTCTAATAATTTCACTTCCTGGGAAGTTCAAACCACCCAATCTTCAGCTGAAACATATCGAGCTGATCACACAGCGATTCATTGCGGATCTAAAATGTTGGTTTTTGGTGGATTCGAACTCTTGGAAAGACGAGTCACCCTTCCTGGAAGACCATCACTGTCACATGTATTAGAAAAGAGAAGAAACGACATCGCTTATTTGGACTTCGTATCAAATAAATGGAAGAGAATTAAACCAACTGGAGGAGTTATCCCGGAAGCTTTATCTGGACATGGAGCAGTGAAGTATGGGAAGAAGATGTGGATCTTTGGAGGAACAATAGATGCCTTGCCTGACAACACTGAAACTGATCATAATAATAATAATAATAATATGAATAGAGAACAAACAACAGAGAATCTAATTTATGAATCAAGTGACGAGGAGCTACTCAGTTCTGATGACACTCAGCGAGCTGGATTTCTATCTCCGAGAACCCGTCGAAGACAACGACGTTCATCACAATCAAAACTAAATTCTAATCATATCGAACATGGTGTTCGATATGTCAATTCTCTCTACTCTTTTGACCTCTCAACCAAGAGTTGGGAAGTTGTCACTCCCAGGGGTGATATTCCTCTCCCAAGAGAACATCACAGCACTTCTCTCTTTGATAATCAGATGTTTATTTATGGAGGAAAGACAACAGGTCGATATCTTAATTCATGTTTTCGACTCGTATTCGATTTAGCTGAGAGTTCATCATCAGGATTTTGGAGAAAAGTTTCATTTTTTGAATGTGTTCCTCCAGCCCCTCGTATCAACCCAACAACAGTGATGTGTCTACCCAAGATGAAACAAGGAGTTGGTAAGATAAGAAGTCAGCCACGGTTGGTCTTAATGGGAGGAACAGAGCCCTCTTCTACTTCATTTCATTCAGAAACGAAAGGATCATTTTCAGTTCCTACAAGTGGATATACCTGTTGTATATCATCACTTGTGTTTACAACTTCGTCAAATAATTTGGAAAGATTTCTTGTATCCAGCAAGACTAGAGAGTGTGTTTTTTTTGTTTTTCCGTTATCGTTGTTTCAAAATTAGAAAAAGAAAATAATAAAAAAAAATAAAACAGACGAGGGAAGACAAGAAGACAACAATACGAACCCAAACAACATCCAAATACTAAAAGAAAAGCAACTTATTCGGTATGTGTTTTACTTGTTTATGTGGGACACCCATGATTTCTATGTTCTGTCTGAGATTCTCAGAGGGAAAAAAAAAAACAAAAAAAAAAAAAAAAAAAACAGGCAGGAGAAATGAAAAAAATCACCTCTCGACTGTTTGGAAGAAATCAACGAACCCAATCACAATGGAAAGGAGCCTCCAGTAAGAATGGTGTTTCTAATTGTTTTACTGATGAAAAATTAACCGGAACTGAAATAAAATTGTTAACACAAAGATTATACTACAGACCATTAAGTAGAAAATTAGCTCGCAGAGAAGAAGCAGAGGCAGAAACTACAATCGCGTTACGTAAAAAGAAGACAATAAAGCCTCCCAGAGAGAGTAGCTGTGAGCTCGCTGTCAGAGATCCTCCTACTGAGAGGAGGTCTAGACTTTTGTATGCTCATCGAAAGAGATCTGTCACTGTCTCACCTTCAACAAATCAACGAGAACCACCTCTAAGTTCTACTGACATTAAAAGAATAAACAGCCGACTGTATTACAAAGCGTTACATAAAATAGAAGAAAACGCAACGAAATTGTATGAAAAACTGTTCCCAGTTGGAAGCAACGGAGTTGAATGTCGAACTAGACAACAGATGATTGACACAGTTGAGAGGCTTCATAATAAAAAAACATCGATCAAAGCACCATCGACATCGGTTTCTTAAATTATTTATTTATTCAATTTTTTTTTTTTTTTTTTTTTTTAAATTATTGCACTCGAAAGAGATTGCCTCCAACTACCTCCCTTTTAACCATATTTACACTTTTTTTTTTTCGGGAAAATGACGCTTTTCATGTACACCTGTCTTGACCGAAAACATTAATTTTTTATGTAACCCTTCAATGTCATTTTAGTAGTGTGTGTTTTTTTTTTTTTTTTTTTTTTTTTTTTGCATTCTTAACAAAGTATTGTAAGAACGAAAAAAGAATGTTGGCAGCACACGTAAACCTCCTTTAGCTTTATCAGTTTAAGTCGGTTCACGGGGGTTTCATGACACAAACAAAACATCACAGTTGTTATATTATTATTTTCTGTATAGTTTTAAGACAAAGCCAATTCTTTTTTTTTTTTTTTTTTTTTTTTTTTTTGTTAACAAAGTCTGTTCTATTTAAAATTGTTGTTTTTTGTTGTGGTACTTTATTTTTAAACTAAACAAAAACCTTTAAAAAGTTCAAATTGAAGGTTCTTTTTTTTTAGATAAAAAAAAAAAAAAAAAACCATCAATTTTCTTTCAATAACCCTTGGTAGTATCATTTTGTTACTTAAACAGATGCTCTTATTTCAGTAGTAATGGCTGTGGCTGTGTTACGTATTTATTTTTTTCTTTCTTCTCTCTCTCTCTGATCCTTTTTTTTTTTTAATCTGTTGCCTCATCCCAGATTTATCAGCCGTCTTTTATCTGTTTTAATAAAAGTTGTAATCTTTTTTCAAAAATTATTCAAGAAAAAAAGTTTCTTTTTATTAAAATTTATTTTAAATCTCTATTCAGGTGAACGATGGAAGGGGGAGGACTATTGTCGCAGCTGTATACTTCTCCGCGATGCTTTACATCACCACCACCGACAGCAGCGATTGAAATGAAGGATTTAACTGAAGCTCAGCAGACTGGTAGTGACATCGAGTTAGAAGAAGTAACTGATCACGGAATTATTGGTAAAAAAGAAAGTTTTAAACAAGGATTGAATAGCTTAAAACCACCACTAAGTGTGAGACCTACCTCGAGTACGGGGTCACCGGGTTTGGCTGGAAAATTATCGAGACCGTCTTCGAGTATAGGATCGCCTGCATATTCAAAAAGAAGTCATAAAAACGCTCATGTTAATACTGGTGTTGATGCTCTACCTGTTGTTGGACTTGATACTCGATCTGTTCACTTATCAATGATATTATTTATTCAAATTATGACTGGTGTTCTTTGTTATGCTTCATGGTTTCGTCATCAGGAAACTGAACTAGGAAAGAGATCCGTCAACGCATACATTGCTATTATAGTAATTGGGTTAATAGTTTATTTCGGAGTCGTGTACGGATTACTGCTAAAAACTCTCTCAGCTCACACCTCTTTACTATCCCGCCGTGACATTCGTCACATGAGATATACTGCTGTGGTGTTGCAATGGCTTTGCCATGATCTTCCGATCTTCGTTGTAGAATTTGATGCTTTTCTATCACTCGGTTTGGTTGATTTTTTTCAAGCTCTATCTCTCATTGCCACTTCAGCATGTGTGATATTCCCACCTTGGTATATATATTTAAGACTCACTACTGATTATTTAGCAGTGGTATTCGGACCTCTACGAAAAGAAGGAGGACCACCAGAGAATCAACAACTCATCCCAAGACCAGTCACAGCTCTCGGTAGTGTTTATCCTGCTAGTAGGAATATCGATGAATTGTCAAGGTTGCCTGAATCTCCTTTTATATCAACGATGACTACACCACAGGATCCTCAAGTCATTACTTAGACTCTGTGTACTAAGAAGGAACAAATCAGATTAAAATAGGAAATCGGAGCCTTACGCCAATACAAGTACGAGTCTAGTACACAATGGCGTTGCAGCAACTCGACGATGATGAGTTTTGTCAAAATGCACAGTTATTATTATTTGTTGAGGTTTTTTTTTTTCTTTCTTATTTCATTGTTTTTTATTATATTTAGTATAGAATTGTTATGTGTTGATTGGTTTATTTTATTTTATTTTATTTATTTCTTTTATATGCACTCTCTCTGCTCTCCTATGGAAGTCTTATCCTTTATGACATCCCACGTGAGCCTAGGCTAAATTCTCTTATTTCTGTGAGACATTCCCAGCAACGTTTTTTTTTTTTTTTTTTTTTGATATAGAAGTTATACTCATAGATAATAAACAAATTATTTCGTTTTTTTTATATTTTTTTTTTATTGTACCTTCAAAAACCCATTGTTTGGTAGAAAGAGAAATGACAGCGTAGCTAACCCTATTTGCTTTTATTTTAGGATATAATCGGTTTTATGCATCACAAAACAAAAACAAAAAAGTGTGAAATTAAAAAAAAAATATAAAACAATGACGTCGGTTGATACCATCCAACTATTAGAATCTCAGTTTTTTTTTTTGTTTAAGTTGTTCTGTCTTTCTGTCTGTCTCGACTCACTTCTGGTCGTCTTTTATTTTGATGGCAAAGCAGAACCTTTTTTTGTGTAAGTCATTTGGAGTAGAGATATTATTACTGACCGAAAGATTTGGTAATCGATATCTCCATGTTGTCCTTCAACACGTTACTTTCAGGTACGCCATTAGTTTCATTGATTGTTCTCAACATTTATTGTCTATTTCACAATCAGGTTATTATCGAAAACTACTAAACTAAGATTATGAGATCTTCGGGTCTTTTATTCGCCGTGATGGCGATGTCAGCGGTGGCAGAAGGACAGCAGATGTGGAACTCGATCAACTGCCCGGTATCGGGAAACAGCTGCTCGTACACCAACGACAAACAGGTCGATGAAGCTGTGACGCTCTTCTTCCAGGCGGAACAGCAGTCTGGAGTTGCGTCATTGTCGTGCACTGTTGGGAACGCTGTGACTTGCTACCGGTCGTACCCAAGTTCAGACACCGGAAGCTCTGGAAGTTGCTTCTTCGTCCTTCCGGCTGGCGCTGAGATGAGCTGCGATGTGCAGGGAACCGTGAATGTGATCGGAAGCCACGTTTCGCCACTGAAGGGGGCTCTGTTGGACAGCAACACGAAGACTATTCAGTGCAACAACGGAGACTGCAGCTACAAGAACTCCGGCAGTTCTGACCTTTGGGTGGCCCAGCGCATGGCACCTCGCGGGAACGGTGTGAACGAGTTCAGCTGCAAGTACAACAACATGGAAGTCTGTGCCTACGCTGTGAACGGAACCCAGGGAGGGTACTCCTGCAACTTCATCCTTCCTGCGGGAGGTGATCTGAAGTGCTCTTCGGTGAGCGGTTCATTCGACGGATCGTCGTCGGCATTCTCATTCAAAAAGAATGTTTTGCAGTTGGAGTCGCAGAATGTTCCGATGAAGTGCCCAAACGTGACCTACCCGAAGCCAAACATGTGCGACTGCGCGTACACCAACGACAGACAAAACGACTTGGTGATCTCGATCGTGTCGTCGAGCACCAACGAAGACTACAACGCGTTCCACTGCTACTACGGAGGAGCGAACGTGTGCTCGTGGGGATCAAACCGCAACGACAGGGGAAACAGAGGAGGATGTTACTTCATTCTTGCTGCCGGACAGGAGTTCACCTGCGCAATGCAGTGGGGAGCGGCCTCGTTCTCGGTGACTGTGGCCAAGCAGTTGGAGGAGTCCTTGTGGGCTACTTCTCTGGAGTCGGCAAAGACCAGCGCAGCTAAGCTCGTTCTTCCAGTGCGTGCGGCACCTCTCGAGGAGCCAGTTGACAAGTCGAAGAGCTTGACTGAGCACCGTGAACTGTTCGCGAAGTGGATGGTTCAGTACAAGAAGACCTACGCCTCGAAGGCCGAAGAGCAGACTCGTTTCAACAACTTCCGCAGACACTTGAACCTGTTCTACTCGCAGGGGGGAAGTGGACTTCCAAACAACCTCGCTGACTGGTCAAAGGGTGAGTTCGAAACCCACTTGAGAGACTGCGCTCACCCAACCACCGGAGATCTTCCAGACGCCCCTGCGGAGAGAATGATCACCGAGGAAGACATCCGCAACATGCCAACATCGGTTGACTGGAGAACCAAGGGAGTTGTTACCCCAGTTAAGGATCAGGGACAGTGTGGATCATGCTGGTCTTTCTCAACCACCGGAGTAACTGAGTCTGCGTGGGCGATCGCCGGAAACAACTTGCAAAGTCTGTCGGAGCAGAAGCTTGTGAGCTGCGACACCGGATCGGATGGATGCGGTGGAGGATGGCCGTACCAGGCGATCCAGTGGACTGCTGACAACGGAGCGGACACCGAAGCGTCGTACCCATACGTTTCCGGAACCGGAAATGTTCCTGCTTGCCACGCCGGGAGCCCAGCTGAAGTAAAGGTGACCGGATTCTACAACGTGAACAGAACCGAAGAAGCGATGGCAGCAGCTGTTGCGAAGTACGGACCTGTGTCGATTGCCCTGGACGCGATGACCCAGATCTGGTGGCCATACAAGGGAGGAATTGTAAGCAACTGCTGTAACAAGCAAGCCGACCACGCTGTTCTCATCGTCGGGTACGGTATCGACAACGGACAGAAGTACTGGTTGATTAAGAACTCTTGGAACGCACAGTGGGGAGAGAACGGTTACATCAGACTGGAGAGAGGAAGTGACCAGTGCGGTATTACTTCTGCTCCTGTTCAGGCACTTGTCCAGGGAGGAGTCACCCCGCCACCAAGACCACCACCATCGTCTGCTTGCCCTCCAGAGACCACCACCACTGTCGTTGGAGAGAAGCACACCTGCACCTGGACCAACAACACGAAGGGAATCAAGCTTCCACCTGTTTCCTCTCAGCTCCAGGAGTACTGTGACTACTTCTCGAAGGGAGGATACTTCGGATACTCTTGGGACGTGTCAGGAGCCAGTCACTTCGACTACCCGTGTCCACCACACTCGCGTTACGGAGGATCTGCTGGAAACACTGGATTCTGTACTTTCCAGAACGGATCCGACCCAAGCACCGGTGTCTACGTTCCAACCGGTGGAACTGTTGACTGCAGCAAGTTGGCTCAGGGAACTTTTTCATACACTTTCACTAATTAGAAACCTTAAAGCAGCAGATGTGTTGAGCGGTTTTTCTGTACGGGATGTTTCCTAAACAAATTATGAGCTGCGTACAACAGAGCTGTCAATTTGGGTTTTCCTTTTCTTTCATTCTTTAACTTATAGACTGCTTGTTCTTTTTTTTTTTTTTTTTCTTCTTTTCATTTCGTGTCCAGTTTGATTCTGGTTGAGGAGAAAAGAAAAAAAAAAAAATATTAAAAAAAAAAAATAACGCGATGTTTTTTTCCTTAAAACTTTTTTTTTTACCTTTTTCACGTGTGATAACCTTAGTTTATTTAAAAAAAAAAAAAATCTTGTTATATTCCTGTTACATGACATAGAGTTGCGGTTTTTTTGCTCTTTTCTTTCTTCCTTGCTTTTTCTTTATTCTGAAGCTCTTTCTTTTTTTTTTTATCTTCTTTATTCTAAATTCTTTCGCTTTGGAGCGAAATGAAACGGGGGTTTTTTTTTTTGCAAAGAACCCCCCCGACTGCCTGAACAGTATTTATACCCATACGCTCACAGCGCAAGGGTTCGCTTTGATTACACCTGTTGATGATTCATCTCAGAACATCGACTTTATTGGTGTCGGAGTTTGATGTTTGGCAGTGCAATTATAATGACTAGTTGTCATGGTTTTGCTTTAAATAATAAAAATTCCACTCTATTTTTTTTTTTGTTTTTCTGTTGTTTTTGAACCCATTCTTCCCTCCAGTTGTCGATAACGGATTTTTCCAATCATCCATCGCAAGAAGGAAAAAAAAAAAAAAAAAAAAAAAAAAAACGCCACTGAGGGATGCCGAAAGCTCCCCTTTCTCCGGAGTAAAAAAAAAAAAGAACATCCGCATCACGACGATATTCTATATTTCCTTTCTCACAGTCTTAAAACAGTATCGTTTTATAAAAAAAAAAAATGGGTAAGAACAAAGGACCTGCAAAGACCGATCCAAAGGCGAAAGGTAAAGGAAAAGAAGAACCAAAAAAAGATGAAAAGGCGATTGATTCTCAGGAAGTTAGACATATCTTAAGTGAAAAACACGGTCAGGCAGTAGACATATTGAAAATGATAAACGAGGGAAAAATAACATTTAATGAAGCTGCTCGTACCTATTCGCAAGACAAAGCTGGTCGTTCAGGTTTAATCGGATGGAGGAGAAAGACAGAACTAGACCCTGCTTTCTGGGACGCAGCCTGTCTTGTTCCAGTAGGTGAATTCACACAAGAGCCAATCAGAACTCCATTTGGATACCATATCATCATGGTTCAAGCTCGTAAGTAAGTAAGCTGGTAACAATCGGAATGCTTAATTTCTATGTGGTGACAAGGTTTGTTTCAGGGTACCGTGTTTAACGACACTTTATTGAGACGGAAATAAAGAAAATGAGGCAAAAAACCCAGCGTTTACCTCTAACCATCTAAGACGCTGGGTTCTCAGGCGATCGGTGAATAAACTTCAGACTTTGCGAACAACCACTTTTGTCAAATTTTTTTTTTGATTAGTCTGAATGGAAGAGGAGAAAAAAAAAAAAAAAAAAAAGAACGAAAAAAAAAAAAAAAATGAAATGAAATGAAAGTTAAAAAATGAATTTAAGAAAAAAAAAAAAAAAAATAGCGTTGTCACGTACTTTCAGGTTGAGGATCAACATCTCTAATGTAAAGTTATAATCTACTTACCTAATAAGATGGGAGGGCTATAGTATTTGAAATATGTCTCGTCAGGCCTTAAGCACAGCACATGACGGCTGCATACATGACTTACAGGTATATTGATTTCTTTCTATTAATAAGTTGTTAAGGGAAGTAATGGTGTTTCCACCATGGCAATAAAAAAAAAAACCGAAAAACAGATGAACTCAAACGGTAGATATTTAGCAACGGCAGGGTCAGACGGATGTGTGAAAGTCTTTGAGGTTAAAGGAGGTGACGACCTCGAAATTGCAAGCATAAATGCTCACGAAGGAGGAGTATGGCAGGTCGCATGGTGCCACACGAGAGCTTCAGGTGGAGCAAAGATGTTAGCATCAGCAGGAGAGGATGGCAGAGTCTGTATTTGGAAGGAAAGTGGTAGTAAGTGGGACTGTACTCACACAGTAGAACACGTCCACGGTGGAGGTGCCGTAGCTATCGCTTGGGCTCCATTTGAATTCGGAGCGATTATTTCATCCGCTGGCGCCGATGGTATGGTAGCAGTCTGTACACGTGACTCTCAAGGCTGGAGCACTACTCACTTCACAGCTCACAGCGGAGGTGTAACTGGAATCAGTTGGGCGCCATTTCTATCAAGCGGATCTCTTATAAAGCCAGTCCCACTTCAGAATCTCGCATCGCTAATGAGATTCGTAACGTGTGGTTGTGATGGTCATTTAGTAATATGGAAACACAACCAACCCCTTGCAAGATGGGAGACAATTCAAGTCCTCTCAGAGCATTGTAGAAATGGTGTTGTTGCTATCAGAGATGTCCAGTGGGCTAAGAATTGTGGACTTCCGTTTGATTATATCGCAAGTTGTGCAGATGATAAAACAGTAATTATATGGAGACAAGAGGTTTCTGATAAAAGTTGGAATCATCGAATCATAATTAGAACAACAGATACCATTCCTTGTAGAGTATCTTGGTCACTAACAGGATCACTTCTCGCTGTATCTTTTGAAAACCGCGCTGTCTCTCTTTGGAAAGAAGAGCGAAGTGGAGACTGGGCAGAGGTCTCTAGAATAAGTTAGTATAAAATGGCTATATTATTTGGTCCATTACTTTCCGACTGTAGCTTCCCAACGACTAACCCTAACTTGTTGTTCAATTTCAATGAAATATATTTTTATTATTATTGTCTTGGTTGTTGGTAACTGAGGCAGGATTCAATGTCAATACATTATAGTCCCTTTGAGATGTTAACAGCGACTTTTTTTTTTTTTTGATTTTTTAAAAAAAAAAAAAAAAACTTTGAGAATGATAGATGTAGTTGACAGGGCAGCAGTGAGCGAATTACAGCCAATCCTTGTCAACCAAAACAAACGATAAGTTATAATTGCTTTGCATTCAATTTTTTTTTTTTCAAAAATTATTTTTTTTTTTTCCTCCTAAACCCCTTACACAGGAATATACCAAAACAAAACAAAAAATGGGTCCATTATACAGAAAATTGAAGAAACATGAACAAAAATTACTCAAAATTACCAACTTTATGCAGTATAGAGAAGAGAGTAAAACACACGAAGATAAGGTTATCAGGAACTACTATTTACAAAATAGAGAAGATTACAAAAGATATAATAAATTGACTGGTGAGGTTACATCCCTGGTTCATCATTTAAGGTATTTAAAGTCAGGTTCGAAGGTTAGAATACAGATTACGCAACAGCTGTTAGAAAAACTTCACAACATGGGAGTCACTGATCAAAAAGATTCCCTCGCTGGTATTGAAAAATTAACAACCGCGTCGTTTTGTAAACGTCGACTACCAGTCGTGTTGCGAAAGCTAAACGTATGGATTTTTTTTTTTTTTTTTGTACCTACAAAACTCGTTGTTTCGGTTGAAAGAGAATTGTGGCAAAGATAAGATTTTACTGGTTTGCGCCACAAAACAAAAAATGTGAAGTAAAAAAAAAAAAGTGAATTTGGCGTTCTGAAAAAACAAAACAAAATAAAAAAAAATACAGATGGCCCAGACCATGGAACTAGCAGTCAAATATGTTGAACAGGGTCATGTTAGAGTGGGTCCTCATCAGGTTAACGACCCAGCTTTCTTAGTCCCAAGACCACTAGAGGATCATATTACGTGGTTAGACTCTTCCACTATTCGTGAGAAGGTTAAAAAATATAACCGTACCTTCGATGATTATGAACGTGAGAATGATTAATTTTATATCAAAAACAAAGAAAAGAAATTTCAGTCACGTCATTTATTTCATTTTTTTATTTTTTTTTATTTCCGATCAAAATTAGTTATTAGTCCTGTTTATTATCAATTTATGAAGAAAATTATTACTACGTATTCCTCAAGCACTTATATCTATCATCTTTATCCAAGCAGGTTCTTTCAGTAAGTTAGGGAAATTTAAATTGTCGTGCAATTAGTTGTTTATAATACTTTCAATTCTCCAACAGTTTTCACCACTACTCGAATCTTATAATGTTTCGGATTGCTGTCGCTTCATCAGCAGTAGCTGTCGCTTTGGGATGCTTCCCAACTTGCGATGATGACTGCAACAGATTATCACCTCCACAACTTGGTGAGGTGACTAGACTGAGGAAACTTAAGGAGAAGTGTACTTCTGGAGAGGAAGTTGTGTTCAACGTTGACTACAATCCTTGTACTCATAATTTAGATTATAAAGTACGAACACCAGACAATTGTGAACAGAGACAGGGAAATGTGTTTACATGCAAGAACAATAAGAGGTGTAAAGTTATCCCATTCCTTACTGAATTAAAGTTCTGTGACTGCTCTTCAAGTTCGGGACCTTCACCTCCAGTTCGCTGTACGGATGATGCGAGGAAGTGTCCTGACGGCTCCTCTGTTGGTAGAGATGCCGACAACAAATGTGAGTTCCACCCTTGCCCTGATCCATGTGATGGAGCTTGTAAGTTCAATCAGGACTGCTTGTTGAAGAATGTAATTACGTGTCCTGAGGGAATGGTGTGCCCTCCAACTGTTGTTTGCGTTGATAAGCCTTGCAACAAGAAGTGTCCAGCTGGAGATGTATGCGAACACATGGTTGCTCCGTGTCTGATTCCACCATGCCCAGTGATCGAGACATGCAAGCCTGTTGTTCAGCCAAAGTGTGACAAGGATTGCCCAAAGGGTGAGGTTTGTGAGATCGTTGTTGCTCCATGTCTGACTCCACCATGTCCAGAATTCCCAACATGCAAGCCTGTTGTTCAGCCAAAGTGTGACAAGGAATGTCCAAAGGGTGAGGTTTGTGAGATCGTTGTTGCTCCATGTCTGACTCCACCATGTCCAGAATTCCCAACATGCAAGCCTGTTGTTCAGCCAAAGTGTGACAAGGAGTGCCCAAAGGGTGAGGTTTGTGAGATCGTTGTTGCTCCATGTCTGATTCCGCCATGTCCTGAATTCCCAACATGCAAGCCTGTTGTTCAGCCAAAGTGTGACAAGGAATGCCCAAAGGGTGAGGTTTGTGAGATCGTTGTTGCTCCATGTCTGATTCCGCCATGTCCAGAATTCCCAACATGCAAGCCTGTTGTTCAGCCAAAGTGTGACAAGGATTGCCCAAAGGGTGAGGTTTGTGAGATCGTTGTTGCTCCATGTCTGACTCCACCATGTCCAGAATTCCCAACTTGCAAGCCTGTTGTTCAGCCAAAGTGTGACAAGGAATGCCCAAAGGGTGAGGTTTGTGAGATCGTTGTTGCTCCATGTCTGATTCCGCCATGTCCAGAATTCCCAACTTGCAAGCCTGTTGTTCAGCCAAAGTGTGACAAGGAATGCCCAAAGGGTGAGGTTTGTGAGATCGTTGTTGCTCCATGTCTGATTCCGCCATGTCCAGAATTCCCAACATGCAAGCCTGTTGTTCAGCCAAAGTGTGACAAGGATTGCCCAAAGGGTGAGGTTTGTGAGATCGTTGTTGCTCCATGTCTGATTCCGCCATGTCCTGAATTCCCAACATGCAAGCCTGTTGTTCAGCCAAAGTGTGACAAGGATTGCCCAAAGGGTGAGGTTTGTGAGATCGTTGTTGCTCCATGTCTGATTCCGCCATGTCCTGAATTCCCAACATGCAAGCCTGTTGTTCAGCCAAAGTGTGACAAGGATTGCCCAAAGGGTGAGGTTTGTGAGATCGTTGTTGCTCCATGTCTGATTCCACCATGTCCAGAATTCCCAACATGCAAGCCGGTTGTTCAGCCAAAGTGTGACAAGGAATGCCCAAAGGGTGAGGTTTGTGAGATCGTTGTTGCTCCATGTCTGATTCCGCCATGTCCAGAATTCCCAACATGCAAGCCTGTTGTTCAGCCAAAGTGTGACAAGGATTGCCCAAAGGGTGAGGTTTGTGAGATCGTTGTTGCTCCATGTCTGATTCCGCCATGTCCAGAATTCCCAACATGCAAGCCTGTTGTTCAGCCAAAGTGTGACAAGGATTGCCCAAAGGGTGAGGTTTGTGAGATCGTTGTTGCTCCATGTCTGATTCCGCCATGTCCTGAATTCCCAACATGCAAGCCTGTTGTTCAGCCAAAGTGTGACAAGGAATGCCCAAAGGGTGAGGTTTGCGAGATCGTTGTTGCTCCATGTCTGATTCCACCATGTCCAGAATTCCCAACTTGCAAGCCTGTTGTTCAGCCAAAGTGTGACAAGGAATGCCCAAAGGGTGAGGTTTGTGAGATCGTTGTTGCTCCATGTCTGATTCCACCATGTCCAGAATTCCCAACTTGCAAGCCTGTTGTTCAGCCAAAGTGTGACAAGGAATGCCCAAAGGGTGAGGTTTGTGAGATCGTTGTTGCTCCATGTCTGATTCCACCATGTCCTGAATTCCCAACTTGCAAGCCTGTTGTTCAGCCAAAGTGTGACAAGGATTGCCCAAAGGGTGAGGTTTGTGAGATCGTTGTTGCTCCATGTCTGATTCCGCCATGTCCTGAATTCCCAACATGCAAGCCTGTTGTTCAGCCAAAGTGTGACAAGGAATGCCCAAAGGGTGAGGTTTGTGAGATCGTTGTTGCTCCATGTCTGATTCCGCCATGTCCAGAATTCCCAACATGCAAGCCTGTTGTTCAGCCAAAGTGTGACAAGGATTGCCCAAAGGGTGAGGTTTGTGAGATCGTTGTTGCTCCATGTCTGATTCCGCCATGTCCTGAATTCCCAACATGCAAGCCTGTTGTTCATCCAAAGTGTGACAAGGATTGCCCAAAGGGTGAGGTTTGTGAGATCGTTGTTGCTCCATGTCTGATTCCACCATGTCCAGAATTCCCAACATGCAAGCCTGTTATTCAGCCAAAGTGTGACAAGGAATGCCCAAAGGGTGAGGTTTGCGAGATCGTTGTTGCTCCATGTCTGATTCCACCATGTCCAGAATTCCCAACTTGCAAGCCTGTTGTTCAGCCAAAGTGTGACAAGGAATGCCCAAAGGGTGAGGTTTGTGAGATCGTTGTTGCTCCATGTCTGACTCCACCATGTCCTGAATTCCCAACATGCAAGCCTGTTGTTCAGCCAAAGTGTGACAAGAAGTGCCCAAAGGGTGAGGTTTGCGAGATCGTTGTTGCTCCATGTCTGATTCCGCCATGTCCTGAATTCCCAACATGCAAGCCTGTTGTTCAGCCAAAGTGTGACAAGGATTGCCCAAAGGGTGAGGTTTGTGAGATCGTTGTTGCTCCATGTCTGATTCCGCCATGTCCTGAATTCCCAACATGCAAGCCTGTTGTTCATCCAAAGTGTGACAAGGATTGCCCAAAGGGTGAGGTTTGTGAGATCGTTGTTGCTCCATGTCTGATTCCACCATGTCCAGAATTCCCAACATGCAAGCCTGTTATTCAGCCAAAGTGTGACAAGGAATGCCCAAAGGGTGAGGTTTGCGAGATCGTTGTTGCTCCATGTCTGATTCCACCATGTCCAGAATTCCCAACTTGCAAGCCTGTTGTTCAGCCAAAGTGTGACAAGGAATGCCCAAAGGGTGAGGTTTGTGAGATCGTTGTTGCTCCATGTCTGACTCCACCATGTCCTGAATTCCCAACATGCAAGCCTGTTGTTCAGCCAAAGTGTGACAAGAAGTGCCCAAAGGGTGAGGTTTGCGAGATCGTTGTTGCTCCATGTCTGATTCCGCCATGTCCTGAATTCCCAACATGCAAGCCTGTTGTTCAGCCAAAGTGTGACAAGGATTGCCCAAAGGGTGAGGTTTGTGAGATCGTTGTTGCTCCATGTCTGATTCCACCATGTCCAGAATTCCCAACATGCAAGCCTGTTGTTCAGCCAAAGTGTGACAAGGATTGTCCAAAGGGTGAGGTTTGCGAGATCGTTGTTGCTCCATGTCTGACTCCACCATGTCCTGAATTCCCAACTTGCAAGCCTGTTGTTCAGCCAAAGTGTGTCAAGGATTGTCCAAAGGGTGAGGTTTGCGAGATCGTTGTTGCTCCATGTCTGACTCCACCATGTCCAGAATTCCCAACTTGCAAGCCTGTTGTTCAGCCAAAGTGTGTCAAGAAGTGTGAATATGGTAACGATTGCGTCATCACAGACCACGAAGATTCATCGACCTGCAAGCCTTGGTCTGAGATTGGATGTTCTGACAAGCCGTGCAAGGCAGGATACACTTGTGTTGATGTAAAGAGAATCTGCAAGACTGCCCCTTGTTATCAATATGAGTGTAGTTTGTTGTTTTAATTTGATTGCTGACTATGAAACAACAAAAGAAATAATCAGCGTCTCTCTGTAGAACTGCGGTTTAGTGGCCGTGCTGATAATTGTTCTGAAATGTTTCTTTATTATGTCTCTTATGTTTTTCCCTCTCCAATTTCTTTTTAAAAATTGTTTATTTTATTGTTGTATTCAAATCAGAAAATTGAATTAAAGAAAACTAATTACGACATCTCACTGTAGAATTGCGGTATCTTAACCGTGTTGATTATGTTTTTAATAATTCATTCTGATGAGATGTGATTGAGTAGCTGAGCTATTTCTTTTGAACATTATTAAAAAATAAAAGTGAAAAATAAAGATCTTCAACTTGTCTTGATGAGGTGATCTGTTGAATGTGACTACATGATAATTTCTTTAGTTATATTTATTATTATTTTTTAATTTCATAATTTGTTTTTAATATTTGTCAAAATTTTGAAAAGAGGCAATGCACTTTAACACGTTAAGAAAACAGCGAAAATTAACATTTTAAAATTGATTTCAATTTCCTCTCTATTTTCTTTCGTTTTTTAGCAAAAAAACTATTTAGTTTCTCCCTTCTTGTTAACAATAGGAAGGGAGATTATTATTTTATTATCAACTCTCTTTTTCTGAATACTTCCATCTCAACTCGTCGACGATGAGTAATATTTGTATTGACAAATATCGTTATTTGATTTTTAAGTTTTGTCGTGTATTATAAGTATTTCCTTTTCAGTTACTAATAATATGAATAAGAACTTCAGCAGTGATTTCTTTATTTCATTTTATACATTCGGATGATAAGAATTTCGAAGTTTTCTTTTCTCTGAATAATTGATTGACTGGATTTGAGGGAAACAACGAAGTCATAGAAACGGTGTTAAATAATTGAAAGCTGACGTCATAAATGTGTCAATCTCTGTTTCGGTTGTACATTCACACTTATTGGTTGTTCTTAATTGTTTATATTTGCTTATCTCAGTCTACTGATGCGGTCACAGTTAGTAACGTCCTCAGTAGTTTTGGAGGAGTCTGTTTTTGATTTGCTTCATCTTAAACCAAACTACTTTTATCAGTCAGATCGATATTAGTTGTCGTGCAATTAGTTTTAAATAATACTTTTAATTCTCCAACAGTTTTCACCACTACTCGAATCTTATAATGTTTCGGATTGCTGTCGCCTCATCAGCAGTAGCTGTCGCTTTGGGATGCTTCCCAACTTGCGATGATGACTGCAACAGATTATCACCTCCACAACTTGGTGAGGTGACTAGACTGAGGAAACTTAAGGAGAAGTGTACTTCTGGAGAGGAAGTTGTGTTCAACGTTGACTACAATCCTTGTACTCATAATTTAGATTATAAAGTACGAACACCAGACAATTGTGAACAGAGACAGGGAAATGTGTTTACATGCAAGAACAATAAGAGGTGTAAAGTTATCCCATTCCTTACTGAATTAAAGTTCTGTGACTGCTCTTCAAGTTCGGGACCTTCACCTCCAGTTCGCTGTACGGATGATGCGAGGAAGTGTCCTGACGGCTCCTCTGTTGGTAGAGATGCCGACAACAAATGTGAGTTCCACCCTTGCCCTGATCCATGTGATGGAGCTTGTAAGTTCAATCAGGACTGCTTGTTGAAGAATGTAATTACGTGTCCTGCGGGAATGGTTTGCCCTCCGACTGTTGTTTGCGTTGACAAGCCTTGCAACAAGAAGTGTCCAGCTGGAGATGTATGCGAACTCATGGTTGCTCCGTGTCTGATTCCACCATGCCCAGTGATCGAGACATGCAAGCCTGTTGTTCAGCCAAAGTGTGACAAGGATTGCCCAAAGGGTGAGGTTTGTGAGATCGTTGTTGCTCTATGTCTGACTCCACCATGTCCAGAATTCCCAACATGCAAGCCTGTTGTTCAGCCAAAGTGTGACAAGGATTGCCCAAAGGGTGAGGTTTGTGAGATCGTTGTTGCTCCATGTCTGATTCCACCATGTCCTGAATTCCCAACATGCAAGCCTGTTGTTCAGCCAAAGTGCGACAAGAAGTGCCCAAAGGGTGAGGTTTGTGAGATCGTTGTTGCTCCATGCCTGACTCCACCATGTCCTGAATTCCCAACTTGCAAGCCTGTTGTTCAGCCAAAGTGTGACAAGGAATGCCCAAGGGGTGAGGTTTGTGAGATCGTTGTTGCTCCATGCCTGATTCCGCCATGTCCTGAATTCCCAACATGCAAGCCTGTTGTTCAGCCGAAGTGTGACAAGGAGTGCCCAAAGGGTGAGGTTTGTGAGATCGTTGTTGCTCCATGTCTGATTCCACCATGTCCAGAATTCCCAACATGCAAGCCTGTTGTTCAGCCAAAGTGTGACAAGGAATGTCCAAAGGGTGAGGTTTGTGAGATCATTGTTGCTCCATGTCTGACTCCACCATGTCCAGAATTCCCAACTTGCAAGCCTGTTGTTCAGCCAAAGTGTGACAAGGATTGCCCAAAGGGTGAGGTTTGTGAGATCGTTGTTGCTCCATGTCTGATTCCACCATGTCCTGAATTCCCAACTTGCAAGCCTGTTATTCAGCCAAAGTGTGACAAGAAGTGCCCAAAGGGTGAGGTTTGTGAGATCGTTGTTGCTCCATGTCTGATTCCACCATGTCCAGAATTCCCAACATGCAAGCCTGTTGTTCAGCCAAAGTGTGACAAGGAATGTCCAAAGGGTGAGGTTTGTGAGATCGTTGTTGCTCCATGTCTGACTCCACCATGTCCAGAATTCCCAACTTGCAAGCCTGTTGTTCAGCCAAAGTGTGACAAGGATTGCCCAAAGGGTGAGGTTTGTGAGATCGTTGTTGCTCCATGTCTGATTCCACCATGTCCTGAATTCCCAACTTGCAAGCCTGTTGTTCAGCCAAAGTGTGACAAGGAATGCCCAAAGGGTGAAGTTTGTGAGATCGTTGTTGCTCCATGTCTGATTCCACCATGTCCAGAATTCCCAACATGCAAGCCTGTTGTTCAGCCAAAGTGTGACAAGGAGTGCCCAAAGGGTGAGGTTTGTGAGATCGTTGTTGCTCCATGTCTGATTCCACCATGTCCAGAATTCCCAACTTGCAAGCCTGTTGTTCAGCCAAAGTGTGACAAGGATTGCCCAAAGGGTGAGGTTTGTGAGATCGTTGTTGCTCCATGTCTGATTCCACCATGTCCAGAATTCCCAACATGCAAGCCTGTTGTTCAGCCAAAGTGTGACAAGGAATGTCCAAAGGGTGAGGTTTGTGAGATCGTTGTTGCTCCATGTCTGACTCCACCATGTCCAGAATTCCCAACATGCAAGCCTGTTGTTCAGCCAAAGTGTGACAAGGATTGCCCAAAGGGTGAGGTTTGTGAGATCGTTGTTGCTCCATGTCTGATTCCACCATGTCCTGAATTCCCAACATGCAAGCCTGTTGTTCAGCCAAAGTGTGACAAGGAATGCCCAAAGGGTGAAGTTTGTGAGATCGTTGTTGCTCCATGTCTGACTCCACCATGTCCAGAATTCCCAACATGCAAGCCTGTTGTTCAGCCAAAGTGTGACAAGGAATGTCCAAAGGGTGAGGTTTGTGAGATCGTTGTTGCTCCATGTCTGACTCCACCATGTCCAGAATTCCCAACATGCAAGCCTGTTGTTCAGCCAAAGTGTGACAAGGAATGTCCAAAGGGTGAGGTTTGTGAGATCGTTGTTGCTCCATGTCTGACTCCACCATGTCCAGAATTCCCAACATGCAAGCCTGTTGTTCAGCCAAAGTGTGACAAGGAGTGCCCAAAGGGTGAGGTTTGTGAGATCGTTGTTGCTCCATGTCTGATTCCACCATGTCCAGAATTCCCAACATGCAAGACTGTTGTTCAGCCAAAGTGTGACAAGGAATGTCCAAAGGGTGAGGTTTGTGAGATCGTTGTTGCTCCATGTCTGACTCCACCATGTCCAGAATTCCCAACATGCAAGCCTGTTGTTCAGCCAAAGTGTGACAAGGAATGTCCAAAGGGTGAGGTTTGTGAGATCGTTGTTGCTCCATGTCTGACTCCACCATGTCCAGAATTCCCAACATGCAAGCCTGTTGTTCAGCCAAAGTGTGACAAGGATTGCCCAAAGGGTGAAGTTTGTGAGATCGTTGTTGCTCCATGTCTGACTCCACCATGTCCAGAATTCCCAACATGCAAGCCTGTTGTTCAGCCAAAGTGTGACAAGGAATGTCCAAAGGGTGAGGTTTGTGAGATCGTTGTTGCTCCATGTCTGACTCCACCATGTCCAGAATTCCCAACATGCAAGCCTGTTGTTCAGCCAAAGTGTGACAAGAAGTGTGAATATGGTAACG
This sequence comes from Flectonema sp. DT1601, assembly GCA_964019425.1. Lineage (NCBI taxonomy): Eukaryota > Euglenozoa > Diplonemea > Diplonemida > Diplonemidae > Flectonema > Flectonema sp. DT1601. The sequence continues at coordinate 594,478 of OZ025785.1, forward strand.
ATTGCGTCATCACAGACCGCGGAGATTCATCGACCTGCAAGCCTTGGTCTGAGATTGGATGTTCTGACAAGCCGTGCAAGGCAGGATACACTTGTGTTGATGTTAAGAGAGTCTGCAAGACTGCCCCATGTTATCAATATGAGTGTAGTTTGTTGTTTTAATTTGATTGCTGACTATGAAACAGCAAAAGAAATAATCAGCGTCTCTTTGTAGAACTGCGGTTTAGTGGCCGTGCTGATAATTGTTCTGAAATGTTTCTTTATTATGTCTCTTATGTTTTTCCCTCTCCAATTTCTTTTTAAAAATTGTTTATTTTATTGTTGTATTCAAATCAGAAAATTGAATTAAAGAAAACTAATTACGACATCTCACTGTAGAATTGCGGTATCTTAACCGTGTTGATTATGTTTTTAATAATTCATTCTGATGAGATGTGATTAAGTAGCTGAGCTATTTCTTTTGAACATTATTAAAAAATAAAAGTGAAAAATAAAGATCTTCACCTTGTCTTGATGAGGTGATCTGTTGAATGTGACTACATGATAATTTCTTTAGTTATATTTATTATTATTTTTTAATTTCATAATTTGTTTTTAATATTTGTCAAAATTTTGAAAAGAGGCAATGAACTTTAACACGTTAAGAAAACGACGAAAATTAACATTTTAAAATTGATTTCAATTTCCTCTCTATTTTCTTTCGTTTTTTAGCAAAAAAACTATTTAGTTTCTCCCTTCTTGTTAACAATAGGAAGGGAGATTATTATTTTATTATCAACTCTCTTTTTCTGAATACTTCCATCTCAACTCGTCGACGATGAGTAATATTTGTATTGACAAATATCGTTATTTGTTTTCTTTATTTGAATTTAGTTATTAATTGGTACTACTCTCTCGCCCTCACACAGCTACTAAGAAGTGAATAGAAAGGTCAGCCGTAGACGTGAAGAAAGCTCACCTCATAGTCAGTTATGAGGGCTATTCCTTTAACTATTATGAATGATGTGTTTGTTTTGTTATTTTAGTTCACAAACAGGAGTTCAATTACCATCACAATAGTAGTCATGTGGTTGTAGTTGTGATGTCGAATTTAAAGAATTTGAATAAAATACAACACTCTTTGAAAGGAATATTCACAGAAGGTGAGTCACCAGTCTTTCCTAACATATTATTATCAAATGAAGATAATAAAGAAACACTTCCTAAAGGATGTGATTATGAAATAGAACAAAGATCTGATCAAGAAGTATTCGAAGTTTTCTTATCTTTGAATAATCGATTAGGTGAATTAGAAGGAAACAATGAAGCCATTGAAACTGAATTAAATAATTGGAGAATTCAATGGCAGCTGACGTCATCTCCAGAACCCGTCACAGTGAAAATACAACACAACAAGAATTCTGATGCTCAGGGATTGGTGAGTTATTTTTCTCATAAAGGTATTTGTTTTTTTTAAAAAAAAAATAAAAAAAAATCTGTTTTAAACCGACCAACCCCTTCCAGGAGTATCCAGGAAATACCGATGGATGCCAACAGATGGTCAGCACGTAGTTAGTGATGATTGTGAGAATAACACTTCACGTCGGTCGCTAAATGAGTTTTCTGGTGTCGGAGTCTCAAAATATTTATTAAACGAAACTGACTGTCCTCAGTGTTACGGTAAAAGATTTTGCACAATCTGTATGTCAAACGATTTGTTAAACGTTAGTTCTGATCCTCAAGAATCACTGACACTCATGACAGCCTTTGTTGGTTGTGTACTACAGATGAAATCAAACGAAAAAGTTCCCGACGCGGCATGCATTTCAAAAAATGAATACAGAGCGTTGCTCGATTCTATTAGACCTCAGTATCAAGTATTGGTATTGGCTGAACCTTGGAAATCATTTTTACAAAAAAAATCATTATCTCTTTCTAGGATTGTTGCTGGTCATATTGGAAGACAGTCTTCTTATAGGAGGGAGTGTAAAAAGAGATTGGCTCAGATTGCTGCTCGGTATGAAAAAGAAAAAGAATCTCTCTCGGTAATACACGATGAAGCGATTCTCGTCAAGGACGATGAAATAACTCGATTGAAAGAGAAGATTCAAAAGTGTAGAGATGAGGAAGTTTCATTGATGCGATGTATTAATTTTGAAGATCAAGGGGCTGCGCTCGAATCTATCTTCGTGAGGAAAAAACAAGCCACCGTCCTCTCGCGGATCTATCAGTTTCGTAAGGCAATTCGTCGAACAACTTCGTTAAGAAGTAATACTGAAAGGGATTTTCAAAAAAAGATTGCTGCTGCTTTAACGTCGTGTTTATCGACTCTCGGAACGAAGTCTGAGGAGAAAATAAAATTAAAAAAAGAAAGCGATGTCCTCAGCTGGGAAGGTATCGTCAGCAACCTGACCCTTATAGATGATGTCAGTAGCACGTTGAAAGATTCATTCGAGTCTCTTTGTGATGAAGAATCTGATATTTTGTATCAAATCAAAACAATAAAACAATCTTTAACGTCGAGGTCTTCTTTTACTACAAACACACTAGACTCTGAAGGCTCTTCATCATCAACTCCGAGTTCAACGCATTCCAGAATGCTGTTTGAGCCGGTTCCAAAACGACCTTCGGGAAAATCAGCTAATTTACGAAATTGTTCTCTCAGATCAAGTTTTGCTGAGTTTACTTAAATAACATTTACACATTAGAGAAAACAGATCTTGGTTGTAGTAGCGAATATTCAATGGAGAACATTGAAGGCCGAAGTGGAGAAGGTTTCCGTGTCAACAGCAGTTGGACACGGGTCAGTCAGTCCTAAGGCAAGGTGTAATTGCTCGCCTCAAAGCCGTCATGGGAGCTTGTGTTTCTGTGCGGGTTTGCCGAAAGGGAATGCGTGAACATTCCGCAACCAGAAAAAAACGATCTCCTGTTTCTGTTTCTGCAGGGATTGGTACATTCATATTTTATTGATTTTTGTTATGTTAATAATTTATATTCAACTTAAACACACACACACTCTCTCTCTTAGATGCAGGTCACAGTAAATAATGTACTGGACGATTCCTCAATAGTATTAGATTTGTATGTAACGTCAACTGTGTTGAATGTGAAGGAACGATTGTTAGAAGAGTGGGGACTGATTGAGTCGCATTATAATCTATACTGTGAGGGTCTTCCTTTAAATGATAATGATAGGGTAGTTGATAAAGTGTCTCAATTAGGGGTTATTGAATGTGATATATCACAGAAGGGAAGAGCTTGGGTTCGATTCCGAGGTAATCCTCCCCTAATCCGAGACTTCTTCCAAGAAATTAAAAACCAAAACATCCAAGCGATCAAAGACTATTTATCTGCCAAAGTAAATACCTCCCAAGCCTTGGGAGGAATCACCGCGATCGCGCTTTCCGCGAAGAAGAATTTCACAGAAATCAGTTATTTGATTTTATCCTCATCAGACAATCCAACAAAAGACGTGAATCAATCATCGTCTTACGGAGGGGCTTTATATTGGGGAGCACACCACAATGATACTACTTTAGTATCAGAGATTTGTTCTCTACCAGGAGCTAAAGTAAACATGTCTGGTAGATGGGTTGACAAACAAACTCCATCGCATGCAGCATGTAGACAAGATAGTTTGGAGAGCCTGAAGATATTATGCGGAAGGAAAGATGTGGATTTCGAGTTGAAAACTACTGAGGGATGGAGTCCGTTTGAAATAGCTTGCTTTTATCATTCGTACAGCTGCATTGAGTTTTTGATATCTGAAAAGAAAGATTTCTACGGTGTAGGTCTTTTAATTCATTGTTGTTGCGGAAATGATGAAGAAATAATAACATATTTGTTACAATTAAAAAAATTCAACATCAACATTAGGAATCCTGACAATGGGGAAACCGTCCTCCATTATTGTTGCAGAGAAGGGTTAGAAGATATGGTTAGGTTGCTTTGTTCTTCGAAAAAAATCAATATAAACTCACCTGATGTCGTAAAAAGAACTCCCTTACATTTTGCAGTCTCTTATCGTCAAAGTAGTGTTGTTCGTTTGTTGTCACTACATAATGAAATAAATCCAAACGTTCAAAGACCCAATATAGCAACTCCCCTTTGGACTGCGTCATCGATGGGCTCGGTTGATATCGTTCGTAGCCTTCTTGAGATTAGAAAAATCGACTTGAATATGGTTGGTTTTCAATCAACTACTCCGTTGCAAATTGCGGAAAAAAAAGGAAATTTAGAAATAGCAAAAATACTGCGAGATGCTGGAGGATACTAAGGGGGGGGGGAGGCCCAAAAAAGGGAAAGTTTTTTGACTATTTCTCAGAGAGGGGGTTGTGTGTACTCTCCCAGGGAGGGGGTTGTGTGTACTCTCTTGTTGAATTCAGATACTTCAAACTGTCGTCCCTTTCCTTCCAACTGGGGGGGGATATCCTGTGCTGGAGAATAACGTGTTTCTCTTTTACACTTTGCAATAAAAGAAGTGGCGTTCTTTGTTTGTTTGTTGTCATTACATAATAAAATAAATCCCAACATTCGGACAGACCTCAGCGCTCCCAGGTCGCGTTCATTTGTATTTGTGATGCTGCTCTCAATTCTCAAGGAATCCTAATATTTTCAAACTTTTTGAGAATGTTTTTACAAAAAAAATTGTGTCCTCTGTAAACTTTACAATTCTGTTGTTCGCTCTTCGTGACTAAGGCTTGTATCTCACTCTCTCTCTCTCTCTTTTACTAACTTCTATACATGGAATCCCAGTTCTGTGTGTGAGGTAAGTAGTCTTTGCCGTGTTTAGTCTCACGGAAAATAGTGATTCTGAAATATTACATGAAAAAGGGAGGAAAAGTCTAATTAGCCTTCCTTACCAACAGCAAGAGTGTTTTAATAAAAATGAATGACTTTGATGATGACTCATATAAGAAAGCAATGGCATGGCAGCCATCTGATGTTGTTCAATTACTTTGTTATCAAACTGGTCTTCAACGAGAAGATTTATACGAGATTAAGGCAAGGGATATAAACGGAGCTAAGTTAATTCAAATGGCCGGAAACAATGACTACATTGACTACATTACAAGAGGTGTTGAGTGTACAAGAAAACGCTTTCGAGTAAGGGAGGCGATTAACGCCGCAAAATACACAATTAGGAGGTCGGTTACTCCACCTGGAAAGACTTATGAATTTAATAATTACGGATCAACGAGATTAGCATGTGAACTTTCTAAATCGAAAATGTTTTTGTATGGCTCAAGCAATGGTAATTCATGTAGGGATGCCTCAGTAAGACGACCCCAAACACCTGAAATCACTGCGGGTTACGAACGACCGTCATGGTATGGAAAAGTCGAAGCATTTGTATCAAAAAAAGAAAGATTGAAAACCAATGATGTGGAAGAAGATTTGAACAGGAAATTAAAAATTAGAGAAATTCGAGCGAGGAGGTCTAGATTAGCATCGACGATAATAAAACAACAACTTCTAAATTCACCGTCTCCCCCAGACAATCCAACTCCCTCAGAAGATGATCATCAGCAGCATGTGTTTCGCCGCATTGCCGAAGAAGACCAACTTCGCCGTTTACAACAAATAGAAAGAGAGTACAACGTTCAACAGCTTCTTGATAAAAGAAAACAATCTATTCGCGATGAGAACTCTCTGAGCACTCAAAAACAGAGACGTTGCCACCTTTTAGATATCCGTATTGGTGATCCCTGGGAAGACGATACTTCTTGATCTGTACCGTCATGTCATTGCGACATTTTCAATTATTGGAGCGAAGAAAAAAAAACCATTCAGATTTTAGCCTTATGTTTTCGTTGAACGCCAGACAAAATCCTGTTTCACGAGGGGAAAATAAATCATAAGAACATAAGACATGTCGGCTTTCAACTTGTCTCCGAATACGTCGGTACAAAAAAAAAAAAAAAAAAAAAGAAAGTGTTCTCAGCAACTTGTTGATTCGCTAAAGATGTATTGAATAAGGTTTAGAGGCATCTGTTGAGCTCGTGTTCGTACGGGAATGGTTAGTGGATACAGAAAAGAGAGCGAAGGTATGTATTGACACTCTAAGACTCTTACATTCGAGGAAGATAGTAGTCTTGTATTCGACAGAGTGGATCCCATACACATTTGGGTACTTCATTCGTCAATTCTGATTCCTCAGTCAGTGTGGTGCTTTTCAACGCATTGGCTCAGTACTCAGCGAGACAATCGAGGAGGAGGCCGATGTGACGCTCGGATCGTACGAAGACGACCTGACGTTGTTTGTATCACCAGAGAAACTAACGTCGTCAATTCAGTCGCAGCCTCAGCATCCGTCATTCCAACCATGATCTCCTCAGACGATCTGAGAACTTCTGAAAAGCTGTCCATGAGCGCCTCGTCATCTCACGGTTCTAGCAAGTCTGAATGACAGCACTCAAAATGATACATATAAGATGCACATCTCTGAGCACTCAAAACAGAGACGTTGCCACCTTTTGGATATCCGTATTGGTGATCCCTGGGAAGACAATACTTCTTGATCTGTACCGTCATGTCATTGCGACGTTTTCAATTATTGGAGCGAAAAAAAAAAAACCATTCAGATTTTAGCCTTATGTTTTCGTTGAACGCCAGACACAATCCTGTTTTACGAGGGGAAAATAAATCATTAGAACATAAGAAAATATCGGCTTTCAACCTGTCTCCGAATACGTCGGTACAAAAAAAAAAAAATCTCCCTTTTATAAACCTATGCAATTATCTTTACAGAAATTGTTTCCTTTGATATACTTTTTGAGTACGATGATAATAATACCGGAGGGTATTCAACCTGTCGTCTTGTTGTGTGATGACATAACAGGGAGAGTGTTCTTTTTTATTTTTTTTATTACGGGTTATATTGTGTTCTCAGCAACTTGTTGATTCGCTAAAGATGTATTGAATAAGGTTTAGAGGCATCTGTTGAGCTCGTGTTCGTACGGGAATGGTTAGTGGATACAGAAAAGAGAGCGAAGGTATGTATTGACACTCTAAGACTCTTACATTCGAGGAAGATAGTAGTCTTGTATTCGACAGAGTGGATCCCATACACATTTGGGTACTTCATTCGTCAATTCTGATTCCTCAGTCAGTGTGGTGCTTTTCAACGCATTGGCTCAGTACTCAGCGAGACAATCGAGGAGGAGGCCGATGTGACGCCCGGATCGTACGAAGACGACCTGACGTTGTTTGTGTCTCCGGAGAAACTAACGTCGTCAATTCAGTCGCAGCCTCAGCATCCGTCATTCCATTCATGATCTCCTTAGACGATCTGAGAACTTCTGAAAAGCTGTCCATGAGCGCCTCGTCATCTCACGGTTCTAGCAAGCCTGAATGACAGCACTCAAAATGATACATATAAGATGCACATCTCTGAGTACTCAAAACAGAGACGTTGCCACCTTTTAGATATCCGTATTGGTGATCCCTGGGAAGACAATACTTCTTGATCTTTACCGTCATGTCATTGCGACGTTTTCAATTATTGGAGCGAAAAAAAAAAAACCATTCAGATTTTATCCTTATGTTTTCGTTGAACGCCACGAGGGGAAAATAAATCATTAGAACATAAGAAAATATCGGCTTTCAACCTGTCTCCGAATACGTCGGTACAAAAAAAAAAAAAAAAAAAACCCTCCCTTATATAAACCTATGCAATTATCTTTACAGAAATTGTTTCCTTTGATATCCTTTTTGAGTACGATGATAATAATACCGGAGGGTATTCAACCTGTCGTCTTGTTGTGTGATGACATAACAGGGAGAGTGTTCTTTTTTATTTTTTTTTATTACAGAAAAACGTTAAAAATAAATGAAAGCCTTCTTATCTGTTGTTTAGATTTCCCGTCGAACCAGTAGTATCAAAAGGGAGTAAAAACAATATTCTTTTACAATAAATAATATTTTGAAGATGGTAAATTGAAATATCCCAGGCGCTACAGTTTGAAAAGCCTCCAAGTTCAGAGAGTATAAATACTAAAGAGGTTCTTAATGCTACACTCCTCCAAGGCTGGAAATGTAGTTCTCCATAAGGATTTGGTATTTCAAGATATTGTGTTGATTCGCTAAAGATGTATTGAATAAGGTTTAGAGGCATCTGTTGAGCTCGTGTTCGTACGGGAATGGTTAGTGGATACAGAAAAGAGAGCGAAGGTATGTATTGACACTCTAAGACTCTTACATTCGAGGAAGATAGTAGTCTTGTATTCGACAGAGTGGATCCCATACACATTTGGGTACTTCATTCGTCAATTCTGATTCCTCAGTCAGTGTGGTGCTTTTCAACGCATTGGCTCAGTACTCAGCGAGACAATCGAGGAGGAGGCCGATGTGACGCCCGGATCGTACGAAGACGACCTGACGTTGTTTGTATCACCAGAGAAACTAACGTCGTCAATTCAGTCGCAGCCTCAGCATCCGTCATTCCAACCATGATCTCCTTCGACGATCTGAGAACTTCTGAAAAGCTGTCCATCAGCGCCCCCGACTCCTCCTTCCGACTCACCACTTCCACGAGCAGCTTCGCCATGAACCACCAGGATAAGGGGTTGACTTAGGTCTGCCGAAACGGTGCCTCGTCATCTCACGGTTCTAGCAAGCCTGAATGACAGCACTCAAGATGATACATATAAGATACATATCACTCGTATTCGTTGAACTTTTGGGTCTCAGCAATGTTGTTTTGTTGGTAATTAATTTCTAATTTCTTGTCTCCCTTACAACTCTGCGTTCCTCTAGTTGGAGTCGTTGTTTTCGCAGCAACCCTTTTCCTCTTCTCTCTGTGCGATCCCCTTGTGTTGGATTAATGAGGAACGAACTGGCCTCCTTGCTTCCTGCAATACTTCTCTAGAAGTAGAGTTACTTCATGTGGAACTCAGAGTCCCTCATTAGTGGTATCCCGCGTTCATTTAAATAGAATGCCTTTATTAAATGATAGAAAAGTAAACCATGTTGAGGTGATCCCTTGCGTAAAGAATTATGGTATCTCTCTTTTCTTTCTTCGCTCATCACACGCTGATATTCTTCAGGTGGTTTCCAGACAAGTGGGAAGTTGACTCACAGCAGTTTCCTTCATTCTTGAATTGAAGTTACGTATCCTTTGAATTAATTCTTCATCACCAGAAACTCATCCAGTTTAAAAATAATGGCAACTGTCGATTCCCTGTCCTCTGTTTTGAGGAGCCATCAGAGGTTCATGGCGAAGCTGCTGGTGGAAGTGGTGAGTCGGAAGGAGGAGTCGGGGGCGCTGATGGACAGCTTTTCCGAAGTTCTCAGATCGTCGGAGAAGATCATGAATGGAATGACAGATGCTGAGGCTGCGACTGAATTGACGACGTACAAGGAAGTACACCGGGTGGCGAGGGAGAAGGAGTCGGCGAAGTTGGTGGAAGGAAGCTCGCGATTACTGGGAACCCTTTCCTTGCATCCTGACATGAAGTGTGCCGATATCGGGTTCGTTAAAGCTGATCTCAAGGGGGACGGGAAGTTGGAGTTGGTCGAAGATGACCTGAGGAATGTATTCTCGTCCACCTGCTTCCCTCGGATGCTGAACGAGGATGAGTATTTCAACACACTTCAAATTGGTTACTTGGGCATGGGTGAAACAGAAGAGGGTGTCCCAGCCCAACTCAGGAAGGAACTCTTCCTGCTGCTGGACTGGCCGAGACTCTCCCACTCGTCGAAGGAAGAAGTCAAATCCCAATTTGACAACACCTCATGGGGTGCTGAGATCCTCCGTGAGCTGGAAGATTCGAACAACTGGGGTACTGTGAAAAGAACATACAAATGGTCTGAACGTGTTGTGACTGCGGAGGAGTTGAGAACTTCACATCTTCGTACTGGAATTGACATTTTGTTCGCACAAAATCCCGACATGTTGTGTGTCTTCGATGCCTCAGAATATATCGACGATGAAGGCACCCTTTCTAGTGATTGTGTTAAGATGCTTCCGTCTTTCATCCGTCGGTTGTCATTCACCAACTGCAGCCGTTGCACTGAATTTGAAAAGCAGTTCCTGTCAGACAGTTGTGACTCGCTGACGTCAATCGATTTCACATCTTTTCACAACGTGACGGCCATCCCCAACAAGTTCTTGAGCAACTTGAAGTCTCTGACTCACGTGGATTTATCATCCTTTAGTGAAGTTACTAACATTGGCAATTACTTTATTAGCGACTGTGAATCCCTCACCTCCATCGATGTTTCTAGTTTGAAGAAATTGACTGCAATAGGAGATGGATTCTTAGATTATTCAAAATCCCTGACTAGCGTGGATTTGTCTTCCTTTGGTGAAGTTACGAGTATTGGCAATTACTTTATTAAAAACTGTGATTCCCTCACCTCCATCGATGTTTCTAGTTTGAAGAAACTGACTGCAATAGGAGATGGATTCTTAGATTATTCAAAATCCCTGACTAGCGTGGATTTGTCTTCCTTTGGTGAAGTTACGAGTATTGGCAATTACTTTATTAGTAACTGTGAGTCCCTCACCTCCATCGATGTTTCTAGTTTGAAGAAACTGACTGCAATAGGAGATGGATTCTTATGTAATTCAAAGTCCCTGACTAGCGTGGACTTGTCTTCCTTTGGTAAAGTTACGAGTATTGGCGATTACTTTATTAGTTACTGTGATTCCCTCACCTCCATCGATGTTTACGGTTTGACCAAGCTGACTACAATAGGAAGTAGATTCTTATATAAATCAAGGTCCCTGACTAGTGTGGACTTGTGTTCCATGATTGAAGTTACAAGCATTGGCAGTGACTTTATTAGTAACTGTGAGTTCCTCACCTCCATCGATGTTCCCGGTTTGAAAAAGCTGGCAGAAATGAGAGCTAGTAACTTATCCTATGAAATTTTGTTCACAGAAAGTCCCGACATGTTGTGTGTCTTAGATGCCTCAGAATATATCGACGATGAAGGCACCCTTTCTAGTGATTGTGTTGAGATGCTTCCGTCTTGCATCCGTCGGTTGTCATTCACCAACTGCAGCCGTTGCACTGAATTTGAAAAGCAGTTCCTGTCAGACAGTTGTGACTCGCTGACGTCAATCGATTTCACTTCTTTTCACAACGTGACGGCCATCCCCAACAAGTTCTTGAACAACTTGAAGTCTCTGACTCACGTGGATTTATCTTCCTTTAGTGAAGTTACTAACATTGGCAATAACTTCATTTATGGCTGCAGATCCCTCACCTCCATCGATGTTTCTAGTTTGAAGAAATTGACTGCAATAGGAGATGGATTCTTAGGTAAGTCAAAGTCCCTGACTAGCGTGGATTTGTCTTCCTTTGGTGAAGTTACGAGTATTGGCAATTACTTTATTTTTATCTGTGAGTCCCTCACCTCTATCGATGTTTCTAGTTTGAAGAAATTGACTGCAATAGGAGATGGATTCTTAGGTAATTCAAAGTCCCTGACTAGCGTGGATTTGTCTTCCTTTGGTGAAGTTACGAGTATTGGCAATTACTTTATTTTTATCTGTGAGTCCCTCACCTCTATCGATGTTTCTGGTTTGAAGAAACTGACTGCAATAGGAGATGGATTCTTAGTTTATTCAAAATCCCTGACTAGCGTGGATTTGTCATCCTTTGGTGAAGTTACTAACATTGGCAATAACTTCATTTATGGCTGCAGATCCCTCACCTCCATCGATGTTTCTAGTTTGAAGAAATTGACTGCAATAGGAGATGGATTCTTAGGTGATTCAATATCTCTGACTAGCGTGGACTTGTCATCCTTGAGTGAAGTAACGAGTATTGACGATCACTTTATTAGTGACTGTGAGTCCCTCACCTCCATCGATGTTTCCGGTTTAAAGAAGCTGACTAAAATAGGAAATGGATTCTTGAATTATTCAAAGTCTCTGACTAGCGTGGATTTGTCTTCCTTTGGTGAAGTTACGAGTGTTGGCAATGGCTTTATTGGTAACTGTGAATCCCTCACCTCTATCGATGTTTACGGTTTGACCAAGCTGACTACAATAGGAAGTAGATTCTTATATAAATCAAGGTCCCTGACTAGTGTGGACTTGTGTTCCATGATTGAAGTTACAAGCATTGGCAGTGACTTTATTAGTAACTGTGAGTTCCTCACCTCCATCGATGTTCCCGGTTTGAAAAAGCTGGCAGAAATGAGAGCTAGTAACTTATCCTATGAAATTTTGTTCACAGAAAGTCCCGACATGTTGTGTGTCTTAGATGCCTCAGAATATATCGACGATGAAGGCACCCTTTCTAGTGATTGTGTTGAGATGCTTCCGTCTTGCATCCGTCGGTTGTCATTCACCAACTGCAGCCGTTGCACTGCTTTTGAGCAAGAGTTCCTGTCAGACAGTTGTGACTCGCTGACGTCAATCGATTTCACTTCTTTTCACAACGTGACGGCCATCCCCAACAAGTTCTTGAACAGCTTGAAGTCTCTGACTCACGTGGATTTATCTCCCTTTAGTGAAGTTACGAGTATTGGCGATTCCTTTATTAGAAACAGTGAGTCCCTCACCTCTATCGATGTTTCCGGTTTGAGGAAACTGACTGTAATAGGAAATGGATTCTTAGGTAATTCAAAGTCCCTGACTAGCGTGGATTTGTCATCCTTTAGTAAAGTTAAGAGCATTGGTGGTGGCTTTATTGGAAACTGTGAGTCCCTCACCTTCATTGATGTTTCCGGTTTGAAGAAGCTGACTAAAATGGGAAATGGATTCTTGCAGAAGTCTAAGTCCCTGACTACCGTGGACTTGTCATCCTTTAGTGAAGTTACGAGTATTGGCGATTCCTTTATTAGAGACTGTGATTCCCTCACCTCCATCGATGTTTCCGGTTTGAAGAAACTGACTAAAATAGGAAATGGATTCTTGCAGAAGTCAAAGTCCCTGACTAGCGTGGATTTGTCATCCTTTAGTAAAGTTACGAGCGTTGGTGGTGGCTTTATTGGTAACTGTGAGTCCCTCACCTCTATTGATGTTTCCGGTTTGAAGAAGGTGACTTATTCTAGAATAGGAGGATATTTCTTAGTGAATGCGAGTCTGATAAAGAAAGACATCAGGGGATTAGAGGAGTGTAGTTTTGGGGTTAGAAAGAGAATTCACAAATTGAAGAATTTCTGATATATGAGATGACCACCTTCAGCCGTTGGTAAGTAATTAGTTCCCGTCACTGTACTCACTTGGGAAAGTAATTACTGTACTAATAAGAAATTCTCCCTTCGTCTTCCTCTTTTGTTCCTCAACAAAGAGCTTCATTGCCCTGCCTGCACTGTTGATCTCTTCTTATGGTCCGTGTTGAAGTATGTAATCGCCTTTGACACATTGGTGGCAGAGTTCACCATCTCACCAATGTTAAGCAACTCTTCCCTTGACCACTTCTCATAGCAGGGAGAAGTTTGTTGCTCTTTTATAATTACAGCATTCGAATTGTAAACACCGTGTTAGGAACTCCTTCAGATGCATTGATGACTTCCTTTACTGGACTGCTACCGTTCTACTCTCAGAGATCTTCTTCGGATGATTTCTGAGAGGCTCACATTTCTACGAGGAGCTCCTGACTGCGCACCAGAGCATTCAGATCGCGTCCTTTTTGCTCGGGAATTACTGAACAAGATCAAAGGCTGAATTATATTTTTGCATCCACACCTTTGTATGGAAGGAAATATAATTGACCCGAAAGATCAACTCCGTTGTCTGTTTTTCTCCGTGTTATTCTGTAGTTGTGTCGCTGAAACTAAACCAACCAACTTCTTACTTTTAGGTTACATTGGTCTCAGCGACTGCGAAAAAGTAACAACGTTTTGTGTTTGTTCGTAAAGAGTTTTCTGATTTCTGACTAACAGCGCCAAGCTTTATACAAGTGATTATTTAACTCTTATTATACCTCACCCCTCAGGAATTACTGAATAAGATCAAAGGCTCAGTTCTATTTTTTATGTAATTGATCTATGATTCATCTTCTAGTGAGTTGTGTAATTGTTTATTTACTTCAACAGCCAAGGACAGTACATAAAGGATAAGGATCCCTTCTCAGGGTCTCACGAATTGAAATTTCTGTAACGAGCCGTTATGAAGATGAACAAAGCTCCTCATGATAAACTTCAAGACTCGCAATACAGCCGTATCGATGGGGCAAGGTTTAATAGACAGGTTCGATTATTCTCTTTTTATTATTATAAAAAAAAACATGAACAAATAAAATAAAGAAAACCAACAGAAGAGAATATATATTACTCTAACACTGTCTGCTCGCGTGGACGGTGGGTTTAGGTAGTCATTTGTTCCAGGTTATTCTACGTCTCTTATCGTCTGTGAGAGTCTCACAGTTGCTGGTAGCGATATAACTGTTGAGCTTTTCCTGGCTTTTGGCTTCCTAGGCTTCGTAAATATATAAATAAATACTCGTATCTATTTCTGTATCAAATCACTTTGTTTCCGGTAATTTCATTTTTCGCTATTCAGTAAAATAATTTTCTTTTAGCTGATGACTCACAAAGCCTGAAAACAAAAAACAAAAAAACAAAGAAAAGGTGAAAGAACCAAGTAGTAAAGAGAGGTAAGCTTGACAAATTATTGTCAATGAAATGAGACGTATTTCAATAATAATAGAGAAACATTGAAAAAGAAAAAAAGAAAAAACAACGTCGAAAATAAGCAACATTCGTGTTTGCGAAAATAGAAAATAATGTTGCAAAAAACGCTTCATGGAAATTGAAAGAAAACTAGAAGTATGAATACTGGATTACGGTAGACAGTAATCAATAGATCAGATGTTAGACATGTCAAACAAGTGAATATGATTGGCAGACTGACTATATTCATACATAACTATCACACATCACTTCTAAAATATACCGACGTTGGGAAATTCATAAATTTGATTAATGACAACTTGTTGATTCAATGTAGTGATGTCCATCCCAATTCAGGACTAAATAATTAAAGAAATTATACCGACTTTAAAATAATATCAGTAAACACGATGTGAATGAATACGACAACTGAACTTCTACGTCTACTTGTTATTAATTATGAACTTGATGTGGTACTAATACAAAAGTCGTTTTTAACGAAAAATAAGAAAACATCCGGAAATTGAATATTATTATAATTCATAATAGGAAACACTTCCAACACAAATTGGTAAACCTATAAGAAGAGGAGGTCTACTATCTTATGTTCATGACAAATTTGTTTTCAAATAGGTATTCAACTTCTTCCTTCGACGAGAAGGAGAGTCTCGGCCAGTCCAGCAGGAAGAGTTCCTTCTTGAGTTGGGCTGGGACACCATCCTCTGAAGTAGTCAGGCACAAGTAACCAATTCGAAGTGTGTCGAAATACTCATCCTCGTTCAGCAACCGAGGGAAGCAGGTGGACGAGAATACACTCCTCAGGTCATCTTCGATCTGCCTCGTCTTCTCACGGTTCTAGCAAGCCTGAATGACAGCACTCAAAATGATACATATAAGATACACATCACTCGTATCGGTTGAACTTTTGGGTCTCAGCAATGTTTTGTTGGTAATTAATTTCTAATTTCTTGTCTCCCTTACAACTCTGCGTTCCTCTAGTTGGAGTCGTTGTTTTCGCAGCGACCCTTTTCCTCTTCTCTCTGTGCGATCCCCTTGTGTTGGATTAATGAGGAACGAACTGGCGTCCTTGCTTCCTGCAATACTTCTCTGGAAGTAGAGTTACTTCATGTGGAACTCAGAGTCCCTCATTGGTGGTATCCCGCGTTCATTTAAATGGAATGCCTTTATTAAATGATAGAAAAGTAAACCATGTTGAGGTGATCCCTTGCGTAAAGAATTATAGTATCTCTCTTTCTTTCTTCGCTCATCACGCGCTTACATATTCTTCAGGTGGTTTCCAGACAAGTGGGAAGTTGACTCACAGCAGTTTCCTTCATTCTTGAATTGAAGTTACGTATCCTTTGAATTAATTCTTCATCACCAGAAACTCATCCAGTTTAAAAAATGGCAACTATCGATTCCCTGTCCTCTGTTTTGAGGAGCCATCAGAGGTTCATGGCGAAGCTGCTAGTGGAAGTGGTGCGTCGGAAGGAGGAGTCGGGGGCGCTGATGGACAGCTTTTCCGAAGTTCTCAGATCGTCGGAGGAGATCATGGTTGGAATGACGGATGCTGAGGCTGCGACTGAATTGACGACGTACAAGGAAGTACACCGGGTGGCGAGGGAGAAGGAGTCGGCGAAGTTGGTGGAAGGAAGCTCGCGATTACTGGGAACCCTTTCCTTGCATCCTGACATGAAGTGTGCCGATATCGGGTTCGTTAAAGCTGATCTCAAGGGGGACGGGAAGTTGGAGTTGGTCGAAGATGACCTGAGGAATGTATTCTCGTCCACCTGCTTCCCTCGGCTGCTGAACGAGGATGAGTATTTCAACACACTTCAAATTGGTTACTTGGGCATGGGTGAAACAGAAGAGGGTGTCCCAGCCCAACTCAGGAAGGAACTCTTCCTGCTGCTGGACTGGCCGAGACTCTCCCACTCGTCGAAGGAAGAAGTCAAATCCCAATTTGACAACACCTCATGGGGTGCTGAGATTCTCCGTGAGCTGGAAGATTCGAACAACTGGGGTACTGTGAAAAGAACATACAAATGGCCTGAACGTGTTGTGACTGCAGATGAGTTGAGAACTTCACATAGTCGTACTGGAATTGACATTTTGTTCGCACAAAATCCTGACATGTTGTGTGTCTTCGATGCCTCAGAATATATCGACGATGAAGGCACCCTTTCTAGTGATTGTGTTAAGATGCTTCCGTCTTGCATCCGTCGGTTGTCATTCACCAACTGCAGCCGTTGCATCGCATTTGAAAAGCAGTTCCTGTCTGGCAGTTGTGACTCGCTGACGTCAATCGATTTCACATCTTTTCACAACGTGACGGCCATCCCCAACAAGTTCTTGAATAACATGAAGTCTCTGACTCACGTGGATTTATCATCCTTGAGTGAAGTTACGATCATTGGCTATGACTTTATTAATGACTGCAGGTCTCTCACCTCCATCGATGTTTCTGGTTTGAAGAAACTGACTGTGATAGGAGATGGATTTTTATGTTATTTAGAGTCCCTGACTAGCGTGGACCTGTCTTCCTTGAATGAAGTTACGAGAATTTGCGATGACTTTATTAAAAACTGTGAATCCCTCACCTCCATCGATGTTTCCGGTTTGAAGAAACTGACTAAAATAGGAATTGGATTCTTGCAGAAGTCAAAGTCCCTGACTAGCGTGGACTTGTTATCCTTTAGTAAAGTTACGAGCGTTGGAGGTGGCTTTATTAGTTACTGTGAGTCCCTCACCTCCATCGATGTTTCCGGTTTGAAGAAACTAACTACAATAGGAAATGGATTTTTATGTAATTCAGGGTCCCTGACTAGCGTAGAATTTTGTTCCTCTGGTGAAGTAACGATCGTTGGCGATGACTTTATTGGTAACTGTGAATCCCTCACCTCCATCGATGTATCTGGTTTGACAAAGCTGACAACAATAGGAAGTAGATTCTTATATAAATCAAGGTCCCTGACAAGTGTGGACTTGAGTTCCATGATTGAAGTTAGAAGCATTGGCAGTGGCTTTGTTAGTAACTGTGAGTTCCTCACCTCCATCGATGTTTCCGGTTTGAAAAAACTGGCAGAAATGAGAGCTAGTAGCTTATCCTATAAAATTTTGTTCACAGAAAGTCCCGACATGTTGTGTGTCTTCGATGCCTCAGAATATATCGACGATGAAGGCACCCTTTCTAGTGATTGTGTTGAGATGCTTCCGTCTTTCATCCGTCGGTTGTCATTCACCAACTGCAGCCGTTGCACTGAATTTGAAAAGCAGTTCCTGTCAGACAGTTGTGACTCGCTGACGTCAATCGATTTCACTTCTTTTCACAACGTGACGGCCATCCCCAACAAGTTCTTGAATAACTTGAAGTCTCTGACTCACGTGGATTTATCTTCCTTTAGTGAAGTTACGAGTATTGGCGATTCCTTTATTAGAAACTGTAAGTCCCTCGCCTCCATCGATGTTTCCGGTTTGAAGAAACTGACTGTGATAGGAGATGGATTCTTGAATTATTCAAAGTCTCTGACTAGCATGGATTTATCTTCCTTGAGTGAAGTAACGATCGTTGGCGATGACTTTATTGGCGGCTGTGAATCCCTCACCTCCATCGATGTTTCTGGTTTGAAGAAACTGACTACAATAGGAGATAGATTCTTGTATAATTCAAAGTCCCTGACTCACGTTGATTTATCTTCGTTGAGTGAAGTAACGAGCATTGACGATTACTTTATTAGTAACTGTGAGTCCCTCACCTCCATCGATGTTTCCGGTTTGAAGAAACTGACTGTGATAGGAGATGGATTCTTGAATTATTCAAAGTCTCTGACTAGCATGGATTTATCTTCCTTGAGTGAAGTAACGAGCATTGACGATTACTTTATTAGTTACTGTGAGTCCCTCACCTCCATCGATGTTTCTGGTTTGAAGAAACTGACTACAATAGGAGATGGATTCTTGCATAATTTAAAGTCCCTGACTAGTGTGGACTTGCGTTCCTTTAGTGAGGTAACGATCGTTGGCGATGACTTTTTGTGCGGCTGTGAATCTCTCACCTCCATCGATGTTTCTGGTTTGAAGAAACTGACTACAATAGGACTTAGATTCTTATATATTTCAAAGTCCCTGACTAGTGTGGACTTGCGTTCCTTTAGTGAAGTTACGATCGTTGGCGATTACTTTTTTTGCGGCTGTGAATCCCTCACCTCCATCGATGTTTCTGGTTTGAAGAAACTGACTACAATAGGAGATGGATTCTTGCATAATTTAAAGTCCCTGACTAGTGTGGACTTGCGTTCCTTTAGTGAGGTAACGATCGTTGGCGATGACTTTTTGTGCGGCTGTGAATCTCTCACCTCCATCGATGTTTCTGGTTTGAAGAAACTGACTACAATAGGACTTAGATTCTTATATATTTCAAAGTCCCTGACTAGTGTGGACTTGCGTTCCTTTAGTGAGGTAACGATCGTTGGCGATGACTTTTTTTGCAACTGTGAATCCCTCACCTCCATCGATGTTTCTGTTTTGAAGAAACTGACTAAAATAGGAGATGGATTCTTATATAATTCAAAGTCTCTGACTAGCGTGGATTTGTCTTCCTTGCATGAAGTTACAAGCATTGGCAGTGACTTTTTTAGTAACTGTGAGTCCCTCACCTCCATCGATGTTTCCGGTTTAAAAAAGCTGGCAGAAATGAGAACTAGATTCTTATCGTATGAAATTTTGTTCACAGAAAATCCCGACATGTTGTGTGTCTTCGATGCCTCAGAATATATCGACGATGAAGGCACCCTTTCTAGTGATTGTGTTGAGATGCTTCCGTCTTGCATCCGTCGGTTGTCATTCACCAACTGCAGCCGTTGCACTGCATTTGAAAAGCAGTTCCTGTCAGACAGTTGTGACTCGCTGACGTCAATCGATTTCACTTCTTTTCACAACGTGACGGCCATCCCCAACGAGTTCTTGAGCAACTTGGAGTCTCTGACTCACGTGGATTTATCTTCCTTTAGTGAAGTTACGAGTATTGGCGATTCCTTTATTAGTAACTGTGAGTCCCTCACCTCCATCGATGTTTCCGGTTTTCAGAAACTGACTGGAATAGGATTTGGATTCTTGAATTATTCAAAGTCTCTGACTAGCGTGGACTTGTCATCCTTGAGTGAAGTAACGAGTATTGACGATCACTTTATTAGTGACTGTGAGTCCCTCACCTCCATCGATGTTTCCGGTTTAAAGAAGCTGACTAAAATAGGAAATGGATTCTTGAATTATTCAAAGTCTCTGACTAGCGTGGATTTGTCTTCCTTTGGTGAAGTTACGAGTGTTGGCAATGGCTTTATTGGTAACTGTGAATCCCTCACCTCCATCGATGTTTCCTATTTGAAGAATCTGACTACATTAAGAAGAGATTTCTTAAAGGCCGCAAACCTAAGGTACTAAGGAATATGTTGAGAGATTAAAGGAATGCAGTGATAAATAAAGAAAGAAAATATCTTTGTGGTAGTTCTTTTATTCAGACTATTAGTTTGTTTTGGGCTATTTTTGTGGAGCTTTTTTTGAAGTTTTGAAAACCCCGCAGGAAAATTATTGTGCTTTCAACTGAGGGTGAACGATCCTCGGTACTGTTCCGGATGTATGGGCATATGGCACATATAGTCGTACATATATAATGATGTCGTGAGATAGATTCTTGAATTATCCAAATTCCCTGACTCGGGAATGACCAACAAGTTCTGTTGTTGTTCGGCCTCCGATCCGCCTACTGGCAGAATTTCAAGATGCTTAGGTTGCCATACTTAATTCCAGGAATGAATGGAACTTTCTGCTGACAATATGTGTATGCAAATAGGATTATTTTTTTTACTTCTGTTCAAACAGTTAACCCAAGCTGATGACCATCGAGGTAAAGAGTTTTGTGTACTCTCAAAGAAGTGTTATAATACAATTATATTAAACAATTATCTCTTTTATTATTATTACAAAACAGTCCTACTAGCATTATGGAAAGTACGACCGCGGGAGTGATCAGCACTCTCATTTCAGTTATTAGCGTTGTTTTTCGATCTATATTTTGGTGGGGAGATCGCTTCGGAGCTCTTAACGCCTCTGGTGTGTTGTTGATTACATTTTTAGTAGTACACGCTGCGGGGAACAGTTTAATATTTTTTGGACATGAAAAATTTAATATTTATGGACATCAGGCTGCGAGTAATCCTGCATTAATAATTATAGAATGGTACTTGCTGATAGCTCTGTTGTGGCATGTGGGTGCAGCGATGTTTATATTGGTTAAGACTAAGAAATATCGTTTAATTGGAAGAGACGTTAGATACACAGCGATGTTTGGATCAGGTTGCATCATGATCGTTTTTATATACCAGCATTTGATGGAGATGAGATTTGGAAACTCAGTGACTACGCAATACGATTCATTACCTGAAGTACCCATTCGCAATTTGTATTTGGTACAAAAAGGTGTTCTCGCATCTGTTGGTCGCACATTATTTTACATTGTGTCCGTATTATTAGTTGGAATTCATTTATTATTTGGTTGGAAAGTTGCGGTTACCCGACCGTCAATGTCAATCCCACAAGTACATCGACCTATTGCAATATTATTAGGAAATCTTTTACTTTTTGTTATAATTTCAATTTTTATTGCTGCTACTGTGTGCACTCACCTTGATTTTGTATAAACAGTTGTTCCATACGTCTTTCTTTGATGAAAAAAGGATAGTATTTCTACCCTTTTTTTCAAGCTTGTTATTCTCAAAAAAAAAAAAAAAAAAAAGAGAAAAGCATCTGGAAGGAAAATTCTTCGATTTTTTCTACACCCATTTTTTTTTTTTTTGTCTTGTCAATTTGACTCAAGAAAAATAAAATAAATAAATAAATAAATTTTTTCAACTAAACAACGGAAAAACGTTGCGATAATACAACTAATCACGTAGTGAGTCTTCTACACTGCATATATGGTAAACTGAGAACAAAAAATATTTTCTTTTTTTAAATTGAGAATCAATAATTTCTTTAATTTCTAAAGAAGGAGAAAAAAAACAAAACACACACAAAAAAAATGATGAACAAGAACCTCAGATGAGCGACACAGAAGGAATCACTGAAGAACCAAATCCGAATGAGTCCAAAGAGCAAATTCTGCAGAAAGATGATGTAAAAAGTGATGTGGAAAAAGTATCTCAGGAGGAAGTTGAAGAAGAAGAAGAAGAAGAAGAGGAACCCACAGATGAAGAGTTTTTAAGCAAAGAATTATACGTAGATTTCAGAACGTTATTTCACACCATGGATGCTGATGGTTCTGAAGAAATTGGATTACGAGAACTAACCAAATCTCTTGATGAAGTTAAACAGTTTTCAGATATGTTTGGAGTTACTCTGCAGACTGATGCGAAGTGTTTTAAAAAGATTGATAAAGATAGGACGGGATTGATTTCACCGTTTGAGCTGCTCAGGGTTCTGTTGCCGAACATTCCACAACACAAAATCAAATCTGCGATGCAAAAGTATGAAAAAATTTGGAAAAATGCCTTGGAGATAATAAAATCTGACGAAGCAGATCAGCAACAATCTGAACAACAATCTCAAACTGAAGAAGATATTGAAGTTGATTCTCAAGCGTCAAGTGCGGGTCCTGATTTCTTACCGAAAGATCTCTACATAGAATTCAGAGAAATCCTTTACAGTATTGGAACAACAAGATCTAACGAACTGAGGCTTAAATCACTTTGTGATTCTAAAACAGAAGTATCTCAGCTATCAGATCTTTTCGGAGTTCAGCTTCAGACTGATATCAAAAGTTTAAAAAAGATCGACAAAGACCGGACTGGTCTCATCTCACCGTTCGAGTTATTGAGGGAGTTCTTACCAGGAATACAACAGCATTTGATTAAATCAGCGATGAAAAAGTATGAACCAGCTTGGAATTCTCACAAAAAAGAATTAATTGCCGCGGCTGAAGAAGAGGAAGAAGAAGAAGAAGAAGACAACGACAACACAGATGCAGATGAATCTCAAAATGATAATTCAAATCCACTCAATCAGCTCTTAGTTGTTGATGTCGATGTTTATTTATATTGTAAACAAGCATTCGAGACTATGGATGAAGACAGAAGCGGTGAAATAGGAATTAGAGAAATTTCTCACTACGTTCGTCAACACGGATCTCCCTTTACTGGAAATATTGATTGGAAACTACTGGACAGAGACCGCAACGGATATTGTTCTTATGAAGAATTCTTGAGAGCATCGTACCCAACTGAACCAACTTGGAAGATTAAAAAAGACTTAATGGTGTTGTACGAAACACATGGTAAACCAGAAACGATCACAACCAATAAGAAAACTGTTTTAAATCAAACACGTCTCAGAAAATCAAAGACTCCGGAACCCATCATACTGAGTCAACTCAGTGGAGGCCTTCAAGTAATAAAGGCAACCTCGTATGACAGGAGAATTAAGCAATTGGAACATAGGCTTGCTACGGCAGAGAGGGAGCAGCGTGCGTTTGAAAAGGCGAGGAGGCCATTAAGAAATCCGTTATCAGAGGCTCAACAGTTAAGTCTAAATAACAAACTTTATTATTATCAATTGGAGAGGTTGCAAGAAGCTGAGAAAGTTAGGAATGAAAAACTGTGTGACGAATTGCATCCATCTCAATTACGATGGTTTAACCACGATAAGTTGTCGACTGATAAAGTCGCAATCCTAAACACTCGTTTGTATGATGATCCAGTCGTTGCTCGTGTTGAAAAACGACAACAGTTAGATAGTATTTTACAAGAACCTCTCAGTCCTCAAAAAGTAATTGACTCCGAAGAACTTGTCATATCTGTCGGACGCTTATACACCTCAGACATCGCAAATCGCAAGGAAAGGAGAGAAATCCTTTCCAAAACACTCTGCGGATCGGGTCCAACTCCCCGTGTTTCATCTCCAGAGGCCTGCCTATTATCTTCAAAGAGACTTTATACCGAGGGTATTGAGAGAAAGAATAAAAAAATTCAGCTACTACGAAAGAAATACATACTCGATGCTCAGTTACCCGTTGTTAAGTTAAAAAGAGATCAACAAGCAAAGATGATAGGAAGATTAGCTGGAATTTGAGTGAAAAAAATTACAAAACAAAAAAAAAAAAAGAAGAAAAAAGAAAATATTTTTTTATTTATGGAGGTCTGACATTCTTGTGGACTTCCTACTCTCACTTTTTTTTTTTTTTTTTTTTTTTTTTTTTTCTCCCTTTCCCTTTCTTCTCGATTTATCATTTATTCTCTCAACAAGGAGCATGAGTCTCACAGAGTATGACGTTTTAGCGAAAGTAGGAAACAAAATCCTAACAGCCATAACAGCGGGTGCGGATCTCAAAGCGGGATGCGTACGCCACTGTATTCATAAGATGGCAGCAGAACATGCAATTGTAGAATCCGCTTTTGAATTCGTAACCGGTGTCACTTCACCTGATAACTGGACTACACCAAAAGATACAATTCTAAACAACCTCGTTTCTGGTGTCGACCTCGTCGTTATTTCTGTTTTAAAATTTCAATTGAGACAACTCCGCTATGGAGAGTTTAAAAGCAAAGATGATCTCAGCAAAGAAATAAATCAAATAACAGGAATTGAAAAACCGCTACACATGAATCTTGTTTTTCCATGGTGTGAAATGTCATCATCTGGAACTATGAAAGCAACATACGGTTTAAGTGATAGCAGTGAAGTTCATTCACTGTCAATTCCACAGAGAATAGTTCAGATAGATGATGGTAGTGATGCGGGATGGACTCTATTCACCGAAGCTACTTTAAAAGCAAAAGGAGTGTCCTACGATACATCGTGCATGATGAGTCACGGATTCAAGTTTGTTACAGCTACTCCGTTTGGAGACCATTCAGCGGTATTCGCTGGTAGACCTCCTCAGTATTTTGGATCAACCATCCATTCTGGATTTGAGAATAGATCAATTGAAGTAAAAGGATTGAATAGAGTTAAAAGGTTCTTCTCAATGGGTTCGAATGAACAAAAATGTTCAAACGCTATTGAAGAAGGCATTCAAGATTTTATCATAAAGTATAGCAAAAAATCTGAAGAGAAATTGAGATCACAACCACGTGAGTTGATCTTCTCATATGCAGAAGCAGTTTGCAGGTGTTGCATTACATTGTTATTTCCTGATGTCTCCAAAAGAAAGGGAGATCAGCTTTCAGAGGCTGTATTCATGTCAGAGATCCCTTCGAACCTTCAAAAAAAGTTCTCCCTTCCAAACGATTCACTTCTTAATAAAAATATTATTAAAGTTTGCATTGCTTCACTTTGCTCACATAAATGCTCTACGATTGATGAATCGATTTACGTGAGAGGATCTGAAGTTCTGGATTTCTCACATCCTGTTTTTAATTTTGTTATAAAGTGTTTAGGAATTCACCCTATTAACACAAACTTATTGACAATGCAAATAAGTGAAAGTAACGAGTCGGATTTCAGAATGTCTGATTTTGCTGATGTTTGTGAAAAAAATGCTGCCACTCACACTGACACTTCTACTAACACTTTCTACAAAATCCGAGACGAAGATAAGCTTTACGAATTTATAAGCAATCGTTCACCTGGGGGTCATTCCATTGCGGAAGTGTTCCCTGATGTCATTCCGTTTTGCTTTAGCCTTGTGACGAGACCTGATAGTCGAGACTATAGATTGCCTGGATGTACTGCCATCTGTGACTATAATGAAAAAGTTGAATTTCCAAAAGAGATAAACGAAACGTTAGTAATATGTATACAACAGATACTAAGTTCTTGGGGTTGTGAACACAATAAAATGTTTGTATTGCCTGGTCGGGATAATCACATGGTCTCATTTCCTGATTTTCCGATTAACAAGAATCGAGTTCCCAAAATGATCCAGGCGATTCAAGATACTCTAACCACTCAGGGAATAGCTTCTGAGTCTTTCTTTGACAAGAGATACGAGCCTGTCATCAAGGAAGCAACGTCACTAATGCCTTATCATGAGGTTAGAGGCTTCACTGGTAGTACGCATTTTGCTTTTTGGTCGCATATTTTTGTAATTCTTCCGGGAGATGATTTCGTTGAAGCTCCGTCTGGTGTTGAGCTGCTTCGGGAGACTTCCAGAAGACGGTATTTCGATATTACATTAGATGGTGAATTTCCCTCATTCGTAGACAGAATTGAAAATTCAACACCTTAGACATTCCTGTGGAGCACTCTTATGTGAAAAATGGTCTTAACTTTTTTTTTTATTTTTTTTTTATACAGATATTTTAAAACAATGAAGGTATTTTGCACTGTTGTTCTTGCAATGTTGTATGGGTCGTCAGCCCAACAAGATGGTCAGGATTCAGAATACGGGATGTCATTCACTAAAGAAGAAATGGCGTTCATAATGAAAGAGATTGACGATGGTGACGTATGTTTTTTTTGAGTTGGTATTGTTGACAAAAAATATAAAAAAAAAATAAAATAAAAAATAACAAAAACCACAGAGTCTGTTGTCTGCCAGTGAAATTGTTACGTGGATGAAAGATGACATTGCGAAAAAGATACATATGATGGATGACGATGAGAAAAAGGAATTATCGAACATTGGAGATGAGGAGTTTCTTCTCTCAGCAAACGAAATGATTGCCGAGGGAGACAAGAACTCCGACAACCATTTATCTGAAGAAGAATTTTGGACAATTATGACCACGGGTGATGAAGGAGACATGGACCCTGACATCGAACTCGGAGATGAGAACTAAACATTTAACTCACGACAGCAATTCATGTCTACGCATGCAATCGCTGCTTTTTTTTTGTTTTGTTCCCCTCAAAAGTCCTTTTGATTATTTTTCAACGCTCGTAGTTTTTTGTCTGTTTTGATAACAAGAGATTATTCAAAAAAAACAAAAAAAAAAATTTTTTTTTTGGGGGGGGAAGGTGTCACGTGGAGGAAAAAAAAAAAGAGAGAAAATTTCAAAAAAAAAAAAAAAAAAAACCACCCCAAGCCATACAAGGGGATGATGTTGCGATTTAACCGTACGTAAAGATGTACTGCTTTTTTTTTTTTTTTTTTTTTTTTGTTCTTTTTTTGGATATTTAGTTATTCCGTATAAAGAAATAAAAAAATATTTGAAAGCCACTCGTATGTTGTTTTTACACCCCCCCATTTTTTAAGTAAACATGTATGGTGAATTGCGTTATTATTATTGTATTAATTTTAACCCAGAGGCAAATTATTAATGATATTTACACAGGGGGGGGGAATACGACCAGACAACTTAATGATAGGACTGATGAGGAGAATCATGAAGTTTTGAACGGATCTCGTACTCTTACCACTCACCTGGTTTCAGGGACTTTTCCCCTCTTTTTCACAACAGTTTTTGTGAAAAAAGTCTGGAAAATGATACCGTGTAATGTAACAGGTTTTTTCTGATAATTATTTCTTTTTAACTTAACAGGAATTGTACCATCAAATCAATGTGATGAGTTCACCTCTCAACAGTACTGGATATGGAAAGAAGAAGACCTTATCATCTCTGGCAACACCAATAGGAAGTCGGAGATTACGAACTGAATTAGATCAATTTGGGGATTCAACTGACATCTCTGAAGATATTGAAATAACTCACAAGAGTTTTGTGAGGAAGACTGGAAATGACAGCATGCTGTTAAATAAACTTTCAGGAGGACGTTCCGACAGTCCTCACCTGAAGTCTAAAAATTCATTCATGTGTCCAATTGGTAACAGAGATGACACAATAAGATCCCTTTCAAGATCGAATTTAAAATCATTTGCCAATAAAAAAGAAGAAGACCGAAAGACACGTGCAGAAGAATCAGCCCGAAAACACAAAGACGCAAGAGATAGAGCAGAAGCACACAGAAATGAACAAATTGAAATGTTGGAAACACAAGCAAAACTTCAACAAGATAAACGTGACAAGGTTGGGAATGAACGAGTTGAGAAAAAAAAAGAAGTTCCTCTACTTCGAACTGGGTTATGGCTTCAAGCAATGTGCGCGATCACACCCCTAAATGGATTAGTCAGAGCATACCGTGAAAACAATGCAACTGCTACCCTGAGAATACTACTGCTACCGACAATATTAGTTTGGTTAAATAAAAGACGTTGTAGTAAGAGATTAGCAGCTCTACTGAGCAATAGAAGTAACGACTTAGAACGGCCAACACCCGATACCTTAAAAAAACTTGAATTTTTCGATGGATGGCAACGACACATGCTCGAGACGGTATCACGAGAGCTGATCCCCCAATGCTACTCTGCTGGTGACTATATCTGTCGTGAGGGTGATGCTGGGGATCGAATGTTTATTTTTGGAAGTGGTGCCGTTGATATTTACGTTCGAAGCGCGACAGTTCCAACCAAGTCAAGATCCATTGATAATTCAATAAAATTAGCAACTATTTCACCCGACAACGATCGTTCATATTTCGGAGAATTCACAGTCCTATGCAACGAACCACGTTCAGCTACATGCTATTGTCCGGAAGATTGTAACCTGTGGACATTAGATAGACAAACAGTTTCAAAAATCGTATCATTATTGCGACCTCGGGTTTTACAAAAATTAATTCAACGAACAGATGTCAGACGAGCTCTTAACATGGAAAAATTGTATCCTCTGCAACCGAGTCAACTTCGAAATGGAAATAAAATTTTTAAATCTTGGGAGACGACACAATTAAAATCATTATGCAAACACTTCACTCCATTAGTACTAAGAGCAGGAAGGACAATAATACAACAAGGTGATCAAGGTGATGCTTTGTATTTTGTATTAACTGGATCGTTGACTGTCACGAAAAAACAAGTCATTGATGACAATGACAGTAATACTTCCTCAGATGGATTCTCTAGTGATGAATCACAGGGTAGTACGTCGTCGTTTTCTAGCTTCCGATCTCAAAATCGTTTGGCAAGTCCGACATCGCCGTCTCGTAACATAAGTTCATTTAATAATAAGAAAAAGAATAATACTCCTGTGAGGATTAAATCACAAAATGAAAGAAAATGTTCATCGAATTCTGGTGGTTTGATTAGATGTGAAAGTGCGGAAACAGTCGTAACGTCAGAATCATCTGATATCGATGGTGATCCTGATTCCAAAATCGTGGCAATACTCGAAGCTGGAGACGTATTTGGACAAGTTAGCATCATATTTTCTGAACCACGCTGTGCCACTGTAACCTGTCGGAGTAATTGCGAACTTTGGAAATTAGAACGACATTCTGTAATGGACTTTCTCATGGCTGATCCGCAACTGTTCATCGAATGTAAAGAAATAACAAACACCGCCAGAGCTCAGTGGCTTCCCTCTTGCTCTGTTAGCTATTTGAACTCACCTTTGTTAGCTTCTGTGAATTTACCAAAGTCTTTTTATAAACAACTTGTTGCGTGGTTGACACCATTGGTGGTAGACATGACTTCAATTGTTATTCAGAGTGGTTCTGATAATGTTCGGATGATTTGTCTTACTCGGGGAACTATTGTTGATCCGAAAACTCAAAATAAAATAACAGCACCAGCGGTGATAGGTCTACCTGAAGTCTTAACAGGTCAACCCTATTGGGCTGTAACGTACAAAGCAGTTACGATGTGTGAGATGTGGTGTGCTACACCTCAGGTCTTACTTAGTCAAATTAAGCAGTCTGGATATCTACATGTCGTTGACAACGAAGCATTCCATGATAAACTACTTGCTACTTGTTTCTTGATGCATAAACCGTATACTCCGTTGGAGGTTAATATTCCTGAGCGGGATCCTTGTTCTCCTTGCTCTCCTTGTTCTCCTGTAAAAAGTTTTTCAAGTCACAATTCCAGACTATCAATGTCATCATCGTCGAGGGTAATTCCGAGTCGGATTAGAAGTCCAACATCACCACTTCGAATGCAACAACGGACGTTATCAATCTCCTCAAACAGCAGCAGATCATCAAAACGAGGAAGTTATCGAGTCGTTAGAAGAGTTGTTCCAACTACTTGAGATGATCTCTTTTATTTACACTTTTAGTTAGACTTCGGTCTTTTACAAGATCGGTTTTATTTTTTCCGCTCTTTTTTTTTTTTTTTCGTCCCCGCATTTGCACTATTTTTTTCTCTCTTTTTTTTCATGTAACATGTTAGGCAACACACGTAAACCTCCTTTAGCTTTTATCAGTTTACGTTTGGTTCACAGGGGGGGGATTTTTTTCTTTGATACAAACGAACAGAAAAAAAAAACATATCAACAAGTGTTTCATTACTATTGTCTGGTTTATAAAGCCAATTTTTTTTTTTTTTTTTTTCCTTTTTGGTTATTTTTCGTCAGCATTGATAAAGTTGATATGTGTCTTTATTAATACTGACTATGGGTGGATCGCTTGAGCAATCATCCATTTTCGGGACCGGTTCATTCAGCAGGTGAGTTGTTACACACATAATCAGATGAGGGCTTCCATGGCCACCGTCCTGATGAGCGACAACTCTCGTCGGCAGTCCAGATTTTCGATAAAGTCAAAAAAATCATTTTTATTATTATGAATAAGTCATCATCAGCATGCAGACTCAGCACATTACTCCGATTTCCAGCTGGTGTTTCCACCTCGCTGTTGGTTTTGTGTGTGGAGGTCAACTACTTCTATTTTTCCCCTTTCTTTTTCTGTTTAGCTCCCGTTGCTGGTATTTTTTTTCCGCTTCGAAAAGAAATTTATTTTCTCTCTAGTGACTTGTGAGTGTTAAACTATTTATTTTTAATATCAGGTTATCGCCCCTTCCCCTTTAAAACGTAAATGATATGCCACATGATTCTAAACCGAAAGATCGAATAGAATATGACAACGGAATGTGTCTTCCAATAAAATATAAAATGAAATCTCAAATTCCAAAAGGTGTCATCGCTACTGATGAGTTGACGGGAACAGATATAATGATAACGAGGTTTGAGAATATTCTTGAAGACAAACAAGCGTTAGAGTCGTGTGTCACTGGCATGATGTTACTTCAGCATTTTAGTGAAGCAAAAGGCATTGAAGATCTTGTTGATATCTTTACTAATCAAGATGGTCAAAGGCTCGATGTTTACTTCTCAACAACCCTAATGAAAACAAATCTCCATAATATTATAAAGTCACCTCAAGAGCTTTCTGTTGATCATTTTATTTATTTAACGTACCTGTTGGTAAGAACACTAAAGTACGCACACAGTGCTGGTGGATTCCCTGGTTCAGTTGAACCCCAAACTGTTTGGGTCAATCAGAACTGTGATATTCTTCTGACAACTTGTTCCATAGCATCGGTTGGTCGGAACTATAAATCCCCAGAAATAGTTTTTAGAAATTCAAAAACTGTTGGAAAAATATCATCGGCTGTAGACATGTGGAGTGTAGGTTTGATTCTGGGCGAGCTACTACTGAGAGCTCCGCTTTTCACTCAAAAAAGTGATTCAAAACGTGTCATTGAATTCGCAGAGCTTCTCGGAGCACCAACGGAAGATGATTTATTAGCACTTGGGTTTTCACAACAGCCGCATTATCTACAGGCGGCTTTAGAGCTCTTTGATGGGTTAAGTCTCGACCATTCTTTGAATGAAAAGTTTCCTACAGCTCCTCCGATGGCTGTCGATTTATTATCAAAAGTGTTGTTGTTTAATCCTCTTAAAAGATTAACTCCGACTGAAGCTCTTCAGCATCCGTTCTTTGAGACACTTCATTTTGAAGAGGATGAACCTATCTGTGAGAGATTCTCTTGGTGTTTATCAAAATCAGCAACTGTTTTAGAAATAAAGGAATTGTTGTGGGAGCAGATTAGAAAAATTAGAATGAAATCAGCTGCCAGCTGTTTAGTTTGACGGACACTACAGAAAGCATTCGTGTCCTTTATTTCAACTGAAAAAAGACGGAAAACTTCGTCTTACTGCTGACTCATTACGGGGGTCTCTTTATCTCATGTTTTTCTTTTGTTGTTTCTTTTTTCTTTCTAAAAAAGAAGAAAAATTGTGCGTAAGCCGAGTTTCTTTTTTTCAATTACTGTGCTACTCGGTGTTTGCACTCGTTTGTCTCGTTACTAATTCAGGTTTTGAGCTGCCGTATGCAGCGCCTGCTTGAAAGTTTTTTGGGCAACTTACGCTTCACTACCATCACTACAATTTGAGGTTTTTTTTTTTTTTTTTTTAAAAAAAAGTATAAAAAGGGGAATATTCCTTCTCCCTTTTTTTTTTTTTTAAAAAAAATTCTTTTTATAATAAAAGTTTGTCTGCGTGTCTTCTCGTTTCATGAGTGTGACAGAAAGTGATCCTCTCAGGGATTGGGTTCGACATAATGTCGTAGTATTTGGGGACTCACAGATAGTTAACCGTTCCGCCCTGTTGTGTCTATCCATCCGGTACTCGTTTGTATGTCAGACTCGCTAACTAAACTATCTAGTATTATTTTGTGAAACTACGTATTCCACAACTGTTTTATGGAACAGCAGAACAATTGTGTTTTTTTTTCCCCCTTCTTTTTTTTTTTTTTTTACAATAAAAACTCATATTCCTACTCTGATGATAGCCTTTTCAAAGACTCGATTCTGTTTTTTTTTTCTTTTTTTAATATCTACAGGGCCTGTCCTATTTTTTTCCCCTGCTTACAAACATTCAAATCCACCCCCCTTGCTGATCACTTCTCTACTCTCAATAAAATAGTTGACGTTTGGTGAAACAGAAAAAGGGACGTGTCTCACTTATTGCCTCATAACATCCGACTGTAAGATCTGTTAGCAATTTATATGTCTGGGCAATAAATCGATTGCCGTATACACCATAGACGATTAAAAAAAAAATAATAAACTACTATTTTTTTTTGTTGTTGTTACTGCTTGAAAAGTCATGGATGATCTGTTTTTCTTTCTCTCTTTTCCTGCTTGTGTTTTTGGAGGTCAAAAAAAAAAAAAAAAAAAAAAAAAAACATTAAGTTCGAGAGACAAGTATTTGAAATTTGTTTATCTATTCCAGTTAAATTGAACGAGTACCGTCTCTTCGTGTTTTTATTAGAGCCTTTTGTGTTCAATTTCTTTTTTTTTTTTTTTTTTTTGTGACAAAAAAAAATTCATAATTATGGAACCTTATGAAAAAGAAAGGAAAAGACCTCTAATCCGAATACAACGGTGTCTGGAAACCGCCAAACTCTGTGCAAAAAAAAAAAAAAAAAAAAAAAAAGGTGCATTTTGTGACTATTAAAAATACGTTTTGCATTTGTTTTACCTCAATTTTCTTTCACTTGAATTAAAAAAAAAAAATTGTGCCACAGCAATTCAAAGAAATTGCTGGCATTTCATTGTTTTCTTAACCCATTTTTTTTTACTGTGACACGCACGCTCCTTGTCGTTGTTTTTTTTTTTTTTTTTTCTTTTTTTTGTATTTAACAAAGTATTGTAAGAACGAAAAAAGAATGTTAGGCAGCACACGTAAACCTCCTTTAGCTTTTTATCAGTTTAAGTCGGTTCACGGGGGTTTCGTGTCACAAACAATTTTTTGACTTCGTCTTACCTTTCTATTCGGTAGCATAAAAACTACACTTTAATTTTTTGTAAATATGTTATTGTTGTGTTGGTTTTTGAATAGTGGGGTGTTAAGTGTTTTATTGTTGTATTTTTTTTTTTTTTTTTTTTTGAAAAAAAATATACCTTTCATGGTGTGAATAATTCATTGTGCAAGTCTTAATACCCGAAAATTGAGAAGAGATTTTCTGTGTCGGCGGCAGTTCGCTGCTATAACAGGTGGCCAGTACTTATTTCCCCTGCTCTTTTCTCTCTTTTTCAGCAGACATTTTTTGATCTGAGCTGTTGTGAACAATTACAACGGTTTTCTTTCCTCCTTGTTTCTACTTCTTTATTTTTAATCTACCGTTCGGGAAGGTTTGTTCACCATAACCTCCGACACCTTCATCTTTATGTCTTTTTTCTAATTTATTATCTTTAAAAAAAAAGTAGGGAAAAAAAACAAAAAAATCGAAAAAAAAAAAAAAATTAATTTTGGGGATCTGGAAGATTTTCGTAACGTGCTAATTATAGTTATGGTGCTTCGAAAGAGACCAACTTAATGTGGTCACCGAATCCCCATGTTCGACAGCACGATCAAAATTGTTGGATCCTTTATATTTAAACACACGCAGTAGCAAAGTTACTCTTCCACTTCCTTCACCACGCGCCCTTGATTTTTTATCTCAGGCAGACGTGTGATTGAAATGAGGAGGAATTTTTTTTTTATAATTTTTATTTTTTTTGTGTTCCTTTCGAAAATGCTATTGCTGCCGAAGGCTTTCAATAAGAAATCCCTTGGAGAAGTAATGCACATCAATCCCTTTTTTTTTCTTTCTTTTTTTTTTCTTCCTTTCCTTCTCTCTCGAGAGCTGCTAGAATACTACACCACTACACTATAATATTAAATCACTCACCCATAGAGAGGGCTGGTGTTTAAGATTAAAAGTCAGAGGAACCTTTTATCCTCAGCATCGTTAATCTTTTACTTTTTTTTACCCTTTTTGACAAGTTTGTGATTATTTTTTATTTTATTATTTTTTTTTTTTTTTTTTTGTATGCAGTTCTCTGCTTCTGTTAATCTGTACGATGCGCTCCTTAGTTCGCTGTATCAGCGATGCTCAGTAGGCAATATTGTAGACTTCCTTATCTATCTATCTAGTTAGCAGAACAATGTGTTTTTGTAACTTTTCTTGTTTTTTTTTTTTAATATAATAAACTCAAATTCTATCTAATTAGATGCTTTAGTAAATTCTTATTCTTATTCTCTATTTTTTTTTATTCTCACTTTTTCTATACTAAAATTAATAATACTATCTAGTTGGTCAGTTGACTGAAGTGGCTGAGGCCTTCTTCGTTTTTTTTTTTTTTGCACCGACGAAGTCAGAGAAAAAACTATTTCTATTTACCTGTGCCGCCAGTAAAACTAGCTGTGATCAATTATCTTTTAAAGCATAAATAACGGTATTGTATGTAGCACTCTCACCGTCTAGCTGGATTATGTTTTATCAAATAAAAAAAAAAAAGCAAAAAAAATTATGTGTGAGGCTAGTTTCTCTGTGAGTCAAATACATAGTTCTTTTTACCTTTTTTTTTTTTTTTTTTTTTCTTCTTCTCCCCAATTTATTTATTTACTTGATTTTTTTTTTGAAGTGTGTGTAAAAGAAAATACTAATTTTGTTAATCTGTAACGAGCTGCAGGGTATGCACCCCCCGAAATCCCTATATTCGACGGACAGTAAGTATGGGATTTTTATCAACCCCAACTGTTAGTTTCTTTTCATTGCGACCCAGATTTAGCTGGTTTCAAATTGCTTTATTTAATCATAGTATCAAGTTACCCCCTCTCATTTCGACATTACATTTATCCTAATGTAATGTCCTCTACGTGTTATACAGCTTTAGTCAACTGTACCATAATTCTGGTGCAATACAGATATTTATATTTCTTCATAAATATGTTCAAAACGTTTCAAAACCCCCTGTTGTCAAAGATTGTCGAAGGAATTGTTGTTCCTTTGAGCGTTAAGAATGCAATATCAAATCTATCTTCTTATTGACATTCTGTGATGGGAACTAATGACTATGATGGTGGTAGATGAACTCTCATGCGTTAGTTCCTTAAGTAGAGGGAAAAAAAAAAAAAAAAAGGGAAAACCCCTAATTCCACAAAAATAGTTTGCGAAATCGCCAACTCATCACAAAAATTTTAACCGCTCGAAACAACCCAACATGACGGGAAAATCTTCAGGCATACAAGTGGAGTCACACAATTGTGGCTAGTTTTCATAAGGGAGGCAACAAAACGTTAATTGCAATCTCTGAATCGGTTCCATCACCAAGCTTCGTCGACATGGGTAAAGATGCGTACCTTGTAATCAACATGGAAACTAAAAGAGAAAAGCCGGTCAAATTGGGGCCGACCTTCAACCCGGGCAAGGGTCCAGTTATATCTGGTGATCTGAAGCGACACTGTGCTGAAGAACCAACCGATACTACTAAAACGACTGATGTGGAAATGGATAATTCAAACTGACTTGACAAACGAACACCGTCAACTTCAAATCCTAAAAATGACTCACATCATAGTAAAGTTCTGGTGAAGCCGACTACTGTAACAGCACCGACTATCTCTCAAACTGAAAAAGAACTGACCCGAAGTTTATTACTGCTGGCAGGCGACGTTGAACGCAACCCTGGACCTGAAAATTCGTTACTCTCAGTGTTGAGCTGGAACTGTAGATCGATAAGTCAGAAGGGGTCTTATATTCAAAGACTCCTTTCTCACTACTCGCCGGATGTACTGTGCTTACAGGAAACCTGGTCGAAGGAACACATTTCGCACCCTGGCTATTATACATATAGGAAGGACAGAAATACAAAAGGTGGTGGCATTATAATAATGGCAAAGAGATGCTTCTCACAAGGAATCAGTGATGAAGAATTGTTTTCGAGAACAAGCGGTATCGAAGCTATGATGCTGAATGTTGGTGGTGTCAATGTCATTAACGTTTACGCTCCCCCTGGGTGTATCATTAGAGAAGATGATCTTCCGATCACAACGAAGTCTATTATTGCGGGCGACTTCAACGCACACAACCTCGTCTGGTCTACCAGGACAACCAAATCTGGTAAAGAATTATTTAATTGGGCGGATCGCAATGACGTTCTCGTAGCAAACAGACCTGGTCAAATAACTCGGCCCAAACACGACATTCCTGGCGGTGGTACCTCACCTGACGTTATATTCTTCAAAGGATCAATTGTATTAGAAGAATTTTCAATCATAAATGAAGACAGTAAACATAACTCGGATCATCGACCGCTACTCGCTATCTTCGACACAATGGCTCACCTCTCTCAAGCAACAGTTGGAGCAAGGAAACGAACTGTCTGGGATTTCAAATCTACAAACTGGAGTGCTTTCAGACAGCAACTTGATAGAAGAATTGATAGGGCTAAGTTCTCGGATGATGCCACTGGTAATGTTGGATTATTAAATAACATAATACATGAAGTAGCTGCGAGGAACGTGCGGAGGAGAATCTTATTTAAGGGCAAGCGCCGACGTAAGTGGAAGATCTCTTCACCGGAATCTCTAAAATCAAAAGGCAGTCACCTGAAAGACCAACTGAAGAAGGGGAACAACTTTAACTTCGCCTTCAAGAAGATTAAAGAACTCCAACAGGACGCTGGTAAGGACATCAGCGTATCAAATATATCTGAGAACGATCTACCTGCAGCATTTCTGGACCTCTTTGTGGCCGATGGGGATGCTGCTAAACTCGAAGCCCCTTCATTGAAGAAAGAAGACTTGGAATTGGACATCTGTTGTGACTTCACAGATACCGAGATATCAGCAGCAATTAAAAACCTGAAGCCTCGCAAAGCAGCAGGCCCTGACGGTATTCACAACGAAATGCTTAAGAACTTATCTCAGAAGGCAGTTGACTGTTTATTAAAGGTGATCAATTCTTCGTGGAGATCCTCCAATGTTCCATATCTTTGGAAACAGGGGTTAATCAAACCGATGTTCAAGTCGGGCAAACCGCGGAACGATATTAAAAGCTACAGACCAATCACACTCACTTCGGTTGTTGGCAAACTGGCTGAGAGGTTGGTGTACGACAGGCTCATGCATTGGCTTACCGAAAACTCAGCACTCAGTCCGACTCAAGCTGGCTTCAGACGGGGCAGAAATACCTGCGAACAAATCACAATTCTGGTGGACGCCATGGTAAACAACCACACGAAGGGGAGGAGGTCAGTCTTCTTGTCATTCGATTTCACAGCAGCCTTCGATAGGATTAACCATCGAATTTTACTTTCAAAACTACAAAGAATGGGCATCCCAACCTTCATCGTTCGATGGATAACGGACTTTCTAACCAATAGGAAGGTCAGAGTTGATGCAAATGGACATTTCAGTAAGTTTCGTACGCTGTCAAAAGGAGTGCCTCAAGGATCAATCTTAGGCCCACTACTCTATTTAATATATGTTGACGATCTGTGTAAGATTCTCTCACAAGAGAAGGAAACGACTTTGACCGCACTGTATGCAGACGACACCGCTTGTGCAGTATTTGGCTCGACCATGGACGAAGCAATCTCAAACGCTCAACGAATACTTGACATCGTTGACAAGTGGTGCCGTGATAATGACATGGCACTTTCAGTCTCCAAGACTTGCGCTCTGAAAATGGATATTCAATCGAAAGAAGTAACCCTGACTGATACTAGCGACCGCGAACTCTTATTCTCAAAATCACTGGAAGTACGTTCGTTAGATATTGACTATTTTGATCTAGACAGCGTGATCAACACGACGACGACAAGGCCCACTTTACTGAGTGGTGAAACGATCCTCGAAGTAGAGGGGAAACCCATCAGGACTCAACAAGAATTAGAAGATTTACTGATGTTGAACATCCACGACGAGATGAATGTCAAAGCGAAAATTAAAATTGCCTTCCTACTGCCGATCACGGACTCAGTGAAATATCTGGGTGTTTACATTGATAACAGGCTCAGGTTTGATAAACAGTTAGAGAAAATACACGACGAACTGAAGAAAGGGATCTCCCTTCTGCAGTGCCTCCAGCCATATGAATTGGACTACAAGACCCTAAAGATGGTTAAAAACTTGTACGTGACAGCGAGGATTTCCTATGCACTGGACAGCTTTGGTTGGTTGCTCAACCAGCATAAAACGGATGCTATCGACTTCGAGATGAGAAAAATAGCGAGACTCGTAACAGGATGCAGCAGATGTACTCCGAGGGAGTTGCTCCTTTGGGAAGCCGACATCTTACCGTTTAAAAGACAAATCGAAAAGCAGACTAAAATTGCCTATTTCAGGTACAAAGCCATGACCTGGGTGCCGGACACCAACTCACTCGCATCGCCTCGAAGCTTCTGGGGTGGCCTCATTCCCCGTTCTGAAGGTCAACTAGAAAGTGTGGGGATCGTTCAACCTGACTCTATCAAACCTTGGATTGCTTCGGACAATGTTCAAATCAGCAACAGCTGCGGTTTTACAAAATCCCCTGATCCCGCAGTGGACAGGGAGAAATTCCTTACCTACAACGCGACACTTCCTCCGGTGGACATGGTGATCAACTGTGACGGTTCATACTCTTCGAATGCGTCAGGCGCGGCTCTCATTGCTAGGTCACGAGACGGAAAGAAACGTGCTCATGCGACCAGATTAGTGCGTGCGGATTGCAGCTACAGAACTGAGCAACATGCCTTGAAAAATGCGGCAAACTACTTAAACTGGAAGGTACAGAAAGACGGGCTAACTAAGTCAGTCAGAATCTATACCGACTCAAAATCATTGTTGGACGAGTTGAAGGGTGGCAGGTGTAAACAGAGAAACACCAGATCCCTCGGCATCCTCGAGAACCTACGGAACTGCGGTATGAAAGTACATCTTCAATTCATCCCTTCTCACATGGGGATAGAAGCACACGACGAAGTTGATGAACTTGCTAAGAAATCGGCTCACAACAGATACCTCCCTCAAATCCCAATCCGAGGATCCTTCTTCTATCACAAATCCCGAGTGAGGAGGGTGATCACGAAGGACATTTGGAACAGAATTGGTTACACTTGCTATAAAAACACCGTCAAAGGTGCCGCGATAAAATATCCTCCCGACATGAAAAGGAGCGATGAAATCAGAATTGCGAATTTTAGAACGGGGTGTCATCCACTGATGCAAAACTGGCGGAAAGCCATCATATGTCCATTCTGCCATAGCGCTCCATCCAACCAACTCCACCTACTCGTAGGCTGTCCATCACAGAAACTCGATGCAGCCAGATATGAAATCCTTGGCTTTTCTACATTGACAGGCAAATGGGACCGATCAAGTGATCTAATCCTCATCAACGGCATTCCTGCCAGTCTTGGCTCAATCTTTGCCACCAGCTGGCTTCCTTCAGTAGCGATGTTGATCAGGTGGATGGAACAAGCATCCAACCTGAGACTTTGGAATTGTGTAGGTGACACGTAGTCGCCATTTAAGTGTTTTATCAATATTTAGTATTTTCATCATTATCAATCATCTCCTGGTTGGGTAACTGCACATCACCTTCGGTGTTGTCGCAGTGTCTCTTCCAACACTCCTGTCTCCTTTTTCTCCTATTCTCCTTATAAATTTCTCTTGAGGGCAGGCCTTCGGGCTGTTCAAGTGGTCTTTGACCACCGCTCTAGTTATATGCTCGATTCTTTGTTTTTCCTTATCGATGGTAGGAATGGTAACCGAATTAGCTTCGTGTGTCCAATTTCAAGGACGCGTGACCATTTATTTTTTCCCGTTGCCGCTCTTCTTACGTCCTCAGGCGGAGCCTACCTATGTTTCCCGTGTTTTCCAATTTGTCAGACTTAAACCAAAAGAAAGTATAAAAGAAAGACAAAACAAAGAAGTGAAAAGAACAAAAACAAAGAGTCTGGAAGCACAGACGAGTGTAACCAAAAAAAAAAAAAAAACTTCAGAATTTTCGGAGCTCCGGTGGTTTATTGGTTATGACCGCCGAATCATGACCCGGAGGTCTCGGGTTCGAACCCCGTGACATCCTTTTTTCTCTTTTTCGTAATGACGGAAAATGTGACCAAAACATAGTCAAAGGGCGGATTGATCACCCACTGGTCGAGTTGAGACATATTCCCGTTGCAATAAATCACCAAGACCCCTCCCGTGTGATCGATCACTTTAAAATGTTACTGTGCAGTTCACCAGTGAGACTAAGACCTCCAACCAAAATTCACCAGACTTCAAGCAGCATTCCAAATTAGGTAATTTTTGTCAGACACATTCGAACCATCGAGAACAGAAATTCTCACGTTAGTAAAAGCCTGACCTTTAGAAATGTGGCTTAACGATCCTCATCATTGATGTAGGTTTCGTGACTTAGAAGCCGCAATGTGGCCCTCCTCCCAGCCAAACTCCCCACCTGACTGGTGTCTCCAAACGAGGGGTCGAGCCGAAGCCCGTTTGTCGCTGGAATCGGAAAAGCTACGAGTCCGAAACCCTAACCTCCGAAGAGGCAGCTGCCGTTCCCCCATCATTGGATAAGTAAAGCGACGATAAGAGTAGTGGTATTTCATTGTTGGTAAACCTCCCACCTATAACTACACCCGACTAGAGTCAAACTCAACAGGGTCTTCTTTCCCCGCTGACAGTTTCAAGTCCGTTCCCTTGACTGCTGTTCGCCAGATAGTAGGTAGGGACAGAAGGAATCTCATTAGTCCATTCATGCGCATCTTTGATTAGAAGACGAGGCATTTGGCTACCTTAAGAGAGTCATCAGTTGCAAATTTGTTTTTTCAAGTTGGACTTTGTACGGAACAGGCGGGCTTTTATTAGGGGCTCCCCCCTTGGGGGGGTTGGGGGGGCTTGCGTCCCGCCAAGAATTTGGCGGACGCAAGCCACCCTTGCACTCTTCCCGCTTGGTAGGCTAAAAAACAAAAAACCCGCCGCAAGCCAAATTTTTGGGTCAAGTTCGAGTCCTGGTGGACAACTTTTTTTTGTAGGGAGTTGGCGATTTCGCAAACTATTTTTGTTGAATTAGAGGTTTTCCCAAAAAAAAAAAAAAAAACTCACTGACTCACCCCACATCATATTATTAGCTCTTTCCTCTTCTGTTTTTTTTTTTCTGTTTTTTTGTACCGGATGCCCCAAATCGCTTAGTGGAATTTTTTTATTCCTATTTTTTTTTTAAATTATTACGTCTTTATTGATTATATTTCAACTTAGTGATGGCAGCTGCTCTCAATGGGTAAAGATATCTGGAAAAAAAAAAATTAAAAAAAAAAAAAAACCAATCAGCATTTCAAATTGTTTTTTTTGTTCTGTTCTGTTTTTTTTTCCTCTTTTACTTTGACAAAAATTAGCGTTATATCAGCTGTCTCTAACACTGTCTGCTTGCGCGGGCGGTAGTCACTGGTGAGCTTTTCCCCTGATTTTGATTTCCTAGGCTTTAAAAAAAAAAAAAGAAAATTAACCTCTTCGTGGGTCTCAATTCATCTTTTTTTTTTTTTTTTTGGTTCGAAGTCTCCAACACTAAACGTTCTCATTCAAGCTTCTGCTTAATTCTGCTCGTCATAGATTATTGTTGTTTACTATCTCTCCTCCTCCTTCTTTTTTATATTTTAATAAAAGAAACAAAAGTAACTACACTCCAGTCCTGCAAACTGGAGTGCTTCAGTCACAATAGATGATTGACTTACTTTTACACCATACTGATGAGAGAGAATAGAGGTAAGATGTATATGGAGACAAACAAACAACATCAGGTGGCTACCCTTGTTTACTTCCTGGGGTACTCGACTAAAACGGTTAGGCGAAGTCTCTGTGTGAAAATATTAATAATAATAACATTTTTTTTCACGCTGTGGCTCCATTCCAAAGATATAGGCAGGTGTGGTCGCTGGCCCACTTATTATTTTTTTTTCCATTAAATTGACATTTTATTTTAATAAAAACAAAAGAGAAGACAAAATGGGTACGCAGCATCACATGAAAAGTTATTTTTTGACTACATAAAAATATACTGCTTTGTCCAAGAGTTTTTTTTTTTTTTTTTTTGGCCTTTCCCTGACTTCGATAAATAAAAAATAATATTAAATTCTTTTCTATTATGTTTGTTACTTTGAGGCTATTTCAATAAAAATAAAGAAAAAGAAAAAGAGGGAAAAAAAAAAAAAAAAAAGGAAACAAAACAGAATAATTTCATCATTTGTCTTTTTCACCCTTTTTTCCCCCATATTTGTTCAGTCTTGTGGCTGTTCATAACTTACTCTTTGTTTCGGCGGTTGATAGACACATAGAGTTTGATTTTTTTTTTTTTTTTTTTTAATCCACACCTTTGTATGGAAGGAAATATAATTGACCCGATAGATCACAGTTCACAATTCCGTCGTCTGTTTTGCCCTTCCGTGTTTTTTTTTTCTTTCCCTTTTCTTCTAGTTGCGTCGCTGAAACTCGACTTCTTTACTTTTAGGTTAAATCGGTCTCAGCGACTGCGACAAAGCAAAAAAAAAAAAAAAAAAAAAAAAACGTTTTGTGTGTGTTCGTAAAGGGTTTTTTAGCCTTATACAAGTGATTCTTTAACCGTTATTATACCTCACCTTCCTCAGGAATTATTGAACAAAGATTTAAAAGCTCAATTATGTTTTCTGACAATACATCCAAAAACTGCCTCTCCCCCAGCATTTGCTTTTTTTTTTTTTTCAATAGCAAGTGGGGGGGGGGGGTTCCCAGGGGAGTTTTCTTTTTTTTAAATTCTGATTCCACTGATGTTGGACATATAAAAAAAAAAAAAAAAAAAAACGAAACCATAAAAAAGTTTATTATTATGAATTTTAGTTAGATGGTTAACTTCTCTTTAATACACTTCCTTTCCTTCTTTTTTTTTTGTTTGTTTTTTTTGTTTTAATTGCCTTTAATTAGCAACTTACCAACAACAACCAATTAAAAAAAGTTTTTTTTTGGTAAAATTTTATTATATGCCTTACTCAGATTAGTGGGGAACCGCAACACAAAAAGCTTTATCTGTTTTCTGTCTCTGCCGTGTAGTTTTTTTATTTAATTTTAATTTTTTTTTTTTTTGACATTCTTTTATCTCTCTAATGTGGCGTGTTCTCCCTCTCTTTGACGAAAATTGGCGTTA
Source organism: Flectonema sp. DT1601 (assembly GCA_964019425.1). NCBI lineage: Eukaryota > Euglenozoa > Diplonemea > Diplonemida > Diplonemidae > Flectonema > Flectonema sp. DT1601. The sequence goes on from OZ025785.1 coordinate 637,734, forward strand.
TCAGCCGTCTCTAACACTGTCTGCTCGCGTGGACGGTGGGTTTAGGTAGTCATTTGTTCCAGGTTATTCTACGTCTCTTATCGTCTGTGAGAGTCTCACGGTTGCTGGTAGCGATATAACTGTTACCCTGTTGAGCTTTTCCTGGCTTTTGGCTTCCTGGGCTTCGTAAATAAATAAATAAATAAAAAAAAATGTCATAAATTAATCAGCAGTAAGAAGACGGCATCACTGTTTTTTTCTTAAAGCGTTTTTGTTGTTGTGCTCGTTTTTCATCTTTTATAGTTCTGATCGGCATTTGGTTAGTCATGTGCAGGTATGGGAAAAAAAAAAAAAAAAAAAACTTATTACTCCCTTTTTTTACTTGAAAAAGCATTTTTTTTTTGAGTGCGAGAGAGGTCTCCTCGTATTTGCGATGTTCTCATCAAATTACCGCTGCTAATGTTTGTTATTAGCAGGTATTTTTTTCCCCCCCCTTTTTTAAACTTTGGGGGAGGGGGAGTCAATTTATCTCTCTTATTTTTACCTGTATCTAGATGCAATACTGTCTTCGGAAACTTCGTCTGTCGCTGTGAGTTACACCTCTCCTCAGAATACTCGAACTTATCAGCAAATGTTAAATTTATTATTTAATTTTTTTTTTTTTTTTTTTAAATTAAAATTCCCGGGTTGAAAATAACTAATTACCTAAAAAACATAAAACACCGACCGGGGGCTTTTTTTTGTTATTGAACGCGCGTGAAATCATTTATCAGACACTAATCACCTGTAAAAAATCAATTTTTTCTTTTTTTTTCTCCTGTTTTTCACCGAACGAGAGTGTCGGAGAAATATTATTTATTTTCTGTCAAAAAAATTGCGTTCAATATTACTTTCTGCGACGCAATAAAAAATATGAAGTTTTCTTTGTATGATTTTAAGGGTAAAAAATAAATATTTTCCTTTCTTCTCCCTTCAGTGATGTTAAAATGCAACAAAAGGGTTTTTTCCTTGTCAGAATAAATATAATATCATTACACAACTACAATCATCTTTTTTTTCCCCTCAACACAGGAATTTCAGGGAGATTCCTGACATATGCTAATTGCGATGTTACTAACAACAGCGTTAACCCAAACCGATAGATGTGAGGTGCCTGTGATGGAATCCGTCATCGATGCTTGTGATGTTGTATGTTGTTACTCGAAGGGATGTGATTGTTATAACAAAACTCATAGTTCTGGACCAAACATGGACACGGCAAGATGGTGTGTGTGGAGTTTTTGTGTTATTGACGGAACTGATGGATGTGACAAACCCCAACATATTCAAGACACACTAAGACTAGCCATTGAGTGGCAACACATGTGTGATAAAAGCCTTCAAGCACATAACTGTGATGTCAGAAGCTATAGTAAGATGCACGACTGCCTATCTAAGGTACCTTGTTGGGTAGATCAGAGCTCACCTGATCACTGCAGCACTAGCTGTGTGAATCAAACTCGTAAATGCCAAGTAGATTCTGGTTGTGGTGGAAATGACACATACGAGGGTCAGTTAAACGCTTGTAAGGAAGAGTCCTACGCTGTTTGTGAACAAACATGTGGAGACTGTCTTACAAAATCATGTTCACAAGTTATAACCGCAGCTTCTGCAGCCGATCCAACCAACAGTGATGGTCTTTCTATGTCAAACGAAGTGCTCATTGCTATTATAGTTTCTTGTGTCTTCTGCGCCTTTTGTATTTTTTCAGCCATAATATTTTGGAAATGGCAGAGACTCACAAAACTTGTATTTCCAGCTGATAGTTTAGCAGAAACAGCTCGGTCAAAAGATGCTTTGATAAGCACACTAGGAGGAGTACCACAACACCCAAGCATTTCGTTAAAGCAACAATTCGACATCAAAGACACATGGCAACGAGGTAATCTCGTAGGCAGAGGTCAATACGGGACTGTCTACGTTGCGTTACTACCAGGAGGACACGTCCTTGCTGTGAAACAGTTAGACGCTGCGGACGTTATGAACGACCACGCCGCACGTTCACAATACATTCACGAGATAGAAGCTCTACAGAACATGACACATCCGTATATTGTGAAATATTTTGGAGCCTATTTGGATACAGAAACTCGGATGATTAATTTATTCATGGAGTACGTTGCAGGGGGATCTCTTGCTAGGTTTGTCAAGAGTCTTCCGTACTGCCTCGAAGAGGAAGCCGTAAAGGTTTATATTCGTCAGATTCTTGAGGCTTTGCAATACCTCCACAGTCATAATGTGATTCATAGGGACATCAAAGGTGATAATGTTTTAATTAACACCGAGGAAGGTACAGTTAAAATAACTGATTTCGGAAGCAGTCGTAAAATTCAACGTACATTACAAACAGCTGGTACTGGTGGAGCGACGTTAACAGGAACTCCTAATTGGATGGCTCCAGAAATGATTACGGCACAATTCTACAACGATATCCCTCACAAAGAAAAAATTGATGTCTGGAGTGTTGGATGCACTGCTGTTGAGTTATTATGTAAAGGAAAACCACCATGGCCAGTCTTTGACACACAATGGAGTGCTTTGTATTACATTGCAAATTCTAAAGAACTGATTCCCGACGGTATCCCTGACGACGTCTCATCTGACTGCCGACATGTCATAGAACAGTGCCTAATTAGAGATCCCGCTTCACGTATCTCTGTTCCAGAATTGTTAAGACACCCTTGGTTTAAGGGTTCATCTGAGAACTTTAAGTTCGATTCTGAGGCAATTCACATTAGCGACTTTGACCTCGACGGTATGATTTCTGAACTAAAAGAGAAAGAAGCTGCTGAGAAACTATGTGCTGGGGAAACAAACATAACGCGATATTTGCGATCTCGTTGTCAACCACTTGTTCAGTTTAAAGAAGGTGATGAGGAGGCTTGCGGAATGGAAAATATGGAAATGAAAGATGTTCAAAGTTGCGACGGAGAAAATGATGGCAATCAAGCGGTTTAGTATGTTACAATAACAGATCGATTCGTGTTTTCCCTTTTAAAAAAAAAAAAAAAAAAAAGTCAGTTTATTTTTTTATTTTCCTCCTGCTATAGTTGGTATTGTTGCTTTAAAAAAAAAAAAAATAATTAAACGAAATTGCGATCAAAAAAAAGTACGTGGACGTTGTTTTTTTATGTGGGTCATTATGATTATGATAGTCTCCCGACCCATTTCCCCCCTCCAAAAAAAAAAAAAAACTTTTCTTTTTTCTTTTTTTGTTCAGTAATTACAATTATTTCGTCTTCTTTCCTTACAGCCTTAAATATCTCATCTGCGTTTGGTGCAAAATTTGCGTAAAAAGCAAAAAAAAAAAAACTTTTTCATTTATATTTTTTTTTATTTCCCCCTTCAAAAATATCCTTTCCTAAAGCAAATCCGTCTCCATTTGCTTTTTATATATAGCTGCAGGAGAATGATAAGATCGCGTAGTTGGTCATTCACAAAGCAGAACTTTTGCAAGCTCGTGTTTTATAAAACCGACAACATTCACAGACGAGTGAATATTCCCCTTTTTTTTTAAAGTTTTTTTTTTTTTTTTTTAGTTTTGTTTTTTTCATTCTAATGAGAAAAAAAAATTTTTCTTTTACTGCTTTCTTTTTCTTTCCTACAAGTACCCCACCCCTTCTCGGAGAAAGATAGGGGCAGGGGGAGTAAATTAGCAAAAAAAAAAAAAAAAAAAAAAAACAGATAAATATAGGGTCTGGCAATTACGTGCAGTACTCTCTTCTCAGACTCAATCAAGAGAAAAAAAAAAAAAAAACAAAAAAAAAATTCTTTTATGTAAGGGTTTTTATCACTAAATACAGGTGCACCTCGTAACCTTTTTTTCTTCTTTTTTTTCTTCTTTTTATCTATTTTACCGACAAAAAAAAAAAAAAAAAATGAAGCTTTTTCTTTTTTTTTTTTTCCCCCGCTCAATTTATTTTATTTGTTTTCGTTCTTATTTTTTTTTGAGGTTGGGGGTGGGGGTTGCACAACGAAACCTTTTCATTGGGAGTAAAATTTTTTTCCACCACCGTTTTAGCGCGTATGGGATTTCTTTTTTATAATACCCCGACAGTTGGACCCTTTTTTTTTTTTTACTTTTTTTTTTTAACATGGCTATCAGGTAAATCCTACTTTTAGTTTTAGCCGGTTTTCAAGTTTGTATTTAATAGCGGACATGTCTCTTCTCGTCAGCTTCGCTGACTTTGATAAAACAATAAATAAATAAATAAACTAACTGAGAACTTGGGGTTATATTTCTCACAAAAGGTTTTTTTTTTTTATATATTATAAGCGAAACCTTTTTTTTTTTTTGAGATTGCAACCGTGTTTTGCTACTTCTGAAGGGAGTGGATCGGTTTTTTTTTTTATTTTTTTTATTCCCTTAAAAATCCCTCCCGCCGTATTGCTCAACGTTATGATGAGCTTAGTTGGAGAAGGAAAGCCATGTTGTTTTTTTTTTTTTTTTTTAAGGTTAGTTCTCTGTACACCACGTCACTTTTTTGTTGTGAATTTCTGAGGCTGTATTTTGCAATAGAAAAACAGTTACCTGAATAGTTATTTTGATGTATTTTAAAATCCAGTGTGTTTGTGTGTCCTCAAAGAAAGAGCTTCGTGGGGGGGAGGGAGGGAGGGAAACAAACCGTTATTGAGTGAGAGACTTTTTTTCCCTTCTTTTTTTTTTTTTTTTTTCCAGCTACTACTAGTGTCGTGTCTTAACTGCTTCCTCTGTGCGAAGAAAAACTTAAACGAATTTGTGCGTAGTACTTGCGCACGTAGTACTTGCACATCTTCCTGTTTGGTGTTCTTTCGCACCAGAGAAATGGGAAAGTTATGAACCCAACTTTCCTCATGTTGGTATTCCACTTGTGGGAGAGGAGAGGAGACTGATTCACCTTCTGCTCCTATTCTGCTGTTTTTTTTTTCTTCCTTTTTTTTTTTTTTTTTTTTTTTTTTTTTCCTCCCCACTTATGCATCTCAAACTGGATTTCTTAGTTGAAGTTACGTATGTTTTTTTTATCGGTTAAAAAGATGTTTTTCTTTGTGGGAAAAAAAAAAAAAAAAAAAAAAAAAATACTTTTTTTTCCTGTAAAAAAATTTTAGAGGGGGAGGTTACAGAAAACCCAGTATTAGCAAAGGTGATTACGATATTTAGTTTCTTTTTTTCTCGGATGGTCTTGTTGTCAGCATTAATCGGTAGGAATGTTTTTTTTTCTTAAGTGTTTGTGTTTGCGTTTACAATGCTTAAAAGCAAAAAAAAAAAAAAAAAAAAAAGGAAAGAAAACATTTTCTTCTGAAAAACAATGCGATGTACGTATCACTTAACCTGATCGGTGACTGTGGCTTCCATGAGGTTTTTTAATAATTACCTGCTTGATGTTTGTTCACACCAACCAACTAGTTGGCTATTTCCGCTGAATTCCCTTTTCCTAATCTCCGAAAGCTTCGCTTCTCAAAATACTAGTTTTTTTTTTTCTCTTCCTGTTTTCCTTGAGAATTAGTCGAGCGTGAGCTTGGTCTGTTTTTCTCGTGGTAACAGATAATCTACTCTATTTTTTTTTTTTTTTTTTTGCGTTTTTCCTTTTCTCACCTTATTACCATTTTTTTTTTTTTTTTTTTTTTTTTGTACCGACAACGTAGTCGGAGGAGGAACTATTCAGATTGAAAGCCGTTATTTCTTTTGGTCATGATTTATGTCCCCGTGCGACAGGATTCTGTCTGCGTTCAGTGAAATATAAGGCTAATCTGAATGTTTTTTTTTTAAAATTCTGAATCGACGTGTGACGTGAGTACATATTTTCGAATCCAGCGAAGGGAAAAAAAAAAAAAAAAAGATTTTTTTTTTAATACTTCGTTTTTTTCTTCTTTTTTTGATAGTTTTTCTCAGGTCAGGTCAGTCTTGGGAGCCACATACTTCCGGGTAAAGAAACACCTCTTCCCACCAGTGAGAGAGCTTCGCGAATGTGAAGCAGTGTACTGATAACTTGTAAGCTTTACCTGGAGTTTAAACTTCCTTGGCTACAATATAGTTGAGTCTCGTGCCATTTTTTTTTTTTTTTTTTGTGCACAAACAAAGAACCAAAAAATAACGAAAATGGAAAAAAAAAAAAAAAAGAAGAATTTTTTTTTTCCCCCCTTTTAGTTTTTTAAGCCAGGTTCAAGTCCCCTACTCATCCCTGCGCATCACCCTTAGTCACTGTATTTAAAACTAATGTTAAATTATCTTTATGTTTTAATGATACAACACATTTGTAATTTTTACAAAATCGAACATACAACCCCCACTCATCCAAATGACTAAAAAAAGCTGTGGGCTATAATTGCAACACTATCGTCTCGTTATCAGTTTTGTTTTTTTTCTATGAACGGTAATATGAAAAAGGTGATAAAAAAACCACAACTATTATTCTATTAGCTTTTTAGGTTAAACCGACACCCCCTTAGTCAAATGATGGTCCTTAGCCCAAGTTTACGTTTCTTGTTAGTGGGGGGGATCAATTCAGTTCTTGCTTTGTCTAGGTTTGGAGATAGCTGTATCACATATTCCAAACAGTTAACCTCTCTTATCTTTTTTAGGTTTTAGCCCAGCTTCAAAAAAGTTTGCTTTTTATATTTTTATAACAAATGTGAAAGGTTAAAACTTCCGAACTCATGAATGACTAAAAAGGCTGGTCTAGGCTACAATTACAACACGATCGTATCGTATCGGTCTTTTTTTCCCCCACCGTTTTCCCCCTACACCCTTGTTTTGTTTTTTTTTTTTTTTTCCCCGTGAACTGTATTGAATAAGTGAAATGAATATATGCTGCGACCACAACTGAGGTAAAAAAGTCTGCAGTAGTGACTGCGGTATTTTTTTTTTTTCCGGTTGCGCACAAACAAAAACAAAGTGTGAGAATTATTTAGTGAGGTGCCGATTCTTTTTTTTTTTTTTTTTTTTTTTGGGAAAAACTATAATTCCACATGCAAGTTTCCGAAATGGACAGCCACAAGAATTTCGAAACATTATTGGATTTTGGCTGTGAAAACGTACCAGATTTGTGTGGGTTTTCCACTGAAAAATGCTGGTTTTTTTTCTTCTGCTGTCTATTTTGGAAAATTTTGTGTTGAAATCCGACAGTAACATTTGCGAGAAATTAAGATTTTCCCTTTTTTTTTTCTTTTTTTTTCTCCCTTCTTTTTCGTTTGATTCAACTTGAATTTTTTTTGATATTATGAAAAGGAAAAAAAAATAAATATACAACAACCCTAAAGTATAGTAAGGAAATCAAACCTGATGGGTGAAGGGAAAAAAAAAAAAAAAAAAAGAAAAAACACTAGTGCTGGTACTTACGTTCTGATTGTTTCTTTTTTTTATTTTAAATTTTTTTTATATTATTGTAGTACCTCTTTTGTGATTGAAAGCTTGCATGAGATTATAAATAAAAGTGCGGCATACGTTGACTTCCTCGTCGTTATTTTCTGTTCCCTGCTTAGGCGTGAATTAATCGATTTTTTTTTTTTTTTTTTTTTTTTTTGTTCCCCTGAGCTCCTCCTCTGTTTTTTTGTTTGTTTTTTTTTGTTTTTTCTTTTTTTGGAGCTACCTTTTTCACCAGAATTTAATTACTTAGTACGTGAGCTGATTACATATGTTTTTTTATTTATTTATTTATTTTTTTATTTTACCGTTTTCACATTCGCAGTACACCATTCCCGCAATCCCCAATTCATTTGTTTGGTCAGTCTTTTTTCCCCGTCAGCTCTTCTTCTGTTTTCTTCTTCTTTTTTTTTCCTTCTCTGCCCGTTTTTTCTTTTTCTTTTCGTTGCAGTGCATAGCAAAAAAAAAACAATAACAAAAAAAAAAAAAAAAAAAAAAAAAAAAAGGGAATAAAAAAAGGAAACGAAAATATATAAAGAAAAGGGGTAGGTGTTCTTTACGAAAACAGGGTTGAAAAACCGTAATAAAAAAAAAAAAAAAGAAAAAAGAAAAAAACACCCTTTTCTGAAGACACGTTGAAAGAGTTTTTTTTTTTTTTCGTTTAACAGATACCACAATAGGAGTTATCAGCATATAATAATCGAATGTATCCTTGTCATTTGGCTCCCTTGGACTTCGTTTAAATTTATACTATAATTAATTCTCAAACTCACTCTCTCTCTCTCTCTCTCTCTTTTTTTTCTCTTTTTTTTCTCCATTTAATTTTTATGAACATCAAAAAAAAAAAAAAAAAAAAAAGCTATCCTATACCAATCCTAAGATTGGGTCTACTGACGTTACTTTTGCATCGTATCCATCTCATGCCGATGGTCTTTGGTTTGCTGTATCAGAGATGCTCAGTACGCGCTGTGGACTTCCTTATCAACTTATCCACCTATTCATTTCTAAGCAACTTCTATTTTAACGAGTTGTCTTGATGCCACTTTTGGGGGTGTAACAACAAAAAAAAAAAAATGCGAGCCAAGCTAATTTATATTTCCCTCCCGCGGCATGGGGGGGGGCCCCCTCTCGAATTCCCATATTCGACAGCATGTATGGGGATTTCATCGAAGCCTAATTGTTGGGGTCTTTTTTTTTTTTTTGACATAAAAAATAAATAAAATAACATGAAACCAACTAGGTTTCAAGTTGCTTTTATTTTTAAATTATAATCAAAGTAACTTACCTGCGGCCTTCTTATCTCGCAATCGTGCACTACGCTGCCGCTGATGGTTTTTTTTTTTTTTTCTTTGCTTTTGCGTTCAGTGTGTAGGGGTCTCTAACAAAAGTTTATTTAATTTACCCTCTCCCAAAATCTATTTTTTTTTAAAAATAAGTATTTAAACTATTTTTTTTTTTTTTTTTTTTTTTGACAAAAGTAATTAATAGGTGAAAAACTTACACTCTACCGTATTACATTGTGATCATTCTTATTTGAAAAACAGTTATATATATAAACTCGATTCCGTACTGAACTGAATGACAAAAAAAAAAAAAAAAAAAAAAAAAAGAACGGAAAAATGAGACATGTACGTAGATAAATTAAAAAAAGCATTGGCGAATTCAATATATCATCTGCGGAGGTGTTTACCTATACTGACATTCAACTGTTAGGTCAATAATAACAATTTATTTTTTAATTAACTTTGATACGGTCTACATTTCTTTTTTTTTTTTAATATTTTTTTTATATCACATCACTGCACTCAGGTTAAAACGTGAGCAACAACCCGTTTGTGCTGGAGTGCAAGTGGATCCTATCATTATTTCTTGCTTTTAGTCTTTAGTACGCCCTGCTTGAATTTTTTTTTTTTTTTTTTTAAAAATTGGGCGGAGGTTAAATAATCAACTGCCAGTGTAGTATGTTTTTTTTTTTTTTTTTTTTTTTTTTGAATTGGGGAAAAAAAAAAAAAAAACCGAGAGCAAAAGCAAAGCCCATGATATATTTTGCTTAAAAGTTTACGATCGTTTCTGAAGAAAATTCGTATTTCTATTTTATTAAAAAAACATTTTATCATGTTACAGCTCTCCCAAACTTTTCTTTTTATCTTGAATTTGGCACACTATTTTTGTAAACTCACCTTATAACCACAGTAGTGATGCTACGTACTAATTGCTGTAAAGAGGAAGGGGGGAGAGGGGGATTTTCCCCCCCTCTTCTTTTTGGAAGGTAAAAATCCCAAAACAACGCAAATAACAAAACGAAAGAAAAAAAATGATAATTAGAACAAAAACCCTCTTCATGAGGATGTGGATTTCTCCTTCGCACAAGGCGGCGCGGTGGTGACACTGTGCGCTTGCCAACTATAGTGGCAGAAAACAAACAACCAGGTCTCAGAGTAAACAAAAAAAAAAAAAAAAAAAAAAAAAAACAAAAGAAAATTGCGAAAAAAAAAAAAAAAAAAAACCCATAATTTTATGTTGAGTATGAATAAGTTACGTTTTCTCATTTGTTTCCCACTCCTCTCTGATTATTTTCTGTAGAACGATTGGCTTGTTGAAGCCAATCAACCTGCAGTGGGCAGCTACGTCTTTGGCAACAAAAAAAAAAAAAAAAGAAAATTACAAATAGGTCGTGTTCTTCATCCAGCCTTGGGATCCATCTACAGTTGGGTAGGACATCAGTTTTCCTCTCTGAGAATTTTAAAAAATCAATTTTTTTTTTTTTTGTAGCTGATTTTTCGTGCCCACTCCCACTCTTGCATATAGGTGGCATTCTCTCTTCTCCATACCCCCATACCCCTTTTCCCCTGTCCTCTCCCCCCACCGTCGTTTTATTTGTTCCGACGTTTTCTAATGTTTACCATTGTAGAGGCGAATTAAATATCATTTTTTAAAGTGTTTCACAGGTATCGTATGTGATGATGATAAAGAGCCTTCAGTGAAATAGTTGATATTTTTATATTTTCATCAGGCACACCACACACATATGGGTGGTCAAGGGTCAAAGGAAAAGTTTTCAGACAAACGAAAATATGCTGTATTCATAGCAGATGAGAATAAGATGCTTAGGTGCGCACCAGAATCGGGGACTCCGTATGTGACGGGGTGTCAGGTCATCAAAGGTTCAATTGTAGTAGTGATGGACGGATGTGGTAATGATAAATACAGTTTAGTGAGGGTCCACCACATGATAGGATTCGTTAGGCAACGACATCTTGTTCCGATACCACGAGAAAATAGCGAAGCTGAGCAACGAAGGAAAAAAGCACTCTTAGTATTTTGGATACTAAATAAAAAACAAGGTCTCTACGGAATGTCTTGTACTAATGTGATAAGCAGTATTTGTTGGGAGATGGTTCCCTGGTGGTTGTTGCCTGGGCTGGGTGAGACTCACAGAGAGCGATGTGCTACAAAGATGCTGAGCAAACGAACGAAAAGATCTAACTCTGCTTCCCTCTCCGCCAGTAGAAGAAAGGAACTGGCCAACTCACTAAATTGTTGGAAAAGTACATTTTCAAAACGGTACGGACGAGGTCCTCACAGTCTTGATGTATGGACAGACCCAACAGTAGCCGTTATGTACAACGAGTACGAACGAATCGGCAAAGAACCCGTCGATGGTCTCACATCTGAAGAACGCCATCGCCGCAAGGCACTATGCGTTGAACTTCGTAAATGGATAATGGTTTTTAAATTTAAAAATAATAAATGTGCTCCTACAAAGAAACATGTTCTATCTGATCCCTTCGTCTCACCTATTTACCAAGAATACTTACAACTGACTAGTAGAAAGCGAGCCTATGTAAACTACGGCAGAAGCTTTCCTCTGGACGACTCATCTGAAGCAAACACCTCTCCAGTTGCGGATTCTCCTGACAACGATGATACTACAGTTGAAGAAGAGGTCCGTGCACGTGAGGGTGATCAGTCAGAAAACCCTCCACTTCCTCTGAAAGAGATAACCGTAAATTAGCACTACCCACCTGGCATTGGTCGAGGTAAAGCTTCGCTGTTACATTGTTTTGGAATCGGCTCCCGTTTTCCTTTTTTTTTTTTTTTTTTTTTTTTTTTCCGGTTTTGAAGTTGTCTATTTTACGTTCTTTTTGTTATGTTTTTTCAGTCACAGGCAGTCTGTTCAACCCGACAGAGATGCTGGTTGTTTATTTTATTTTTTTTGTTTGTTTGTTTGTTGTTTTTTTTGCCTAAGGGTATTAATATGGCTAACAACAACAATTAAAAAAAAAAAAAAAAAAAAAAAAAAAAAACTTTTTTCCCCATTTTTTTTTTTTTTTTTTTAAATATCAGCAGAATCGTAGTGTCAGAAAGATAAGTGTAAGTAGGGCTTTCAATCACCTTTTTTTTTTGATATGTTTGTTGTAGTTTTGGAATTCGTTTTGTTTTGTTGTGGTTCTTTACTTTTGCTGATCTTCGTTGTTGCAATATTAACAAATTTTGAAAAAAAAAAGAAAAAGAAAAAGAACCGAATTACACGATTGTTTTGTCATATTCGAAGTGGTCAAGCAGTGTGGGGGAAAAAAAGAAGAAAAAATAAGAAGATATTTTTTTTTTTTTTTTAGCTTGGCAATTTTTTTCGATCTTTTTTTTCTTTTTGTGTTGTATTTCTCACGCATGGGAGAATCCCTCGTTTCCATCGCAGAAGTTTTTCTGAAAACTGCAACTTTTTTTTTTTTTTTTTTGATTAAACAACACATACCACCACTATCCCATTATTCTTACTTTGGAAACTTTTAGTTTAGGTAGTTAACCCGATGCTCTTTAGTTTGCTGTATCAGCGATGCACAGTACGCAATGTATTGGACTTCCTTTTCTATCCATGTAGTCAGTTCAGGACAAAAACACAATACCGTTTTTTTTTTTTTTTTTTTTTTTTTTTTGTTTGTTTGTTTTGCCCCTTGTGACGGTGTGTAAAAAAAAAAAAAAAAAAAAAAAAAAAAGGCAAAGCAATACACTAGCTGTTATTCCTTTTTTTATAAAAAGGAATTACTTGGATCTCCAAAAAGTTCAAATTATTATAACGCTTTTAGACTTTGTTTGTTTGTGCACGAAACCGTAAACCGACGTAAAACTGAGAATGCCTTTAAGGAGAATTTATGTACCACTAAAAAACTAAGGCTTATTAAAAAAATTATAAAAGAAAAAAAATAAATAAAAAATATGGAGTTCTACTGTCTTTCGGTTTTTTTGTTTGTTTGTTTGTTTGTTTGTTTGTTGTTTTTTTTTTCTGTATGTCTGCTTTTTTTTGTGTACCAAAAAAAAAGCCAAATCGCTTTAACCCGAACTTACTTATAGCAAGTACCACATAGAAGAAGGGAAATCCAAAAAAAAAAAAAAAAAAAAAAAAGCAATAGGCTTAACAGCGACAACTACCTTGTTGTATGGCCTGATTATTTTTGCTCCCTTGAAAAACCTCAAAAAAAAAAAAAAAATCAATTTATCCTCAATCTTGTCTAAATTAGTACTTTCGAGAGAGGAAGGACAGCGGAGGGGGGAAGCAAAGTATATATATTTTTAATTATTTTATCTCTCCTCTCCTCTCCTCTTTTTTTTTTGTTTGTTTTTCCCCCATCAGTGAGTCAACTAAGTGACTATAAAATAATTAGTCCCACCAGACTAGTGTTTTGTTGATTAAAACCGCTGGAGCTAATTGATTACATCCAGAATAAGGGACAAGAAGCACATAGAACAGCAGAAACAATTTATTTATTTGCTTTTTTTTTTTTTTTTTTTGTACCGACGTAGTCGGAGAAGAAACTATTCAGATTGAAAATCGATATTTCTTATGGTCATGATTTATTTTCCCCGTGCGACAGGATTTTGTCTGCGTTCAACGAAATATAGGGTTAATCTGAATGGTTTTTTTTTTTTTTTTTTCCCACAAAGGTCAGAACACTAGCGCGACTACATAGCTGCTATTTAGTGGTATCAAAAAAGAAGAAGCTGAATAACAGTAAAGAGTTGAAACAGATTCGTCTCTTCTCTTTTTGTCATAAGGTTCGCCTAGAAATCAATTTTTTTTTTGATATCGACTTATATACGGCTTTTACTTTCCTCTTAGCTGAGAGAGATGACTATAAAGGTGTTGTGTTTTTTTTTTTTTTTTTTTTTTTTTTTTTTTTGATATTTCACTTCTGCACCGATTTTGTAATCACAAATGTTATTTATATATGTGGGTATTTGACGATGTGGAGACTGTTTCCTATTTCCACCTTTTCCCCCCTTTTAATTTTAAGCTGTAACGGGCTAAAGGGCAGGGGGGCGCTCAACCGTAGTACGTGACCCCCGAATCCCTATATTCGACAGCAAATGTGGGATTTTTTAGCGATACCAATCGTTGATTTTCTTATATTGCAACCAGGTTTGGCAGTTTCTTCATTTAATATTAGTATCAAGTTACCCCCCTTCACTCCTTTTGAAAAATGATCAATGCTTCCGGCTACTGTAGTAGTCTACCGTGTTTGTTGACTCCTTGGTTTGCTTTCTGAATGAACAGGAGTGAAAGAAAAAAAAAAATAAAAAAAAAAAAATAAAAAAAAATAAAATAAATGATTTAATTCGTTGACGTGATTAAGTGCTCGTGATCTTGAAGCATGTTTTTCCCCTCAATTTATTTATTTTATTTGTATTTGTATTTTTTTTTTTTTTTTTCTGCATAAGCCTGGCTGTCGCTTGACGTCTCTATTGCGTAAAGAGTGAATCAGCTGTGTCTTTTGTTGGTTTTAGGGTTTTTTTTTTATTCTTTCTATTGTTGCCAGTTTTTTTTTCTTTTTTTTTTAGCTGTTGAAGACTGTGTGTGACAAACAACACCATGATCCTTGTTTCGAATATTGTTTCACAAAAACATTAATTTTTTTCTTCTTTTTCCCCCCTTGATGCTTTTTTCAAATAAGTGAATGCAACGCGCATATTAACCACTGCTATTAGTGGGGGGTAGGGTAAGTCATGAATAGTGCAAAGTTGCTCTCTTTTTTTTTCACTATTTCTTCCAACAAACACCTTTTTTTTTTACTTTGTGATTTTTTATTTATGTTTTTTTTTTTTTTTTCCCCTCCTCCATTTAGCTTGATAATACAGTATTGATTTATCCCCTTTGGGATTTTATCGATATCCAACTGTTAGTCTCTTTTCATTGTAACCAGGTCTGGCCAAAATCTGATATTCGTTTTAGCCAGTTTCAAAGTTGCGTTATATTTTAATTGTAGGATCAAGATAACATCCCCCCCGTGCTTCATTTTGTTTCTGTTCTTGATAATTAAAAGACCCCACCCCAGGTGTGTACTTCGTTAATTAGATTGATAAGTCCAACCTAGTGGTGGACACGTCGGGGTCCAACTGGTTAAGAATATTTTAATTTTGGAATTTTTTGGTGATGATTTGTGCCTGCATTTTATGCTTGATAAAAGAAGGAGAAAAGAAAAAAAAAAAAAGAAAAACTCTCGGAACCTTGGCTTAAAGAAACAAAAGTGAGATGACTTCGTTGGTGAAAACTAATACTTTTATTGTCTCGTGTTCTTTTTTTGTTTCCATTCGATTATTTGTTCCTAAGTACTTATTAGAGAGATTTGTTTAATAACTGCGGGCAGTACGCGTTGAGAGCGTGCCCCTTTTTTTGAAACGAACATCTGCTCCTTTATTTTTCACACTCAGAGGGGTATTTCTGCTTTGTATCTGTTTTGGTAGTAATCATCTTTCCATTCCCCGAATCCCCCCCATCTGCCTCCTCATACGGTTCCCCTTCTCGATTTAATTTGATATCTTTTTATTTCATTCACCATATCTTGAACTGCTTCATCTTTAGTGTTGGTTTTTTTTTTCAAATTATTCAAATTTTTTTTCCCCCCCTCCTTATCCAGAGTCCACAGTTGTCAAAAAAAAAATGCTAACAGCGTGAAGTTCGAGTCCAAGTAAAGTCATTTTTTCTTTTTTTTTTGCAAAATGATAATGACAGTTATCTTGTCATTGGCATTGTCTGCATTTGAAGTTGTTAAGAAGAATAGCGGTACGGCAGATGGTTTGACATCAGCGATGAAGTGCAACTCAATCGATTTCTATCGAGGAAAGATGCGAGTTGAATGTGTCGCAGCATCAATCTCTACGGAAGTTCAATGGAATATAAACACCGGCATCGACCCTCCTATCATTGAAGAAGGGTATTTGGGAACACCCTCTGGTTGGACAACACCATTCACCAATAACTTTACGTTCCATACTGGCCAGCTTAACATTGCTATTCATAGAAGGGATACTGGAGGTTATCTTGGCAATGCTCCGAACTTGTTGCCAACGAATGTTGTAGTAATTGATGTTGGAAATTCCTCGTTGTTTGGTTATGTTGTGGCGTTGTCGACTGAAAACACACTCGTCAGTAGCAAGTTTATTGGTCAATTTAATAAAGATGTGAAATTATTTACGTTTTCTGATTGGGAGATTCTTGACAACAGAGAAAATGGACCAACTGCACTGTGTGCCAATACTAACAGTGGACTTGTTGTGTATTCGAGTGGAGCATGGGTTGTTGTGTACGATTTTATTAACAAAAAGTCGATTGCAAGATTTCGTTATATCGATTCAGTGGATTCGGTCGCAAGCGGTTTCAAATTAGATATTTTGATATCATCGTTCAGTCTGTACATTATTACAACTCCTCCTTTATTAATAAAGGCATACAACATATCAAAAATCGGAGATCTATTTTCAATCACAGAATGGTCTCAAAGCAAACCAATATTCCTTGGTCACACGGTCAGCTATTTATATTCTGAAAACACTCTACTGATTAGCAGTAATACAAAAGGGTTATATGAATATCGTCCAGGGACTGGTTTGTTTGTCAAAACAGTTGATTTTTGTGAAGAGAGTCAAGGAGCAGGTCCGATATTTCAAATTGACAGAAGGATTTCACAGTTGAGTAATAAAGAAGAGTCGCGTTTGTTATTCGTTGTTTGTTATTTGATATCGTCTACTAGTTTGATTAATTCTAAGTTTATCTTGAATCAAATTGAAGTTACAGAAGTTGTTGGTAATCACAAGACAATAACACCGAATCCAACGATCACTAACAACAATGAAATCGACAAATGGATTCTCCCAATCTCAATCTTGGGATTATCGTTCATAATCTTGACAGCAGTGTTATTATTATATTGCTGTTGTAGAATTAAAAAGAGGAATTGTGATTCATTTGATGATAACTTAATCAGTGAAGAGATGTGTGAAGCACGTCATCAATCAGACAGTAGGTTTGAATGGGAAGCATTAACAGATATTAAAACAGACAATCAAGGGATCATAACTGCTACTAGAAATGTGACTGAAGTGGTCGCTATTCAGCTCATCAGAACAGTTGATGAGGTCAGTGATGATCAAAAAATTAATTTTAATGAAGAAATATCTGTCCTGGCATCACTAAGACAAAAAGATATTCTCATGATGTATGGTTGGTTGAACAATAATGAAAGAATATACACGATGACGGAATACTGTATGGAAGGTACGCTGAACTGTTTCTGTTACAGTCAAAGGCTGAGTCGAGAAACTGCTGCGAGATCGCTGATTGCGGTGGTCAGAGCCATCGCATTCTTACATGATAGGAACATAGCTCACATGGACATCAGAGGTCAGAATGTCCAGGTGACTGAATACTTAGAAATGAAATTATGTTTAATCCCGGGAGTGACAAGTCCCTTGGGAAAGAGTGTTGATTTGCCTATTCAAAATACACCTTGGCGTTCACCTGAGACAATGTTGCAACCTTGCATAGCAACTGATGGTCATGACGTATTTAGTTTTGGTTGTTTGGTGTTTGAAATTCTAACTGGGAATTCACCTCCTCCATCTCCTGACTGTTCGTTTTTAATATCACCTTTAATGTGTAGAAGGGAAGCAGGTCTTTGGGAAATTATATCAAAATGCTGCTGTCACAATCCTGAAGAACGACTAACCACTCAACGGATAACAAATATTTTGATAGAGAGTGACGTTGATGGATATACGGGAAATGAGAAACCAACACCTGTTAAAGTTGAACTGATCAACAATATTATAAACTCATCAGCTGGTAATCTACTGCAATATGATATTTATCAACACCCTTCTTCAGGTACTCCACTTGCTGAGTAGGAAATTCGGTTCTCGTTAAAGGTTTTGATGTGTTGTCTTTATTAAAATGAAGAACAAGTTTTTGTTGAATCCTGGATAATATTTCTCAGGATTCCGATTCCTCCAAAAAAAAAAAAAGAAAATATGAGATTCCTTCTGTCTCTACCTACCTGCTATGTGTGGAAACTACGTATTCCACAAGTGTATTATGAAACAGTAGAACAATTGTGTTTTTATTACTTTTCTTTTTTTATAATAAGCTCATATTCTACTCGCTATCTGTGGAAACAACAGTCAAGGGAACGTGTTGTATTATTCGAAGGTCTTTTTTCTTTTCTTAATTATCGTTGGGAAAAAGTTCTCGAATTGAAGTTACGTATCCTTTGACTTAATTCTTCATCACCAGAAACTCATCCAGTTAAAAATAATGGCAACTATCGATTCCCTGTCCTCTGTTTTGAGGAGCCATCAGAGGTTCATGGCGAAGCTGCTGGTGGAAATGGTGAGTCGGAAAGAGGAATCGGGGGCGCTGATGGACAGTTTTTCAGAAGTTCTCAGATCGTCGGAGGAGATCATGGATGGAATGACGGATGCTGAGGCTGCGACTGAATTGACGACGTACAAGGAAGTACACCGGGTGGCGAGGGAGAAGGAGTCGGCGAAGTTGGTGGAAGGAAGCTCGCGATTACTGGGGAGCCTTTCCTTGCATCCTGACATGAAGTGTGACGATATCGGGTTTGTTAAAGCTGATCTCAAGGGGGACGGGAAGTTGGAGTTGGTCGAAGATGACCTGAGGAATGTATTCTCGTCCACCTGCTTCCCTCGGCTGCTGAACGAGGATGAGTATTTCAACACACTTCAAATTGGTTACTTGGGCATGGGTGAAACAGAGGAGGGTGTCCCAGCCCAACTCAGGAAGGAACTTTTCCTGCTGCTGGACTGGCCGAGACTCTCCCACTCGTCGAAGGAAGAAGTAAAATCCCAATTTGACAACACCTCATGGGGTGCTGAGATCCTCCGTGAGCTGGAAGATTCGAATAACAGGGGTACTGTGAAAAGAACATACAAATGGCCTCGGTATGAACGTGTTGTGACTGCGGAGGAGTTGAGAACTTCACATCTTCGTACTCGAATTGACATTTTGTTCGCAGAAAATCGCAACATGTTGTGTGTCCTCGATGCCTCAGAATATATTGACGATGAAGGCACCCTTTCTAATGATTGTGTTAAGAAGCTTCCGTCTTCCATCCGTCGGTTGTTATTCACCAACTGCAGCCGTTGCACCAAATTTCAGCAGCATTTCCTGTTTGGCAGTTGTAACTCGCTGACGTCAATCGATTTCACATCTTTTCACAACGTGACGGCCATCCCCAACAAGTTCTTGAACAACTTGAAGTCTCTGACTCACGTAGATCTGTCATCCTTTAGTGAAGTTACTAACATTGGCAATGACTTTATATATGACTGCAGGTCCCTCAAATCCATCGATGTTTCCGGTTTGAAGAAACTGACTACAATAGGAGATGGATTCTTGAATTATTCAAAGTCCCTGACTCACGTGGATTTATCTTCCTTTAGTGAAGTTACTAACATTGGCCATTACTTTATTAGTGACTGTGAGTCCCTCACCTCCATCGATGTTTCCGGTCTGAAGAAGCTGACTACAATAGGAAATAAATTCTTGAATAACTTGCGGTCTCTGACTCACGTGGATTTATCTTCCTTTAGTGAAGTTACTAACATTGGCCATTACTTTATTAGTTACTGTGAGTCCCTCACCTCCATCGATGTTTCCGGTCTGAAGAAGCTGACTATGATAGGAAGTGAATTCTTATATGGTTCGAGGGTTCTGGCTAGCATGGATTTATCATCCTTGAGTAAAGTTACGAGTATTGGCTATAACAAACAAACTTCAAGTACTCGAATTGACGTTTTATTCACACAAAATCCCGACATTTTGTGTGTCCTCGATGCCTCAAAATATATTTATAAAGGTACCTATTCTGGTGATTGTGTTAAGATGCTTCCGTCTTGCATCCGTCGGTTGTCATTCACCAACTGCAGCCGTTGC
This sequence comes from Flectonema sp. DT1601, assembly GCA_964019425.1. Lineage (NCBI taxonomy): Eukaryota > Euglenozoa > Diplonemea > Diplonemida > Diplonemidae > Flectonema > Flectonema sp. DT1601. The sequence goes on from OZ025785.1 coordinate 657,320, forward strand.
ACTGCATTTGAGCAAGAGTTCCTGTCAGGCAGTTGTGACTCGCTGACGTCAATCGATTTCACTTCTTTTCACAATGTGACGGCCATCCCCAACAAGTTCTTGAACAACTTGAAGTCTCTGACTCACGTAGATCTGTCATCCTTTAGTGAAGTTACTAACATTGGCAATGACTTTATATATGACTGCAGGTCCCTCAAATCCATCGATGTTTCCGGTCTGAAGAAGCTGACTACAATAGGAAATAAATTCTTGAACAACTTGAAGTCTCTGACTCACGTGGATTTATCATCCTTGAGTGAAGTTACGAGCATTGGCGATGACTTTATTAGTTACTGTGAATCCCTCACCTCCATCGATGTTTCCGGTCTGAAGAAGCTGACTAAAATAGGATATAGATTCTTGCAGTATTCTACGTCTCTGACTAGAGTAGATTTATCTTCTTTTGGTGAAGTTACGAGCATTGGGAAGCCAGAAAAACTGGCTTTGAATAATGTCAGAGGATTAGGTGAGTGCAGTGTAGTTGTTAAAATGAAATTTAAGAAGTTATACATGTTGAGATGACCACCTTCAGCCATTGGTAAGTAATTAGCTCCCGTCACTGTACTCACTTGGGAAAGTAATTATTCGAATTGAAAACACCATATTCGGAACTCCTGCCGATACATTGATGACTTCCTTAACTGGAGTTGCAACCCTCCTTCTGAAGAATCTGATACATTTTATCCGAAGTGGGACGCAGAATTTGTGGACTTCGCATCTCCACCCCGACGTGTCCCCTGAATTCACATATTCAACAGCACGTATTGGGTTTTATTAACCGATTGTTATGCAACTTAACGACGAATGGTATTTTAAGTGTGTTTGCTTTTTGGTCATTGGTTGTCTTTTCGTACGTCTCGTTAAGTGTTTCAGCTATTTGTGTTTCGGAACTGTTTTGATGAAAATAATTTGATTCTCTCATTTATGCTTTTCAGGTTTCCAAATGGAGGAATCACAAAACAACATATGCACCGGTAGCAACGCCCAAGATAAATATTGGAAACAAGTATTCCATCCTCTTTTTAAAAGTGAGGGGGATTCTTCAATAATTTCCGAAAAGTAAAAGAACTGATATCTGAATTCTATCCGGAAGTGAAGAGGGGTCCAGTGGGTGAAACTCTTCTTCATAGATTGATATTAGGTCATCCTGATAAGGGGAAAGAGAATAAGTTAAGAAAGGTATTGGATTTACTACTCAAACTAGATGACCCAGTGTTATTAATGGAAATAGTATGTCACGCCTACAACAGGAGGGATCTGAAAGTTGCGCAAGTAAAATCAGGAAGAGAGTAGTTTTTGATGGAGAAACAGGATTACACCTTGCTATTGCTTTTGGTGACATGGAATTGGTTGAAAACCTACTGTCGCTGGGGGCAGACTTGTGCTCTAGAGCATACGGTTCTTCCTTTGCTCCTGGAGTATCCAGAACGTACTTTGGTGAATATCCCTTGTCCTTGGCAGCTGCGATGGGTTCTGTGGAAGTCGCTGAAATAATGCTGCGTCACTACTCTAAACAAACAACTGCTGTTTTAGACGATCAACAAGATATCATTTCGATAGTTACTTTTCACAATGTGACGGCCATTTCCCGTCAAGGTCCTGAACTTGTAGTCTCTGACTCACGTTGATTTGACTTCCTTTAGTGAAGTTGTGAGTATTGACAAAATTCTTTTTATAATTGACTGTGAATCCCTGACCTCTATCGATGTTTCCAGACTTGAGAAGGTGACTACAATAGGAAGAGGTTTCGTTGGGTATTGAATCCTTTAGTGAAGTTACGATCATTGACGATTACTTGTTACTGTGAGTCCCTCACCTCCGTCGATGTTTCCCGTTTGGAGAGGCTGAGTGAAATAGGATTTGGATTCTTAAGTGATACGAAACTAACTAACAAAAGTGTCAATCGGATTTAATAAAGATGTGAAATTATTTACGTTTTCTGATTGGGAGATTCTTGACAACAGAGAAAATGGACTGCACTGTGTGCCAATACTAACAGCGGACTTGTTGTGTATTCGAGTGGAGCATGGGTTGTTGTGTACGATTTTATTAACAAAAAGTCGATTGCAAGATTTCGTTATATCGATTCAGTGTCAGACGGTTGTGACTCGCTGACGTCAATCAATTTCACTTCTTTTCACAACGTGACGGCCATCCCCAACAAGTTCTTGAATAACTTGAAGTCTCTGACTCACGTGGATTTATCCTCCTTTAGTAAAGTTACTAACATTGATGATGACTTTATTAGAAACTGTGAGTCCCTCACCTCCATCGATGTTTCCGGTCTGAAGAAGCTGACTACAATAGGAGGTAGATTCTTAAATAATTCAAAATCCCTGACTAGAGTGGACTTGCGTTGCCTTAGTAAGGTTACGAGCATTGGCGATTACTTTATTAGTAACTGTGAGTCCCTCACCTCCATCGGTGTTTTCGGTTTTAAGAAGCTGGCTGCAATAGGAAGCGGGTTCTTAGGTAGTACAAAGTCTCTGACTAGTGTGGATTTATCATCCTTGAGTGAAGTTACGAGCATTGGCTATAACAAACATGTTGTGACTGCGGGTGACCTGAAGGCTTCACGTACTCGAATTGACGTTTTGTTCACACAAAATCCCGACATGTTGTGTGTCTTCGATGCCTCGGAATATATTGACGATGAAGGCACCCTTTCTAATGATTGTGTCAAGAAGCTTCCGTCTTGCATCCGTCGGTTGTCATTCACTAACTGCAGCCGTTGTATTAAATTTCAGGAGAATTTCCTGTCAGACGGTTGTGACTCGCTGACGTCAATCAATTTCACTTCTTTTCACAACGTGACGGCCATCCCCAACAACTTCTTGAAAAGGTTGAAGTCTCTGACTCACGTGGATTTATCATCCTTTAGTAAAGTTACGAGCATTGGCGATGACTTTATTAGTTACTGTGAGTCCCTCAAATCCATCGATGTTTCCGGTTTGAAGAAGCTGTCTAAAATAGGAAATGGATTCTTAAGTAAATCAGAAGCCCTGACTAGAGTAGATTATCTTCTTTTGGTGAAGTTACGAGCATTGGCAAGAGCTTTATTTGTTACTGTGAGTCCCTCACCTCCATCGATGTTTCCGGTTTGAAGAAACTGTCTGAAATAGGAAATTTATTCTTAAGTAATGCAAAGTCCCTGACTAGAGTGGATTTATCTTCCTTTAGTGAAGTTACTAACATTGGCGATCGCTTTATGCTTGACTGTGAGTCCCTCACCTCCATCGATGTTTCCGGTTTGAAGAAAGTGACTAAATTAGGAGATAGATTCTTGGGGCTAGAAAAATATGGAAATTCGCAGAAGCCAATGAAACTGATTATGAACAATGTCAGAGGATTAGATAAGTGCAGTGAAGTTGTTAAAAAGGAATTGCAGAGGTTAAAATATGAGTTTTCCAGTAGAAGAAGATTCAGGAGCACCAGCTTTTGATAGGTGACCCTAGTGAATCATTTTCGATGGAATTGTTTTGGGGATATTAATTTGGCTGAAAACATGGGATAGTCATGGGCAACCTGGCTAAGACTGTTCCAGTGCAGAAAAAAAAAAAAAAAAAAGAACTTTTTCTCAGAAAAAGCTGGTAGTTTTTGCAGCACGATCCTACATAAAATTTGTCGTTTTTTGGCACTTCTGGCTCCACCCTTGTACTCATAAGATACATTTTTCCCCTTTGTCGAAAAAAAAAAAAACGCGAAAGGCCCCGTACGTGGCCTTCAGGGCTTCTAGGGTTAATATAAAAAAGTGCACTGAATTAAAATATAAAAAAGAACATATTCAACAGCACGTATTGGGTTTTATTGACCGATTGTTATGCAACTGAACGACGAATGGTATTTTAAGTGTGTTTGCTTTTTGGTCATTGGTTGTCTTTTCGTACGTCTCGTTAAGTGTTTCAGCTATTTGTGTTTCGGAACTGTTTTGATGAAAATAATTTGATTCTCTCATTTATGCTTTTCAGGTTTCCAAATGGAGGAATCACAAAACAACATATGCACCGGTAGCAACGCCCAAGATAAATATTGGAAACAAGTATTCCATCCTCTTTTTAAAAGTGAGGGGGATTCTTCAATAATTTCCGAATAGTAAAAAAACTGATATCTGAATTCTATCCGGAAGTGAAGAGGGGTCCAGTGGGTGAAACTCTTCTTCATAGATTGATATTAGGTCATCCTGATAAGGGGAAAGAGAATAAGTTAAGAAAGGTATTGGATTTACTACTCAAACTAGATGACCCAGTGTTATTAATGGAAATAGTATGTCACGCCTACAACAGGAGGGATCTGAAAGTTGCGCAAGTAAAATCAGGAAGAGAGAGATCAACCAAATCACTTCGATATAAAGAATTAGTTTTTGATGGAGAAACAGGATTACACCTTGCTATTGCTTTTGGTGACATGGAATTGGTTGAAAACCTACTGTCGCTGGGGGCAGACTTGTGCTCTAGAGCATACGGTTCTTCCTTTGCTCCTGGAGTATCCAGAACGTACTTTGGTGAATATCCCTTGTCCTTGGCAGCTGCGATGGGTTCTATGGAAGTCGCTGAAATAGTGCTGCGTCACTACTCTAAACAAACAACTGCTGTTTTAACAAGATATCATTTCGATAGTTACTTTTCACAATGTGACGGCCATTTCCCGTCAAGGTCCTGAACTTGTAGTCTCTGACTCACGTTGATTTGACTTCCTTTAGTGAAGTTATGACTATTGACAAAATTCTTTTTGTAATTGACTGTGAATCCCTGACCTCTATCGATGTTTCCAGACTTGAGAAGGTGACTACAATAGGAAGAGGTTTCGTTGGGTATTGAAAGCTGACCATAAGAGATGCCAAGGTTAACTTTAGGAACTTGATATTTAGGAAGTTAGGTTTATTTTGAAGTAAACGTGAATATGAGAATACTCTTGAAATCGAACCTAACAATCAAAATTCCATTCAGGTAATTTGCCACCGATAAAACTTATGTCTGCGGGTATCGAATCCTTAAAAGTCTATCGTATTGCTATTGTATTGCAGATCGATAATATAACCACCGTTTTCTTATCTTTACTACAGTTAATTTGAGTTTTATTTTATTATACTGATGGATATTTGTACTCCTTTATCAGTTCTCACTCTCCTGTACTCATGTACAACTCAATCGAACCCTGTCTGAAAGTGGATAAGAATATTTGTGAAATCATATTTTTAACGTGACAATCATTATAAATTTTTAACACTTGTGTTCCCTTGTCACTGTTGATATTTCTGACAACTGCATCGTCGGCACCCACTTCGATCAACTAGTAGCAGCTCTCTCTCATATGAAATCTGTTCAACATTTTATTTGTGATGGAAACAGGACATCTACTTCAGGTTTTCATTCTCGATTCTCGAAATCAGAACCACTAACAGTTCCACAGTTGAAATGCACTGGATACTAAAATGCAGACTCATCCAACTTTTGATGAAATAATGAGAGTGTTAGTTAACATTGCATCTCATTCAAGACATGTAATTGCTGCATGCTATAACACACTGGTCATGTCGCAGCCGACTACATCTACAGGTGGGGAAGACGATCCAAATAAACTCCAGCAGTGGAATACAGCCGCACACCAAACATTCGAAAGACTTTCAGTCAGCGAAAGTCCATCTTCCATTGATCCATGATTATGCTTTTTTTTTACACGCGATCATTTTGCTATATTTTTTTTTATTTTTTTTATTTTTTTTTTTTTGCATTTAACAAGTATTGTAAGAACGAAAAAGACATTGATTTGACTTCCTTTAGTGAAGTTGTGACTATTGACACAATTCTTTTTGTAATTGACTGTGAATCCCTGACCTCTATCGATGTTTCCAGACTTGAGAAGGTGACTACAATAGGAAGAGGTTTCGTTGGGTATTGAAAGCTGACCATAAGAGATGCCAAGGTTAACTTTAGGAACTTGATATTTAGGGAGTTAGGTTTATTTTGAAGTAAACGTGAATATGAGAATACTCTTGAAATCGAACCTAACAATCAAAATTCCATTCAGGTAATTTGCCACCGATAAAACTTATGTCTGCGGTATCGAATCCTTAAAAGTCTATCGCATTGCTATTGTATTGCAGATCGATAATATAACCACCGTTTTCTTATCTTTATTAAAGTTAATTTGAGTTTTATTTTATTATACTGATGGATATTTGTACTCCTTTATCAGTTCTCACTCTCCTGTACTCATGTACAACTCAATCGAACCCTGTCTGAAAGTGGATAAGAATATTTGTGAAATCATATTTTTAACGTGACAATCATTATAAATTCTTAACACTTGTGTTCTACTTTTTTGAGTTTCCTTTTCGTGTTTCACATTCAGATCGCGAGATCTCTGAGTGGAACTCTCAGAAGAGCTACCGTCAGGACAATTCCTGCCATCGTGATTTGGACCCCCACGTGTCCAAGTCCAACAATGTTCGTTTGGTTTTCTTTTTCTTAATTATTATTTCACTTGTTTGGGTGACTGGCAATTTTGGGCAGATAATCCTTACACCCACACGGTATATCGTTTTTTAGCATTTCAGGCCTTTCTGCCTATTTTTTATCCCAGCATCCTTTAGAAATTGCTTTAACTTCTCTATCCTTTTTCTTCTTAATTTTACAGGTACTCAGCAGCCAAATTCAGCAGAGAAATCAGTTATATTATTTACCCAGCAGATTTCGATCACCCAGATTCAAGGTCAGCAATAATTTTGCATAAAGTAAAGACAGTGATGACTCACTTTATTGTTGCTCTATTCTCATTCCAATTTAACAGCCATTGTTTTGAGACATTCTTAAAAGACAAAAAGCAAATCGAAGACTTCCATTCGATCACTTTGATGAGATCTACCGAACCACATAATTTAGTTTCCATGTGATCACAATAAAACCTCAGACAACTAATGTGAGCGTTGCTATGACATCTGAGAATAAAAGGAACCATTGAAGGTCTGCGAAGAGAAAATCAAACGCAAGATGGTTGACGACAACTCGTTAGATGGAAACGACACAAATAAAAACCCAATTTCAGTAGTTATAAGTTTAAACTGAACGAAAAGCAAATACACATTGCTAGCTATCTTGGCGAATTCCGATGGATTGTTACGTACCTTAGAATAATAACAAATTCAAAATAGAATAATATCTCCAGAACTTACTGATGAAGGACTAAAAGAGACGAGTAGTACAAGATTAAAAACCTAAAACTACATCCTGGATGTTTTCCCTTGCTTTCATCGCTGAAGAGGGGAATGGTCGGGAGAAATATTAAATCAGAGTTCACGCTGATATTCTTCAGGTGTTTCCAGACAAGTGGGAAGTTGACTCACAGAAGTTTCCTTCATTCTTGAATTGAAGTTACGTATCCTTTGAATTAATTCTTCATCACCAGAAACTCATCCAGTTGAAAATAATGACAACTATCGATTCCCTGTCCTCTGTTTTGAGGAGCCATCAGAGGTTCATGGCGAAGCTGCTGGTGGAAGTGGTGAGTCGGAAGGAGGAGTCGGGGGCGCTGATGGACAGTTTTTCAGAAGTTCTCAGATCGTCGGAGGAGATCATGGATGGAATGACGGATGCTGAGGCTGCGACTGAATTGACGACGTATAAGGAAGTACACCGGGTGGCGAGGGAGAAGGAGTCGGCGAAGTTGGTGGAAGGAAGCTCGCGATTACTGGGGAGCCTTTCCTTGCATCCTGACATGAAGTGTGCCGATATCGGGTTCGTTAAAGCTGATCTCAAGGGGGACGGGAAGATGGAGTTGGTCGAAGATGACCTGAGGAATGTATTCTCGTCCACCTGCTTCCCTCGGTTGCTGAACGAGGATGAGTATTTCAACACACTTCAAATTGGTTACTTGGGCATGGGTGAAACAGAAGAGGGTGTCCCAGCCCAACTCAGGAAGGAACTCTTCCTGCTGCTGGACTGGCCGAGACTCTCCCACTCGTCGAAGGAAGAAGTCAGATCCCAATTTGACAACACCTCATGGGGTGCTGAGATCCTCCGTGAGCTGGAAGATTCGAACAACTGGGGTACTGTGAAAAGAACATACAAATGGCCGTCTGAACGTGTTGTGACTGCGGAGGACCTGAAGACTCCACTTACTCGAATTGACGTTTTGTTCACACAAAATCCCGACATGTTGTGTGTCCTCGATGCGTCGGAATATATTGACTATGAAGGCACCCTTTCTAATGATTGTGTCAAGAAGCTTCCGTCCTGCATCCGTCGGTTGTCATTCACCAACTGCAGCCGTTGTATTAAATTTCAGGAGAATTTCCTGTCAGACGGTTGTGACTCGCTGACGTCAATCAATTTCAGTGCTTTTAACAACGTGACGGCCATCCCCAGCAAATTCTTGAATAACTTGAAGTCTCTGACTCACGTGGATTTATCTTCCTTGAGTGAAGTTACGAGCATTGCCGATGACTTTGTTAGTAACTGTGAATCCCTCACCTCCATCGATGTTTCCGGTTTTAAGAAGCTGACTAGAATAGGTTTTGTATTCTTGAATAATTCAAAGTCCCTGACTCACGTGGATTTATCATCCTTTGGTGAAGTTACGAGTATTGGCGATGACTTTATTAGTAACTGTGAGTCCCTCACCTCCATCGATGTTTCCGGTTTGTCCAAGCTGACTACAATAAGAGATAGTTTCTTGTTAAATGCAAAGTCTCTGACTCACGTGGATTTATCATCCTTGAGTGAAGTTGCCATTATTGGTTGTGACTTTATTAGTGACTGTGAGTCTCTCACGTCTATCGATGTTTCCGGTTTGAAGAAGCTGACTGTGATAGGAAGTGGATTTTTGAATAAAGCAAAATCTCTGACTAGCATGGATTTATCTTCCTTGAGTGAAGTAACGAACATAGGCGATGACTTTATTAGTAACTGTGAGTCCCTCACCTCCATCGATGTTTCCAGTTTGAAGAACCTGACTTCAAAAGGAAGTGGATTCCTTCAAAATTCAAAGTCCCTGAGTAGCGCGGATTTATCTTCCTTGAATGAAGTTACGAGCATTAGCGATGGCCCTCCGTTGAGATACCTTGTAGATAGGTACTTAAGCTCCTTTGATGTGTCCCATATGATTAAATAAAGCAAGGTCACTGACTAGCTTTCTTGTCTTCCTTTAATGAAGTTACGAGCATGTTGGAGGAATGCAGTGATGTCGTTAGAAAGAAATTACGGTAGTTTTCGGTTTTGCTTTTTTTTTTTTTTTAAATAGAAATTAGTGTTATTTTAAAATATAAGAAATAACACCAACTACAACTATTAGTAGGTTATTAGATTTCTTTCACTTTATATTTGTTGGTGATGAGAATTGAAAAGTACGAAGTTAAGAAAGTATCCTAAGTGAATTTGTCTTTAAGTCAACCATCGGACTTTAAACTGAGATAATGAGCCGTTACCTTCAATCATTAGAGGTGGCCTTAAAGCCCCATATTCGACATGTTAAACAGGTTTGAATTAACCTGTTTACCATGTAGTGTTAACCAGTTTCAAAAATACTTATGATGAGCCTCAACCAAATGTGTTTTTTGTTGGCTATCCCTACGACGAAGTAATCTGTGATGGTTTTACAGTGTGGATAATTATAACTTAACTTTGTGATCTCAGTTCTTTTTTGATCTTTCACCCTTCGAAGGAAGCTAAATTAATTGAACGTGTCGTATTATTTGAAGGTCTTTTTCTTTTTTTAATTATCGTTGGGAAAAAGTTCTCGAATTAAAGTTACGTATCCTTTGACTTAATTCTTCATCACCAGAAACTCATCCAGTTAAAAATAATGGCAACTGTCGATTCCCTGTCCTCTGTTTTGAGGAGCCATCAGAGGTTCATGGCGAAGCTGCTGGTGGAAGTGGTGAGTCGGAAGGAGGAGTCAGGGGCGCTGATGGACAGCTTTTCAGAAGTTCTCAGATCGTCGGAGGAGATCATGGTTGGAATGACGGATGCTGAGGCTGCGACTGAATTGACGACGTACAAGGAAGTACACCGAGTGGCGAGGGAGAAGGAGTCGGCGAAGTTGGTGGAAGGAAGCTCGCGATTACTGGGGAGCCTTTCCTTGCATCCTGACATGAAGTGTGCCGATACCGAGTTTGTTAAAGCTGATCTCAAGGGGGACGGGAAGATGGAGTTGGTCGAAGATGACCTGAGGAATGTATTCTCGTCCACCTGCTTCCCTCGGTTGCTGAACGAGGATGAGTATTTCAACACACTTCAAATTGGTTACTTGGGCATGGGTGAAACAGAGGAGGGTGTCCCAGCCCAACTCAGGAAGGAACTCTTCCTGCTGCTGGACTGGCCGAGACTCTCCCACTCGTCGAAACAATCAGTTTAGCGTCTCGATCAGGACGGAAAATAGAAATTAATCGACATCGTCGATCGATAAAAAAAACAATGATAACGTTGTTTATTCTTTTTTTTATTTTTTTTTAAAGAAGTAAAATCCCAATTTGACAACACCTCATGGGGTGCCGAGATCCTCCGTGAGCTGGAAGATTCGAACAACTGGGGTCCTGTGAAAAGAACATACAAATGGCCTCGGTATGAACGTGTTGTGACTGCGGAGGAGTTGAGAACTTCACATCTTCGTACTCGAATTGGCATTTTGTTCACAGAAAGTCCCGACATGTTTTGTGTCCTCGATGCCTCAGAATATATTGACGATGAAGGAACCCTTTCTAATGATTGTGTTGAGATGCTTCCGTCTTGCATCCGTCGGTTGTCATTCACCAACTGCAGCCGTTGTACTTCATTAAAGATGCAGTTCCTTTTAGACAGCAACTCCATCGATGTATCCGATTTGAATAAGCTGACTACAATAGGAATTGGATTCTTAAGTAATTCAACATACCTGACTAACGTGGACTTGTCTTTAGTGAAGTAACGAGCATTGACGATGACTTTATTAGTAACTGTGAGTCCCTCACCTCCGTCGATGTTTCAGGGTTTAAGAAACTGACTACAATAGGACATAAATTCTTATATAATTCAAAATCTCTGACTCAGGTGGATTTGTCTTCCTTGAGTGAAGTTACGGGCATTGGCAATCATTTTGTTAGAAACTGTGAGTCCCTCACCTCCATCGATGTATCTGGTTGGTCTAGGGTGACCCCAATAGGAAATAGATTCTTGAGTTATTCAAAGTCCCTGACTAGCGTGGATTTGTCTTCCCTGAGTGAAGTTACGAGTGTTGGTGATGGCTTTATAATTAAGTGTGACTCCGTCACCTCCATCGATGTTTCTGAAATCCAGAATTTTGAAAAAACTTTGGCGGAATTAGGTATCCATTTCTTTTTCTGCCAATTCTGTTCCAAATGTCCTTCTTGATCCCCCTCCTCACTCGAGATCAGGATCCATACGTTGATGATCGGGTTGTTAAGTAAAAAGAGTTCGCAATAGCAAATTCTCGAATTGGAAAAAAAAAAATCATATTCAGTGAACAGCGAAAAAAAAAGAAAAAAATCTTTTACTGAACAGCGAAAATGAAATTATTGGACCCTCCCCCCAATAGTCACTGTATCATGATTTTCTTTTTATTATTGAGTTCTGATACAATACAGAGATTTATGAACCTAATCAAACAGTCTTCCCCCCAGTAGCGAAAACCTCTTCGTATTATTATTACTTATTTTGCTTTAAAAATTTCTACCTCTTTTTTTTTTTTAATCATTATCATTATCAACATCTTTTCCTCTCCCCAAACTTTGTTATTTTGAACCGGTCAAGGCGGAAGTTGAGGTATTCAGTTCTCTCGAACATTAGTTTTCCTCGCTGAAGCTAAAAAAGTGATCCTCAGGGATAAGGTTCGACATAATGTCGTAGTATTTGGGGACTCAGGTGGTTAACTTACCGTTCCACCCTTTCGTTGTCTATCTAACCACAAACTCATATTCTAACTAACTCGATGTGTTTTAATAATTTTTTTTTATTTTCTTTTTTAAATATTTTTAATAATAGTAATAAACTCATATCCTAACTCAAGAATCAAGATGTTAGGAACCTGCAGAAATGAAAACTCTTTTTTTTTTTTTCCCCCCCTTTTTTTTTTCCCCCCAATGTCCTTGTTATCAATACAAAGAAGATAATTGTAATACCAAACATGTTGCAGGACATTGTTCTTCCTTGAAATGTAGTGATCAACTAAAAGAGGTACTAAAGTTAGGAATGCTTTACCGTATTCACTGTTCACAACATGAGATGACACAAGAACTTCATGAAGCAACTGATAGATTTACCGAAAAAGTAACGAGATTCATGATTGGTACAACTAAAAGCGACAGAGAAGCAAACGCCGAAGTCTTAAATAGATGGCTGAAGGAAGAATTCACTTCACAAATACAATTAAAACCCTTACCCAACGATGCAACTTTAGCAAAGTGTATGAAAGAATTAAAGGACCTAAAAAAACATGTCGTATTCCTCCCAGTGGATAAAGCAAGACATGATTGCGCAGTAATGTGCAAAGCTTATTATTGTGAGCTATTGAAAAATGAAATGGAAAGTTACGAACAAGTAGAAAATGTATTAACAGACGGGTTAATGAAAACAAATAAGGAACTCAAATTTCCAAAAATCACTGGCGCAGTGCTGTACTTATATGGGATTTTTAAACTGCATAAGATCCCAGACATCCGCCTTAGATGGATTGCAGGTACTTCTGTCAACTGTGAAACTTTGATTGAGGAAACGAAAGAACCTGACAAAGAGACTGACGAATCAAAGAAGGTGACCAATACAAGAGAGAGAGTTTTTCGATCCAATGTAATGACACACGCTCAACAAGAACTTACTGGAATTATTAAGTTAATACTGCTCACACTAAAATCAAAGGACCATATGGAATATGTAAAGACTGGTGTTAGAAAATATTTTATTGTTGACTCAGTAGATGAGGTAATACAACGGATTAAATCCAACTACCCTGAATTTTTAAAATACGCTGAACCCAAAACTTATGACTTCACCACCATGTACAGCAACCTGAAGCATAAGGTACTTAAACGAAATTGCAAAGAAGCAGTAGATGAAGCTTTTAGATTTTCCGGTAAGAAACATATTGCACGAAATAGCAGAGCACGTGGAAAGTCCAAGACTTTCTTTTTCACAGACGGAGTTGATGCAAACACAAAGGAATACACTTCCGAAATGATTGGTAAACTAATTGACATGTGTATCGACTATTCTTTAATCCAACCGATTGGTAGTCATCAATGCTACCGTCAAACGAAAGGGATACCCATGGGTGGTAATGCCTCCCCGCTTCTAGCTAACTTGTATTGTTATGCAGTTGAGAAGAAATTTATAGAACAGTCAACTCTGGAAATTGCGAAGTCACATACTTTAACAGTAAGATATATTGATGATTTTTTATGCTGGGGGACAAAACCACCGCCGCAAAAGATGTACGGGATGGACTACAAAGATACCTCCCTAGATAGTAATGATGTGGTGTTTCTTGGTGCACGGATACGGGTCGAGGAAGACATTGCAAGGGAAGAAGTGAAAGTGAAAAAGAAATTTATTCGTCTCTCCGTTCATCGGAAAGAGTGGAACTTCAAACCTTTACAGTACGTGCATGCAGACTCCACGATGCCTGATTCCATACCCAAAGGTATAGTTAAAGGAGCGATGTATAGAGCCAGCATGATTTGTAACAACCTCTCTGACCTACTAATAGAGTTTGAATGGATAATTTATCGGATGATTACTAGAAAATTTAAAAAGCATCACATATCAACCGGCTACAAGGAATTTTGTGACGAATTCTATGAAGAATATCCTTTTGTCAATAAAAGATGCATCAATCTTTTCTACCGGATCCTTGAAGGCTTGAAGAAAGATTATTACTACCCGACTAGTGAAAGAAACTATATAACGTACCCGCCCATCGAAAAAGATGAAATTGAAACCGACAGAACAGCTGTCCTAGTTCAAAAATTGTCATCCCCTACCAATTCGGATGCCAAGGTGAATCTGGGACATTTGGACGAGTTGGTTTCTTATTTTACGTTTCGGGATATGAAAACTCTACTAGAAACTATGGACTGGGACTTAACAATACCCTCGGTAAACACAGCAGGTAATTGTTTCTTTGAATCTATGGCACTAATAATTTGTCAAAATGGAGTCATAAACGCTGAATGGGTACGTAGAGTTATACATCGTAGACTGACTTTAAAGAAGGAGCAATACCAAAGTTTTGTAGACACAGATTATGAAAAATTCACAGAAGATGTACTTGACAGTAATACATATACAGATCATGTGTATATTCAAGCTTTCTTAGATGAAATGGGTTGTTCTTTAATACTAATCACTATTAATAGCGTGCAGGAAAAAAGTTTACGATGGATTTCCCCAGCCAGTACACAAGATACATATTTTTGGGGTACGATCGGTGTAATGGCGTACCATACTACTTCTGAGCACTATATGCCAATTTTACCGAGAAGTCACGGAAAACAATGCACCATATTTACTATGTCGCAATGGAATTATGAGGCTTTTATGAATTTAATAGTACCTGAATTAGCGAAAATGTGTCCTAATTTTGTCGACGCTGATCCTCTTCTATCGAAAGCGGGTGCCACTATGAACCTTTTAACCTTCGACAACGTTAATTATGATGTTTACGAACTGTTACATTACTGGTACTTCGATGAGATCAAAATGAAAGCAGCCACAACAATGTCAAGTTGCTCAGATTTAACCTCAGAAACCGTATCTGTGACCTCTTCCGATTCATCTTCCTCAACTACTTCCTCAAGTTCTAATACGATTGATGAAGAGCTAGTTGTGGATGTACTTATTAATTTATTAGAAGATTCAGATATTCTAATCTTTAAAGAAGAGCTCCACTTATGTCCAGCAAGACACAACCTGAAATTTGCGAAGGTAAGTAGTAATATGTACTGTAATATCTGTGATCGCAACATGCCACAAACCACTTATAATCTTGCATTCCAATGTAGACAAAAAGACTGTGATTATGATGTTTGTTTGAGTTGTTTGGGATTATTCATCTGTACTGCGTGTGGTGCCACGGAATCTCAGGCCGGAAGACAATTTAATTTACGAGGCTTAAGATCACACCAAACTCATTGTACAGTCTTTCGAGAGCAAAGCGAACGTAGTTAATTATCACTCGCAGCAAAGTATTGCGAGATGTGCTCCACTGGTAGTGTGCTACGAACCAGAAATAATTTATATTTTATTTTTATTCTTTATTTCTTTTATTATTTTTGCAAAAATAGTTTTCTTTTTTTTAATTTTCCTTTAATATTTATTTACCTTTGAAGTGTGAAGGAATACTATTTTAAGCTGTAACGGGCTACAGGGCATGGGGTGCTCAACCTGTAGTACGTGGCCCCCGAATCCCCATATTCGACAGCACATATGGGATTTTCTATCGATACCAACTGTTGATTTCTTATATTGCAACCAGGTTTGGCCGAACCCTATTTTCGTTTTTGCCAGTTTCAAGTTGCTTTCCATTTAATATTAGTATCAAGTTACCCCCCTCATTTTTTCTAAACTAATTAATAACACTAACTCAAGTATCCGATTCCTCCTTTCTTAGTGAATTCCTAGTATAAGATTAAGGCTCCTGAAACTACATATTCTATTACCCTATGAATACTTTTCTTTTACTAATCTCTACTTTTCTTATTCTCACTTTTTTCTAAACTAAATTTAATGATACTAGCTAACTCAAGAATCTTTCTTCGCTGAAGAGGGCTGGGTAAGGGGAATTTTTGCATTCGATTGAATTTTGCCGCCCTCTCCCCTTCTTTTTTGACTGATAACCATTAATACTAACTCAAGAATCCCATTCCTCAAAAAAAAAAAATAATAATTTACACTTTTTTTTTTTTCAAAATAATTGATTTAAAAGAAATTTCGAGTACTCTTATTATGATATCAAACAGAACAACAACAAGAACATGAATTGTTGTGAATACTGGTGAGTTTCTTTATTGTGTACTACCAGTCAACATATGGCTACTGATTCAGCAATAAATGTAATTAAAAAGAATTTCACATTATTAAAAAAAAAAAATTAAAAAAAAAATAAGGAAAAAAAAAATGAATCAAGTAGTCATTTTAGTAGTGCTGTTATCGATCTGTTGTGTTGTGTTGGGATTCAAACCGTCACCAAATTTAAATGACTTACTGATATTTAGAAATGGAACTCAAGTGAAAAGTGTGGATGACTGGACAACTCGAAGAGAAGAATTAAAATATCTTTTGCAACAACACATTTTAGGGACGCTACCTCATGAGATCCCTGCGTTGTTATCGACAAAGACAGTTAATAGTTCGTTATCAGAAGGAGGCGTGAGATCAACATTTATTTTACTTAATTTTAGTCGTAATGTCTCTACTTATATTGAATTATTATACTCTGAAAACGACGTTATTAATAATAAAAAACTACCGATATTTCTAACACAATGGAATCACCGATTGTGGTCAGCACTCGCTGTCACCAGAGGATACATCGGAGTGACTTACATGGGTGCAGACATAGCAGATTCTGCACCCGATTTTCAAAATGCATATCCCAATTGTACGATGAAGCTGATTCTAGCAAGAGCATTTGTTTTAAGTAGGGTAATAGACTACGTTGTTACCCTCTCTTATGTTAATTCAAGTCAAATATCTGTGTCTGGACACTCTCGCAATGGCAAGCAATCAATCATTGCGGCGGCATTTGATGAGAGAATAATGTCGGTTGTTGGATCGAGTCCTGGAGCACCAGTCGCATCTCCATTTCATTTTACGTCGTCAAACTATTATGGAGAAGGTCCTAGAACTGGTAATGTTGCTGGGTTATGGTGGTTGGAAAGTATTTTACAGTATGATGAGCATCCTGAGAACCTTCCAATTGATGGACATGCGATTGTTGCGTTGATAGCTCCGAGACACGTCATAATCTCAACAGGTAGAACTGATTTTGAATCTGACATGGTATTCGCAGGTGAAATGAACGTTAAAAGCGTCACTAAAGTCTACAGCAAATTTTACAACAAAGCAAGCCATCTGAGATTAATGACACGGGATGGTGATCATCACGGATATGATGATTTCCACACATACTTTGATTGGATTGATTATTCTTTTAATAGAAGAGAGAGATCACTTTCTAATAACAATCTCTGTGCTGGTTGTTTTATGATCCATCCAGAAGACTTATCAACATACACTACTGCTGCTGGTTTTTCATGGGGTCGGTGGAATCACTCTTATGGAGAACTTACTACTACTAAACCAGATATATCTTCCCCACTCATATCAAGAGTAAATTGGCTACTACAATTACCAACATCACCTTTTTCATTTTCTGGTGGAAACATCGGAGAAGAACACAAAGCATCAAACTATATTCCCGGAATGCTTAGGCATAGCACAGCTTTTTCTAATATAAACAGCTTTATTGTTTCTTTTGGAGAAGATTTGGATGCAACGTTGTATTGGCCTAAGAATGTGACGAATACTCGGCAACCTATTTTGATATGGTTGCATCCATACAGCTATAATACTGGATACTCGCCTTCTTATAGACAAAGTAATGTCGCTCAGGAAATGGCTGCTGATGGTCATGTTGTGATGACATTTGATCAAATTGGTTTTGGTTTAAGAAATTTTAGAGGTGGAAATGTCTTTTATGATCGATACGGAGGAAGATCAAGTTTGTTTGGACGAATGACACAAGAAGTGAGTATGGCGGTTGACTTCTTGGTGTGTAGGTCGAAATCACCTCCCGATGAGAAGTGTGGTCAGCAATTTCAATTTGAAAACACAGAATTCAACAACCTCCCCTTAATCGATCCGACTCGTATATCCGTAGCAGGATTCTCACTCGGTGGTAACGTTGCTATTCACTCAGCTGTTTTAGATAGCAGGATATCAGCAGTTGCGACATTCTCATCATGGACACCAATGCGAACTGACACTTCAGATCTCCCGACTGGTGGCCTCTCTCGTCTTTATGACCTTCATGGTCTGATACCAAGACTTGGATATTTTCAATATTCTGAACAGTCTGTTCCTTATGATTACATCGATTTGATTAACAGCATATCTCCTCGTCCTCTTCTTGTTCATGCCCCGTTACATGATCGTGATGCGTCATTCTCTCATGTTTTAAAAACTATTAATTCTGTGAAACCTTCGTATCCGAAATTGACTTTCAGCTCACCTGATCGAAACGGGACAATGGAAGCCGAAGAAGTCGCTATTTTAAAAAAATGGTATTCAGCAATGATGATGTAGATTACCTTTTTTTTTTTTTGTATTTAACAAAGTATTGTAAGAACGAAAAAAGAATGTTAGGTAGCACACGTAAACCTCCTTTAGCTTTTTATCGGTTTCTTGACACAAAACAATTATTTTATTTCTAAAATCTTTTCTCTCTCTAACACAAATTCTTTTCACCGAAGATTTGAAGTTGCACGCGTACGACAGGAAAAAAAAAAAAAAAAAAGAATTATCTACCTTACCCTCTCTATGTTAACCAACATCATGAATGAGACTCTCACTTCACTTTATATTTCATTACAGAGATTAAATTCACAATATGAAAACACACCTTATCCTGTTGCTGTTACTTGTAGGTTCTGCTGTAGGGCTTCACTTGAATATTTGTGGGATAAAATGCACCAATAGAAATCACAAATGTTTTCCTTCTGATGCGGAAATCAGATTGTTTGGGGAAACACTGAATGGCGATGTGTTTATATTGCAAGATCCGGAATACTTGAATTTAACGATTATGAATAATCTTTTATTCAGAGAGATCCCTGCGTTTGTCGTCACTCCGAACATTGACGATGACATAGTGAAGGTAATCAGATTTGCGAAAGAAAAGAATATGAGGCTGTCAGTAAGAGGTGGTGGTCATGCCTACGATGGTCAAAATGTCCAACAAGATTCAATTTTGATAAATATGAAAAATTATCTAAAAATTGACATTCACAAGGAAGATTCCAAGCACCCATATGTCAACCTCGGAACTGGTTTGATTTTTGAAGAAATCTACGAAGAAGTTTACAAACACAATCTGGTGTTCAATGGTGGCAGCTGTCCAACTGTTGGTGTCGCTGGTTGGACACAAGGAGGAGGAACAACAGCTGAGAATCGAATGCTTGGATTGGGAGTTGATTCTGTCTTATCAATGCGTGTTGCCCTGATGAATACGAAAATTGTTACCATCACTGCTGAGAGTGAGGAGTATAAAGATTTGTTTTGGGCTCTTCTGGGAGGTGGAGGAGGGACATACGCCATTATATTGGAATACAAGATGAAACTTCACATTCCTCCACCAACATTTACATCTCTATCACTTGACTTCGTATGGAGTACGTCACTGATGAGTGATTGTGGGAGATCAGCGATGGATTTTTGGATGAGTATTCAGGATGATATCCCAAGTGAATGGGGTGTTTATGTTGTTCTATCATCACTGCCGAGCAATCACGGAAATGATACTGACGTTCCCCTTAGATTATCATCATGGCAAAATAGAAATCACAGAAGTGTTTCAAAAATCCAACGTCAGTTTCTTTCCAGCAGAGGTGTTTCACTTGAACATGATCACAGTGGTTTATTGACCTTTCATGGATTGTATTGGGGTGATATTGAAGAGGCTAGGAAGTCAATTCAACCACTACTCGATTTTAAACCTCAATGTCAACTTCGTGTGATCGATTTCTCAGATCAATTCATGCCTCCATTAGAAGTCAAACCTACCTTTGAAAGCTATCAATCCGAAATTACATGCAGTAGAGGTGGTGGTCTTGGATGTCGAGACAGAATTTCTAACAAACCGTTATTTGTGACTCCGGAGATGGTTAATGATGAACTTTATGATCTTCTTGACACTGTTGCGAATTTCAAAACCGATGACCCATCAGAAGGAGTTGGTTTCATGTGGACTGCTCTCGGAGGAGCAGCATCAAAACCAAACCCAGACAATAGCATCAGTTCTGGTTTCAGAAATGCATTTGGAAATGGTGCCTTCAACGGCTACTGGTCTGACAGATCACGCGATGATTATTTTACTGGATTTTCAAGAACTTTCGGAAGACACATGTACGAGATAGCTGACAAAGCAGCAGCAAAAAGCAACGATGTTGCATACATGTACGTTAACTACCCTGACACAGATGGTATTCACAGTTGGCATAATCGGTACTTTGGAGAAGCTTATGAACGTCTTGCTGAAATCAAATTGAAATACGATTCTTCTAACATGCTTTTAAAATTTCAAGGAGTAGGATGGCCTGTGCTTGATGAAAATGCCGAAACTTGTCAGAACAAGTAATCCATTTTTTATTTTTTTTTTTTAAAACTTCTTTGTGTTACAGATTAGGCTAGGAAAGTACATTCCGCCGCCTGAAATACAAAGTTAGTTATACATAGCGTGAAGAAGCATCGGATTCTTGTAATGAGAGGATGATGGCTTTTTCCGAAATAAACGTGAATTTTTTTTTTAATTTTTTTTTTTTGTTGGGGAACGACGTTCCTGAATTCACAAAAAAAACTTTTCGTATAAAACGAATTTTGGTAAAAATCTGCCAAGTTCGATTCCGAGACTTTGTGTTTTTTTTGATACAGTGTTTCCCTTTTTTTAAAAAAAAAAATATAAAAAAAAAATAAATAACAATAAATAAAAGTGTTCATTATCATAACAAATTCTTTCTTAACAAAAAAAAAAAAAAAAACTTGAATGAATTGTACTTAAATCCAGGTTATTTTGTCTTGTAGAAGTTGAACTTTTTTTTGCTCCTTTGGACAATTCTGGATTTCTCTCCAATTTCACTTCATTCATTTTTTCCCCCCTTTTTTTTTTTTTTTCCCCCCATTCCCCATAACAACTACATGTCGGTGACTAATCGCTTGTTACATGTAATCGCTCGATCGTTTTTTTTTTTGTTTTTTTTTGAAAAAAAAAAAAAAGAAATCTCTTTTTTTTTTTTCTTAAAAAAATTTTTTTTGACGTGGGGACGTAATCACGATTCAATAAGTGACTGCGTGTGGAAGATTGAAGGGATTTTAGATGAATTTTATTTTTTTTTTTGTTTTGTTTTTTTTTAAATAAAACAGAGTGATGTAACAAACATGTTTGACTGACCACCACCGCTCTCCTCTTTTGTTTTATGTTCTGCTATGTAAAAAAGTATTCACACATTTCAAAAAAAAAAAAGGTATAATAAAAAAAAATGAGTGCTGTCGAAGTATCAGCGCCTGCCGCACCTGCAGCAAAACCTGACAATTTCTTAGAACAAGTAGTGGGTAAGGATGTTGTTGTGAAACTTACTGCAGGTATTTTATTATTTCTGTTTTCTTTTTGTTTTCTCATGAAATCATTCTAAAATAACAATTCAAACACAACACAGGAAGTGAATACACTGGTAAGCTAACCTGTATGGACGGACACTTAAACGTCGTATTACAGGATGCTAAAGAATCTGTTCACGGACATCACCGAGGTGACTACGGAGATGCTTTCTTGAGGGGAAATAATGGTATGTATAGGTGAGAAGAAAGGGGGGTCCGGGGGGGGGAGAGTAGGGAATTAACGAATCTATTTGTTGTCTTCGGTGAACGTCATGTCGTGTTTTTTCATTTATTTCTTCTCTGATTCAATGTTGTGATCTATTCTTGCTTTGATGTTACGGCAGGTAATTCGAATACGGCAAACATCGACGGTAGTGAACGGCAGAGTGAAGGAATAGAGCTGCTTTATCTCTTTTGCCGATCCCGTCAATGCTTCGTTGAAACCTCTGACGGGATTCTTAATTTAAAGTCAATATTTTTATTGATAGACTGGTGACTTTTAGTCGGCCTCGATCATTCTTTCTTAGTCTGGTTAGACAGAAAGTGCTTTCTCAAAAAAATAAAAAAAAACAAAACAACAAAAAATAAACAGTATTATATATAGCCATGGACGACAGTAAATAATATAACTTCGAACGAAGAGTAAAAAAATGGAACTAACATCAGACTTCACTTATAAATCATCGTCATTTATACCCCCCGACTGAGGGGGAAATAAGTCTAACGATTGCCATTTAAGGTAATTGCCTTGAGTAGAACAGTAGTTATTATCAGTATGTCCCATTGGGTAACGCTGATCTGAAAAAATGCTCCTTTTTTTAAAAGAAGCCGGTTGCTTAGGATTATTGGTTTTTGTCAAGTTAGATTGCTTTTACGATATTCCTTTGTACAGAACCTCCACACAAAAACAACGTAGAGCATTACAAAAAGAGGTGCGGAAGGGGGGCAGTATGACGTTCTTCAGTAGAAGTATGAGTAAGTTGATGAACCGCAGAAAGAAGATTGCCGACCCTGTCCTAACGCAGTTTACTGATAGAGTATTTTTACTTCAACTTCCAGAGGCTTCTGTCACTGCAGAATCGGTCATAAAAAAAGTCTTAGAGGGTAGTGGAGACATGGCCAAGGTGATGCTTTTTAACGCCACTCCAATGGCGTTCGGAGATTGCATTCAGAGAATTGATTTTCCACAAGATCAGTTGGTAGAAGATTTTCATTTTTTACTATCTCTGTGTGTTCAAATTCACGGATGGCTTAAGTGCTCTGAAGACAACGTTTCTGTAATAGTCACTCAAATAGGAGACCGAGATCCAGCGGCGTTACTTGCAGCCTGCTACATGATGTTTAGTTACCCTGTGCAATACTACCACGGCAAGACTACATTGTATGCTTTGCAAGAAGCAGGTATTGAGACTGATCTTCCATCTGTTGAACGATACGCTACTTGGTTCGGGTTTCTCTTAACTATGCAAGACCTTCCTTCTAGTGATCGTCTTCGTCTTAAGAGAATTAGAGTTTTGGGAGCTGGAAATTTGCGTCAGTATGTCGATTTTAACTTACTCGTGACAAATCCTAAAAGCACTCCGTTATTTCATGCTCATGAGGCTTCGATTTTTAAGAATGACGGAACGATTGATGTGATTCTCGAACCTTCTTGTACTATACTTGGAGATTTCGAAGTCGCTTTTATTGCATACATCACCAACACTGATTGTCCAAGAAAATCTCACATTTTTCGTTTTTCATTCTCAACGTTGTTCCTTCCTCAACAAAGTCAAATAAAAGTTAATAAAAAACATCTTGATCACGCTTCTAGTGATGTAAATCTTCCTTCTAATTTTTCATTGGTTTTGGATTGGGAAGCTGTCGATGAAAAAGACATTGCCGAGGAGCAAAAACAAGAAGATCACGTGCTTCTCTCAGACATAACACATTTCATCACCCGAGCACCGAGGGTTTACAGCAACTATTCTCACACTGATGAGGCTATTCAAGATTATGAAATGTGTAGTAGCGAACAGGGAAGACAGACTGACGACAACGACATTACAGATCCATACGCTTATGTAGCTGAAAGAAATATTGGAAATGTATTCTTAAAACAATTGATAATGGAATTTAAAGAGTCTATTGGTGAAGTCGTAGATGAACATTATCAAGAAGCGGAAAAGCAGTTAGAAGATGAAGTGTCCGCTGAGACAATGTCTCATGGTAGCTTTGATTCGATGCCACAACAGAGGATATTACAGACGTCTTCTATTGATGAATTGAATCACTTTATGCACACACCTACAACACCACTTGGTGGGTCAGGGAGAGCTTCGTTCCCTTCACCTCCATCAGCGGTTGTGGTGCAGCCTCCACCTCCACCTATTGCTCCCAAGCCGCCTGGTGCTCCTCCTCCTCCGCCTCATCCGCTTGCAAAGGGAGTTCCGCCACCACCACCAAATCCCAGGGGTGTGGCTCCTCCTCCACCTGGTGGGATTCCACCACCACCTCCAGGTGGTGGTCGTCCTCCACCACCCCCTCCTCCGGGGGGGATACCTCCTCCTCCTCCACCTCCGGGTTCTCCTGGAATCGGTGGGGCTCGGATGAAAAGCTTGTATTGGAAAAAGATGCAACACCACCTCGCCGCTACCAGCGTTTGGAAAACCATCGCTGAGCGAAGTATGAACCAAGAAAGTGTGATTGACATTTCAGAACTCGGTGAAATGTTTGAGAAAAAAGCAGCAAAACCAGCTGCCAAGAAAGAAGTAGCTCCACGGATAAAAACTTCAACAGCAATCACATCTCAACGAGCTCAGAATATCGGAATCGTTTTAACTTTTTTAAAATTAAAACCGAAACAAATAATTGAAGGACTGATGTCATGTGATGATGAAATCCTAACCAGAGATTCCCTCGAGGCATTACAATCTATCTTACCGAGTGATGACGAACTTAAAGGATTAAAAAGAGAAAAGGGAACAGAAGTAGAATGGGGTCCTGCTGCTCAATATTTCTATTTAGTAAGTACAGACGTACCTGATTTAGAAGATCGATTATCTATGTGGTTGTTTACACATGATTTTAAGGTACAGATCGTTGACGTTGTTTCTGAACTAAAAGAGATGGAATCGGCGTTTGACATACTTCTCGATGAATCAACGTGTTTTACTGAAGTACTTTCCATTGTTTTGGCTCTTGGAAACACGTTAAATAAAGGAACGTCTCATGGTGCTGCGATGGGTTTTTCAGTTTCTGATTTGGGTCAACTTGCATCTGTTAAAGCAAATGATGGAAAATCTAATTTAATGGAATTTTTAGTGAGGACAGTTGCGACTAAATGTCCGAAGTTAATATCGTTTGTTGAGGAGTTGGATCCAGTTTCGAAGGCTAGGAATCTTTCTTTTCCAACAATGCAGCAAAGCGTCAGACAAATAACAACGAAATTCGATTCAATCTTAAAGAAACTTTCAAACTCATCAGCTGGTGACGACTGTACGATGACAGCAAAATTACGAAAATTCGTCTCCGAGTCACAAACTTCTGTTAACGAATGCTCATCATTACGTTCTCAAATTCAAGAAAAGGCTCGCAAATTATCATCACATTTCGGTGAGGTATGTAAAAAAAAATTTTCTTTTGGTAAGGGGAGAAAAAAAGAAATCATAAAAAAATTACAAATATTCACACAGGGACCGTCATTCGACGAAGCAGTCTTCTTCACACATGTTTGTACCTTTAGAAATAGTTTTGAAACCACGCTGGAGGAATACAAAAAGAAACAAGAGATGAAAAAACGTCAACAAAAAAAAGCTGAGGCGGCTGAAAAAGAGAATAAAAATACTCACGTCGATCCCAGTGGCAGTGAGAGCTGAAGCAGTTTTTTCTTACTGTGTGTAGTAGTCGGTTGTTGTAAAAATAAATAAATAATAATAATAACAAAAGGAAGGGGAGGACACGTGTACTAGCACTGTTTTATAGTTTTCTTTTTAAGGAACCCCCTTGCCTTTTTTTTTTTTGTTTATATTTTGTTGTTGTTGTGTTCTTGCTTATCAGTTTTCGTCTTTGTTTGGGTTTTTTTTTTTCTTCTTTTTTTTTCGTAGCACACGACTCAAATGAATAACTAACTGTCTCTCAAAGTCGAGACTCTTTCGGCTAAATGATAAAATAATTAACCACTCGTCCCTTTCCTGAGAAGGGCAAACACGCTATGAGTAGGACTCTCTTACCCTCTTCGTTGAAGAGGGCTTGGTAAGGAGAATGGTCCGAAAAAGAAAGTTTTTTTTTTTTTAAAATTTTAGCCTCAAACCCAACCATTATTTGTTTGTTGTCCTACGAATTTTCTTTTTTTTTTGATTGAGACTCTTCTTGTCCGATATTATTTTTGTAAAAAAAAAAAAAAAAAGCGACCCTTTTTAAAAAAACAAAGATCGCATTTAAATTTGTTCGGTATGTTTTTTATTTTTTGTTAAGACTAAATAAGTGAAAAATAAGTACTAATTTCTGTAGGTACAGTTTTTCAATCACTCACAACTGTTAATCATCGTATATATTTTGAATTTAAAAAAAAAAAAAAAATTAATAAAATAAAATAAGAAAAAGAGAGAAGAGAGAAGAAAGCAATAATACTGCTTGCCTTGTGCACTTCCTCTAACCTGACATATTCCGGTAACGTGTTTTTTTTTTTTTTTTTTTTTTTAAAAGGAAGCAAAAAAAAAAAAACATACTTATTTATCATAACAGAGGAATATATAAAAAAATAAAAATAACACAAAAATGGATTTCGATGATAATTCTTCAGAGAGTTCTGAGTCAGGAGAGGGGTGGACACGTCATGTAGACGAGTCTAGTGGAAGAGTCTACTGGTATCACTCCGGTGATATGAGATCACAATGGACATGTCCACCTGAATTAGAAACAAAAGATCAAAAAGAACGGACAGTCGAAAGAACAGCAACAAACACTCCTGAAGAAGAACAAGATGATGAGATAGAAGAAACCCAACGAATAGAAGTTACGGAAATGGAACCTTTAAGAGCTCAAGGTATTATGTTAAATGGGACATATGCTGTTCAACCGACATTTGCTGTTGCATCGTTGAGGCAACAGGAAATTCCGGAAGCAGATAAAATTAGAAAAAAACACATTGATCAAATGGTAAAACAATACCATGCAATGGGACAGTTGGTTAAACAGCTTCAAGTCAATCAGGAAAAACAAGAACAAGAGTGGATTCAACAACAACACATTCAAGGAATATTAAGACAACAACAAGTTCAAAAACAACTCGAAGTGTTTTCAAATCATCCGATTCCACCAACAGCGTTACCAACATTACCTCAACACCATTGGCGGGAAGAAAGAGGAATTCCACCTCCGAGTATCAGTCAGCTGGCTCAGTCTGATTACATGATCGTTCCTGTAGTGAATGGTAACACTCAACAACAGGGGCTTGTATTGCCATCACCACTGTCACCTGTTTTACGGGGGATGAATGGGATCTCAGCATCAGGGCCTACCAACTCCTAGAGATAACCTTCTGCATGTTTCGATGTTCTCAAGCTGTAATGCCAAAGTTACAAAAAAAAAAATAAAAAAATAGTATGACACTATGTGATAAAAGCCCAGAGTCTTTTTGTATGTGTGAGCATGTTTTTAAAAAAAAAAAAACTTTTTTTGGCTTACCCAGAACAAAATTATTTTTATGTCTGTGTTCTGTGATTTTTTTTTTTTTTTTGTTCCTTTTTTTTTTTTTTCCCGAAAAAAATTACCGAAATAAAATTAATGAGAAAAGCAGAGCTGCCTTTGACACTGAATGCCTTGCTCATACAGTGATGCGTGAGACTGTTTAGTTTTTTTTTTTTTTTTTTTCCCCAGACGTTCAAATTGTGCGAAACACAAAAAAAAAAAAAATATGTGTATTAATTGGGGGGATGCTTAAGTTGACATAATTCAACTCGAAACAGTTTAATTATTATCGAGCGGGGATTCCGGCGCCGAGCGCGAAAAGCGCGAGGGGTCGGCATCACCACGAGATGATAATTATGAGTTGAGAGTTAGACATTATGTCAACTTACCGCCCAATTTTATATTTAATGCCATAAATTAGAATTAGGACTGTGCACATTTCATCACGAGAACCGCTGCTGATTTCTTCCATTCCACTATTGCCCTCCCCATAATTACACTCACGGGCTCAATAATTTTACGTTTGAAAGAAGCGTGAAATTAGGGCTCATAATGCCACTGAGGTCATAATCACACTCTTACTGATGCCCATTATCCACATCCATTAAATTATCCTCCCGGAAAACTTAAAATCACCCCCAACATAATTGCCATTATGTCAAAATCACCCGGATTATTACAGGTCAATAACTACATCGCCACAGCCATTTTAAACCAAAAACAGAAAATCATAATTTTACTGCTGTATTAGATTTGGTCTTAACTTCACACTTTTGTGATAATTTCGATTTGCCAGCCATCGGCCTTGTGTACGGAATGTAATTACCGGGTTATTTCTACTCCGCGAGTGATGAAATGTGCACAGAAATAATTCGTTTATGGCATTAAATAAATAAAAAACTAGAAAAAAATTTCGACATAAATTCATAGTGTAATGTTGTAGTAGATTTCTCCTCTAATTAAAAAAAAAAGAAAAGACCAAGGACTATAAATAACCTCAAGGAGTAAAAACGAGACACTCCAGACTGTGTTAAGTCATCAATAATTTTTTTTTAAACAAAATTAATCAAACAATAATCTCTTCCCCTCTATCCTTTTGTATTCATAAATGGGGAATTCAAAAAGTAAACCTACCTGATTATTCTTGTTTTAGCAGGATACAAGGCAAACCTCTTGGAATCCACCTGGCCTGCCTTTGTTCCTATTGGCTGATCAGTTCTTGGGTGCGCTTTTTGAATCTCTTTTTTTTAAGTGTTGCCCTTCCGGTGGTTATTTTTCTGCTGTCGTATATTTGCGATGACCAGGTGATTGGGAGTTAGGCTCTTTTCACAACAGGTTGTGTGAACCTCTTGTTGGTCGTCTTTCTGTATAACTATGTGTAATTCACAAAAAAAAAAAAAAGAAAAAGAAAAGAAAAAAAAAAGGGAGAAAAAAAAAAGACGAAGAAAAAAAAGTGCTTTGATTTGAATTAGTGCTGTCCTTTACCACAACACTAGACGCTCCCCTCCTTTGGATTTGATCCATAGTAAGGAATGTGAGGTATTTTCAAGAAAGCGGTTTTTTTTCTTTCTTTTTTTTTCCCCTCATTTTTTTTCCTGTTTTTTTTCTGTTTTTTTTTTTTTTTTTCCTTTGTTTTGATTGAAAAATCTCTCTTACTTTCCCTCTTCAAAAAATTCCCCTTCCTTACAAAAAAAAAATTTTTTTTTTAAAAAAAAAAATCACGATTTATTTATTTATTTTTAATGCGTATTTAACCGAGCTACTTTTCGTTTTTTTTTTTCCTTCTTTTTTTTTCTTTTTCCTCTTTTACCCGGTTAGGTGTTTTGGTCGGGAAACTTATTGAATAGGTGACTCGATGCTAAATTATTTTTTTTGGAATAAATCCAAATTAAGCTAAACTCATACTCTAACACAACTTTATATTCTTTTTTACGGTTCTACTCATTCAGTGATATCAGATATGTAAGGAAATGTCACTTTGATTCGGAACACTTTTGGTTACGGTTAGCTCCACTGCTTTTGGAGCGTATCCGATTTTTCACTGTTTTTTCATTTTTTTTTTTTTTTTCAAAAAAATCCTGAAAAAAATCGACAACAAAAAAAAAAAAAAAAAAAAAAAAATTCTGACCAAAACTGTGTGAATGAATTATTCAAAAAAAAGAATGAAAAAAAAAAAAAAAAAAAAAAATAGAAATATGTGCACTGTATCCAATACAACAACAAGTAAGTTAAAAGTTGATAAGTAAAACTGAATTCGTTCAACTTGTGACGAAAGCAACATAATCTATTTATCTATAAGACACCAACAGTCAACCATTTTATTGAATAGGTGACTCGATGCTAAATTATTTTTTTTGGAATAAATCCAAATTAAGCTAAACTCATACTCTAACACAACTTCATTTTCTTTTTTACGGTTCCACTCATTCAGTGATATCAGATAGTAAGGAAATGTCACTTTGATTCGGAACACTTTTGATAACGGCTGGTGAAAAATCCTGGAAAAAAAAAAGAAAAAAAAAAAATCGCACGATTGTTGACTACACCGTGTGAATTATTCAAAATGAAAAAAAAAAGAAAAAAAAGAAAAAAGAGGAGAATCAGCCAAACTTCTTTGATTTTTTACTTTTTTTTTTTTTTTGTTTTTGCTTGGTAATAAAACTAACTTAAAAGCAATTAGATAATTCTCTTTTCTACTTAACAAGCAGATCATGCTACATCACCTCTGGCTTCATGAACTTGAAGTGAAACCGAAGAATGTGGATCGATACTTGTGAAATCTTTTTTAGGTCAATTAGGATATTCTTATAGTGTTGAGATTCTATTTTTCTTGCATTTTTTATTTTTTTTGGGGGGGGGAGGGGTTTTTTTTTTGTTCTTTTATTTCTTTGATAAAATAAATAAAACTAGTTTAATTGCTGGAAAAATGGGGGGGGGGAGGGGGAGTCGAAGGAGAGAAAAATAAATAAATAAATAAGTAGAAAGAAAAGAAAAAAAAAGAAAACCGAATTTTTCAAAGAAATAATCTCCAGAATATATACATCTTTTTCCATTAATAATGATCAAACGAAGAGTGCGTGAACACTCTGCAATTCAGAACCTTTCTTCTTCATGGGGAAAAGGATGAAAAGATGTTTTTTTTTCTTCTTATTATCAAAAAAAAAAGAATCTGTTTTTTGGATTTCATATGCGCGCGGCTACTTAAAATAATTAGACATAATGCGCAAATAGACTTACAAGAAAAAAAAAAAATACAACTGCAAGTTGTGATCTAATTTTTTTTACAACTTCACAACCTCTTTTGTCTGTCTGCTGGGAGGTTTTGCCGGCGGTACGATAAAATAAATTTAATAATAAAAAAAAAACTCCAACCCTGCTCTGTATTTCTTATTTCAGGTGGTTTTGAGACGGCATGCGGCCTGACACAGAAGGCTTTACGAGAGACCCTTCACAGACCCTGTACTTGTGTCCTCGGAGTGAATCTTGTCCGAAAAAAAAAAAAAAAAAAAAAAACGATATTCTTACCGGTTATGTTACAAGCGTTTAGTGCTTACCGTCAGTCGCTTCTTTCCCAACAACGAAAAACTTTTTTTTTATCTCTACTCAGTCTGTAATTGGTTTTATCTTTCCTCCTTTACTTGTTGCTCCAACTTGCAGCAATCTTCTGTGTAAGTGATTCTGTGGAGTTTGGTTTTTTTTTGTATATTTTATGTGGGATACGGAAGTGCACGAGGGCGTAGTTCTGTATTGGTGCACATTTGTGAAGATCTTCGATCCCACGGGAAAGCTGGTATCCGAATGTTGTATCAATGCAGTGCCACTCCGCTGACGGTAGTGATCTTGCACTACGTTCCTCTCTTCTCTAACTAATGGAAGCGATGCTTCTTTAACTTTCAGTGCGGCTCCTTAATTTTGTTTCTCCAATCATTTCTATGGGATGATTCTGTGGAGTTGGTTTTTTTGTATATTTTATGTGGGATACGGAAGTGCACGAGGGCGTAGTTCTGTATTGGTGCACATTTGTGAAGATCTTCGATCCCACGGGAAAGCTGGTATCCGAATGTTGTATCAATGCAGTGCCACCCCCGCTGACGGTAGTGATCTTGCACTACGTTCCTCTCTTCTCTAACTAATGGAAGCGATGCTCCTTTAACTTTCAGTACGGCTCCTTAATTTAGTTGCTCCAATTGTGGAGAGACAGGTCATCAGGATGATTCTGTGAGGGTTTTGTATATTATGTGTGTTCCTCTCTTCTCTAGTTTTAATGTTTTAACGAATAGAAAACTATTCTCCTTTTTTTTAACATTCAAAATTTTTTTGCTTAAACATCTGTGTTTTCCAGACTTTATTGAAAACAGTGCCGTGAGGCATCTGTGTAAATAATGCGGCTCTTTTTTGAATTTTTTTTTTATCCCAATAATGATGTTCATTGCAACGTGTGCTCTATTTTTGTTAGGGCATGCAATATGTAATAATGTTTTTTTTTTTTTTTAATTTTTTTTTTTAAAATTAAAATGTTGAAAGAGCTACGTTATGATTTTGTGATTAAAATATATTCAAATAGTCAGCTCTGTCTCTTTTTTTTGTTTTTTTTTTTTTTAAAAAAAAAAAAACAGTCTTTGGCAGTTCATCTTGATCTTGCTTACCTTCTCTTTTATTCGTCCTTTTTTTTGTTATATCTGTTAGTTTTTTTGTTCTGTTATTTAGACAATAAACAAGGAAAGAGATAGAATCCATATCGTTGGCGTTTTTTTTTTTTTTTTTTGGATGTAAAAGCCTGGCCTTTTTTTTTTTTTTTTTTTTTTTTTTCAATATTCGTCGAAACGGTAACTACTATCAAATCTGACTAGTTTCTTCTTCGACGGAAAAAAAAATGGAAACAAAAAAAAAAAAATGCAGATTTTTGTTGGCAATTCTGATGAGCATTACAAAGCCATCAATTTTCTTTTTTTTCTCTTTTTTTTTTTTTGTTGTGGTTAAAAAAAGCCTCATTTAGGTGTGCATCTGACACCTGAGACTGTTTAAAAAAGTGATCGAATCATACACAGCGCGCTGTTGTTAAATTTAATTAAAATGAGGAATCGTTTTTTTAAAAAAAAAACATCCTCCTGTGTGTGTGTTACTCATACTGTTTTGTTTTGAAGTGCGGGAAAAAAAAAAAAAAAAAAAAAAAAAAAAAGTCTTGCCTTTACCATCATCTCTAAAAAATAAGAAAAAGAAAAAAATAAAATAAAATAGTAATTTTAATACAATGCAATTATGATATAAAAATAACGAGACCAAAAATAAAAAAAAAACCAAACAAAAAATAAAAAAAAAATACAACCCACACACACACTTTTAGAGATCGTTTTTCCATTTTATTTTTGCCGAATGCCGATCGCTCAAGTCAAAAAAAAAAAAAAAAAAAATTCTCTCTTGATAATTGTACTCATTAATTTTATAACAGACATGGGGTTTTTTTTTCTCTCTCCCTAGACTTTGTTAAATATGGAGGATGACAAGTTGAGCGTGTTTACTCTTCTTTGGTTGGTTGCCCTCACCGGTTTTAGTACCGTCTATGTTATAGCTCATGCAAAAGGATGGTATGTGTTAGTGAGTGACGTGATTTCTGGATCCTCAAATAGAGAACACTATTCAAACAGAGGCATTAAAAAATCAGCAGCAGATGCAATTGCAAGTGGTGAATGGAAAGAACAGGTTGACCCAACAACGGGAAAGAAATTCTATTTCAATGCGGCATCTGGAAAGACAACCTGGGATCTTGATAAGGAACTGAGCTCCAACAGCTAATCAAAAAAGATAATAACATTCTCTTTCACATACGATTTATCTATGTTGTGATCGATTGTTAGGTATTCCTCTCTCCACGGAAGTATTTATCATTTTTTTCTATTCTCACAGCTACCAAAAAAAAAAAAAAAAAAAAAACTGGAAAAAATGATGCGTACAACTGTCGGATTAGCAATCTGTGCTGTGAGCATGGGAGGGTCAGTTTCTTCAGACGGATGTTGGAGGAGAGAAGAGAACACTTGGATGCCTTGCTATCCAAGAGATCCAGCTGACAGCACCAAAAGACTTGATCAAGTTGGAACAAAAGAAGCGATGAAACAAAAATGCATCGAAATGGGTATCGGTTGCATGGCTGTCACTTGTACAAAAGACGACGACACCTGCACTCTTAGACACGCTTTACAGTGCGAAACTGATTCTGGAAAACCAATTCAAAAATCACCTACGAATGAAATTACCTACATAAAACAATGTGAGCTTTCTAAATATGACTTTGTAAAACATCCGAACTCTTACATTAAATGCTACAATACTCAAGAAGACTTCAAAGGTGACCTTCTTGAACGTCAAATTAGATGCGCTGCTTTGGGACCACAAGCCTGCTTTGGTATTACGTGTAACGCTAATACTGAGTTCCCTAACGGATACGATTGTATTATCAAAGACCACAGATCTTGTAGTGAAGTTGTAGACATAGATGAAGTTACTAACAGTGATGAGGTTAAACAAATCTCATACGTAATGAAGTCTAATGGTCCTGCTCCTGTGGTCACACCAGGAACCCCTGTCAGCCCAGCCAATGGAGGATGTGCCTTCACAAAAAATGTTGAAACTCAGTTTGGATGTGGTACTCCTGAAAACAAAGAAATGACTCTCGAAGAAGCAAAACTTCAATGCGACCAAGCCAGCACTGTAGCGAACAGCTGCATTGGAGTCTTGTGTGCTGCTGGTAGCTCGAAGGGGTGTAAACTTCACTACAGATGTCAGAATTTTAATCAAAAAAACTTCCTCGTGGCTGACAAGCAATTTGATGTTTACGTGAAGACCTGCAGTGATGGAGCTCAGTGTGTTACTCCTTGTCACGAATACGAGGAAGCCAACGACCACAGATGTGGTAACGACTGCCACTGCAAAGGAACTCGTTTATGTGGTCCAGGGGGATACTGTACCAACAGTAATGGATTCACAGAGTCTTGTCTGCTCGGTGATTGTGTTTTTCAAGCCAATGAAAACACTTACTACCTCTGTGTTGCTGATGATAACCAAGTCGGTACCACTTTGAAAGACGCTCAGCAGCGTTGCAGAGAACTTGGTGACGCATGTGTAGGAGTTACTTGTGAGCAAAATGGACTCTGCACAACTAGATTCCCAGGAAGATGTGGACACAGCGATAACCTTCTTCAAACATCAACAACTCACGAGGTGACTTACAACAAGTGTTGTGGATCGAGAGAATTACAAGAAAGATTCTGTCCAAGAGCTTTCAAGTCTTCCAGCTCATCCCACGCTGGTCTCTACATCTTCTTCATAATCCTTCTTATTGTTATTGTCGGAGGATTATTCTATAAGAATAGACAAATGGCGAACAACTTCATCGCTCCTGATGCGTTCAAGGCTGTTCCTCATAACGATGCTGATGTATGAATTTTTACTATTTATTGTTTATGTTCAAAATAAGAGAAACAAAACAAAACTAAAACAAAACAAACAGGATGGTGGTGACTGGGTTGTAAACGACAGCACGGTTGATATCAGAGATGACGACGATCAGTAGAATTTTATTGTTGTATTCGGTGCGTAACTTCTGATGGCCAGCAGATTTTTTTTTTTAAAAAAAAAAAACTTTTAAATTTTCATTAAAAGAAGGGACACAAAGTACCCGGCTGGCGTATTGCGTGTATTACTCTAGCCTAGACTGACGTTCAGCAGCTTGAGAGAAAATTAAAAAAAGGTTCCATCCCTTGGTGATGAGAGAAAAAAAAAAAAATATCAGTATTGGGAATGAAAGTATCCCTGCATTTTTTTTATTTATTTATTATTTTTTTTTTTCAAGTTACCTCGTATTTCTTTTCTTCTAAGCGTCCTCTAGCTTCTTTCAAGCTGGCTACAAATGAATTAAAAAGGGGGAAAAAATGAGAATTCGATGACTCAAAAATAGATAAAAAAGAAAAAGGTTGAGGTCATTTATTTTAGTTCTGAAAAAAAAAAAAGAATCTCGCGTGTTTGCATATCTATTTTCTTTTTTTTTGTTGTTGTGTCTTTCTCTCTAGTCACAATCATATTTTGTGTTGATTTTTTTTTTTTTTTTTTTTTTTTTTGATTTTTTATAATTGAATTTATTTTCCTCTCCTTTGTTTTTTTTTATTCGCTCATAAAATTTAAAAAGGATTAGAATGAAGTAACAGCACGTAGTTGTGTTCTGTTTATTGCACTTTATTTCGTTTGTAACTAACCTCTTCTCGGGGGTGTGAGGGAGGACAAAAAAAAATAAATAAACCGAGGACGGAATACTATAACAGTGGTAGTCTTTTTTATGGTTTGTTCGTTTACACTATCTGATTTTAGATAGAAAAAAGGTTTTTTTTTGGATATTCGATTTTGCGCTTCGAAAAAAAAAAAAAAAAAAAAAAAAAAAAGTGTGTTGTGGTACTTCTTGTAGTTTAATAAATTATTTCTTCCTTCCGTCTCACATGATGTTTTTTTATTATTTTTTTTTTTTATATAAAAAAAAAAAAAAAAAAAACCTCCTTCAGAAGATTTCCTTTCTACTTTTTACCGTGTGTTTGCATGTTTGCGTGTTTTCTACATTAATTGTTTTTGTTCACATGTCGTAAGTGTGTTCCCTTACCGGGTGTTTTTTTTTTTTTTTTTTTTTTTTTTTTTTTTTCCAAACGTGCAAAAAAAAATAATTAAAAAAAAAAAAATAAAAAAAAATGCCAGTAATGATTGCAGGCGTGAAATGAAACAAAAATAAAACAATATAAAAAAAAAAAAAAAACTTAATTACTTCATAAAACAGGAATCTTGTCAATCAACAAAAATGAGTGACTTTCTTCCTCCAGTCCTCACGGAGGCAACTAATCGTCAGCCTTCATTAAAACGAGGTAGTGGATCTCCAAAGGGACCTGTATTATTTGAAGGAGAAGAGAGAGAAGATAAGAACACAAAGAGACATAGTCTAATGCCGGAAGCGATGTTTCAGTTGACAGAAGAAATTAGAAAAGAAGCTGAGAAGGCTGCGGCAGAAGAGAAACAATTTCCAGTCTTACCTGGAATGGACGTCGACCCAACAGAAGTAGATGACCCAATCAGATCCATGAGAGTATCTGAAATGCTTCAAGCTCTCGATAGAACTACTGAAGAGTTAATGGGGACAAGAGTTAGTAATGAAGAACTCATGGGTTTCTTAGAGATGGGTGAAAAGAGAATTGTAGATCTCGCTGTAAAAGTAAAACTTCTCGAAGATCAAAATGAAAAGATGGCAATCAGAGAAACAGATCAAAACTCTCAAATTGACGATCTAAAAACCAACCTCAACCAAGCACTAGAACTACGAGCCAAGTCTGATACCGAACTAGAAATGTCAAAAGTTGAGCTGAGCAACCGCGTTGACGAAGTTGATGACCTTCGTTGTACTCTCGAAACAGTTCGACAAGAAAGGAATCGAGAATCGGAAGCCTCTTCAGATGTTCGCAGATCACTCGAACAAAAAGAAGAACAGTCTCGTAAAGACAAGGAAAAACTTGCTTCTGAACACAGAGTTTCGCTTCAAAACCACGACCGTGAAAGAAAGCGTCTTCAAGAACGTGCTGATGACTGGCATCGCAAAGCAGACGGACATGCAAACAAAGGAAAACAATATGAGAAAGATATCAAAGACAAAACACGTGAAGCTGAAAAAGTCTCACAAGACCTCGCTTCGTTGCAGAGAACTCACAAAACTGGTATGCAAAAAATGGAAATCGAACTGTCGAACGGAAAATCTCACATCCAAGAGGAAATGACTCGTTTGTTCCATTGGCAAAAAGAACTCTCTGAACAGGCTGACAAGCTTAAAAAAGCAGACGGGAAACTAAGCAAGGAAAAGGATAACATTAAGAAAGCAATATGCGACTCTGTAAAAGAGATTCAACAACAACGAGATTCGGAACACCGACTGCTACTTGAAATAAAAGGACAGTACGAACACGAACTGACTGCACAATTCGACGCCAGACAACGAGAGCTAGATGAACATTGGAGACAAAAGGAAACTGTCGAACTTGAGCAACTTGAAGAAAGACGCAGCGCCTTGGACGCAGAATTAGCAGCCAAAACACAAAAAGCTACTGAAAACCGTCAACGTTTAGAACGATACTCAAAAAACTTAGAAGGATACGGTCGTCGTTTAAAAGCCGAATATGAAAGTTGGCAACGTGAAAAGACTCAAGTCTATCAAGTACTGGACGAAGCCCAACAAGAAAGAGAAGAAGTTGAAGCTACTCTAAAACAGCAAATAACAGATCTGACAGCTACTGTACAAGACTACCATATTCAAATTGAAGGTAAGAAATCAGCAATAGAGACGTTAACTAAAAAGATTCAAGAGACTACAGCAGAAGCAAAACAATTAAAACACGACCTCGATATCGTAATCCAAAGAGAGAGAGATGCTGAAGACCGTATCGATGAATTATCAGGTGAGAATGGTCGTCTCATAGACGACAACAGCACCCTTGAAAGAAATTTCAACGAATTAAAACTAGAACACGATCAGCTTCTTGAAGAAATGACTTACATGCGTTCACGTGAAGAAGAAGAACGAGAACTGAGAAGAAAAACAAATGAAATGCTTCTAGCGAGCTATAAGATAAAGAACCCAGGAGGAAATATTATGATTCCAACTGGAAGTCACGGCAATCAATCCATAGATGAAATAGATCTCCTATGTTGGAAATGTCATTCACGAACATTAGAAGAAGAAGGTTCAGGTCTTTTAACCCGAACTCGTGAAGCGAGAAAACAGATGAGGAGCTTGACGACTGAGAGAAAAAAACTCCAAGCTGACAAAGATTTATTTCTTAAAGCTCACAAATTGGATGCTGATCGTCTAATAGATGAAACCATGACAATTCGAAAAGAACGAGAACAACTCAAAAAAGACACTGAAGTTATGATCGCTGAGAGGAAGGCATTATCACCAGTTTCTCAAATAAAACCATCGCTGGCGTCATCAAATGCAGACTTAGTCAGTGAATCGTGGGTTACTCTGGATGAAGAAAACATTATCGATCCAGACCTCAATCCGACTGAAATAACTGATGTGAAATTATTCGATGAACCTCTCGTTGATGCTTCTAGACGTCGTAAAAAAGATTTAATTTACTTAAAATCGATTTATGCGAATCAAAATAAACAACAACCGTCTTCACATAGAGCTAGTACTGAAACAACAAAATCACATTTCTATTAGTTTGAGGATTTTTTTTTTTTTTTTTTTTTTTGTTATTGTACCTTTGTTTTTATATTTAAAAAAAAAAAATCTAACCAAGTTTTTGACAGGTTTTATTTTGTATTGTCTTTAGTTATTATTTTTTTTAAAAAAAGATATGTTTTTTTTCATATTTATTTAACTTAACCAGCACATAGGGAGAGATGATTCTTTTGAGAAGAAAACTCTTTTCTTGTTAACCTCAATTTGTTGATTTTATTTATCCAAATCCCCCCCCCCATCTCATTGTTTTCTGTGGATCTGTGCACCTGTCTTCTACTCAGCAACCCTACTTATTAAATAAACACGATGAAAGAAGAACTTAGAAAGCTGATCTCATGCTCAACTAAAGCAGATCAGAATCAATCTCTGCGTACCTTATTATCAATGCAATATGATGGTATCGCTGTCAGGGATGTTCTTGAAGAATGTAAAGATGAGAAAGAAAGACAGGCGATAAGAAAATACACTCAACACACAACAGTGAAGGCATTCCACGAAGGGAAATACACTGTTGGGAATGAAGAACAAAAACTGATAACTTTGACTAAAATGGAACTTCATGGAGGAGGGACTCAAACTTTTTCATATGATTCAGAAGTTGCGATTGGAGGATGTCGAAGATTCTCCGAAACCAAAATAAAATGCCAACTCCTAAAGCATGCCTTAGATTTACTAGATCCAGGACAGTCGGAATTGTTATCACTTTCTGACCAACGACCTCCAGGTTTTCTTAACATCGCTAACCCAACTCAACCTGGAGGTGATTATTCACGTGGAAAGGAAGGACCAGAAGAAGAATACTGCAGACGGACGAATATCTTTGCTGGGCTACACGATCCTCAAAAGAAGTACTCAGGATATAAGAAATGGTCTTATCCTCTCTCTCAATATCAGGTAGTAGTGAGCTCAAGCGTGACAGCTATTAGAAATGGTTCAAAAGACGGTTACAACTTTCGAACTCCATGTGGTCAGCTGGTCATTTTCTCAACACCTTTTCCACGAGTTGATAAAAAAGGAATGCAACCCCTCATGTCTTTCAATCGTTCTATGAGAATTTTATTAACCGTTTCTGCTAAGTATTCAGTTCAAACCCTGGTCATGCCATTTTTTCATACTGAAATTGAAGATGCGACAAGGGCATTGTATAATTTAATAACAAACGAGTCAAAATACAAAGGTCTGGTCCAGAGAATCATACTCGTACCTGAGAACAACACGATGTCTGTCAGGTTGGAAGAATTTTTAACGAAAAATTGCAACACCGGAGAGAAGGTTAAACAAAAACGAAGCATAGAACTGCCAACAAGAGATTCAGAGAGTAGCGGAGGTGGGTTGAAAAGACCTAAAAACGATACAACTCAACGCCTCAACATGGCCAGTAGATATGCTGAAGCATTAAAGACTGACGACGGGAGTGATATTAGCATGGCGGATGAGATTGGATCTGAAATAGAGATAGCAATGTTTAATTATTTTAAAGGGAACTTGAGTGGGAAATCATTCATGGGTCAGTTCAGAGAGATACTCATCGCATTGAAGTGTAAAGATAACAAGACATTGAGGAGTAGAATACTATCACGTTCACTGATGGCAACGACACTTCCAATGATGTCAAGTAAATCATTTCTCAATCCAACACAACAATTAAAACATCAATCGATAATCGAAGAAGTGACTGCTGATCTGACTGCTGGAACAACAACTGAAGTTGAGACCAGCATCTTTCTGTGCAGCAGATGTAAAAAACGTCGATGCACATACTACGAGTTACAAACTCGCAGTGGAGATGAACCGATGACTCAATTCGTTAGCTGTCTTAATTGTGGTAAGAAATGGACGTGTTGATAATCTACGCTACTGATTGATTGAAATCGCAACATAGACACCACCGCATTGGTAATAATGACATGTTATTAGAATCCCCACGGGAACCGTTACTGTTGTTCTAACTTCAACCCCGACTGTCGGCTCTCGCACTGAAAGTGTTTCACAAAACAATTAAAGCACGGAAACAGCTACTTCTATTCTTCCTCCAATTCTCACTGTGAACGTCACGAGACCTATTCGAATTCCACCCACGAGTCACAGCTGCATTGGTAATAAGAATTTAGAAGGATTCAAAAAAAAGATTTAAACCACGAACCGATGACTCAATTCGTTAGCTGTCTTAATTGTGGTAAGAAATGGACGTGTTGATAATCTACGCTACTGATTGATTGAAATCACAACATAGACACCACCTCAATAGTAAGAAAGACATGATATTCAAACACTCATCATTGTTACTAAGACACAGCTGCATGGATAAGGATTCGAAAAAAAGATTCAAACCGCACAACAAAGATTGAAAGTTGAGACCAGCATCATTCTATGTAGCAGACGTGATAATGATTGATGCGCGTACTACGAGTTGGACTCTCAATTGTGGTACGATGGATAGAAGCTTAGTTTGCGGCGTTAAAAAAAAAAATTTTTTTTTTTCACCTTCAAAAAAGTAGAGAACACTCACTCAAACAGCTATTGATCACAGCGATAATAAAAAGAAATATCCCTTCGTATCACAGAAAAATAGTTACAAAAAAAAAATTTCTTTGTTTTTTTTTTTCCAGAAAAATAAAAAATATGGAACCATGTGGAGGTATCCTGGGCTGGCTGTCTCTACGCTACGCTGTTGATCGCCGAGTTCTATTATGGGTAGCAATATATCACGTAATTACATACATAAGTTGGAAATATTGGAATGATATGCCGTGGTTGGTCGCGTTGTTCATGATGGGAATGTGTTCCCTTTGGAGTTTTTTAGGAGCGACGATTACACATAATAGTATTCATGTTCCGCTGTTTAAAAGTGGGTTTATGAATTCATTATTTCAAATTGCTTTGACTTTGACGTACGGGTGGCCTGTGTCAGCGTTAGTCCCGGGACATAACCTCAGCCACCACAAATTTACGAATACTCAAAAAGATGCAATGAGACCACAACGGATGCAATATTCTTGGAATTTTTTAAACTATTTAATGTTTCCAGCTGTGACCGCTGCTAACATTGCCGGAAGTGATAAAGCATACATGAAAGAACAAGCCAGATTGGATCGACCTATCTGGAGGCAATACATTGTCGAAGCCGTCGCATTTTGGGGTGTTCAAATCATCCTGGCGATCGCAGATTGGAAACGTTGGGTTTGGATTATTGTACTTCCGCAGTTGTATGCGAAATATCAAATAATTGCGATGAATATATTACAACATGATGGGTGTCCTGATCCGTTCACTGATTCAAAGAACCACTCTCGTAACTTCACAGGAACAATCGTTAATTATATGACTTTCAATAATGGATTACACACAACTCATCATAACAATCCTGGTTGGCATTGGTATCGACTACCTGAAGAGCATTCAAAACTTGAAATGCATCCAAACCTGAACCAATCAAACATCCTCTTCTACTTCTTCAAAGCACATATCTACCCTGGGATTAGACTAGATTATAAAGGTAATAAAGTATGTGGTCGTTCTTTTGTTCCCTTTGTGCTAACTTCTGGTTGAAGGATTGGGGCTTGGGGGAAAACCCTTTTTCCTTGATCTTTTGCTTGGAAGTACACTTGTCCGATTTCGGTTTCTCGCCGTTTCTGGTATGGACAGTTTCCCACTTTCTGTAGAACTTTGAACGAGCAATGGCTGTTTCTTTCTTGTACTCGTCTAAACGAGAGTTTCACTAGTTTCTGGTATCCGCAGACACTGTGAATGTATCACTACCTAATTATTATACTTTATATCGGTCTAACATATGCCCAGTGTAACATCGAGAGAAGGCGGCTAAAGCATCTTTCGGTTGTTATTATTAGTGTTGGGTTGTTACAGGTGGATATGGGCAAGGCTTTTCGCTTCGTCCCTCCATTCCACAATGCGGCATAGCAAAACAAAAGAATCGGCAAACTTCACTTTTTACTTTTTTACTTCACACCTTTGTTTTTTGTTTGTGTGCAACCGGTACAAAAATCCTAATAAAGGAGAATTGCAGCAATTCTGTTTCTACCGAACGATAAGTTTTTGTAGATAAATAAAAAACACTAATCATCAACAAACCAAAACAGTACACAGCACCTCCACCCGGAGAAGACGTTGACTGGTATGATGGAACTTCGGAGACCTATTCGTCTATGTGAAAACTGATTGGTAGGTCAACTTGGAACTGTTACGAACAAGAGGAATCCAACTGGTTAATTAAACCACAGCATGTCGCTTCATCAGTGGCGTGTTACTTCTAAGACAACATAGAAAATCATATTTGTACCATGAAATGGGATTTTATGTAGGTATCACATTCCCGCAGGTTTATCTGCGTGTGAGAAAAAAAAAAAAAACCCCCGTTTCGAATTAAAAAAAAAAAATATCGTTACCAGTACTAAGGCTGTTCAAACACCGAATAGATGAACGTGCCTGACTTTCACGAATTTTTTTTTTTTGGAAATATTGGAATGATATGCCGTGGTTGGTCGCGTTGTTCATGATGGGAATGTGTTCCCTTTGGAGTTTTTTAGGAGCGACGATTACACACAATAGTATTCATGTTCCGCTGTTTAAAAGTGGGTTCATGAATTCATTATTTCAAATTGCTTTGACTTTGACGTACGGGTGGCCTGTGTCAGCGTTAGTCCCGGGACATAACCTCAGCCACTACAAATTTACGAATACTCAAAAAGATGCAATGAGACCACAACGGATGCAATATTCTTGGAATTTTTTAAACTATTTAATGTTTCCAGCTGTGACCGCTGCTAACATTGCCGGAAGTGATAAAGCATACATGAAAGAACAAGCCAGATTGGATCGACCTATCTGGAGGCAATACATTGTCGAAGCCGTCGCATTTTGGGATGTTCAAATTAATAATGGATTACACACAACTCATCATAAAACTTGAAATGCATCCAAACCTGAACCAATCAAACATCCTCTTCTACTTCTTCAAAGCTCATATCTACCCTGGGATTAGACTAGATTATAAAGGTAATAAAGTATGTGGTCGTTCTTTTGTTCCCTTTGTGCTAACTTCTGGTTGAAGGATTGGGGCTTGGGGGAAAACCCTTTTTCCTTGATCTTTGCTTGGAAGTACACTTGTCCGAATTCGTTTTCTCGCCGTTTCTGGTATTCAGTTTCCCACTCTGTTCCCTCAGTGAAAAGTAATGGCAAATAAAAGAAATAAGTAAAATCCCATAATAATTGCATTTCATCATCGTCATCATGTTGTCAATCAGAGTTTCCTTTACCGATGAAAGAAGAGACAAGACGTAATTTCTTTCTTTTTTTGTCTTCACACGAAAGCAGTCGAACTGTAAACAAAAAAAACACCAAAAAGAAAACGATTGAGATTGTTGAGAGGAGGTCATCAGTAAGTCGATACCAACCAACACAATCACATTGCGTCCTTCCCTCTCCATCCATCTTATCTTTGAAAGAAGACCGAAGAGAGGGATGAGACGCCAACAGGTTTACGCAAAACACGCGAACCGGAGAAACAGTTACTACCAATCCACAACAATACATCAGATCAAAACAGGGTTAAGAATGGTATACAAACTAGCTAAAGAATGGTATACGAAACAAAGTAAAGAATGGTATAGCAATGGTTGTTTCATTCTTGTACTCGTGTAAACGAGAGTTTCACTAGTTTCTG
Organism: Flectonema sp. DT1601; assembly: GCA_964019425.1. Lineage (NCBI taxonomy): Eukaryota > Euglenozoa > Diplonemea > Diplonemida > Diplonemidae > Flectonema > Flectonema sp. DT1601. The sequence goes on from OZ025785.1 coordinate 701,331, forward strand.
GTATCCGCAGACACTGTGAATGTATCACTACCTAATTATTATACTTTATATCGGTCTTACATATGCCCAGTGTAACATCGAGAGAAGGCGGCTAAAGCATCTTTCGGTTGTTATTATTAGTGTTGGGTTGTTACAGGTGGATATGGGCAAGGCTTTTCGCTTCGTCCCTCCATTCCACAATGCGGCATAGCAAAACAAAAGAATCGGCAAACTTCACTTTTTACTTTTTTTACTTCACACCTTTGTTTTTTGTTTGTGTGCAACCGGTACAAAAATCCTAATAAAGGAGAATTGCAGCAATTCTGTTTCTACCGAACGATAAGTTTTTGTAGATAAATAAAAAACACTAATCATCAACAAACCAAAACAGTACACAGCACCTCCACCCGGAGAAGACGTTGACTGGTATGATGGAACTTCGGAGACCTATTCGTCTATGTGAAAACTGATTGGTAGGTCAACTTGGAACTGTTACGAACAAGAGGAATCCAACTGGTTAATTAAACCACAGCATGTCGCTTCATCAGTGGCGTGTTACTTCTAAGACAACATAGAAAATCATATTTGTACCATGAAATGGGGTTTTATGTAGGTATCACATTCCCGCAGGTTTATCTGCGTGTGAGAAAAAAAAAAAAACCCCCCGTTTCGAATTTAAAAAAAAAAAAAAAATATCGTTACCAGTACTAAGGCTGTTCAACACCGAATAGATGAACGTGCTTGACTTTCTCAATTTTTTTTTTTTTTTTTTTTTTTTTGTCGAAAAAAAATAAAAAAAGTAGTTTCATATTTTTTTCATTCACTGCTTTTTTATACGACTATCAAAAAATATATGGAAGGTTTTTCATCCGACGGTGTTTTAATTTTTTTTCTACTTTTAAAAATACAAACGCAGGGTGTTATCCATGAAAAGCAGTTGGATGAACCACAAATGCAGTTGACAAGCGAAGCTCAGGTTTGTGAATAATATAAATGATAAAGTGGGCAGTCGAGAATCTTACATTACTTCTTCCTCCGCAGGGACGATCAGCAACCTTGTGTTCGGTCAGTTGTTTGGATTTTGATGTTCACTCCATTGGAGCGCAAAACAAAACAAAAAGTATTGAGTAAATAATATTATTATTATGAAATTCTTCTTTTTTCAAGGTTGTCGTAGTTATCAGAAAATGACCATTACCCGCGCCGGACCCCCTGCATCCCAGTCCAAGTTGTTCGGAACTGGAACCGCAACTGAGGTTGTGGAGGTTGATGCGAGAGGCGTATGTGTCTTTTTCATTTTGTATTCGTTGAAATTATTTCACAACACTATCACTAACAGACCTGGGGACGCAATTTAAAGACCGTTGAAACCGCGAAAGACAAAGAAGAAGGTCTTAGATGCCGTGCCAAGGGAAAGAGAGGAGGTGAGACTGGTAAAGGAAACACCAGCACGTTTACCTTCGATACTGATGTATGTGTTGGGATTTTATTTAATTTTTTTATTATGCTAACGGAAATTATCTCATCAATACAAAACTAAACAGGGTCAGCCACCAGTTTCTCCATCCCGCAGAGAATACTCCTTCAAGCCTTCAAACAGAAACCCCCTCATGGCAGGTCAGATGGAGGTATCTTATTTTGTTTATTTATAATAATTATTAAAGTCTTTTTTTTTTAAAGTCAAAAAACAAAAATAAAAAAACAACAACAGGCTGCTTCCTCCCGCCCAGGTAAATTTAAGGCATCTGCTCCAGTAGACAGAGTTCTCCCAAAGACTCATAAGGTTGTTAATCTTCCAAAAAGAGATGGATGTCTTCACGCTAAGGGAGAGAACGCATATACAGTATTGGCTGGAGCTGGAGATAAATCAGGTGACTCTCTGCAGGGAAGAAAGTGTTTTGGTAAATTCAATCAAGAAACTATTCCTCCTGTCGAAAAACCAAGCGGTAAGGGTGGAAGACAAGACTTTCATAAAACCGATCCGTGGAAATATGAGAAAGTGTACGACACCTCATACACAGCATCAACTGAAACCCACCCACAGAGATTCGGAAACACACCTGTATACGCAAGAAAGACTCACTCTTTTGAAAATGCTCCTAGGGGACCACGTTACCCAAACTACAAAATCAACCCGCCATTTAGCGTCGATGCATAGTTAATTTTTTTTTTTTATCTTTTCGTTCTTTTTTTTTTGTATTCAATTTGTAGTACTTTGTGTGGTGAATTCCTTTATCTAGTTCGTATTTTTTAAAAAAAAAAAAAATTAAAAAAAAGTGTTTTCTTCCCGCTGCCCCACCCCTGAAACACAACTTTAAGTTGTGCTTTTTTTTTTGTCCCCCGCAACCAGTCATTGCTTTGTGCGAATTTTGCCCATGTCCAGGGGAGAGTCCAATTCTCTTTGCAGGTCATCAGCTTCCGAGATCCGTTGTGGACATGACATGAAATGGAAAAAAAAAAAGGAACTCCTTTTTTCTTTTTATAATTTTTTTTTTTTTTTTTTAAATCCTTACTAATCATTATTACTTTATACTTGTTGACGGGTAGTCAGCGGTGGAAAAAAAAAAAAAAAAAAAAGAATGGGAAACAAAAAAAAAAAGGAGAAAACTATATAAAAAAGAGGGGAAGTAAATAAAAACGACAACAAACTAGTACCCTTGGCTCATTTCACATGAATATGAATTTCGATTTTTTTCCCCCTTTTTTTTTCTTAAATTATGTATATGCACATGCGTGTAAGTATTAAGTCTTCCGATGCCACATATGTTGTGTATTTTTTGTGGGATGAAAAAAAAAAAAAAAAAAATATATCAATCTTCTCACTGACCAACAGATCGTCTGTTGGTCTCTTACATACGTGGTAATTTGTGTGAAGGACAGTTGTTGGCAGGCAGTGCTACTTCCCCCCCATTTTTTTTTTTTTTTTTTGTTTTTGTTTTTTGCACTCTCTCTTAAAAAGGAATTCCGTGTCACTTTCCTGCTTTTTTTATCGTACCGTGTAAAAATATTTTTCTGATACAAGAGAAATATCTGCGGGGGAGTGCATTGGGAGCTATATTGAAGGGTTGCAGGAAAATATTTCACGTCCGAACGACCATTTTTGACAAAGCAAGTCATCATCATAGGGGGAAATGAAATAAATAAAAAAAAAAAACGACAGGGGAAGAAAAAAAAAAAAAAAGAAAAAAAAGAAAAGAAAAACAGTACCAGGCACGACGAGGTCTGCAGAGGCAATCAAAGTCACCCAAAACCTATTTTGTTTTGTACCCCGTATTCCGTTTGATTGCTTCTCGCTTTATTCGTAGTCACCCTCCCAACCCCTGCCACGTTCAAAAAAAAGTTTCAAGTCCTTCAATGGACAACAACTGTGACTACTATCGTGAGATCGTTATCTGGTATATTATTTATAAACAGGAGAAAAACCGAATGCTTTGTATTTTTTCATAAATAAATAATCCTCACACATTTCAGGTAAATGAAATGGAAGCAACGACATATATTCGCAGCAATCATAGCTGCGGGGGCTTTATTTGTGTTTTATGAAGCAACGCAACAGCAAGATGCGTTGACGAGAACTGAACCACCGCTTTTAATCGGACTTCGGTGCATCAGAGATGGAACATGTGGTGGGAATAAAAATATAGCATCGGAAGCGGTGATATTTGAAAAGAGTGAAGGTGAACAAGTAACTGAAGACAGATGGATTTCACCTGGATGGCCACCTGCGATAAAAGGAGAATGCCCTGATAGATATCTGACAGTAAACACACACACTTGGGGAAGACATCACAACCAACTGCAGTCAGTGATGAATGGGCTCGTCACTGCTCACTTGTTAAACAGAACTTTTGTGTTGGGTCACTTCAGACATGCAAAGAATTGGTTTTCTGTGTCAGATTACTACGATTTCAGTGAATTAGCTTTTCACTATTGTATTATCGACCACTCGAGTATGATTGCTAAAATGAAAGATCGTCCAAAACCATCAGTGTCATGTCATGGTCAAAACATAAACGATCTCCCTCTCGGAAAGTCACTCGGTCTTAAATGCTCTGGAAAAAGTGAATCGTTTTCGAATTTCAATTTCAAAGCAATCATTGATCAAAAATTAATAATTCTAAAAAAAGATACCTCGACCATTCTTAATCTCTCTGGTCAATTAGCATTCTATCTGAGACCTGGATTAAATCACATTTCACAGTCGTTTGCTTTGCTAAAAGCAGCACCTGCTGTTAAAGCTGAGGTAGATTTGTTTCAGCAAATGACGTTTGGAAATTCTGATTACGTGGCCATCCATCTTCGATACCGAGAAGGGACTTGCATTCAGGAGATTGACACCGATTTCGTGAAGGCTTTCAATATAAGCGCGGAGTTGCATCGCAGTTTGCAAGTCCAATGTAAAATAAATTATGCATACAGCAAGCGAGTTTTGGAAGAGAGGTTTGTGTGAGTCTTTGTAAGACATTTTTGAAAAGGAATAAAATAAAAACAACAACAACAACAAAAACAACAACACAGCATTGATTACGTGTCAATAGATCCAAACAGCTTTTCACTTCCTGTCTTCTTAGCATCTGATCATCAAAATGTATCGGCTGAAAAGGTGTGAAATTTTTTTATTTTTTTATTTACCACCAGTCTGATAGAAGCAAAATAACAAACAAAAAAAAAAACAAAAAAAAATTAGGATCTCACATCTCGTGGAGCTGTTCTTTACGAAGGAGCGTTCTCTACCAAAGAAATCGGTGGACTGAAGGGACTCGCCACGGACTATTTCTTAATGAGAGGTGGTAATGTGTTTATTGGAAACACTGCCTCATCAGTATCTCAAAATACATGTTTTGGTAGGTTGCTATCAATCCCATGGAACAGAGCATGTTCTGGTTGGAATTTTGATCTTTTACAAACCATGACGACTACGGCGCTGGGAAGCTAATGGTTATCTCAAAAAGCTATAAAAACAGATGGCCTCTACCACCTTTTTTAAATTCATAAATTACTATAAATATTTAGTTAATTCTTTTTTTTTTTTAAATAGAAATTATATTCTTATTATTAGAGTATTGGCAAAACAAAAAAAAAGGTTCCTAAATTTTGGCAAATTACCAAAAAAAAACAAACGGGAATTCTATATTTTGTGCATTTATTTAAGCCATGAAATATACTTTTTGAATTGAGGATACTTTTTTTTTTTTTTTTTTAAAATAAGAAAAAAATAATTGAGAAAAAAAAAATGATTGTGAATTTATATTACAAATTAGGTGGGCTGGGGGAGGAACGGGAAAAAAAAAAAAAAAAAAAAAAACATGAACTGAAATGAAGGTTTCTCTACACCCATCGCTTATAGTTTTAGTATGGCATGGAGTCTGTGCAGTCGTATCTCTGATGGCTGGATTCGGATGGGTTAAAGATGACGAAGATGTATCATCGACGTCAAAAATCGCCTATCAAACACTAGCAATCACATACGTCACAATTTATGTTGTTGCTGCTGGTCCTGTTCTTGTCAAGGCAACGTTCTTTTCGGTTACTCCGCAGGAGACTTCAAGGCTTCAGTTTCAGGCAGGATGTTCATTGTGGGTTCTCGGTGATCTTCCATTATTCATTGCTGACTTTATTATATACGACGATCACGGATTCGTTTCTGTACTTCAGGGAATTGAATTTATATTACGAGTGACTTCATTCTTGTTTGGATTTGTACTACTTTGGATATCTGGACTTAGAATTGCAATCGCGTGGCTTCATCGAAGGGACACCTGTGACTTGGATCTCATTCAGTGGAGTAGACGCAGAACAGATCATCAACGATCTGAATAATGACCAGCTGTCAGATTTATTTTATGGACTAATAGATTCTTTGGATATTTTTTTTTTATTTTTTTTTTATATTGTATTAGATATGTGAAGTTTGTTGGAGTACTTTATTTTTTCTAACTTTTTTTATTGAGATTGGTTTATCTTTATTGTTTTTTTTTGGTGTTTTTTTAAATTTTTTTTTTCAATTATTTAAAATTTATATTTTCCCCCCAGTCTGTTGTTCTTCCAACATGACAGAGGTGTCTGACCAACCTCGACGAACAGGAATGATTGCCAAACGAGAACACTACGAGGGAGAGATCGTCGCTGGTATGAAACACGGAAAAGGTAAATATCAATACCGGAATACCTTCTATGAATATGCTGGAGATTGGTTTGAAAATAAAAAACACGGAAAAGGAGTACTAGCAATGAAAGATGGCATGCAATACGAAGGTGATTTCAACCACGGAGAAATAACTGGTGAAGGTGTAATGATTTGGCCTGATGGAGCCACCTACAGAGGAAGTTTTATTGACGGAGAGAGACACGGACACGGTGAATTCACATCACCTTCAGGAGAACAATACACTGGAAACTGGTCATACGGACACAAACAAGGAATCGGAAAACTCTCACTCAACACAATCTCATACGAGGGTAGCTTCGCCAACAATACTTTTGATGGTGAGGGAAGGCTTCAGATTCCAGGATTGATCTGGTCAGGTGAATTTAAAAAAGGACTTCTCAACGGAACTGCGGAGGTGTCAACTCCGAACAACATAACATTCGGAGGGATGTTTAAAAACGGACTTCGAAACGGAGAGGGACAACTTAAAATAAACGGAACGACTACTTTAATATCAGTTTGGGAAGACGACATCCTCGCACAGGAAAACACTCTCATTTCGGAAATAGAACATATCACTTCCGGAGATAATAACATTTCAGGACCTTCTCCTGATGTCGTCTCGATAACAAACATTAGGGATAAGGTAACTTTATACTTCTCAAGTGATGTGGGTAATCGAGTGATCACTGCGACATTACACAAAAGTAGTGGTCGATCACAAAGTGTTTCAAAACCAAGTGTGAGTGATACTAATAAAATGAATTCAACTGCAGCTTTAAAATTACCAAAAATAATGTTCTCAAGTGAAGAGGAATGGAGTAGACATGCTACACGTAAATCTATTAAGAAAAAAAGTTTTATTGGAGGAGATGATCGTGAAGCAGGTGAGGAATCTCCACCCACAGCAACAAGCCAATTCCAACCTCCACAAGACGGTACTGAAAACACTTCTTATCGAACAGTGTTATCGTTTTACCTTCCACCAACAGCAGTTCGTGGGATGTATGTTCTTCGTCTTCAAGATGAAACAGTGTGGCCTGATTCTAATCCTCAACCAGAGATAGCCATACCTCGTCATAGTAATTATAATGGTCCTGTTCATAGGAATATGACTTTACCGACAACGATACCCGAAAGAGTAGTTTGGTTTATGGAAACAGACACTCTTTTGATTGAAATAAAATAACTGAAATAATTAAACCTGAAAAAGGTTTTTTTTTTTTTTTTTTTTTTTTTTTCAGTTTTATTTTATTTACATTATTCATCACCAGGAATAATATAAAGATGCCTGTAGGGGGAGTAGCAGGGCTGTCAACTGTAGTACTCCTGGGACTGATCGCGGCAACTGTCGCTAACATCGAATCGAACTATGCCGAAGTATTATCAGCGGACGCTATATTGACTGCGGGAAGAACCCTCCGTGAGATGGAATTCGCAGGAAAAGAATTGTCAGAAGATGAAAGAGCAGGAGTATTTCAAGAAGGCGCCTGTTCTGCTGAGAATGCCTATCCAGTTGGGATGTGCTTCACTGATAAAGTTGAAAGAGAGAGGCAAGCAATGCTCCAATCGGGTAAAAAAGCAGCTGACTACATAGAGTCAACGTACAAAGACGCCTTAACAGAGATGGACATCCTCGTGAGTGATGATTCAGTTTATGAAGCGAATCTTGATTTTACCCAACTCTCAATTGGTTCTTGCATCGCTCCAGCAAGTCAATCAAACGCTAAATGTGATTTAACCGATAAGGAAACATCAAAATATGAACAAGACTTAACCCAAATTATAAAATCAACAAAAGGAGTTAAGTTAAAACACATGATTGCCGTATTACAGAATAGATTCGCAGTAGCTCCGGTGTTAAATAAATTAACTGCATTGGCTGCTGGAGAAGACCTCATAAAAATGAAACTTTCAGGTACTTCAGCTCTCGATACGTACAATAACAATAATAAACTTCACCATCTCCTCATCGAGCAGCTTCGTCGAACACCAAACGTAGTTTGGTCGTACTTTGGAGATTCAGAAGAAAAGATTTTCAGCGGCTACCGAAAATATCATTCAAAAGTGATTCTCACCTTCGGAAGGGTTTCGGGAATGGAGTACTGGGACATCAACAGCAATGGCAGACCAGTAAAAAAGTTTCACACAGACCCCACTTGGGTATTAGAAAACACTGATTGGTATCAAACAAAATCACAATCAGGTTGGACAGGAATATATCATTTTAGTAGTTTACCATCTGAACTCAGTGATGGGATTTCTGCTGTTCACAAATTCAGCAGCGGGGTGTTGGGGACTGATTTCCTGCTAACTGAATTCATTCATTCATTTCTGGATAATATAAAAATTCCGAGAGATGCTATTTTTTTAATAATAAATACGGAAAAACAACTTGTGGCTTCAAACAGACTTCAAGGAGAATTCTTAAATGGTACACTTACTGAAGCAGACACAGCAACAGATCCTTTGATAGCATTCTTGTCTTCGAAGTTGTTAGGACTGTACCCAGCTATTAGTAATCCCGATAAGTATCCCTTGCAGTGGAGTGAGTTTTTGTCAACTCCGGAATTTGTTGATGTGAGTTTTGAAAATGAGAAGTGGGATGTTGAATTAATGTCAATGGAAAATCCAATGCAAGGTGATGCCGCATTGCAATGGACAGTTGTGTATGCGAGACCGTATTCATCGAGGAATGCTTTTGTTAAGAATAGTAAAGACTGTGTTTCAAGTGATGGAATGTTGTCAGCAATCTCTGGAGCAGTCCTCAGTTGGAGAGTTCAACACACAGATTTCATCCACGATGCTCTCGTAACCAATTTAGAACGTCCTCATCTTTGTCTACGAAACCTGGCATTACACTCAGAGCTAAGAGAGACTCCAGGATCTGTTGCGTACTTAGCTCACATGGCAGAAACATGTGGAGTATCATACATCCACATCGCCAATACGACAACAAACGGAAGATCACTCTCTGGAATTGAAGTGATCCTTGCAGACCCTTACGCTGTTAGTTGTGTTTCGTCTAATAATTCTGATTGTGTTGACTATCAACTCATCCAATACGATCCTAACGTCGATCCAGAAAATCAAGTTTCATTCGGTGTATCAAAACCAGTAAATTGGGGATGGTACAACAATGTTAAATCTGAAACACCGATAAACACGATCGCTAACGTCGCGACTCCATACGATATGATAGTGAGCCCGGGTAGGTCTACCGTCATGAATAATGGAGAAACTATTTTTAATGTCGGAATTACATTAAAAAAGATCGAATATTCCCTCCTAGAAGGAATACTCCCAAGAGACACTGCCATCTACGTCACTGACTTGATCGGAACGGTAATCGCTTCAACGACGAGCAGCGTTGCCGACTATATTACCGTCACTGAAGAGCATTTCAAAACAACTGGTTTAAAAGCAAACATTCTAGACCATGGAGTCAGGCGTACTGAAGTAACGTTTAATGACCAACAGCTTCACGTTGATTACAAAAGAGTGAAATGGAATGTTGAAGAGAGTAACGACTACTGGATACTGGTAATTGTTAGAAAGGCTGTTCAAACAGTAACAGATGTGAAGGTTCATCCTGAAAATAACTTGGGAAGTTGCGTTCCCTGTCAAGATAATAAAATATCAATCGCGAGGAGGAGTAGAGTCGTCAAGGACGTATCTGAATCATTCGACAGTCTTTTGGACATCGCAGTCAGATCGACTTTATTAATTCAGCAGTACCTCCTTCAGAATATCACATCAGTCGATGACCTCCCTTCTCTGTTACAAAAACAGTTGACTCGGCATAGCGGTACTCTGTTTTGGATCGCCGTATTCGATCCAGAAAACAGTAACTTAATGGCCTACAAATATGAAAATAAGAAAGCAATCGCCCTAAAAACACACAATGTGAGGAAAGAAAGACCTTTGTGGTATTCAAAAGCTGTATTTTTAGAATCGATGTGGGCACAAACACCATCAGATAAATGGGTTTGGAGTGGACAAGAAAAATGGGAAGGCAAGGAAGTAATGTCAGCTGTTCGATTGAGAGGATCTTCAAAAGCAGATAAAATGATAATAGTCGCGGGTTTTACTGAGGACACTCTGACATCAACATTTCAAACTGTAGCTCAAGATGCTGGATTTAAAGGTTTTCCTGAAGCCGGTCTTCACTTTTTCGGAAACGATGACCTCCCACTGTCTCACAAGGTTCACGGCACTATTCCAGACTCACTCTCAAATCCGGAAATTGTGAAAACTGAAATTCAAAAAGTCGCACCTGAATTCTTTCAATCAGTGAACCCTTGGGACACTCCACAACTGACCGTTAGAGAGATTGTATCTGACAGTAATATTTATACCATCGCAGCATATGCTCATGGATCACCTTCTACAAACAGAGACTTTAAAAGTAATAAATGGAACCATTGGCTATTCGTATTAGCAGTTACGAGAGACCAAACAGAGTGCGCTGATTCTGAAAAATGTGCGTCTCAGTTGACGACAATGTCAGGCACGTATTACAGAGTCGTTGTTGATCATGTCAGACGATTTATTACAAATACTGGTGATGAGGTTACTGGTGCTCCTGATTTCACAGCCATAACAGAATCTTACAAAGACGCGTTGATTGCGGGGGATCCGAATTCGCTAATCAGAAAATACCTGTCGACTCAAATAAAATTATATCCGACAGTTGGAACGCTCGCTTTTCATTTCACATCTGAGACCAGTACTCATTTTATTGCTGTGATTAGACTTGGTGGTCAGTTGTTGACTGATACAAAGAATCATGAGGATAATTTTGTATTTTACATGTGTGATGGAGATAGAAAATGTTTCTTTTCAACATTGAGTGGAGAGACGTCTGAAGGTGATCCGAATGTGAACCCGAGCGCGGTGACTGTTTGGAGTGATTTTAAAGAGCATCTCAAGAATTCTTACATAGTTTTTAAAACTGTTGAAGGATTATCTGCCTCAGTTGGAATCACAGCCGCTGGATACGGTCAAACAACAGGAGACTTATCAGTGAAATTACGTGAGATGGATGTCAGCAGAGAAACTGTTATATTTATATACTCTGACAGCACATGGCAGCATCTATTAGCATTGAACAAAGACGAGTCTAATAAAGTATTCATTGCTGCGAAGGAAGAGTTGAGAGTAAATCATAAAAATCAAGGAAACGGACTAGTGAGCATCCAATCCGGATCAAACCACTACACTATTGACTTCACAACTCTTGATGGAAGGCTACTTGCGATTGTTTCTGGTGATATCGTTGGGACGAAAACCTCTTATGGGATTTCATTCAGGTCTAGTCTTCAATGTGCTGAGCAAGGCTCATGTGAAGAGGAAGTCGATAGCCTTCGAGAAAAAGACATTCGATCAAAAGCCGATTTCATCGCTCTCCGAACTACTCGTGTTTTAGATTTAATTAAGAATATTGCTGGTTCAATCGCTCAAGTTCAATCCCGAGAGCAGTTCATTTTAAAAGCTGAATCTGCGCTTCAGTCGGCACCGACATTCTCCAGTATCCGATACCAAGATAAAGTAAAGGGTGACATAGTAATAGTTCAAAGGGAACAGATATGGTTGAGAAACACGACCGGGACATACCTCCAACTTAGTGGAGGAGGGACCGTCGCTACAACCAGTACTTTAGACTTCGTAAAAGAGGTAATTGAAACATTCATAACCGAGAGTAACGTTGGATTAAAATATAGAGTAAAGAGTTCAGCTGGATCACTCATAGAAGTGACAACAGACTCTGAAATTCTCAAGAAATCCATCCTTCATCCATACGGAGGTGTCATCCTAACTGGATACGCTGGAGGGTTTTTAGTATCAAACAGCGATTGCCCAACAGCAGTGACAGCACTTTATGAAAACAAGTCATCAAGAAGGAGCGCATTAGTTGATTCAGAAGTAACAATAATGAATGGATGTACAGTTGATCTTCGAACAATATGGAGATCTGGAGTAATGTTTTCAGTTGGATCAGTTGAGCTGGGTCTTCATCAACATTCATATCCAACGATAGCAGCAGATCTCGGGTGTGTTACTTGGCAGTCATGTCAAATGTCAAAAGATAGAGCAATGCTTCAGGTGATGGACTCAGTCGTTGAGTATATCTACTTTGAATCGACATTCGCTGAAATTGAACTCCGTCGAATCTCTACTCTATCAACGTCAACGATAGTCACTCTCGGTATAACTGATCTGTTGAGGACTTCTCATTATATTAAATGGATTTTGTCGGGTATCAACACGGCATCCTATTCTGGAAAATATTTTTCTGATAATCGCAATGAAATCTTTGCAGTTGACTGTACCATCGATAAGTGTGACATAGAAGGGAAATCATCATTTAACTTAACCGCGATACCACAACATGATTCTTATTATTTCACTAAGGAATTGTTGTATTATCGGTTTGGTGATTTCATGGCTGGCGTTGAGCTATCGTCGTTGGAAGATCCAGCGAATAATGTAATCAGCGGTGATGGTGTTTCTTTTAAAGTCTCTCTTCAACCAACGTCAAAAATGCAAAATAAATTTGTAAAAAATGGGGAAATTCAACATCAGATTAACAACAACAACTACGATGTGTATACCAAGGCTTCCTCAGGAATTGTAATAATGGCTTCGTACACTGCTGTTAATACTAAAGTAGACGAGCGTGACACTTGTACTTTAAGATGTAAGGATAACTTAATTAAGTTTCAAGGTTTGGATTTAGTAGCAAACGCGATATCGTTTCACATCAATGAGTTGGTTTCTTTACATCAGTCTAGACTGGATTTGTTGGTTAGGCAAATTGTTAATGCGATTATGCCGGAACCGAAATTTGATTCAAAAAGTGGATTTGAGATTTGTTCATTCCTGTTCTCTGGGTCGTCCGATTCAAAGGAAGGAACTATTGGATGGTTCACTGGAGATACCTTTATTGAATGTATTGCTAATCAAGTCACACTTGGTCGTTATCATCTTATTGTCGGTTCTTTATCATCAAAACAGTCCTGGTCTATTAGTAGAGACAGAAGAGAACCAAACACTGATTTCAAAGAAGTAACGTCTTTTAATAAAAGCTATGTTCCGTCATGGATTGGGAACGGAGAGACTCCAGAAGATTATAATAAAAAACAGTCGGAAGTGTTCATTATAAAGAGAATGCCAGTTGGATGGGTTGCGATGAAAATTGTTGGGATTTGGAACACAACCAGATTTGATAGATTTGGTGAACAATTATCTCTGATGAGGGGATCGGAGTTGATTTTTGGAGTTAGGACTGAATCATCGAAAACAGTCACAGCTGAAGTCAGTATCCCAGGTGATGGTAATTGGATGGTTGGAGTTGGTCTTCTTCAACCATCACCAAATCCACCACCTCGACTTGGATGTTTCACAGAATTTGATTGCACCTGTCACATGCATCATAATAATAATTTCAAAGAACTGTCATCGTTGTCTCAGAGATTAGTAAGTGAAGTCAGAACTGACAGAGTCCTCCTTTCACGACCTCTTCTTAAGACTGATCTCGATTACATGTCATCTACATCAGTTGAGTGGATGATCAAATGGAAATCAGACAGCTACTCTGGATTCATTTCATTAAAAGATAAAACCTACTTTATTGAATGCACTGCTATCTCATGTGTTACGAAATCTGTCAACACTATCAGCGGTGAGATTGGAAATATTGAAGCAATCGAAGCAAAGCTGCCCCTCTACGGAAACCAATTAAATAAAATGTTAGAAGACTTGGATAAGAATTTATTTGGGAAACCTAATTATGTTTTTAAATCTGATGATGTTTATATTGGAATTAGTTTTGATCTCGACATGAGAGGATTGGCTGAATTATTAAAAGGTTTTCCTGAAAGCGTCGAACTATTTCTTGTTGATAAGCCGAACAGAAAATTACTAGCAAATCCTGCTGAGTACGCGCACTTGTCTGACCCAACAGCTGGTCAAATTTCAGAAAGATGTGCCAAAAACTACTTATCCTATGCTAAGTATGCATGTGGAGTGAAGTCAAAAGTATTTTCTTTAAACGTGTTTGAATTCAATTCTCGGCTTCACTATTTGACGACGTTGCCGAAAATCGCAGCTCCAGTGACGAATGTCTTCCACAAAGGATTTTATTTTGAAGAACTCTACACTCGAATGAGAAGAATTGTCCAGGAGAACAAGAACAGTGGAGTGGTACAGGCTGTTTACTTTGTACATGCTGAGGGTTGGACTCTAGGATGTGACAAGTTTTCAAGAAAATTCTACATCGGACCTCCCACATGGAGAGTCGAATACTACGATGCCGATGGTGGCAGAAAAGAGTCTGATGTAGTCACAGTACACCAAGGACTATTTGAGGGAAGGGTAACAGACTGGAGGACAACAGATGAATATGTGTTACAGTTTGGAAATAAATTACAACTTTCTGGAAACACCATATTCAAAGCTGTTTACGCGAGTCAAAGATTTGTTGGTAACGTCGCAGTAGACTTTGTGAGTTTGTCGCTGACGGAAGTTTTGAAAAAACTTTCTGAAGAAGATCTTCAGCATCCTTCGATGGTTATCTTTTCACCAGCTGGTGGGATTGCAAGCTACCCGACTCTCTCATACGCTGCTGTTGAGAAGTTCAGCACCTTCTCATCAACACAGCGAGTTCAATACTACTCATCTGTTTCTGGTAGTTATTTTAAAACGACTACTGACAAGAAAGTAATATCTCTTCCGATGGCAATGGGAAGCTCGAAGTGGTCGTTAGTCCTCAGTGCTGATGTTCTACAAGAAGGTATCTCACCTGAAAGTGATTGCATGGATAATTCTAGTTGCTCATCTCTGCTTCAGGAAACTACAAAAACAGCTGCTTTGTCGGTGTTGACTATGATCGTTAAGCATTTAGAAAGTAAGAAAATTCAAATTCAAACATCGGCAGAATCCTTTCATAGTGATGGAAGTGACTCTGAGTCTCACACGTTGGATTACTTGGCTGTTCGCATAATTGGATTGGAGTTAGACATGATTAGAGCAACGCCAACATCAACTCTACAAACTGGATGGTATCGAACAGCTAAAGGTCTCAGTCAGCTTCAATGCTATAATAACCAATGCATTATCTCTGGCACTTCCTCTGTTCCAAAATCTCGATCAGAATTGACATTTACTGAAGGATGGTCGGTCTCTCCTTCATGGGAACCCATCACAAAGATTCTGTCATTCACACCTTCTTCAAAATCTATTTCAATGGGGATAAGTTTAGGCCAGATTGCGACCATAATAAAGAGTGCAGCAGTACCTGATGATTGGGCTGTCTTTGTAATAGAAATGCCAAACCTAACTGAAGCAATACTACGATTGGGAAGTGAGGATCTGATGTCTAAAATGATGAAAACAATTGGAAACGTAATAACTTCGACATCAGGAAGTGGTGTTATAACAAATCATGATGAAGTGAATGGTGTGTTTGCATATTATGCTCAAGTGTTTCCTGGATTGTATTTGGGTGTTGGTAGTCCAATACCGCAACCAATTCAAAAACCAACACCTGATTACTCATCAGCCCTACCTGGGATTAGATTTCAATCAGAAAGACATCCTATTTTAGATTTAGTCGCATACTACGTTGGAATCAACAGCTTAGTAGGTCTTTACAGTGGTAATGACTTAGTTGTTGGCGATAGACTCTACCGTGGTGATACTTTATACAGAGCACCTGTAGGGTGGACTCCTGTCACTGACAGGTGTGACATTGGATGGTCATTCAGAAAGTTCTTATCAGCAGCGCCATCCATAAATAATGACGGACTTGTATTGGGTGTTAGTAGTACTCAGGGGATCTTCTGTATTGGAATCTCAAACACCACATTAAACCTAATCACAAAAGGAATAACAACCGGAGACGTTGTTATGGTGGTTACCAAAACTAATGAAATTATTGCTACGAATACAAACGGTCCTTCGGCTACTCAGCTTCAACAAGACGCTGAGTCACTTGGTGTTGGTATCCATCAAAAAGATGACGGTTATATTATTCGATCTGATGTCTCACCAGGGATATACATCGCTTATTCAAAACTAGTTAGCTCAATGGTTGGAGATATCAAACGGGAAACTGCAGTTCAACAAGCGACATCAGCCTTTCGTGATGTTCACAATAAGAGATTTGATTCTGGTATTCTGTTCTCAGATATATTTAGAAATCAATTCACCGATTTGATGAAACCTGAACTCAGCAATGATTTTAGAAGAAGTCTTTACAAGAGATTCATAATATACAAAGATTCAGTTACTTGGTTTGGAATTTCATACGTCGGAACGAAACCGTCCTTCTCAGGATACTACAAAGATAGTAACGGAGATATATTCTACTGGGGGTGTCTCGATATATTATTAAAATGTCCAAGTCCTCTGAAATACGGAATCGACGTCGCAACTGGAGATCCGATTGAAAGCAGCAAATCAACCTTCAGTAATGGAGTCGTTCCAGATGCGAATGATATAACAGTGAAAGTAAATGAAAAGAGATATGCTATTCTACAAAGTCAAACTCACATAGACAAATACGTATTGCTTTCAGGTATCTCACTCAGATCAAATAGCAGTGCGAGAGTGTTGCAGAATGGAACTTTAATTCTAGGTAATGATCTGCCACAGACTCTACCAGCTGAGACCCTTCAGGAATATTTTGATATTCAGGTAGCAGGTGGTCTGAGCTATGCAGATATTAATTCATTCGTCATTACATATGCAAATGATGGGACTGGTCTTACAGCTTTTCACGTGTCAGAAAAACAACAACAGGCGAATATAAATTTTATTTTGGATATGAAAGTCGGGGAGTTCTACTCTGACGATCTGAACCCCGAAAAGTTTATTGAGGCTTTGTCTGCGGCCATTGCTGGAAATGACTTTCCGGATGCTCTCTGGTCAGTAGGATTGTCTGTTTCTGCTATTGGAGTTGGTAACACTACTAAGGTTACGCTACACGCTGAGACTCAGGAGGGGTGGTTTGGAAATTTCAGTCTCGTAGTCGATGAGATAAAACACAGTTCTAACGAAGCAACTGTTAGAGATAAATGGAAAATTGTTGTTGTTGGTTCTGAGGTAACTGACCCACCGACTAGTTCTCCAAAGAACGGGACGACGATAACTTCACCTCCTCCCACCCCTCTTCCTCCAACACAAACTCCTCGTACCT
Source organism: Flectonema sp. DT1601 (assembly GCA_964019425.1). Classification (NCBI taxonomy): domain Eukaryota; phylum Euglenozoa; class Diplonemea; order Diplonemida; family Diplonemidae; genus Flectonema; species Flectonema sp. DT1601. The sequence goes on from OZ025785.1 coordinate 718,658, forward strand.
CAACACCGATACCAACACAAACTCCTATTACAAATATTAGCATCGAAAAGAGTGCAAGCAGTGGAGTCGCATTGGGATTAGGAATTGTCCTTGGAGCTATCATCATAATCGGAATTATTTATGTTTTGTACAAGAGACGTCATGCAAAGAAATTCTACCCCACTGGAGATGACGGGGGTGGAGTCCTTGAAATGGATTCTCGTGTTGTCCAACCAGGAGTTCCACGAGGTGGTGAGGTGTGTTTTTTTTTGTTATCTTAGCAATTTGCATATCAATAATAAAGTAACAAACAACAACAAACAAAAAAAAACTCTCAAAAAATAGGACGGTACCGCCCACAGCAATCTGGTAGGTATAACGTACGCAACTCAGAGGAAAAACGCTGGAAGAAGACAACAGGTAGTTGTGTAAGTATAACGTAATTTTAACATTGTTTTTTTTTATTTATTTATTTCTTTTTTTTTTTTTTAAAAAAGTTTTGCTACACATCAATCATTTCCGTGCCTTAGCTGAGATGAAACGAGGGATTGAGTCAAACCCCTTTCTTTTGGCTTATCATACATCCGGTTTTGAACATTATTTACAAAAAAAAAAAAAAAAAAAAAAAAAAAAAAGAACACTCCGAAATCCGTATTATTTTCTTAGCTTCAGAAAGAACTAACATGTAGGATCCGACAGGCCTACTTATACTAATGAGTTTTTTGTAACCTTTTTTTTTATGTTTTGATTTAGTGCGCGCTATCTTATAATAAACTAATATTCTACCTTGTGCTTAATAAAATAGTTTTAGGTAGTTTATTGTGTTTTTTTTTATATTTATATCGTTCGTTCTTTACTATTTTGTTCGATTGTGGCCTCCTCAGAAAATCTTTTTTTTACCGTTGTGTGGAGAGAAAAAAAAAAAAAAAATTTATTATTATAATTTATTTAAGTTTGAATTCAAAAAAAAAAAAAAAAAAAAAAAAACTAACCACCTTGTTTTTTGTTACTGGGCATGGCGGAAATGAACTGGACAGAAAAGGGGAAAAAAAAAAATAGAAAAAAAAAAAGAAAAAAAAGAAACATCGTCTAACCTTTTTCTTAAGAAGGCCCTTGGTGCTATAAGAAGCCTGAGTCAAAATAACATATTATTAACACATTTTGTGTTATTTTTTTTTTTTCTCCTTTTTTCTTTTTTCTTTCATTCATTCATCCTTCATCAGAGTCTCAAAATCTCAAATGTTTCACAAGGAAGGAGGGAGAAAGGAGGAAAGTTTTTTTTTTTCCTTTTTTTTTTTTTTCTCACCTTACAGAGATATTCTGAGAATCTTTTTACATGAGATATACTCTTGCAGTTTAATTTAAGAATCGATTCATCTCTCTGTTTTGTGATCCATTTCATGACATCTATTTTATAACAGGTCACAGCAATGAAGAGAGTTTAAAACACCTGAATGGGTGATTCATATCGAAAAGGGATCTTTACTTTTATTATTTTTAAATAAATGAACAGGTCACAACAATGCAGGGTGTAGTGCCCAACCGAAGTAAAGAAACACCTCCAGGAGATGACATACCTGAACAAATGGATGAGAAGTGTTCGCCTATCAAAGCAATGGCTGCTGTTGTGATATCAATAGTTGTATCCATTGCAGTGGGAGCAGGAATATGGCTGGCGGTCACTAGGAGTGATTCAGATTCGAGTTCCAGTCTGGATGATAGTTTTGTTATTTATATTAAAAAGTCTAATGAAATAGAAGTGGAGCCGAACCTATTACCAACAAACACTTGCTTAACATTCTGCTCATTATCGTGTAATACGACGAGTCTTTGTATGTGGAATTGTAATGTACAAAATGGAACAACAAAACAATTTTCATATTATAATTTTAGTGATTTACTCACAGGAACAGTACCGGAATACTTTCATTGTGGATGTGCTGTTGACGACTCTTGGACGTGTTTTGTTAGTTCGAATAAAAACTCAACACTTTCGTCAGAATCGACTCATTTAGTACCCAACAACGACGTTCAATCAAATTGTAATTCGAGTTGCGTACTTCTTGGGTCAGAGAGGAGTTCGTCTGGTTTATTGTTCACAAGAAATTGGTTTTGTGAAGAAAATTCGCTTCTGCTAAACATAACAAATAACTCAACCGAAGAGACGCAATTCAACGAAACGATATCTGTGGGTGACGTGTCAGTCTGTGAGAACGTTTTGTGATGTTTTTTTTTTTTTTTTTTTTTAGATAAGTTTTGTTCCTTTTTTTCGTTTGTTTTTTCTTAGATACTGAAGAACGAATTGATTCGAGTTTTGTTTTTGTTTTTGTATGGAAGGAAACACATCATTGAGAATGATCGAAAGTTCAACAATTCCGTTCTCTGTGTTCTCCTTCCGTGTTTTTTCCTTTTCTTGGTCCTTCGCAGTTATGACCATAAACTGACTGTAATCTTACGTGATCCTTTTGTTTCCATTTTCTTGTTGAGTGATATGTGCTGCCCAATTTTTTGTAAAGCTGTTGGTATGCCCGCAGTACAATTATAATGCGTTTGTCAACTCTGGGGGGTGAACGATCCTCGGTACTGTTTCAGGGGTTTTTTATTTTCTTTGCGTGGAATGTGGGTAGCTGGAAGTCAATCACCGAGCCGAAGAGATAGGACTGCAATCTTCGCGATTGGGTCCTTACTGATGCGGTCCTTCGTAGTCATCAGTTCTGTATTTTTGCTAATTAACTAAACCAGTATTGCTAACTACTGCAGAAGTGAGTACTTTTTTTCATTTACTTTTTATCTCTATTATTTCTAACTTTTCTATACTAAAATTAATGATACCAGACATTAATACTAACTAACACTCTAGTTGCGTCATCAGGTTCTTATGTTAACCCACTTGCTGAATCTGATGGACCACGGTCCGCCTAAAAGAACCCTTTAAATAATAAAGTTTTAACCAATCGTCGTAAGTAGGTTATCCAAGTCAGCTAATTGCTTAAACAAGTCGAAGAGACTTGGTAAGGCTGATCGAATAAGGTTTAACTTCGTTATTGAAACACTGAACGGAGAAAAGAGAGCAAAACATCGAGAAGTTCCCGTAAAAGTAAAGTGTTAGTCATTAACGATAGGTACATTGGACTGGTCAAGAAATTTGGAATGAAGTCCCTTAGAACTTACTGATGAAGACCTAAGAAGGACAAGTAGTATAAGATTAAGGCTCCTGAAACTACGTATTCCACAAGTGATTTTATGGATTAGCAGAACTATTTATTTAATGTTTTCACCGTCTTATTTTTTTTCTCAAAATGCGTTTTTTTTTTTTTTTTTTTTTTAAATAATAAATCTCGTATACTAACTTCGTTGCGTCGCTGAAAAACTAAACCAAAACTAACTTCTTTCTTTTGGGTTAAATTGGTCTCAGCGACTGCGAAAAAAATTAAAAAAAGCGTTTTGTGTGTGTTTGTGTGTTTGACGCTAGTCTGACTTTGTGCGGTGACATAAGGGGTGTATTGGTGGGTATTGCCGATCAGAGGCCCAATTATATTATTATATTGTTTTTTTTATTTTATTTTTTTTCTTGCACGAAAAAATCGGAGAATAAAAACTGTTCGAGATTAAGAGTCGTTTATTTATGTAAAAAAGGTTGCGTGTCTTTGCGATACAACAAAATATAAAGGTCTCACTCTGGAATGGTTTTTTTTTTTTAATTAAAAAGTTGTGACAGGCCCCCATAAGGACGTGTTATCATAGCTGTGTACCTTTCCTTAATGAGGGTTTTGTTTTTCCCATTTTTTTTTTTTTTTTTTTTCTTTTGAAACTATAAAGATATGTAAGTTTTTTTTTTTTTTGTTACGTATTATGAGTGGTTTTCCTTTCATCTTTATTTAATAATAAATTAGTTGTTCACTGTTCGAACACGAATCGATATATGTTTTCTTTTAGGACATCGGGGGACGTGTTATCATCAATCACATGCTAAGTTTCTGGAAAGATGAGTGTTATGTCTTTCTTCTCCTAACCGCCTTATCCGAACCCGTTTCCGAAGACATGCAAATTACTGTATTCCTTTCCGTTTTTGTTTGGAATCTTTTTTTTTGTAAATCCGACTAAAAAGTAAAATTCCGATATTCTTCCTTTTTAAGTGGAATTTTTTTTTTTTTTTTTTTTGTGTACGAAAAACGTTTCCAGCCGAAAGCTTTAAAAAACACAATCTCCTTGAGACCTCTACCTGTGAGGGGTTACCCAGATCCCTGCATTCATAGTTGTATTTAACTTTTGTATTTTTGACGTAGTCTCTTTGCTTCACAAATGTAATGAGTACGACATGCAGGGTCTCTTTTACGAAGAGGGCTGGGGTATCCGAGGAAAGATTTTATTTTTTATTTTAAATTTTTTAGCCCTAAAAACCCAACCATTATTTATATGATGTTCCTTTTATTGTTATTTGTTTCTTACGGTGTCTTGTTTTTTCTTATTTCTGGCCTTGCAAACAAAAATAAAAAAATAAAAAATAGTGCTTTTTTCCGCCACCAAATTAACATGTTAGTTGGTTGGTAGTTGTTAATCGTTTTTAAGTGGAATGAAAAAAAAAAAAAAAAACTTCTATCTACCTCCGTTGGTGTGCTTCTCTCATTCGTCTTCAATAATTACATAAAATGTGATCAAGTCTTCCTTCTGTGTGTTTACCAACTTACTCTGGCTTCTCTAGAGCATCACCGTGCCGACCTTTGCCGTCGATTAATCGAGGTGTAAAATTTACTCTTCTTCTTCTTTTTTCTTTTTTTTTTTTTTTTTTTTTTCAAAAAAACTTTTGGTGAAAAAGTAACAAATGGCATGCTGTGTTCAGGATGCCTAAACTTAACACCATAACGATCCTGATTAAATCATCCGAGGAGTCTAATTACGTTGATGTTATTAATTTGCTGGTATCATCAGCGAGGCACAATAAGCAATGTATCAGACTTTTCTTATTTTCTGTTTTTATCTATTAAACTAAGAATCTGACAATGCTGTATCGCTTTTGTATTTTCGTGTCAGTTTAGTGGAAGACTTTTTTTTTTTTTTTTTTTTTATCGGTATATATTTTTTTGCTCAATTTTTTGTAATGTGTCAAAAACTTTTGTATATGTGGCAAACTTATTTTCGTTAAAATAAAACCATACCATTCACTGATGGTTGTGAAGGAGATTTATTTATTTAAACTTGAAACTGTTACGAACAAGAGGAATCCAACTGGTTAATTAAACCACAGCATGTCGCTTCATCACAGCGGTGGCGAGTGGCATGTGACTTCTGCCCAGTGCCCTGAATGTCAACGCTGAGAGATCAGGTCAAGCGCGGGTAAACAGCTGGATAAACTATGACTCAGGTTTTAAAAGAGAAAAAATTTTCTATCCACAACAGACAATACAAAAAAAAAAATGAAATGATAAAAGCAGTTTTTCAAAACTCAATTTTTTTTTTTAAACATAGCATCTCAGCATTTACAATGGCACAGCAAGTACGCAGTACAACAGCGAGTGGGTCTGGTAGTGCAGTCTATGAGAGTGAAAGAGCTGTTGAGGAGTACCTTCAGTTCCACTACGGAGGTGAGGACTGCATGCCATATGCGTTTGGTCCTTCTGGTGCATTGAACTTTGCTCAAAGAGTTGGTGAGATTTGTGGAAAATTTGCTGACAAAAACAACCGAGGTACCGCATACGACATTGGATGTGCTGTTGGAGGAACCAGCTTTGAACTCAGCAAACATTTTGATAAAGTTGTTGGTGTTGATTTCAGTCACGCCTTCATTGCTGCTGCCAACCAAATGAAAGACAAAACTGAAATGCCATACAAATCTACTCACATTGCGGATATCAGAAACCAAAAAACTGCAAAGGTGGACTCTGATTCAAAGGCCGACAGAATAACTTTCAAACAGGGAGATGCCTGTGATTTGGGAGACATTGGAATGGTTGATTGTATGATTGCTGCTAACTTACTATGCAGACTACCAGAACCAATAAAATTCCTTCAAAAGGCGATTGACAATATCTCAAAAGGAGGAATCCTCGTGTTGGTATCACCATTCTCTTGGTTACCAGAATACACTCCTCGTGAAAAGTGGATTGGAGGTACTGAAGGTTCTGACTCTGCTGAGGAATGCGCTAAGATTTTGTCCCCACACTTTAACCTTATTGAACGTCACGACGAACCATTTCTCATTCGTGAACACGTTCGTAAGTTTCAATATGGAGTTTCTGACTGCACGGTTTGGAAACGTAAGTAGAATCATGTCCTGCTGTATAAAAAAAAAAATGAAAAAAAAAAAAAAATTATAAAACACCTCCGAGAAAAATTATGTCGAAGAAGCAAGCACCTGTTTTTTTGTTTCACCTAAAGAAGTAAAAAAAAAACAAGTTTTTTTTTTTTTTTTTTTTTTTTTTTCCTCCTTGTCTGTGACAAATCGCAACGTGATCTGACAGACGGCCGTTTTCTGACTTTCAGCGCCGTCACCATTTCCTCACATGTTTGTTATGTATAAGACAGAAAAGTAGTTTGCGATCCAACGTGGAAAATATAAAAAAAAAATTAAAAAAAAAGAGATCTCTTACCTCCTTTTATCTCAAAGTGCGAGGAATGAGATATAAAAAAAAGAACATGAAAAAAAAAAAAAAAAAAAAAAAAAAAAGAAAAGAAATCCTCGTTATTGCGCCCTCCTTGATTTATTGAAATTGTTAGTTTTTCCTGACTTGTACTGTAAGTCAGTGATTGCTGATATTTATTTTTGAAAAAATGCAAAAAACTCGTTTTACCCTTTCGTAGGGTGCCCATACAAAGGGCCTCCCGTGTGTACCAAACATAACGTGTGTTTGTTAAAGCTTTTATGTGTTATTATTATTCACAACAGGATTAGTACGACCTGCTGCTGTTCAACTACATCGTAAATAGTTATTAATTACTTTAATTATAAAGGCGTGACTCGGGGATACTCCCCAACACAAAAATGGAGCTTTTTGGGAAGACTAACTTCTTCAGACAAACTGGTGACTTGTTGCACTTATTGTCTGTTTTGATTGTGTTGTATAAAATGCTGAAGATGAGATCGTGTTCTGGTCTGTCTTTGAAATCCCAATTCGCATATGCCGTTGTATTCACTACGCGGTACTTACCAACGTTGTACTATACTAGATCTTACTACTTGTTGGTTATGAAATTATTTTTCTTATTAACTTCGTGGTTTATCGTTTACCTGATGAGATTTAAAGTACCTTGGAGAGCAAGTTACGACGCGAAACAAGACAGCTTTAAAATGAGATATTTATTCTTAACTGCTGCAGTGATGGCGATCTTCTTCCACTACGATAACCCTCATCTAATTGTTGAGGTACTTTGGACGTTTAGTGAATACCTTGAGGCTGTTGCTATCATGCCTCAGTTGCTTCTACTTTCTTCAATTATTGAACAAGGAAGGAGGTGGGAATTACTAACTGGTCACTATGTATTTTGCTTGGGGCTCTACCGAGCATTCTACGTTGCTAATTGGGTTTACCGTTACTATTCTGATGGTGTGTTTTTTTTTTTTTTTTTTTTTTTTGAATTTGGATTATGGAAACAGGCCGGGGGAAAAAAAAAAAAAAAAAAAAAACAGGTCGTTGGAATTGGGTGGATACAACGTCAGGCACGATTCAAACTTTGTTGTATCTTGACTTCTTTAATACTTATATCCAGGGGATAATAAAACTGAGACAATCAACTCTCCCATCGTGAAGCTCTTATTTGATATATAGCTTTGCAATTTATCGACAATGGTAGTCAACAGACTATAGGAATGGCAAACCAAACTATTCTTCCCAAAAAGACAGCGTGATTTTTTTTACCTAAGAATGTATGAATACCCTACAAAATAGGAAAGAAATTTAATAAATAGGGGGAGATGAAAAAAAAAACGCAAAACTAACAATTTTTGAAATGATTTAAAAAAAAAAAAAAAAGATATAATAAGGGAAAGAAAAACAAAGAGGCCTTTAACAAGTGTTAATTTATTTATTTGTTCTTACAGTTGGTAGCTGATTTGAAACTACCTGATTCTTTTTTTTTTTTTTGTTGGTAGCTGAGTTCGCTGTACGTAAATTTTTTTCACATTAGTGAGAACGCAAACACTTTCCCAGTGCTGCCTGCGTAGAACAAAATAAAAGTTACCAATTGATGTGTCTTTTTCTTTTTTAATATTCTTGTTCCTCGCTCACAACCATTCCTCTTCACACAGGTTATAGCTTTTTAGCTTCTAAGAATGAAGCATAATCTTCTGTCATTCTTTTCGAGGACACATGTAGATAATGGTGTGGCTCTACTCATGGGTTTAGATTGAAGCGTTCTAGTTTTTAGGGCTCCCCCCTATTTTTTCTAACAATAAAAATAACCAACTTTTCTTAATCACAGAAAGCAACACACGAAAACTCTTCTCTAATATGAAGGCAGCAATTCTCGCCTTAGCCGCAGTGGCTACCTCAGCCGTACGTGTCCCTGGCGGTTATGATATTGCTCCAGAGTGCATCTTCGAATCGAAGGGAGGTGTCGTCGATGTTTCAAAAATTGAAAAGTGTGCTCCAAAAGAAAAAGATCCCCTAGTTCAACACTACGCTATGAATGTTAATGTTGGTGGTGATTCTCAAATCATGACACAAATGAACACTTCATACACTGTACCACAGGCTCCAGCAAAATACGACTTTCAAGTTGTGTATTTCTGGCCAGGTTTCAAGAGTAGTCATCCAGAGATGGGATACCCAGTGTTGCAACCTGTATTACAATATGGTCAGAATGGACGTCGGGGATGGGAATTTCAGTCTTGGTTTGTTGACGGAGATCGTGGTATTGCCGTCACAGGTAAGGCGATCGGAGCTACTCCGGGTGACTTCTTAACTTCTTACATGATTTACGATGAGTCAACAAAGATCTGGACAGTCTTCTCAAAGAACACTGCGACTGGTGAAGTTTCTGACTTACACATCACAAGACAAAAGACTACAAATGTTGACTTCCACTACGCAATGCTCGTAATGGAAACCATCATAAGTTCTAACCCTCCTTGTGAATACTACCCAAAGGATACTAATGTTACTTTCTCTAACGTCATTGTTAACAACAAACCAGTCCATGGATGGGTTCCTGTTTACACTGATCACCAGTGTGCTGAGAATGTTACAGTTCTTCCAAATAACGTTGTCCGATTTGGATTTAACTAAAGTTTCTCTTGACTTTTTTTTTTCTTCTTCCCCCTGTTCCCCAATTTAAGGTATTCGGTCCGTGAGGGAAATCAACGCAGGTTCAACTGCTTTTCCCAATTCGCTTTCTTCCAAAAAAAATTTTTTTTTCTTAATTAACAAGATTGCATAAGTGACACAAAAAAATAGGCAGTTATTTTTACACGGCCTCCCTCGAAATCTTTTTATTTTTTTTCTCAACTGTTTTTTTCTCTCGTTACGTGTGCCAGTATTTTTTTTTGTTTTTTGTTTTTTTTAAAATTATATATATCGACTTTTTTTTATCGTGTGTGTCGACCCCCAGTGTGGTTTTGTTATTTTGCTTCCTTCTGGGAAATTACAAATGTGTGGAAATTGCTATCCTTTCAACTTTGGATGGTAAACAAGAAATTGTTGTTTTTATTAATCAATTTTAGTATCTTAATTAACAACAAACAGTCAAGTGGGAGTGGGGAGGGGGACAACACAGTAAATGATGTCACTCCGTTGGACGATGGTGATGTGTGTGGTTACTTTGTCATTGTTGACTCCACTTCCGTGTTTACGACACCTTCATTCTGATATTGCAAGTGGAACAGTGAACAATGATTCAGTAATAGTAATAGATTTAAGACAAAAATTAGCTGAAGTTCAAAAGAAACTACTCGCGGCTGAAGCGATTGCGGAACTATCCGAACCGAAGAATGAAATCGAACACTTATCTTGTAAATTTCCCTACTACGACAAGACTTGGCAGTACTCCTGTTCTCCTGAGGGTACCTGTCCTTATGAGTTAGATTTACAAACTGGAGCAGCTTTGAAACATATGGCATGTCCAAAGGGAAAGCCACCAACACCTAAATTAAACATTTCAGTCCTTGACGATAATCTAAAAACTGTTTTAAAACAGATAAAGAGTTCTCAAAATAGCATCAATTTCCCAACTGGGAACACAAAGTCTAATTCAAGTGACATTCAGAGTTATGTAAACTCATACAAATCATTTTTACAATCGTTACCAAGTTGGAAATCAGTTTCAAAGCAATTCACAGCAGAGGCTGGGATAATGTTTTTCGCTGGTGGGGAAAGGCTTCTATCGGCTTTAACAACTGCTCTTTACATAAAAACTGTTTTGAAATCGGTTTTGCCGATTGAGATTTGGAGGGACAGCAGTAAGAGTGAAGGGAAACCTACTCTCGAGATGATTAAAATAGCGGAAGCTCACGACATCGTCTTCAGAGTTATTCCACGAGAATACGGAGTTAGGTTGTACACATGGGATGATCAATGGGTTAATCCTGATGGTGTTGCTATCCTATCACCTAATTCTATTTGGATGTCAATGAAACCAATGGCAATCCTCGCATCGAGATTCGAAACTGTGATATTCTTCGATGATGATGCCATACCGATTGTTAAACCAGAGACTCTCTTAACATTCATCAAAGAAGACCCGACAATAACAGCTGTCTTCTGGCGTGATGTCTGGGCCATGTTCTCAGAAAGTTCAATTTGGGAACATTTAGACCTGAAAGTGAAACATCCATTTCCTTCACAAGATTCAGGTGTACTTCTAATAAAGAAATCAACTTCATGGGAAGCCTTGGCTCTCTCAGTGTTCTTTAACATAAATCACAAGATTTACTATCCTTTAATTTATTATGATAGAATAACAGCACATACAGCTTTCGGAACTGGTGACAAAGATACTTTTCAAATGGCGTGGATGGCTACTGGTAAGAAGTACCATTTAATGCCACCTCTATCAATGGTCGGTGCGCATCGATGGCGTTGTGGTCCTACTCTTGGTCAGCCTGGTTATAAAACACCAGTTGCGATACTACACATGAATAGTTTTAAATTGAGATTCGCAGATTTCACATCTGGAAAATGGAAACGGTGGTTTGACGTTCGTCCAAAAGCCGGTTTCGCTCTCCAATCAGTTTACAGTCTTAATGAGAATGAAGCAGCTAATCAATATGACGGCAAGAATCACGACCAAATCAAGTGGTCTGGGGTTCGAAAGTCAGGAGCAGCCCGCTGTCTAAAATGGGTTGCTCGTTTCAGTGAAGAAAGCCTAGAGAACATCGCTGGAAGGGATGTGGGTCTTGAGATAAGATCGTTTTACGAACGAGTCTTTTCTTCACCTTGGGCCCCAAACTTTCTCAGTGAACTGCCGGGAATAAAATAATGTGGGTACACAATCCCCTTTCGTGTAAATGATTTTTTTCATTAGTTTTTTTTTTGGAAACCATTTACAGCTTTACGTGAGGGCGATATTCTTTTATATTGTGTACAAACGAAAAGAAAAAAGAAAAAAATATGGAACACGAAATATGAAATATGAAATGAAAAAAAAAAAAATATAAGAAAATGGAAAAAAATCAATCTGAAAAATAATAAAATAAAAATGAATATGAAGCAACCGCTCATGTCGAATGGAATTGTAGGTAAAAGCTTTTTTCTTTTTTCTTTTTATTCAATTTGAAAAAAAAAAAAAAAAAACGTAGGAAAACAAATTTTTTTTTTTTTTTAAATCTCCGTATTTGTGTTACTGTGGAGCTACCGAATGGTCAGGTTATCTCTTTTCAATTCTCTCTTTTTCTATCCTATTTTTTTTTTTTTTTTTTTTTTTTGACATTCGAGTAATTTCGTTACAAAAAAAAAAAAAAAAGAAGGGGGAAAAAGAAAGAAAAAAAAAAAAGTCCGCCATCATTGTAGTCCTCCTTACTTTTTTTTTTTTTTTTTTTTTATACTCATCCTGTGACTTGGATATTGCCTCAGGGATTCCTTTGCTCATCTGTTTATTATTATAATCCAAGTAAAAATATACTTCGCTGTTAACCGTGGTTTTAGATTATTGTTTTTTTTTTTACGTTTAACGTTTAACGTTCTTTCTTTTTTTTTTTTTCAAAAACAAAAAAAAAAAAAAAAAAACTCCTTAATACTTAATGTAATGATTTGTATTAATGTTTTCTTTTTTGTTTGTTTTGCAACCTTTTTAAATATAATAATTATGACTTTTTTTTTTTTTTTCTTCATTTTTTTCTAAGTAGTATCCCAGTTTTTTCCCATAGTGGAAGAAAACAAGGGTCAAGCTACACACGTTTTCTTTTTTTCTGTTCTTTCTTATTCTTGTCTATTTTTTTTTTTTTTTTTTTTTTTTTGACTTCATTAAAAGTGACGTGTCGGAAGAATGAAACAAAGAAAAGAATGTTTGGAAAGCAACAATTCTTTTTTTTTTTAGTTTCTTTTCGTACAAAAAAAATGAAATTTTGTTTTTTTAGTGTTGAATCTAAAAAAAAAAAAGCAATTACTAATTTTAGAAGGTATATTATTATTACCCTGTTCCTTGGTTTTCATGTAGTGTGTAGGCTTAGTTAGTGATTAGTGACTCGCTTGTTAATTTTTTTTTTTATATATTTTTTTATTTTTTTTTTTTTTGCACGTGATTTCAGAATAGGATGTCTTCATTGCTGTCTGCCGAATAAGAGACTTTTTAGTCTGAATGATAATATTATTTTTCTTGTGCAGAATGGATTCTTCTTTTCTTTTTTTTTTTTTTTTTTTTAAAAAAGCAGTAAGCATCGGAGGTAGTTATCCCGCCCTGTTCTTTCTCAAAGTTGAAGGGAGTTTTCATGTAGTTGTAAGATATGTCATGTATTGGTATCCTAGTTTTTTTTCCATACAAATGTATTCTTGTTTTGTAGCAGAAGCCAAGAATTGGTTGGGTACCCACACCCACCCTGTTCTCGCACAGCTACGTTTTCTACAGAGTTTTTATTGATATGTTGTGTAACGTAGTAGTTGAGATTTATGACAAGAATGATCTGAAGAAAAAAGGTTTTTTTAATTTTAGCCCGAAACCTGATTTTTTTTTTTTTTTTTTTTGATTGATTTTAATTAACAATGCCCCCCCCCTACTGTTGTTTATGATACAAAACATTTGTATTTTACGTACAAACTCGAACAGTTAACCCCACTTTTTTTTTTTTCTAAAAATAATAATAATTTAAGCTGACTGAACTTGAGTGAAAATATCGCAAAAAAGTGTTTTTTTTTTTTTTTTTTCAAAAAAAAAAAAAAAAAAAAAAAAACATGATGAGGTTTTGTGGGTTTAGTTGAAGGTCGGACTCTCTCGACCACTCATGAACTCGGAAGCCTTCTTTGTACGCAGTTTTTTTTTTTTTTTTTTTTTTTTCGCTTGACCTTGAAATTGATTGGTAGTACAGACACCAACAACATAATCTAATTTAATCCAAAACAAGTCCTCCACGCACTTAATAAAGTGGTACTAGTTGGTGGTACATGGATTATTAGGCATAGAATAACCTACTAACATGTGTTGAGTTGGACATCACCTCCTTCCTTTCTTCAATAAAGAGTGTTGGGTAAGGAGTCATAAAGCTTATTTATTTTTTAAGGACAAAATTCTAACTTATTTTAAAAAAAAAAAAAAAAAAAATACTATTTTATATTATACTTTTCGTGTCAATTACGGTTGAAAACAAAAAATAAAAAAAAATGAATAAATGAATATAAGGGGTAGGCCTTTACAGACCATGTGTTCGTAGCTTAAAAAATGTGTAATAAAATACAGCAGATTTTTTTTTTATTATCGGTAATTCAATTCTTTTTTTCTATTCGGTACAACAACCCATCCCACAACCAATCGGTAGCAACGACTGGCGTTGCAAACCTGATGACTACTTTGGCATTCAGGGAGAAGAATTGCAATCATCGAAGTTAAAAAGGTTTCCCATCTTCTTCAAGATAGGTTGGCGGATACCAATCAGACTCGTTTAATGCGTCAGTGTAGTGCACGTGCAGCCTAGGACATTTAGGAGCATCACAGACGTGCTGAAGGTGAATGCGTCAGTGTAGTGCAGCCTAACACAGTTAGTACCTGTTATTGACTCGCTCTTACCACAGTCCCCAGTAAGACAATCAATACGTTAGTTCTCTCATCTCATCACAATGAGCAACACGTGATTGTTGGTGTGGGAGGGTAATTATTATTTAGTAATAAAATGTATTTTTTTTTTTTTTTTTTTTTTTACTTTGTTTCTTGTGTTTTTACGAAAAAAAAAGCTTTTTTTATTTTTTATTTTCTTATTCTTTAATCAGTTCAAATTGTTTGTTAAACTTGAGAAGGTAGAAAGTCTGAAGATCGATGTCTTTTGAAAATATATTACATCTCTTCAGCTGAAACTGATTCAACTTATCCATTGCTGAGTCTTTCGGAAACGGCTACGGATTTTAGGTCCTCTGTTGCTGTGAGTAGCAGCAACGTCGGATTAAAAAAAAAAAATTAAAAAAAAAAAAAAAAAAATGATAACAAATTATTAATAATAGCAATAGTAATTATTAATAAAAAAAAAAATGATATCATCGACGTATATTTGAAGAAGAAGAGTCAAAATTATTGAACTGTATTAGTGTCTGCAAAGAGGAGTTGGAAGAGAGAAAGAGAGAAAAAAAAGAAACAATTATTATTATCAGCTATCTTCAAGCATCGCAAAACTACAACAGAGGTGGTTTTACGTTATCTCGTTATCTCCTTTTACAACGTGAAATTTTTTTTTTGAATATTTTTAGTGAATTGTTTGGAATTTTGTTCGAAAAAAACCTTTCCTTTAAACAGAACAGCAATCAAATGATTTGTCCCACGTGGTGTTTAATATTTTTTCTCAATTTTTTTTTTTCTTTCAGTTCACTTGAAATAATTTAAAACAACGTGAAACATGAGTAACAGCTGCGAAGTCAGCTTCACCCCCCACCCTCCAGAGTTATTTCAGAACACTACTATTGAAAAACCTGAAAACAACAACAAGTCAATGTTTGAAGAAGCAATGAGGAGGTTGGGAGTGATAAGTGAGGAGTTGATGGAACCGACAGGAAAAGAAAGCATGCTGTCCCCTTCAGAAGTTAGAAGAAGAAAGTTACAAAAGGAAAGTAGAGAAGAACTACTAAAATGTATTCACAAAGAGATGGAGAAGATGGAGAAAGAACAGGCTGTAGAGGCCTCTCGATTGCTTCAGTCTCGTAGTCAAGACACCATCACTATAGCTAGTCTGGCCAAACAAAGAATGCGGGCGAGGCAAAAGTGCATTGAGCACACGCTAAACCTCGCAATTGAGAAAAAATCGAGTGAACTCGTTCACATTAAAACACTTCAGCAATACGATCAACAGCTTCTGCAGCAAAAGTTCGACCGACTGAAAGACAAAAAGAAAATGCGTCAAACTCAAGACTCAGTTATACAAAAAAACAACGAACTGCAGAGAAATCGACAGACAAGAGTGAAACAGAGACTAGCAGAAGAACACACCAGAAAAGAACAAAAACTTGCAGCAAACCTAAACCGAAGTCAAGAAGTAAATGAGAGACGAACATCCTACATGATTCAGAAACATACCAACACTCGACAGAGACATCAACATACCCTCGTTACTGTCGAGGCTAATAGACGAGGTATTCAACAACGTCGAACCGAAACAGAGAAAATGAATTCAACGTGGGAGAGAGTTAATCGTTGTAAAGCCGCTGCGGAGGATGCCAGACAACAACGAGTTGACAATATAAAATCAAAGCATGGAGAGAAAATTGAAAATGCTCGACAGCGTTCTAATCAAATAAATAAAAATCAAAAACAACAAGCGATAGATAAAGTAGTAAACAACGACGTTAAGTTTTTAAAATGGAAAGAAGGCTACGGACGAGCACAAGAATCCCTTGAACACACCACACTAAGCAATGAACAACATCGCAGAACAGTCTTTAATAATTACAAGCGAATAACAGAAGAAAACAGAAATCGCTGCCTCACATTCAACTCCCTCAACGACATGTTCTGCGAAGAACAACTAAACGCGATTCGTGAAAATACTGAAAACCTACAAAGTAATTTAAGCTACAGTAATATTAAAAAACGTCAAAAAGGAGAACGAGCTCGTCGAATGCAAACCCACAGAGAGAACTTAATCAGACAAAAGACTGAAGCTCGTCAAGTTAAGTATCGTCGCTTAATGGATGAGTTGGATTCGTGTTGGTGTAGTTTACAACAATTCGGACTCGACGTCAGAATTGAATCTCAGAAATTACGAAATGCGACATCTTGCGGAACAACTCCTGAAGTTCAACTTCGAAAGCTGCGAGAACTTCTCAACAAGTCAAACAATGAACTCAAATCCAACTCTCCTCGTAAAGAAACCATCGACGTTGTTGATAGTTCGTATCCTTTTGAAGGCGATGACTCTATTACTGCAGCTGTTACTACTACTCCGATGTTCGAACTTTAAATTTTTGTTTTGTTTTTTTTTTTCCGTTTTGTTAGATGTCTATCGTATAGATGTGTTATTATTTACACAATTTAACTTTAGTTAAATTATACTTATTTTCGGGGGTATGAAAGCCATCTCTTTCGGGATGGATTTTCCTCTTTTTTTTTTTTTTTTTTTTTTTTGTTTGATGTAATTAACAATGGTTGGTTTAGTTGAGTTGTTTGTTTTTTCTTAAAAAAATTTTTTTTGCAACAATAACCAGAGTAATATACTTTAAAAAAAAAAAAAATTAATTCGACAATGGTTTGCACACTAGACATGAGTTTTCTTATGAACAGTTGCTGTGATGAGGATGATTTTGGTCCACCAGAGTTATTGTCTCCTGAAGTGACTCCGAGAACTGATATCCCAGAAGACGTTGATGTCCACGACCCCGTCTACAATGTAAGAATTGTTATGAAATCCAATGAAATGGACATCACTGAAGGTCTTCTCAACTACGCAGTTAAAAGAAAAGCGATTCTTTGCAATGACCATCATCCTTTTGGTGCTGTTATTGGATCAGGATGTACTTTAGGAAATGAGTGTAATCAAATTCACGTCAAACCTTCTTCATTAGAGATGTATAGACAGAAAGCTGCAAGCGGAGGTGCGAAACCCAGAAGTTTTGTTAAAGTAATCAACGCGATTGATCCAAAAACTAAATGTGTTATCGGCATGAGATTCGCTCACACTGAAGACACCACTGGACGTGATTCCTATCGCCTGGCAGCTGTGAAGGGAACTCCAAATGAAAAGTTTACTTTTTGTACTCAACACTTGTCAGACAGAGGATGTCCAAAACGTAAAAGATGTCAGAACATCCACGCAAAGGTTGACCAATGGCGTAAGCAATCCTGTTGTCAACAACACACTGGAACTGCAAAGGGAGGAAGTCGTTCGCCAAATTTAATAATCGGAAACCATGTAATCGCTTGGGATAAAGTAGCAGTAACAAAAGGACTTCGTATGTTTAGAGGAGATGACGTTATAATCCCTTCAAAGTCAATCTGCAAATATCACCTTGAAGGATACTGTAAACTAAATATCAACTGCGAGGGAATTCATTTATGTCGCGGCTCCTACACAAACTTATTAAGGCAAACTAGTTCTTCCAGTACGGGATCTGAAGCTGCAAGCGCTTCTTCGGAAGAGCCTCCGATAACAATTCCTCAATTTCTCGAAGTTTCCCATCGTTAGACGTTTATGAAATAAATATAAAAAAAAAAAGGTAATCACGGCATTTATGAACTTCTTTATATAACTATTTCCGCTTCTTGGGTCCAAACCTACCTTTGTCTTCGGTAGCGGAATATATATCACAAAAAAAAAAATATAATAAATATAATAATATTACTGCGAGGGGGGTCAAGACTACATAGGTGTGTAAATACGTAAGGGTAGGGGACTGCTACTGGAGTCTTAACCATCGCTATTTTTCATACACCATTTTTGTGTTATTTTGTAGTTTTCTTTCTTTCGTAACTTCGTTTATTTTTTTTTTTGATGATCTTTTTTCGAGCAACAAAAAAAAAAAAAGTTTGGGTAAATGAGTGTATTTCATTTCGTAGATTACTTTTTTTTTTTTTTTTGACTTTTTTCCCGATATCCCAGGCGCGATTTTTTTTCTCTCTTTTTTTTTTTTTTTTGACAAAATTCACGGCAGCTATTTGCTATGCCTTGAGATGTATTGGAATGATGTTTTTCAGGGGATGACCATACCATTAGTTTGTTTAGAAAAGTATAGACAGTGGTGAATAAGCAACATCCTTCATGGCAAAATTGTGTTTCAAATGAAAATCTTAATGGTATCTTTTTTTTCTCCTTTTTTTTTTCTACAAAAAAAAAAAAAAAAAAAAAAAAAACTTGAACTTCTTTTATTTTTAAATCACTTTAGTAAGACCTTACCAGGAGTTTTTTTTTTTTTTTTTCATTGTCAATAGCGTGTTTGCATCTTATTCTTTTAGCTATTGGGAACTGAGGTGATTTAACTCATAATAACCCCCCACTGACATCCCAGCAGCTCGTTTGTGTGTCGCATCCCCTTCTTACTCTGGGAAGTGTGAGATGTGTGCACAGAAAAGAGTTGAAATTAATTGTTAACATTAAAACGTTATCTTTGACTTCAGAGTAAAAATAGCTATTTAGCAGAAAAAGTTTTTTAGTTTTCCCATCGTCTTAGAGCGCGACTCTTCTACGATATTTTTCAATATGCGTTAATTTCTGTTATTTTTTTTTTTTTGTCATTCAAATTCGTACTATTTCCCTCCCACGACGGCAATCTTTTTTTTTGGAACTTTATTTTATTTATTTATTTTTATCCCATCAAAGTTACCCTCCTGCAACCAGATTTAGCCGAACCCTATATTCGTTTTTTTTTTTTTTTTTTTTTTTTTGCCGTTTCCATTTAATATTATTATCAAGTTAGTATCCTCCTTCGTTCTCAAAAAAAAAAAAAAAAAACTGACAGAACTTTTGAATTAAAACAGATATTTCAAAAAAGGGGAATTGTAAATTTGTACTTACGAGCTGCGGTAGCAATTCCCTTTCTTAATTCTACCTGTTGAGAGAGGACGATACTGTTTTTTTTTTCTTTCTTTTTTTTTTTTCAAAAATTTAAATCTCCCCCCTTCTTCCCAAACTTAGGATTGAGGTTTTCACGGTGCTAATTCCTACGGCGAATTCAATTCATTTATTTTTTTTTTTTTGACGGGTTTCTGATTTCCTATCCTCTCAGTAGCCGCGTAGGATATTTGGCGTTGCTGACTCGATCCATATACGATGATTTCCTTTTTTTATTTATTTTATTTTATTTTTTTTTTTTTTTTTAGTTTTTATGAATTCACTTTTTATTATTAGTTATTATTTTTTTATTTTTTTTGTTCTTCCCTCGAACTTACTTCAAGGTTAACAATTCAGGTTTTTTCTCTCCTATGAGAGTCTTGTCTTCATATTGTTGTACCAAATGAATGGATCCTGATTCCGAAAAAAAAAAAAAAAAAAAAAAAAAAAAAATGAACTTCTTATTTGTATTACTGTGGAGGCTTCCCGAACAAAAAAGGTGTCATCTACGGTTCAGTAATTCTTTTTTTAATGATGCCTGTTATTTCTTATTCTTCAAAAAAAAAAAAAAAAAAAAAAATTTTTTTTTTTGATCCGACAATTCGCTTTGAGCAGTTTGATATTACAGTAATAAGAAGAAAAAAAAAAGGGGGGGAAAAAAAAAATGTTTTTTTAATTACGAATATTAAAACTTTTTTTCTTTTTTTTTTTTTTCTTCTTTTCTGTTTCTATTTCAACGCCATCCCCTCATTTTCTTAGTTTTGTCGACTGAATTGCCTTCCTCTCTCTCTCTCTTGAACGAAATTTAATAAAAGATTAAAAATCACTGCTGCTGGCATCCACAACACGGTCATGTGTCCCTTGTAAGCGAGTTACTCCAGGACCGTCTCGTCTGGCAATATATTAACCTACTTGAGGACAGCTTATTGTTCTTAAGGTTGTAACTGCTGTGATCAGGACTGGTTCTGCATATGTACCTCGAGAGCACAGGTGGATTTTCGGCTGGGTTTGTCAGTCAAAATGGTTTCTTTTTTTTTAAAAAATCGGGCTTAGTTAGACTCCATCATAACACAACTGATGACAACCTAGGCGAGTGTTGTTAGCATCTCCCTCACTACTTTCTTCAGTCAAAAAAAAACGTGCGTCCACTTTGTTGTCGCATTAGGCGATCCTGTATCAGCAGAAATACTAACATTAGAACAATTAAATTAGTGAAGTCGGGGGCTGATTTGCGAAGTAATATCAATCTAGCCTTCCCTGACCCCCAATTAAGGTGCGCAATGTTGTGTGATATGAACAAATAGTTATTTATCTGCTTTTCTATTTACCTTCGTTGTATTCTTGTACTTTCCGAGAGTGGTCTTCGCTAAGTGTTGTGGCAACCATACGAGCCATGTGGCGATATTTTAACTTTTTTTTTTTTTTTTTTTGATGAATTCATTTTACATCTCTTCCTCTTTTTTTTGAACGAGCGATAAAAATAACTCCGCCGTCGCAATTAACGTCTCGAATGATGACCAAACCAACGTAACCAGATTGGTGGTCTCACTCCTACTGCCCCCCCTTGGCAGCAATTATCTTATCTGCAGTGCCTTCTTCGTTGGCAGCGACTCGTAACCACAACCACCCTTGAGAAAGGAGGTCGTCTAGTGTCGGGTTTCGCAAGCCAGAAAACAAAGGTTGCAGATTGACGGTTGCTCTGCTTATCTGTAGACACTTTGTTAGGTTTGATTTTTTCATTTTTTTTGACTCCCCCCCCTCTTTTTCTTGTTCTGAAAAAACTGGAATTAAAACTCACAGTACGTTCACAACAACTGAGTGTTCTCTCTATTCGAAAAGACAGCTTTTGTTAAAATCTTCCCGTGGGATGCGAAAAGGGAATCATATCTTTGAAACACTTAACTAGCCTGAAGAGTGTTGGTGAGATTGCTGACAGCTGGCTCGCCAAACTTACTCTGTGTTGATGATGACATGCTTCCCCTGCCCCTGCCTGTTTGAACTTGAAAAACAATAGAATCACCCCGACTGACGTGACTATGCGATGGGTCCAGTCTGGTCATCGGAATGTCAAAACGACTTCCTTCTTTTACAATAACGCTTTTTTTTTTTTTTTTTTTTTCCCCCCCTTTTTTTATTTTCGTTTTTTTTTTTTTTATTTCTCACCTTGAGGAAAAAATAGGGAACGAAGCTGACTGTACATCTCAAGCTAACACGACACAGTCTTTGGGTCGGTTTCTGTGATTTGTTTGTTGCCTCGATTGTTGTGGAAACTTTTATTATTTTTTCATTCTTTTATTACTCCGACAGGTTGCTTTGAATGGTAATAAATTTAACTTTGAAAAATATTCGAATTTGTGTACACAAAATGTGATTATTAGAATTCTCTTTCTAGGTTTAGCATTACAGCAACTTATTAAAAATGAAATCACAAATTCTTGCCTTCGCTATGTTGGCTACCGCTGCATTAGCAATGGACTGCGGTGGCCACGGTACGTTCGCAGAGAACTGTTGCAAGTGTGATGCTGGATACGCAGGCAGCACTTGCATGGAGTGTGCTCCAGGATACGCGAAGGGGATGGTCAACGGAGAGATGATGTGTGGAAATGGAAGAGACGGAACTGCGTGTACTGACGATGGAATGTTCCCATTCTTTGGATGTGGTTCAGTTGGTACATGTAAAGATAGCAACACGTCGAGCAAAACCTTTCCTTGTGTTTGCAGGGACTTGCAGGGAACCGTCGTTTCGTGTGCCACCAAGTACGTTGAGAAGCAAACGACCTGCTCCCCACGTGGAGCGAGAATGTACACCGCGTTCCCGAACGAGCCTCGTTTGGACCTTCCATTCAGTCTGACAGTCGTAACCTGTGGTGAGACTTCTCCTTCCCTGATGATGGTTCCAGCCTACAAGGAGGATGGAGTGACCATGAACAGCTGCAGCAACAGAACCGGTGAGACTGGAGGATTCGCCGCCGAGTGCGTGATGCCGAGCAACGGCGAAGGAAACGCGACTGTGAGCGTGAACTGCCGTGACGGAGTTGTGTTGACCAACTTGAACGCTGAATTGTCCACCCGGGACATGGCTGAGTTCACGTACTCTGGTATGATTGTGACGAAGGACAACTTCTTCGTGAGCAGCCAGGAGAACCCTGCGAACAGAAACAAGTTCAAGGTGTGCGCGTCGAGAGTCGTTCCTGTCGCTGCTGGAAGCTCGCAGATGGAGACGATCTGGGTGCCTGTTGACGGACACAACGACGATGTGAGCCGCAGAGACGAGGACTTCACGATTGTCAGCGAAGACGATGCCAACAAGAACCGTGCTGCGGGTAACCTCGAGGGAGTTGGAGGAGATGACTGCTGTGACGGTCTGAAGATTGGATTCTGTCTTCCACTTTGGGCGTTCCTTTTGTTGTGGCTCTTGATGGCTCTGTGTCTCGGATTCCTCGGATTCGCACTTCACAAGAACAAGAATGAGATTGAAGCGAAGAAGAACAACGAGAAGTATGAGAAGTTCAACACCGATGCTGAGATGATTGAACACGCTGCTAAGGAAGCAGATGATGACGACATCTAAATATGAGAGAACCCAAATTACTTTAGAAACCTATAGTTGGGTTCCCGTTGGGTGTTTTCAAAAATCTGTGATAATTAACTTCTGTGAATGTTTACGGAGGTAGCAATCTGTGTCATCTGAAGTTGTTGTTTCGGTAAACGCAACCGTAACTCGTTCTCTTCAGATTGCAAGCAGAGATTAAATTCTTTTGCTGCTCTTTTTTTTTAAATGCAAAAAAAAGAAAAAAAAAGAAAAAAGAAAGGAAGGAAGAAAAGGACGAAAAGAAAAAAAGAAAAAAAAAGTATCAAAAAGAGAAGAAAAAAAAGAAACAAGATCTAAGCAATTAGGAGTAAGATATAATAAACCTGTTTGTACCAAGTTGTTGTTAGGATGGGTACAAACAGTTTTAATAAGTTCCTAATTTTTTTAGTTTTTCCCAAATATTTCTAAACGCTTTCCCCTGTTGATCCCTTTTTGCCTTATTAGCGGGATTCAACAGTTTTTAACTTGTCCTTGTTATATATGTTTCGTTATATTTAAAAAAAAAAAAAAAAAAAAAAAATTAACAATCGTTCTCTTATCTCTAAAAACAAGCGTGAAAGAATCACGTGGGGGAGAATGGTTACTTACTTTCGTGTTGCATTTAGTTGCCAAAAAAAAAAAAAAAAAAAAAAAAGTATATTAATCGCGAAGTCATTTTTGCTTTACTGAATAAAAGCACTAAAAAAGACACACGATCTGTAATTTAAAAAAAAAGAAAAAAAAAAGGGAAAATATATAATTATTTAATAAAAAAAATTAATTGAAAAAAAAAAAAAAAAAGTAGCCGAGGTGCGAAGAGTCACAAAGTACTTTTTTTTTTTTTGTAGTTTCAATGTTGAACACAGTTAATGTTTCGTTCTGGTTTTTTGCTCTTTGCATGTGTGATGCACAATTAGTATCAAAGAAAACCCTGCAGTAGTAAAAGTGAATCTAAACTTAACATTGGAATACCTGAAACTTTCATTTTATATCTGAATATTGAACCAGTGAACTTTCTTTCGTTCTTTTCTTAAGTCGAGTTAATTACCACCGAAACTGGTGGTAAAAGAAGTGGGATGTTGTATGATGAAATGCAAATGGTTTTCATAAGATTTATAGTTTCTTTTCTTCCACAGCAATTTAAAAAAAACAAGCTATTAAAAAATGAAATCACAAATTCTTGCCATCGCTATGTTAGCTACCGCTGCATTAGCAATGGACTGCGGTGGCCACGGTACGTTCGCAGAGAACTGTTGCAAGTGTGATGCTGGATACGCAGGCAGCACTTGCATGGAGTGTGCTCCAGGATACGCGAAGGGGATGGTCAACGGAGAGATGATGTGTGGAAATGGAAGAGACGGAACTGCGTGTACTGACGATGGAATGTTCCCATTCTTTGGATGTGGTTCAGTTGGTACATGTAAAGATAGCAACACGTCAAGCAAAACCTTTCCTTGTGTTTGCAGGGACTTGCAGGGAACCGTCGTTTCGTGTGCCACCAAGTACGTTGAGAAGCAAACGACCTGCTCCCCACGTGGAGCGAGAATGTACACCGCGTTCCCGAACGAGCCTCGTTTGGACCTACCATTCAGTCTGACAGTCGTAACCTGTGGTGAGACTTCTCCTTCCCTGATGATGGTTCCAGCCTACAAGGAGGATGGAGTGACCATGAACAGCTGCAGCAACAGAACCGGTGAGACTGGAGGATTCGCCGCCGAGTGCGTGATGCCGAGCAACGGCGAAGGAAACGCGACTGTGAGCGTGAACTGCCGTGACGGAGTTGTGTTGACCAACTTGAACGCTGAATTGTCCACCCGGGACATGGCTGAGTTCACGTACTCTGGTATGATTGTGACGAAGGACAACTTCTTCGTGAGCAGCCAGGAGAACCCTGCGAACAGAAACAAGTTCAAGGTGTGCGCGTCGAGAGTCGTTCCTGTCGCTGCTGGAAGCTCGCAGATGGAGACGATCTGGGTGCCTGTTGCCGGACACAACGACGATGTGAGCCGCAGAGACGAGGATTTCACGATTGTCAGCGAAGATGATGCCAACAAGAACCGTGCTGCGGGTAACCTCGAGGGAGTTGGAGGAGATGACTGCTGTGACGGTCTGAAGATTGGATTCTGTCTTCCACTTTGGGCGTTCCTTTTGTTGTGGCTCTTGATGGCTCTGTGTCTCGGATTCCTCGGATTCGCACTTCACAAGAACAAGAATGAGATTGAAGCGAAGAAGAACAACGAGAAGTATGAGAAGTTCAACACCGATGCTGAGATGATTGAACACGCTGCTAAGGAAGCAGATGATGACGACATCTAAATATGAGAGAACCCAAATTACTTTAGAAACCTATAGTTGGGTTCCCGTTGGGTGTTTGATTA
This sequence comes from Flectonema sp. DT1601, assembly GCA_964019425.1. Taxonomy (NCBI): domain Eukaryota; phylum Euglenozoa; class Diplonemea; order Diplonemida; family Diplonemidae; genus Flectonema; species Flectonema sp. DT1601. The sequence goes on from OZ025785.1 coordinate 743,688, forward strand.
GTGAATTAATACGTATCAGTGAATTTGGTGTCCCGACCCCATTGGGTTTCCAAGCCCTATTTTTCGTAAGTATTCTGTAGTCAACTTGCTAGACGGGGTAGCTTGCCTTAATTGGTTTAGGCTAACACCACACAGTAAGTGCGCTCCTAATGTGAACTGCCGTTAGGGTCGTTGCAAGGCACGCAAAACTACAGTTAGTGAAACAGAAATTCTTTTTTTCCCCTGCCGCTTTCCCCTCCCTTGTTCTTTTTTTTCCCTTTTCCTTTTGTTCCCTTTTCTCTCTTTTCATTTTTTATCTAAATTCTCTGTTTACCAACAAACAGCAGCTGAGAGGAATGAATTTCAGATGCAACACATACCACCTAATTACTAAAAGAGGGACAGTAATCGATTTTTAATACGTGTCCTGTAACTTGTTCGCCGGTTCCTTATAAGTTACGTTGTGTGGTTTAATTATTCAAATGCGTATTCGATGTTGAGAAGCCAGTCACATTTAAGCTTTAAACCACACGTAGTAACCAATGAACTGTAAAATTTCGATTTTTTATTTATCCTTTTTTTTTTTTTTTTTTTTTTTTTATTCCCTTCTGTTAAGATTTTTTTTTTCCCGCTTTTCTTATTCTTTTTTTGGGGGCGACCTCTCCTTTCAATAAGCGATTTTTTTTTGAAATTTTGGAAAAAACAAAACACATCAAAAAAAAAAAAAAAAAAAAAAAAAAAAAGTCAGAAGGGGAAAAAAAAAAAAATACAATGAATTAAAGTAAACTTTTAATGAGGAAAAGGAAACAGCTTTCTCCTTTCAAGTTAAGCTGCGACATTCTTATTGTAAGTACGATACAAAGAAAGTAATCCGAGGAGTGCGACACCGCGAAGAATCAGTAAATCGTGTACAATGGAACTTGATATAAGTGGCCGACGTATAACGGCATTACAAAACAATGTTCCCCAGGAGAGTAAAAAAAAAAAAAAAAAAAAAAGGTTCTTCGACATCATCGGGGGGCGTGCCGATGGTTGGCAGGCTCACTTCATCCTTTTATCCTACCCCCCGTATATCTTCTGTTGTTCAGTTTTTTTCTTTTTAATATTTTTTTTATTCCTTCCTTCCCCTGCCTTTCATTCATTTTTTTGTGTTCTGAAGAGAGTTTCCTGTTATTTTCATTGATCCTTGTTATCGTATTTTACTTTTTTTTACCTGACGCTATGCTTTTTTTTTTTTTTTCACCGTCTAATTACTTATGGTGATTTAAAATAAAAGCGAATGGTAACATTATTACTGCATACGAACAAGTTAGAAATGAGGTACAGAGGCCTAGTTTGTCTCTATTTGAGTAAACATAGGTATCGGAATCAACTTAACTGTAAAAAATAAATGATCCTTGTTCTTTATCTGTGTGGTGCATACAATGCACAAAAATAGAACTGTTGGGAAACTTTTATATACCGTCTCGAAAAATCTGAAAGTGTTTTTCTACTCTTTTTGATAATTGAGGACAACCATGAGTAGTTTAATGAAGGCATCTGCCGTTTACCAGCAGCAGGCTGGTTGGTTTCACGTGATGCATCTTCGGCTTTGTGTGGTTAAAAAGACAGAAGCCTTAAGTAAACAGCGAATACGACAAAACAAAAAAAAAACCCCCACTCCCCGCTCTTCCTTATCTGTTTAAGTTCGTTTTTCTGTTTGGCAAATCTACATCGACATTTCTTTCACAGCAATTAGCACCAAAATATAAAAATGAAATCACAAATTCTAGCTATCGCTATGTTGGCTACCGCTGCATTAGCAATGGACTGCGGTGGCCACGGTACGTTCGCAGAGAACTGTTGCAAGTGTGATGCTGGATACGCAGGCAGCACTTGCATGGAGTGTGCTCCAGGATACGCGAAGGGGATGGTCAACGGAGAGATGATGTGTGGAAATGGAAGAGACGGAACTGCGTGTACTGACGATGGAATGTTCCCATTCTTTGGATGTGGTTCAGTTGGTACATGTAAAGATAGCAACACGTCGAGCAAAACCTTTCCTTGTGTTTGCAGGGACTTGCAGGGAACCGTCGTTTCGTGTGCCACCAAGTACGTTGAGAAGCAAACGACCTGCTCCCCACGTGGAGCGAGAATGTACACCGCGTTCCCGAACGAGCCTCGTTTGGACCTTCCATTCAGTCTGACAGTCGTAACCTGTGGTGAGACTTCTCCTTCCCTGATGATGGTTCCAGCCTACAAGGAGGATGGAGTGACCATGAACAGCTGCAGCAACAGAACTGGTGAGACTGGAGGATTCGCCGCCGAGTGCGTGATGCCGAGCAACGGCGAAGGAAACGCGACTGTGAGCGTGAACTGCCGTGACGGAGTTGTGTTGACCAACTTGAACGCTGAATTGTCCACCCGGGACATGGCTGAGTTCACGTACTCTGGTATGATTGTGACGAAGGACAACTTCTTCGTGAGCAGCCAGGAGAACCCTGCGAACAGAAACAAGTTCAAGGTGTGCGCGTCGAGAGTCGTTCCTGTCGCTGCTGGAAGCTCGCAGATGGAGACGATCTGGGTGCCTGTTGACGGACACAACGACGATGTGAGCCGCAGAGACGAGGATTTCACGATTGTCAGCGAAGACGATGCCAACAAGAACCGTGCTGCGGGTAACCTTGAGGGAGTTGGAGGAGATGACTGCTGTGACGGTCTGAAGATTGGATTCTGTCTTCCACTTTGGGCGTTCCTTTTGTTGTGGCTCTTGATGGCTCTGTGTCTCGGATTCCTCGGATTCGCACTTCACAAGAACAAGAATGAGATTGAAGCGAAGAAGAACAACGAGAAGTATGAGAAGTTCAACACCGATGCTGAGATGATTGAACACGCTGCTAAGGAAGCAGATGATGACGACATTTAGAAATGTTGTAATCTAATTCAATAAAGGCATCATCCTCTCACATCTCATATTCCTCTCCGTTTCTCTGTTCGTCTGAGGTTTACCTTCAAGATAACAATTTTATAACATTTAGTGCCTAAAATTTTCCATTCTGATTGCTTGAGTTGCTTCATTGCATCGTTCAAGGATGAGAATAATTAAAAGAATAGTTCCCTCCCAATCCCACTTGTTGACTCGTTGAAGTAACTTATGAATTTCAACTACAGAGTCTTTCAGTTCCCCTCTAACCGACGCCGTCTTTTGCTGAGCATGAGACGTTTTTTTATCCTACACAAACTTATTTAATAATCCTTGTGAAGCTCCTACAGAAACAGGTAGGAACTGCAACTTCCTTTTCAAGTTGAATTTGCTTCTGAGATGGAATTTGTACTTGACATTTCTTTTTATTCCCTTTTTTTTTTTTTTTGGCAGACATTTTTTAGTTTTTTTAGAACGAAGAAAAAAAAATTCCAAAAAAAAAAAAAAAAAAAAGAAAATCACACGAGAAGGTGTACCCCGCCCAGTATTGTATAAACTGTGAACGGTGTTTGTATCAACGTTTCCTCTCTTCGTGGAAGGTTGGCAATTGGAAAGCGCTATTCATGAATTCCTAATGGACAACTTCTTTTCTTACAGGATTGTTGTTGCAAAGTTTTTCCTGAACCCGCCCGAAACTGGCGATGAAGGATTCGTTACTTCTTTGAGTAACACTGTGCAAATAGTGCTTTCCCTTGTGTGGTCCCACGTTCCCCATTCTAATTTACTGCCTCTTTTATAAGTCATGAATGTCTTTTTATAGTCGAACAGGAATAATCTTTTTACCACCCCTGTCAGTGATAATCGAAGGAAGGAAGATGTTCATTTAATTTTGCTGGAGTTTGAAATATTAATTTAATGTCCTGTTTTTAGTATCTCTCTACAGGCTCTTAATTCAAAAGAAAACAAAAATATCGACACAAAGAACAAAGTATTAGAATAGAGTTAGCATTTAATTCGCGTGCTGGGTACGGAAAACAATGGTTTTCTTCATTCTTGAATTGAAATTACGTATCCTTTGAATTAATTCTTCATCACCAGAAACTCATCCAGTTAAAAATAATGGCAACTGTCGATTCCCTGTCCTCTGTTTTGAGGAGCCATCAGAGGTTCATGGCGAAGCTGCTGGTGGAAGTGGTGAGTCGGAAGGAGGAGTCGGGGGCGCTGATGGACAGCTTTTCCGAAGTTCTCAGATCGTCGGAGGAGATCATGGTTGGAATGACGAATACTGAGGCTGCGACTGAATTGACGACGTACAAGGAAGTACACCGGGTGGCGAGGGAGAAGGAGTCGGCGAACTTGGTGGAAGGAAGCTCGCGATTACTGGGAACCCTTTCCTTGCATCCTGACATGAAGTGTGACGATATCGGGTTTGTTAAAGCTGATCTCAAGGGGGAGGGGAAGTTGGAGTTGGTCGAAGATGACCTGAGGAATGTATTCTCGTCCACCTGCTTCCCTCGGCTGCTGAACGAGGATGAGTATTTCAACACATTTCAAACTGCTTACAAATGTATGGATGAAAGAGAAGAGGGTGTCCCAGCCCAACTCAGGAAGGAACTCTTCCTGCTGCTGGACTGGCCGAGACTCTCCTCCTCGTCGAAGGAAGAAGTCAAATCCCAATTTGACAACACCTCATGGGGTGCCGAGATCCTCCGTGAGCTGGAAGATTCGAACAACTGGGGTACTGTGAAAAGAACATACAAATGGCCTCGGTCTGAACGTGTTGTGACTGCGGAGGAGTTGAAGACTTCACATCTTCGTACTCGAATTGACATTTTGTTCGGACTAAATCCCGACATGTTGTGTGTCCTCGATGCGTCGGAATATATCGACGATGAAGGCACCCTTTCTAGTGGTGGTGTTGATGTGCTTCCGCCTTCCATCCGTCGGTTGTCATTCACCAACTGCTCATTTATGCTTCGGTCTATTTCAGGTAGTTGTGAATTCTTAAGTAATTCAACATCTCTGACCAGCGTGGATTTATCTTCCTTGAATGAAGTGACGAGCATTGGCGATGACTTCATTAGTGACTGTGAGTCCCTCACCTCCATCAATGTTTCAGGTTTGAAGAAACTGACTACAATAGGAAACGGATTCTTGCGTAATTCAACGTCTCTGACCAGCGTGGATTTGTCTTCCTTTAGTGGAGTTATGAGTATTGCCGATGACTTTATTAGTGGCTGTAAGGCCCTCACCTTCATCGATGTTTCTGGATTTCAGAAGCTGACTACAATAGGGGAAGGATTCTTATATAAAGCAAAGTCTTTGATTAGCGTGGATTTGTCATCCTTTAGTGAAGTTACGAGTATTGACAATCACTTTATTAGTAACTGTGAGTCTCTCACCTCCATCGATGTTTCCGGTTTTCAGAGGCTGACTAGAATAGGAAGTGGGTTCTTATACAGAGCAAAGTCTCTGACTAGTGTGGATTTATCATCCTTGAGTGAAGTTATGAGTGTTGGCGATAACTTTATAAACTGTGAGTCTCTCACTTCTATTGATGTTTCCGGTTTGAAGAAGGTGACTGAAATAGGAGATAGATTCTTAAACAATACAAAACTAACTAAGAAAGATGTGAAGGGAATAGAAGAATGCAGTTATGTCGTTAGAAAGGGATTTGAATAAGAATTTGTGATAAATTGATATTATTATGAATTGTGAGTCCCCTCATCCATCTATCCTGTTTGAAGGAAATAACTACAGCAGGAGGATTTAAAACTGACTTCTTACCGACTGAAACATCCTATGGCCTCAGTAGGACGATAGGATCGAAAGTATTCAACACGAACATGATCGAACTAGAACAGGCACTTCCACTAACAATGTCCGTGTTACTTATATAAAGAAGAGAATTGTAATACCAAACATTGATAATATTGTACTTTTGTATAGGTACTGTATTGTAATAACGCGATTGTTTTGCATGTAATCAGTTCACTTTCACATTTTAATTCCCCAAATGACCTTCCCGTCGCAAGATTTCTTTATTTTCTTTTTTTTTTATAATTTTTATAAGCATTATATGTTTGCTTTTGTAACGTTTGTATATTTTTCATTTTTTTAAACAGGAACTGAACTTATGATGAGGTGAGCAGTGTTGTGTGTTGTTGTGCATGTGTGCATTACATGTATTTGTTGTTTGTGAAACTATTTCTTTTGCCTTCCTTGATTTTACTGAACTTGTTCTTCGTGTTGTGTTTGTGTTGGAATTAAGTGTCGTGTTGTTTAACTCTGATGAGTTCTTATTGTGGTTTGAGTGCTTGTTGGTTTCGTTGGTGTTTCCTTTTTGAGTTCCCATGTTTTGTGCGTGTTACGATGGTACGCATGTCAGATGTGTGTGTGGAACTGTTTCTTATTGATTGTGGACCATAAATCTGCTTCTTATAATATAACGCGGTGCCTCCATGACCCTCAGGATTCTCAGTTGGAAATGTACTCTCTTTTGGTGGTAAAAGCAAAAGTTCAGATCTCTTGATATTTTATTGCTGGATTGGCATACTGGCCATGTGAAGCTGCAACAACCAAAATGGAAAGGAGGGAAGGCGTCTCCCCACATGCCCAGCATCGGGAAACGGGAGAGGGTTCACGAAGTGACCAGCCGACCGGACCCTGCAAGTAACAACAGTACTCCCAAGACGAAGTTTAGAGTACAGGAATATGCAAGTATTAGAAACACCCATTAGCCCACAATCCCTTTCGCTAAGGGAAAAGGAGAAGTCTGTTCTGTTCGTGATGGCGACAGGTGTGGCAGTGCAAGGGCTTCCCCCTTTGTGCCAGTGATGGGGAGGATCGGAATAGAAAACGGACCTCTGTTGAGCTTAGCTGCAGCACTGGGGGCGAACGGAGCGGCAATACCACAGGCAACGCCAATGACAAGTTTTGACCTGGTGAATTAGCCTTCCTATACTGTATGCACCTGGGAAAGAGAAGTATACTTAATTGAATGAACATGCAGTTAACAAGTCTGAGGTCACTTAGAAGAATCTACACTGTGGTGCAGATTACTTCTGTGGGTTGTACAGGCCGTTTCGATTCGACGGGGCACCGACACCACCACAGATGCGATGGGGGAGTTCAAAAAACTACACCTGTGGGGCATGTTAAAATTAGTGAAAACGTTCCAGGATGAAAAGATACACTGCCCACCCAATAAAGAGAGGTCGTAGATCTTCAACTGCTGAGGTCGGTAAGAAGTAAATCGCAACCGCATTGGCCTGCCGTAAGACAAGTCCCACAAGACCGACCACGTGTGGTCGCTCAAAGGCCCGAGGACCCTGACCGTTGAGGGGACGTCAGAAGAAATCAACACTACCATTTACCAGCTGCCCAACATTATGCGACCTGTTGGAAGTTCTGGTGTCGGACCAAGAGCAGCTGATAAGCAGGCTTGCCAAGCATGCAGGAGTGTTTGCTTTTCGGGGCGTAGCAGCGCAGTTCACACAGAACACAAGAGCACGTGTATAAGGATGTGGCCCCCCATTTATGTAATTTGCTACCATGTCCTAAAGCAGCGTATGATAAAGAAAACATAAACTACTGAAATTACTTTGTGTGTATTTTATTCCACTTCTCTTACCTCGTGCATATATATTCGGCGTGAGTGGTGCTGTTTATCGTTATTATCGAACTTCTTCTGCAGTTCACAGCCACTCACCCACTTCCACTCTTCAATTCAAAAGATGAACACTCTGCACATCAACGACGGGACCTATGGATGTACCTTTTTTATTAAAGAGGATGCTACTAAGGTTAAGCGCTTTCAACATGTGTGGCCTTCCCAAGTCCGATTTCTACTACAGGTTCCGCAATATCAATTGAGAGGGCCCAGTCGAAGTTTAGCAGTAAGCATGCTTCGGAGTTGCAATGTGGTTGCAGTCCCCTTTCAAGTCTGCCCCAATCCCTCATAATGTACTTTACGAAGAGAGAGGGACTGGTAACAGGCAGAGGTTCATTCTTTGGACCAAGGCACAGAATAACAAGTTGACCTCTGATATCTATGTACCTTTGAAACATGTGTCTCATAAAACTGGGTTCTATCAGATAAGTATTCCAGTGGAGTCTACCCTTCTTCGCTTTTTATGGTTCTTCTGGTAAGTCATATGCCCTTACTCGTTTACCGATGGGGCAAGTGGAACAAAGCCTTTCTTCTTTGACTGCTTCTCAATTGAATCTTTGGGGGTCGCCTTCTTCACCTTCGTCCCTGGTGTTTCCCCAGGGAGGTTTGAAATACTATTTGAAATACATTGAAATACCTCCGAAGAATTACAAACCTGAACAGGGGGCAAAGAAGCGAGTACAGGATGTTTTGAAAATCCCACACTCTGTTGAGAAAGAGCTTATTTCTTCTGTTCAGATTGGGAGATAATCCCTAAAGAAAAGAAAGGAAAGACTGCAGATGTTTTTATGTCCTTAGTATCTGTTCTGCCAGTTGTGCGAACTGATTTCGTCTGGGATTTGACCTGAAAAAATAAAACATTTGTATTTTACTCGAACAGTTAACCCCAAATGTGCAAAGACCTGCTGCAGCATAAATCTTTTCGTATCGTACCCAAGTCCCCCACCCCACGAAAAAACTCAAATACCGGGGCTTTGAAAATTTCACATTTTTTAAGTACTTTTGGGGGGGCGTTGGCGACGAAGGTGAGGCAATGGAGCGGTGGTGTGGCTGCCTCCATGCGCGCAGCATCATCAGGAGGGGCAAGCTTGCCGTCGAAGGCGGAGGAACATTCGTCGCCTTTGCATGTGAGTGGCGTTGGGATGCTGACGGACTCAGAAGTAGGATGACTGATGTTGCGAGGGATAGGTTCGATCAGGTGTTCCAACCCCGCCCTGTACATCACAGCACGACTTTGTTACTCTGCTGTGGACTGGGTGCGGTAGCCACCTTAACCTACCTGGACCGCATCCTCCAACTGTGCCAACCTGGTGCTCCACTGGAATGGCCTGGGGACGGTATCCGTTTATTGCCATATCTTTTACTTGGCATTAGAAAATAAATTTGTATGGGATTGAAGGATTGATTGAAGATCCAGCCATAGGGATGCTATCTCCAAACGCCGGTCGTTAAGAGTCATCAGTCCAAAGGCAATTGAATCAAGATGCCGTTCTTCTTCTTCTGACAATTTCTTGAAGCACATGCTGGGCAGGTGTGGGACTGTGATGTGATTTAATAATGCGGTACCTTGACAGGCCCTTGAAGGAACAATGGAACTTCTCAACTTCAGCAACCGCCTCGATAGCGCGTGGATGTCCAAGTGTTAAGGACATCACTCTCTCTGCATTCAGGCAGTAGTCTGGGAGGGTGCATTAGAACCCCACCAACTGTGAGCTACGAATTCACTGTATCTAAAACTAATGCTAAATTATTTTATGTTTTTACCACACACAACACAGTTGTAATTTTTACAAAATCGAACATACGACGTAATCAGTGCAAGCTGATGGTTTGCGCCTACTCTCACATGCCAGTTCCAACACTGGACATGAAAGGTTAAATTAAAAAAACAAGAAGAACACCGGTGGCTTCCAGTAGCACCAGCATCAAACTTATTCGCGAATTGTAAAAGAGGACAAGCTGTCACTGTTGAAAACATAACTTTCAAAAATCATCTTGGTAGTTTCTTGGTAGTTTGCCACCAAAGTTGTGCACCTATAAGAAATCACTGTAAGTGGCAGAACTTTGTTCACCTGTTCATCCGCCGATTATTCCCACAATAAAGATACCTTTCGAGAGATAACAACAGAAAAATGGCATTTGTGGGGCAGCGAATGACTCACGGGTTCACGATGAAGCGGAAGCAGTCCGGGAATTCCGGGAGGCAAGCCAGAGATAAGAGAAAATCAACACTGACACGGAGAGGTTGTTTGGCGAAGCAGCAGCGGTGTATCATAAATTTGCCTGGTCGGCACCTCGCAGTCAATTTCTTCTCCCAGATTACTTACCCATGCTGTAGCACAGACTGTATTCCTACTTCTGTTTAGTAGACGGTGCTCCTACCAAGTTGACCAACACCTTTAACAAGTCCTGCAGCTGGTTCTTGTTCTTCCTTTTCATTAGATTGTGTTGGGACTGAGGAGTGCAGGTAAATTGCTTTTTCATTGGGACGAATAATATAACAGTAACGATACAATAAAGTTTACCCCAAAAAAAGGGAGTTACATCTCTTCTTACACACATGATCTTCTCGCACAGTTTCCGAGAACGCCTTAATAACCTTTTCCTTACGATTTTGCAATCACCACCATGTTGGATCCAATTTCCCTGAAGAACTAACTCGCTTACTTCCTCAATGCTTGTTCCCTCACATTACGGTTTGTCACCTGAACTAAACAAAATAATGAACAAACAGTTAACTGTTAACCTTAACGTCATAGAATCAGGTTCTCCTAATCGGCGAAAGGTACTTCCGTTTCAAGAAGTGGCATAGCACAAAACAGATGTACCAATTATATAATTCGAGTACGGATATGACAAACCATAGACAGAACGGAACTGGAGCTCAGGGGGAAGAAGGGAAAGGAAAATAGGATTCACTCACTGAGGGAAGAGGTTCACACATATTCAGACAGCTTTAAAGGTTCCATCGTAAGCAGTCTTCAGACTACTGATCCCTTTTTCTATTTTGCCACATAATATGCTTCCCATAACGTGTTGTCTACTAATTCTCCTGTTGATGTGTTGGGAGGAGAGTTCTTGCAGGTGTTGCGATTCTTTATCTTTTTTTTTTTTTTTTTTTTTTAAAAACTTCAGTAATTGCACCGAACACATCCGAGTACATCCTCGCAAAATAAAAAAACACACTGGAATGCAATGTACTGCTGAAGTTTCTTCCTGCACGCTTGTTTCACACACTTCCGCGGAAAAAAGAAAAGGGGAAAAATGTCCAATTATGGTATACTACGAAATGATGGTTCGTTTCGGGATTGAATATGTGGTGAGTTTAGCTATTTCGAGAATTATTCGTCGTTGAGATTAACGGCATTTCCTCGTATTTATAATAATGCCACTAATTAAACCCGAAATGGTTTCGTAATCGAAATCACCATCGAGTTGGGGGGGTTTTTATTATACATAATTACTTTGAACTCACACAGCATTTCCTAACACTCAGAAACGAGAACTACGCAGCTTAACCTACTAGTTCAAGAAATACTATAAAAAAAGGGAGGGAACCGCAATTCCAAGCAATATCATTGAGATAACAATGCAATGCTTATTCTGTAAAAAAAAAGAGGAAAAAAAAAAAGAAAGTTTTCCAAGGGCACTGGTCCCTGAGCACGACTAACTCCAAAGAAAGTTGTTCAAAACACCACAAAGAGACACAATCAAGGTAATTTGCTGCTCCAAATTAAATTGATATCGAAATGTTGAAAAAAGGAAATAACATAAATCCTGAAGAATGAATTTGCAGGTAGCTAGGGAAGGAACAGGGAAATCCTGCGTCTACACTTCAGGCACCAGCAATTGACTGTCGTAACTTTAGGCTTATTCAGGTGTGCAATTCTAAAGAAATATAAGAATCCAGGCTTTCACTTAGTAGGGTGTGTCAACTTAGAAAAAACGTACCAATCTCGTAATTGATTCTTCCTAATAAGTTATAATAACAATCATCCCTGCAGTCCTGTAAACAGGTTCATGTATTTATTTAACAGGGTTCGCACTTTTGTATGTATTCACTTTATTTTCTTGAAGAAATCAAAAACAACAACAATAAAAAAAAAGAATAATAAATAAATAATTAAAGCGTAATACACACGATATATAAAAATATTTCGAATTACTACCGATCTTAGCCCCCCTTCTTATGTACAAAGTTCATTTTCTGTGACCGTTCCAACTTATGCCGCCAGTAAGGAAAGTCATAATTCAGGTGCGAAATTCTAAAGAAATATAAGAATTCAGGGTTCCTAACCAAGTCAGTAGCGTGATAGTTTGACGGTGTAGAAACAGTAATTAACTTTAAAATACCAAAAATAAGTAATACGGTATTAAGGTTAAACTTGTTGAAAAATATGACAGAAGATTAAGGTTTCACTTTAGAAATATAGGAATACGACTAACCCGTCAGGAGGGGTCAACTTAGAAAAACGATACCAGTCTTACAATTGACTTTTCCTAATAAATGTTAATAATGCAATCATCCCCTTTCTTATACTAAAGTTCATTTTACCTGCGACGGTTCCAACTTTTGCTGAGTAAGGACCGTCTATGCAGGCTAATTCAGGCAGGTGCGCAATTCTAAAGAAATATAAGAATCCAGGGTTCCTAACCAAGTCAGTAGCGTGATAGTTTGACGGTGTAGAAACAGTAATTAACTTTAAAATACCAAAAATAAGTAATACGGTATTAAGGTTAAACTTGTTGAAAAATATGACAGAAGATTAAGGTTTCACTTTAGAAATATAGGAATACGACTAACCCGTCAGGAGGGGTCAACTTAGAAAAACGATACCAGTCTTACAATTGACTTTTCCTAATAAATGTTAATAATGCAATCATTCCCTTTCTTTTTCTAAAGTTCATTTTACCTGCGACGGTTCCAACTTTTGCTGCCAGTAAGGACCGTCTATGCAGGCTAATTCAGGCAGGTGCGCAATTCTAAAGAAATATAAGAATTCAGGGTTCCTAACCAAGTCAGTAGCGTGATAGTTTGACGGTGTAGAAACAGTAATTAACTTTAAAATACCAAAAATAAGTAATACGGTATTAAGGTTAAACTTGTTGAAAAATATGACAGAAGATTAAGGTTTCACTTTAGAAATATAGGAATACGACTAACCCGTCAGGAGGGGTCAACTTAGAAAAACGATACCAGTCTTACAATTGACTTTTCCTAATAAATGTTAATAATGCAATCATCCCCTTTCTTATACTAAAGTTCATTTTACCTGCGACGGTTCCAACTTTTGCTGAGTAAGGACCGTCTATGCAGGCTAATTCAGGCAGGTGCGCAATTCTAAAGAAATATAAGAATTCAGGGTTCCTAACCAAGTCAGTAGCGTGATAGTTTGACGGTGTAGAAACAGTAATTAACTTTAAAATACCAAAAATAAGTAATATAGTATTAAGGTTAAACTTGTTGAAAAATATGACAGAAGATTAAGGTTTCACTTTAGAAATATAGGAATACGACTAACCCGTCAGGAGGGGTCAACTTAGAAAAACGATACCAGTCTTACAATTGACTTTTCCTAATAAATGTTAATAATGCAATCATCCCCTTTCTTATACTAAAGTTCATTTTACCTGCGACGGTTCCAACTTTTGCTGAGTAAGGACCGTCTATGCAGGCTAATTCAGGCAGGTGCGCAATTCTAAAGAAATATAAGAATTCAGGGTTCCTAACCAAGTCAGTAGCGTGATAGTTTGACGGTGTAGAAACAGTAATTAACTTTAAAATACCAAAAATAAGTAATATAGTATTAAGGTTAAACTTGTTGAAAAATATGACAGAAGATTAAGGTTTCACTTTAGAAATATAGGAATACGACTAACCCGTCAGGAGGGGTCAACTTAGAAAAACGATACCAGTCTTACAATTGACTTTTCCTAATAAATGTTAATAATGCAATCATTCCCTTTCTTTTTCTAAAGTTCATTTTACCTGCGACGGTTCCAACTTTTGCTGCCAGTAAGGACCGTCTATGCAGGCTAATTCAGGCAGGTGCGCAATTCTAAAGAAATATAAGAATTCAGGGTTCCTAACCAAGTCAGTAGCGTGATAGTTTGACGGTGTAGAAACAGTAATTAACTTTAAAATACCAAAAATAAGTAATACGGTATTAAGGTTAAACTTGTTGAAAAATATGACAGAAGATTAAGGTTTCACTTTAGAAATATAGGAATACGACTAACCCGTCAGGAGGGGTCAACTTAGAAAAACGATACCAGTCTTACAATTGACTTTTCCTAATAAATGTTAATAATGCAATCATCCCCTTTCTTATACTAAAGTTCATTTTACCTGCGACGGTTCCAACTTTTGCTGCCAGTAAGGACCGTCTATGCAGGCTAATTCAGGCAGGTGCGCAATTCTAAAGAAATATAAGAATTCAGGGTTCCTAACCAAGTCAGTAGCGTGATAGTTTGACGGTGTAGAAACAGTAATTAACTTTAAAATACCAAAAATAAGTAATACGGTATTAAGGTTAAACTTGTTGAAAAATATGACAGAAGATTAAGGTTTCACTTTAGAAATATAGGAATACGACTAACCCGTCAGGAGGGGTCAACTTAGAAAAACGATACCAGTCTTACAATTGACTTTTCCTAATAAATGTTAATAATGCAATCATCCCCTTTCTTATACTAAAGTTCATTTTACCTGCGACGGTTCCAACTTTTGCTGAGTAAGGACCGTCTATGCAGGCTAATTCAGGCAGGTGCGCAATTCTAAAGAAATATAAGAATTCAGGGTTCCTAACCAAGTCAGTAGCGTGATAGTTTGACGGTGTAGAAACAGTAATTAACTTTAAAATACCAAAAATAAGTAATACGGTATTAAGGTTAAACTTGTTGAAAAATATGACAGAAGATTAAGGTTTCACTTTAGAAATATAGGAATACGACTAACCCGTCAGGAGGGGTCAACTTAGAAAAACGATACCAGTCTTACAATTGACTTTTCCTAATAAATGTTAATAATGCAATCATTCCCTTTCTTTTTCTAAAGTTCATTTTACCTGCGACGGTTCCAACTTTTGCTGCCAGTAAGGACCGTCTATGCAGGCTAATTCAGGCAGGTGCGCAATTCTAAAGAAATATAAGAATTCAGGGTTCCTAACCAAGTCAGTAGCGTGATAGTTTGACGGTGTAGAAACAGTAATTAACTTTAAAATACCAAAAATAAGTAATACGGTATTAAGGTTAAACTTGTTGAAAAATATGACAGAAGATTAAGGTTTCACTTTAGAAATATAGGAATACGACTAACCCGTCAGGAGGGGTCAACTTAGAAAAACGATACCAGTCTTACAATTGACTTTTCCTAATAAATGTTAATAATGCAATCATCCCCTTTCTTATACTAAAGTTCATTTTACCTGCGACGGTTCCAACTTTTGCTGCCAGTAAGGACCGTCTATGCAGGCTAATTCAGGCAGGTGCGCAATTCTAAAGAAATATAAGAATTCAGGGTTCCTAACCAAGTCAGTAGCGTGATAGTTTGAGGTGTAGAAACAGTAATTAACTTTAAAACACTAAAATAAGTATTTAAGGTTAAACTTGTTGAAAAATATGACAGAAGATTAAGTTTCACTTTAAAAATATAGGAATCTAGGGGTTCCTAACTAGTCAGCAGGTCAACTTAAGAACAAGTTACCAGTCTTCTACAACAGACTTTTTCCTAATAAATTATAATAACAATCGTTCCTGCAGTCGCGCAAGGTTCATGTATTTATTTAACAGGGGTTCTCATTTTTGTTTGTGTTCACTTTTTTTTTTTTTTATAAAACATTAGGATGTTGAAAACGCCACACAATATCTTATATATACAATAATAACCTAGGTACAATTTAACAAGAATTTTGACCAGATTGAAAATAACTGACGGAATCGGCATCCCAATAACGCAGTTTCCTTGATGCTTTTCTCCATCAACTAAATATCACATAGAGAGAGACATTAAAGCAAACAACAATGATAAATAGCTTAGACGAAGGATGAGAAAAAAAAGAATCGGCAAATTTCACTTTACTTTCTTACTCACACTTTTGTTTTGTTTGTGCGCAACCCGGTACAAAATCCTAATGAAGGAATAGGTTAGTTACGCTGACACAATTCTCTTTCTACCGAACAATGGGTTTTGTAGGTACAAAAAGAAATTGAAGTCAGGAAAGTCAAAACCTCAGTAAGCAAAACAGGTGGGTACAGATAGTTCCAGTCGATTAACAGAACAGTCTACGAGATATGTCACAGCACAATATAGTAAATTACACTGCCGGGGTTGTACAAAAACCAACAGCAATTCACCCAGTTCTCATTCCCAGCAGTAAGTATTCCCTTTTTATTTTTTAAAAAATTTAAATTTCTTAAAAAAAAAACATTTTGAAAAACGTTTTGTTGTGTAAAAAAAAAAAAAAAAGAACGGTTAGGGTGCTATTATAAATCAATTCTCGTTCCGCAGAGTTCACACATTAGAAGTCAATCAGTCCCTAAGACAAATAAAAGAGACAGCAATAATTACTCCGTTTTTTTCTTCTTTTCGTGTTCTTTGTTCCCCGAAAAGGGATGCGGTTCGCGCTTCCAAGAAAAAAAAAAAAAAAAAAAAAAAAAAAAACGACGACAACAACATTAGACGGTGCGGACAGCAGGAACATAAAAAGGATTGGGAGAAGTTAGGCACGTCAAAACAGGATGGATAGATTTGACGATGTAGAAACAATAATGAACCGATGCAAGATAGGGGAGCTCACTCAGGGAGGAAAGATGCTTCTTCCTCTTTCCGAGTACTTTAAAACGGAAGCCAACTTAAGATTCCGATGGGGAGTGACAGTTTCATTCAAACAGCAGCAAAACTAATTGCGTTAGTGTTGTTAACGAAAACCAAGCGGCATAATTGAGTCAGCATGTGACTTATTGTAATGCCAGTTCCCAACTCAGTTCTTACACTTTGACAGCAATGTAAAAAACCGTAAGTAAAGTAAAAAAAGCAGAAGGGGAATCCTATTCAGTTCCCATAACTCAAATATAAATTTCTTCCCTGTCTAATTTTTAATAAATAGTAATTTCTGTCACCACAAAAATCAGTTTGGAGAGAGACACATCAAAATTGGAAGGAAGAAACGAAAAACAAAAACCATTCAAATAAACCTGATATTGTGTTGATCGCAGACAGTATTACTGGCGCACAGTGAAAATAGATAACATTTTGACAATAATAAATAAACGGCTCTTAATCTGAATGGTTTTTTCTCCGACTTCGTCGGTGCAAAAAAAAAAAAAAAATAAGGGAGACTTCCCTCTCCCTTAAACTCAGAAACAACACATGAAAAACAGAAACTCCCTCTCGGGAATTGCCGCTCTAATTGGATGGCAAATACGTTTTTTTTTTTTTTTTTTTTTTTGATTGATTGAAAAGTATATAATTCAAGAGGGTCGAATTCCATAACACGCACACCTTAGTTGATATCACAGCCATGAGACTCTCACAAACAAGAGACGTTGACTTTGAAATACGAAGTAGGTGAATTCGAAAGAAATTCAACGCAAAGGTCTTGTTGACCCAGTTAGATGCAGAAAAACCAAGACAACTACAAAAAAACATGTACCTTCAGCGGAATATTTTAAAGTCCAATGCAAAGCTCAGAAGGTCGAAGTTCCCATTAGTGGTAATGAATAAAGGAAATGAAGTGAGGGGCAATAATTGAGTTTTTTCTTTATTTTTTTCTTGTTCTGATTCTTTTGAAAAAAAAAAAAAATTATTTTTCCACATTAATTAAGCTCTATAACGTAACAAGAAAGATCTCACATTTTAAAAAAAAAAGAAAAAAAAAAAGGAAATTCAGAGTTCGCGTGTTTGAGTAATTCCTACACGAAAAAACACTCAGGGATCTCTCTCACTTAAAAAAAGGTACCGAAGATGAGACTTACCTTCAGCTTCTACGGTATAGGATGGGGGAAAAAAAGAAAAAAAGATAAATTTGTTATGAAGAAACAACATGAAACCTTACGGAAAAAATGATACAAAGAAGCTCACAACTAAGTGATTAGAATCCCTGCACGAGTTAAGACATTGGATAACTGGGGAAGATAGCGCAAATGCAAACAAACAAATCAAAAAAAAAAAAAAAAAAAAAAAAAAAAAAAAAAAGCAAGCAAGACAGACCCAATAACTAACCAAAACAAAACAAATTTAATCAAATTGAACCTCGAGAGGAAAGAACCACAAGAGGCTACCTAGCCTTTTGTTCTTTGTTCTTATTTTATTTTATTTTTTTTTTTTTTTTCGTTGTTTTTTTTTTCCCTTCTTGTTTATTTCTACTTAAGAATCGTATGTCACGCTACAGGCAGTGAGCAACAAAGAGCAACTTGATAACTTTTAATTACAAGAGAAATACTAATTAATATAATAATTAATTCGTCAGTATGTTACGACCGTCAGTCAACTTGGTTATCGAGGAAATCAGGGACTGACTTCGCGAGATTTTAAGAATCTCTCAAAGTAGTTAATTCCGCCGATGCCATTTTCGGATTATCCAAAAAATCTCCCTCGACAGATTAGTTTGGCTGGTAGTCTTTATGTGCCTGACGAATTAAATTATAAATCGAGATAAGTGAGCCTTTGGATTAACCCTCGGCGAGAGGTTCGCTCTGGAACATTATACTCCTCTTGCGCGTAGTTTCCCGCCCCTTAATTAATTAAGGCACACCATCCATCTCAATCAATAAATAATAATTTCCCTACATATTCCTTTTTTTTTTTTTTTTTTTTTTAAAAAAAAAAAAAGATTTTCGTTTTCGTTTCTTGCCATATCAGCAGAAACTCTCACTTTAAAAAAAAAGAAAAAGAAAAAGAAAAGAAATAATTGCATTATCGTAAAATTATACAAATTGACAGGGTAATCAGGTCAACAATCTAAGAGGAACTCACAAACGGATTCTTTGTTTCCCATTTCTATTGTGTGTGATGTCCTTAACTCCTCGACTAGGATCAGATAGTTTAGCGATAGTACAAAAAAAAAAAAAAAAAAAATAAAGAAAATAAATAAATAATAAACAACAACAACAACAACAACAGCACAACTGAAAGTAACACCGATTTATTTTTGTTTGTTTATGTACGAAATTCGTAATGACAAGCACTGTCAACCATTCCATCGTAAAAGGATTGTTCGGTATATTAAAAGGGAAAAAAAAAAAAAAAAAAGATTGTATAGTAATTACGAAACAGTAAAAATAGCAATGGATAGGCGAAAAACAAAACTTACCAACGTGAAGCCTCAGCGCTCGACGGGAACGAGGCAACAACTGAAGTCCAGAGATAAAAAAAACAAAAATACTATTTTAAAAAAAATAATAAAAAAAAAACGAAACCAAATATAAATCGCTCACGACCAGATAGGTCCTGGCTGCTGTTAATGTGAAGGCAGGAAGTTATTTCTATGGTTCGATCCCATCGAAATCAAAGTCATCCAACATAGCACTGTCAACATCTGGATCGATTGGCGCTAATTCTTCTAATTTAGAATCCGCAAAATCACCAGCCAGATAGATATCATTAGCGAGACTGTCTCCGTCACTACTACGGCTTCTGTTTTTTTTTATTTATTCCGTAGTCCCGTTTTTCGAAGAAACTATTCAGATTGAAAGCCGCTCTTATGGCCATGATTTATTTTCTCCCCCCGGGCCCCCCCCCCGTGCGACAGAAATCTGTATTAAATCCTCTCCCCCCCCCCAAAAAAAAAACAATAATAAAACCTCTCAACATACCTACGGAAGAACATCACACCCAAAACAGTGCAAACGAGACCTCCAGTAACGATGCTGACTATAACAACAACAGTGTAGCTACTGCTGCTGTTAGGACTGTCAGTGTCAGGTTCGACTTCAGGTTCGATTACTGTGGGAGAGTCATTTACGACAGCCGTCATCTTACGAAGTTTAGTAGAAACTGGTAATAAGACTGACTTTGGAGCAGGGGATGTCTGTGGACGGTAACAAACCTGAAATGGTATTTGACTCACATTAAACGAAATTGTAATATTAGCCGACGACCGAATATCAGGATTTGGAGTATGCGAAATTGGGATACTACGAGCTAAGATATCTCCCTCATCGGGATTCGAACATGATCCCGTCATCTTAACGATTGATGCTGTCCCGTCCATTACACATTTAGGAGAGCAGGTGTTCACAAACCCTCTTGGAGGGACACCCGTAATTTGAATAAACCCAGTACTACACTCAACATCACTACATGTTAGGTCCGCAAACTTCGGAACATATACCGGAGGTTCATATGGTGCTGGTACTGTATGGTGGCTGGGATCTGGACTGAAACACTCCAAGTTGTATTCTTTCTGATCAACCCAACCAGAATTACAGTTACATACGTCGTCATGAGCTGGCACTGTTTGTAATTGTTAACAAGATAATATTCAATAATTATAATAAAACTATGATCCTAACACATACCAGTTTTACAAGTACCATGTCCAGTGCACGTCAGGATAGGATGACAGAAGGTGTCGCAATCTGGTCCAAACCAGTCTTTTTCACATTTTTTGCATTTTCCCGTATTATCTTGAACAAAGTGACTGGAGCACTCTCGAGTGATAGCAGTTGGAAGTTTTTCGGCAAATTCCAAAGGAGGAATGTAACATACAGTATACCAAGGAGTCGAATCAAGCATATTACTGTAGATAAATGATAGAGAAGTGCGAGTTGCATCCCCAACCATGTACACAGGAGCGTAATACAAAACGTTAGCCGAGTCGGAAAGAACTTCTTCAGGTACCAATTCACTACAACTCTTGTCTTGAGTAATAACAGCGACCCATCCATCACTGCATTCCTTTAAATCGCTGATGTCAATCTGAGTAACTGTTCGCGCAATGAAATCGACAACCAATTGATTACATTCAGTTGGGAATACTTTCCTACTTGGGTACCCTTCAATATAAAACACTGCCTCATCTCCAACCTTAGCAGGTAAACAGGTCTCACCAGCAAGGCAATTATAACCTACATAAACTGAAAGTGGGATGAAGGTTGTTGGACACTCAATGCCGATACAGGCCGGAGGGGATTGTTCTTCAGGCTTTGCGGTGACACAAGTATCCCAGGAAGTTTTATCAACTGACCAGTAGCAGCCGTCGGCGACACATTCTTCAAGAGAAGTGTATTCCCAACATTGAGCTTGCGATGACCTCGAGCAGAATAAGTTTTCAGTGCTCCAGACACACACTCCAATAGAACTACAATTTGCTTGAGAAACTTGATCAAGGCAAGCATGTGATGGATTCCCCAAGTCAGGTGGTAACATAAGACACTCGTCTCCAGCGTAGCCATAATCACACCAACAAAGTCCATTGGCATCACACTCACCGTGTCCATTACATGTTATACTTGCACTACAAAATTGTGAACACTCTGCTGAATACCAATTAGCTTTACATTTTGTACATTCACCCGTTTCATAATCAATAGCTTTATGTGGTTTATCGCATGCGCATGATTCTTCCATGTTTTGATCATCAAAGTCCATTGCGGCTTTGTAGTTATCTAAACAACTGTTGTCTGATCCAAGTGCGCATTCGTCCCAAATACATTGTTCGTAGGCATTTGGGGAGTTGCAACCCTTCAGTTTGATGCAGCAGTTTTCAGCTGTTTTATTTATTTATTTATTTTTATATTCCTCTCTTTGACTAATAAAAACGAAATATCCAGAAAGAAAAAAACTTTTCTTCGAAAATAAAGATTATTTACAAGAACAACAAACCTTTTGTTTGAGACGAGGGTTCGTCACATCTCCAAAATGTGGTTGACGGTTCGACAGGGTCGGTTGGGCAAAAGCCGCAGTTTAATGCTCCCGGTAGGCAATTAGGCGCCATAGCAACTGCACAGGGAGGAGGTCCAGTGCGACACCATTCCCCAGTACAGTCTGATGCCTGGTTGTCCTTATAACATCCGACTTCTCCAGTTCCGGGTTTTCCAGAACCTGGCTCACCGAGACATAGTCCAGTACTTACTTGTAGAGGATCTTCCCCGTAGTGTGTTATGTAGGCATCAACTGCATTGGAACGTGCAGCCAGTTGAATTTCGAATCTTTTTGTTCCGAATTCACGCACATCAAACACATAAGTGATTGCATTATCCCGACCCAAGACTGTTCTCTTGGCCGCAATGAGTCTCACAGGGTTTCCATTTGTGCAGTTCTGAGCTTCTTCAGGACAGTGTCTCGGTAGGACATCCCAGTGTCCAAATTGAAGCTTCGACAATAACTGTTCCTGAGTGTAAGTAGTACAATTGATTTTGATTTGACCGTCGAGGAGCATTTCAATAGACCCACCGCGCTCGTCCCAAATGGACACTCGCTTCATGCAAGTTGCGCGGTTATTACATTTCCAGTGTTTTGCGTAAACGTGAAGCATCTCTGTTGAGTAAAGATCATATTGTTTATCATCTCCAGGGGGTCCAAAGAAGTCATAACGCCTTCCAGAAAATGTTGTGTAGTGAGGATCTCCCCACACAGCGCAGGTATACTTGCCAACAGAGCAATCATTGCCACCCCAATTCTTTTTGCAGTTGCAGGTACCGTCCATAGCACACGAACCGTGCCCAGAACAAGTCGTGTCTGGGTTGCACTTCGCGGTACAAGTTGGTCCAAAGGAGCCTCTCTGGCATGCGGTGAGACAGAGTCCTGCATCCGCTGACCATCTGCAAAGAGTTCCTCGACTCTTGCATGATGACTGTGTTGTTTGTTTCTGACAAATGTGAAGACAATATTTGTTATTTTCTTCATCAGAGTATCCGAACCCTGCATCACACCAACAACCTCCTTGGGAATTACAAATCCCGCGCCCTGAACACATGACCTTCGGATCGCAGTATAGTTCGCAGTTGGATCCAAAGAAGTTTTCGCGACATCTTTCGCAAGACGGTCCTTCTCTATTGACCTGACAGATCGCTTCTCCGCAGACGTTTTGCTCCAATAAGACGTCTTCGAAACTACGAACACAGTGAGAGGCTTCAGGGGTTCCTACCCACCCCATGTTGCAGTTTTCAAAAACACATTGTTCATACTGTTCTTGCCCACCACATGTTTTGTATTTTGAGCAACACTCAGAAGCCCATGAAAGAGAAAGTCTCGTACAAGGAGGGCTATCAACACTACAGGTTGTCTTACAGAACGGAATCATTTCGTCACTGACATCTGTTGCAAACTGACAGGTGAACTGAAATGTGGGAATACATTCATACTGGTTACCAAACGCCATCGTGCAATCATTAACAAATGAATCTGATTGGCTGTTGCAAGATCCCA
The DNA here is from genome assembly GCA_964019425.1 of Flectonema sp. DT1601. NCBI lineage: Eukaryota > Euglenozoa > Diplonemea > Diplonemida > Diplonemidae > Flectonema > Flectonema sp. DT1601. The sequence continues at coordinate 766,611 of OZ025785.1, forward strand.
CACACAGTCCTGTCAATAAAGAGGTAGAACCAAAGTGATCAACGAATACATTTAACTGAGGTGCCTTCCAACTACTGTCTTGAGTAATCTTGACACGCGTATGAGTAGTATCAGATGTCTGTGCCTCAAACGTGTACGAGAAGTGTGTCGCTGACCCAACGTGAAAGTTAACAAGAGTTACTTGTGTGAAGGTAATTGGGAGTGTCAAAGTAGCAACTTCTGTAACATCTCCATTGACGTGAAATCTTCCGTACTCAGAAGGGTTGTGACCAACATCAATATTCACTTCAATTGTTTCTTGTAGTGTTTCGATTTGAATTTGTTTCATACAAGCGACAGGATCACTGCTCGTACCACCACAACGATAGTGTTTAGCAACGATACGGAATGTTGATGTCGCATAGACAACGTACGTTGCGTCAACACCACGAAAATCAAACTTGTCTCCAGAAAATGAAGTGTAGTGTGTATCACCCCATGCAATGCACTGGTGCTTTGGCCACTTGCAGCGAGGGCCACCCCATTCGGTGTCACAGACACAGATACCTGTTTGTTTGTTTGTTTTCCAATGTGCTTGTTTTCAGATGTCGCATTTTGCGGAGCACGACGGAACTATATTATGGGCCCAGTGTGACTTAAATAATAATATTTAACATACCAGTCTCTCCACATCTTCCGTGGCTAGAGCAAGTATCCTCAGCCAGACAGTACACATTACAGTTATCTGTGTAGTAATTCTTTTCACAAGTTGGGAAGCATTCTTGAGTTTTAGCTGACCACGAGCAATCCTTTTCACGGATACAATAAGCTTCTTTCTTATGATTACAAGGACGAAGTACACATGCAGAGAGTTCGATAGTAATTGAACCAGAATGTACGGATTCACCATCCCATTCACAGATGTACCCTCCGATACTTGAATCAGCAACATGGAAATCATTCCAATCACCATCCAAGTACATGTGACCGAAATCCTCTAAACCCTGATCGTTTGGTTCGCCATTTCTCCAGTTGGCATACCCTCCGGGGGAGAGAACAAACCTATCACCACTTCGCCGACCCAGAATTCTACCCAAACCACCGTCTTCTTCTCCTTCAGGTCCAGTAATCCATCTCCAGGTTCCCTCTTCAGAAATATCACTGAGACCAATCCATCCCGTTCCTGTATTGTTATTGTTATTGTTGGTGTTGTGATGTCTCAGAGTCCAATACGTATCTATTGCACAAAGGAACTGTGCACTTGTTACGTTGAACTATAAAAACAAGTAAAGACATACCCAGCTGCAATTCTTCAAAGCAGCTCTCAACAACAGCGTTCTCAGCTGAGGAGGTGATGGTGGCGAGGTAGCCAGGAGCACCTCCAAAGAGGCGTTGGTTGCAGGCATTACGTGCTTCATACCAAGTAAGAGAACCTTCAAAGAATTGATAATAGTTTCCAGTTTCTGGACTGTAATTACTTGAACCAGAGTTCCAAGACACACTTCGAGGAGTTAGGATGGTGCTGGTAGTGAAGAACATGATCGACGGAATAATATAATTCCACTCCTCCATATCATAAACACCATCAATGAATAATCCATGATCCGTTAAATACCACTCAGCAGAGTTAGGAATATATAAAACATCAAGGAAGTCACTCTCGTAATCGAGATCTGTCATGGTGACAGTCATTGAGCTTTCCTTCTTACCAGGCAGTCCCATAGGAAATACCGCAACTGGTACATTTGCTACAGAAACACTAACAGAATTCCTAAAAGAACTCGACGTTATGAATGAGTTGGGGTCCTGAAGGCTGGTCCAAATACATTGCGGGAAGGAATCACAATGATCCTTTGTTCCTACTGGAGAGGTTCCGTAGGAGTATGGGGCTTGGTACAAAACGGAGGTGTAGATTTCCATTTTCGCAATGTCTCCATGAAAATAGTAACCATTTCCACTCCCAAACTGTGAATCTGCCTGGGATCCTTCCCCAATCATTCCGAACCTTGTCTTCGTTGCTCCAATGCCACCATTATGACTTACTCCGATTCGGTAATTTTCAATTCCATCGATGTAAATTACTTTCTCTCTATCACTGTTTGAGTATGTGCACATCACAGTGTGCCAAATCCCGTCATTGAGTGACTCAGAGCTGAACATATCGTGAGTGTGTCCACCACCTGTGTTTTGTTTATTGATAAGTAAAAGTATTTTATAAATATTACGACAAAACAATTAATTTGATGATGTGTTCAGAACTGAGAACATAATAACAACATACCAGTCGTAGAGAATCCAAGCCTTCCGTTATCTCCCCTGACGTAGATATTAAAAAATACTGAACGATCAAAGTCAATAAGCGCCCAGTTAGAGTTTGCTGCCTGCCCTCCATATGTCGTACGGAATGCTATCACCACGGTGAGCTCCATAATATGATGGGAAGATTTAAAAAATAAGTCTTTCACGGGAAGCCAATCATTATTACCGTCGAAGTTAAAGTGAGCAGGGTTTTCAAGCGACGCTGACACGAATGTAGGTGCTGAAGAGTCGAGCTTTTGTGGATGGTGTGATAGGTAGGCAAAATGATTATTGCCACTTCGATCCATCCAAATATCACCACTGATATATGAGCTGGCATCCAAATATAATAACAATCCATCGTGAGTACTACACTGACATTCTGCCTTCGGAGAAGCTGCCGTTAACCCAAATGTTTCCGGAGTGCACAGTACCTCAGAATTGTAACCCGGATCCATGTGTACCCATTCTGAAGCGAATCCTATTTTTGATTAGTTCTGTATAGCATGCGTGAATGAAATAATTCAGCCAAACTTATATAATGATCTTTATAAATACATACCAAGTCTCACCTTCGTCGCACATGAACAAACTTCACCAATGCTGCCACAGTATCCGTAGACGATGTCGTCAACACGTTTTATGAAAGCGGTGTTACCCTGAGTAGTTATCATATCATTGAATGAGATTCTGGAGTAGAACCGACAAACAGGAACTGAAAGTGATTCATCTGATATGTAATCATACTGAGAATATTCCAATCCAGCACAATCAAGATCTCTGTGACAGATGTCTTGACAATCAGTTGCTTCTATTCCTTTTATTTCTGTTTGACCTCCATAACCAGTTTTTGGTGATAACCTCAGCAATCTCTTTCTACCTAACGCTGTTGTGTAAATCAATTCAAACTCTGAAGACCCCTCGTCATAACAAAGAGAACTCTCACTTAATCTCAAAGATATCAACAAGAGAAGTAACAGTAGTCCATTCATCATCTCTCTGTGATTATCCTCTGTTGATTTTGAAAAAAAAAAATAGTTTAATAACGCTAACTTTGAACAAAAGGCACAACAACGCCATCCAAAGAGATGTTAGAACATCATAAGCAGCAGTAGAGTACCTGGTTGAAGAAAAAAATATGGCGACGTATTTTCACAAAACATAAATTTATTCAAATTCGATGACCTTAAAAGAATAATCTACAAAAGAAAGGATAAATACAGGAACAGTATGCACAGCATCAAAGGGGAAAACAACTTTTTAGAACGGAAAAAAAAAAAAAAAAAAAAAAAAAAAAAAAAAAAAAAAAAAAAAAACCGTTTCGTAATCTCACTAGCGATGCGGATTCCAAGATCCGATATCAGTCTTTCGATATGATAAAAGGGCTTCTTTATCTTCACCTTCCAATGGAACGTATTCAATATGTTGGGCTCCTAATGAACATCTCGTTGACTGAATAGGCTGTGACGACGTTATTAACGGGGAACTACAACCAGCCTTCTCCATCATTTCTCGTAGTTCGAGCGCTGAAAGGTCAGACATGTAATTTATTGATTTACAATATGAAGGTACGACTGACGGTCCTATTCCAGATATTAAAACAACATGTGATTTAGTAACACCAGCTTGAACTGGATAAACGACTCCTCCATTGATATCAAATAAAATTGTTAGTTTTGTCATTGGAGGTAGTTCAGATATTATTGAAGTTATTTCTTGAGATGTGATCTCACCAGTTGTGGTGTAGTCACACGGAAGAATACCTCCTGACTGTGATGTAGCACCACTATAACCAAAGAAGAATGAATCACCAGGTGATGCTCCTTGAACTAACCATTGCAATGATTTTACAATGTTCTGTCGGGTTGACGCCGCCCGTTCATTCTTTTCTGAGAGTAATACTTTCTCTCCTGTGAATCCAGAAGCACACAACAAGTCAGATATCATGTGTACATTTTGATTACTATCTTTCATTGTTGATGGACCAGAGTAAGTACACGCTGCTAATACAACTCTCCTGGCACTTACAACTTTCGGTCTCTTATCTACCAAGTTACTAGACTGTTGTTGCACTGCGACATTCCCACCAACAGTAAATACTAATTGTTGAGCTGGTTGCTGTGGAATTTCTGATTGAGAAATTCGAACTTGATTTTCAACTGCCGGGAAACTCCTATTCGGAACAGGTGATAAACTTTGTCTTGATAAGACTTCTGTTAAAGTCTGCAAGGTATCCCCTCTAATTCTACCTTCGGGATGTCTCATTAATATGTTGTAATAAATAGATCGAAGAACAGCATCAGTAGAAAATACATTCAACTTACAACCAGCCATTGTATGAATTACTAGTGAGCCTCTGTTTTCAATGTGGTGGAGTTCCACGATGTCGTTTATTCCAAACTCGTCAACAACAACGTTCGAAGGAGAGTACAATTTTATCTTGTCATATATTATAGTGAATGCTCCTCCAACTATTATATCTGATTCAGGAGCACTGTATTTCACGGATATTTCATCTCGGAATTCCAAACAGCAGATTGCCATCGCTTCCTCATTGCAAAGTCCAATTCTCTTCGCATATATCTTATCCAAGTAGCTGTTTGGTTCTCCATTTGCTACAACTTCTTTCAGTAAGATGGCGTGTTCTTGTGCAGCTCGTAGAAGAGCATTATAGTCACTTTGAGATATGACTTGTTCAATACCTCCTCCTGGGGGAACGATCCCGACGCTCATAGTTGTTGTCTGTCTTCACTGATTGAATATAATTGGTTCAGATGACTTGTTTATGAAACTGTGAACAGAGTGCAGTTCAAACAACTCTAACTATCTCCATTTTGATTGATGTTGAAAATGATGATGATTTCTGCCACTATGATATTCTTATTCAAACAAAAACATTCTATTAACGAGGAAGACGAAACAGAACAGACGAGACGCAATCAGCAAAAAAAGATCTACAAAAAAGGGGGAAAAAATAGTATGTGAGCGGCTGATTGCCTTGTTTGTCTTCTATTTTATTTTTTTCCCCCTATTTTTTTTTTTTTTTTAATTATTCTATTTATTTCTTTTTTATTATTGATTTCTCTTTCACTCTTCGAAATACCCCGAAGCCAGTTGGGTGTAAAGAGTATCTAATATGGGATGACTACAACAATTAATGAACATTAAGATCAAACACCCCCTTAGGAAGTGAGTGTAGATTGAGATCTTAAAATATTAGCCACAGACGGAGCATCAGGATCCGCTGGAATGTACGCAGAAACTTCCGGAGCTGGTTCGAACGCCAACCCCGAAAGATTTGTTGTTACTGGCGGCGGCGGTTCGTCTTCTATTTCAGGTCCCCAGGTAGCACCAGCTGTTCCTTCAAGGAGGCGAAATATTGGAGGAAGCGATTGACTTGATGCCCAAATAGGTCGATTGTACTCATCGTAAGTGATAGCATACGGTCCTGTAGTATAAGCTGTGAGGTAGGCTGTTCGTTGTTCTTCAGACATAGCGTTGACTGTCATGTTTTGAAGTTTCTTACTCATTCTCCACAAGTAGGTTCCCCAAACAGAGAGAAAACCAGATCCCGCAGTAATTAGTGTTACGAGGAATGAAGCACCTTGTAGAATCTTCATCCATCCATAGTTGTACAGAATATGAAATTCGATGATAAATCTCGGAAACGTTGACAAGAAGCAAACCCAAATCCCGAGTACTGTGTGAAGTTTCCAGGCTCTTCTACCTTTCAGCCTCTGTTTGTTTGGTTTATTAACTTGTTTATCCCACTGTTTTAATCTGTGATGATATTGATGTGGATAGTACAACAAAGGAGACGCAACGACAAAAAACAACAACGCTCCTCCCAATGCAAATATCATATGAGCGTTTGCTGCTGCTGGTGCCTTATCTGAAAGCTCAGCAGAGAAACAGTACCACCAATTCATTATAGCGATGAATGAATCAGTGGCGAACCAATACATTAAAACTAAGTTCATACTGGGGGGCTTTAGGTATAACATTTTCGTGTTGGGATGCCCCTGACTCCCTTCCCCCTCCTAACCATAAGAATAGTAAAATAATAAACAAAAACAACAACATCATCATCATTTCTTTTTATAAAAACATTAATTCAATCTCTACGTATCGTCATTTCTGTGAATAAAAAGAGAAGAATTATGATAAAGAGTTCATAAAGTAAATATCTCAGTATAATACAATACAAATGAAGACGTAAAAAAAAAACTCTTCAATAATAAATAATAAAGTGACTGACCTAATTATCAGTAGCTTCATCCAATGCCCTTATTACCCTATAAAACACGTCTCTTGTACCAGACCTTTGGGATCCAGAACTTGCTAGGTGTGTACGCGCTAAATCCAAAGCCGATAAACCAGTATCAGTAAGTAGCGTTGCATCCGCGCCCGCAGAGAGAAGCAGCTGCACAGCAGATGCAGATAAGGAGAAGGCTGCAGCGTGTAATGCCGTCCACAACTTATCTGTTTGATGATTAATATTACAACGAGAGGCTAAGTCTGGAAGTAGATTGTTGATATTACTATCGCCTCTCGCAGCCGCAAAGTGTAAACAGGTCTTCTGAAATTGATCTGCGACGTCTCTTGATGCTCCCAACTGGAGTAACTTAACAATAACAGGAGCTGATCCTCGTTCACAAGCAAGAGTAAGAGGGGACTTACCATCAGGTCCACGGAGGTTAATAACGTCTCTATTACAGATTTGAGGTATTAATTCAGAGTTGAATCCTGGATTTGATGCTGCGTAATGTAAAGCACAGCTACCTTCCGAATCAACATCAGTAACACAAGCACCACCTTGAAGAGCTGTTTTAAACATATCACGACACTCATTGAGATCCTTCCAGTGACCGATTGCGAATAATATTAATATTCTTCTTGGGAGTTTGAATGGTTCAGCTGTTTTGGTGAGAAGTCGGAGTTTGCTGGATTGAGCTTTTGCGACAGCGTTTTGTATTATTAGTTTGCAAGCCAGTGCGCTGTTCTCTCGTTCTCCTTCAACTGCTTTAAAGGGAAAATCAATTTCTGGTCTGTCGAACATTACCTCAGCAACGATTTCTGGCCACAACATTCTTCCGTCTCGTTGTCCGAGTGTAATAAGAGTTGATTGAGTGACTTCCCTTTTATCAACTTTACATCGTAGTGTGTGAACAGGTCCTCTCAGAATACCAGTACCACCTTGGTCTTCACCACACCTGAAACAGCAAGCCGCACAATGGTGAGCTCGCGGCTTTATTCCACTTCCAACTTGACTCCATTCTTTCATGCTACAGTACGGTCGAGTGTGATTCCATGATTCCATTGTGAGAAACTGATTTTATAAAAAAAAATAAAAATGTTATAAAAGCTCACAACTATTGCTGTAGTATGTGCCCTGAGAAACAAAAGAAGATTATAAGAAAGATTCATTTTTCAGAAATAAAGAGAACTCGCCGATTAACTACTTTACAAACAATTATGAAAAAAAAAAAAAATATAAAAAGGAATGGGAACAAAGCTAAGAAAAAAAAAAAAGAAATAAAGAAACAAAAACAACTGCAAAAATTCCTCTTTGAACTCGTAAAAAAAAGGATAAAAACAGCAAGGAATACATTTTTCTACATTTTACGTTTTTTCATTAGTTCACACTCTGAAAATAACAGGCAACCAAAAATTTGAGATATCTGCCGAAGGTAGTGGTCGGCAATGGCAAGACTCTATTGTTTATTTCAACATAAACTAAAATACAATAACAAAAAAATAATTGAATACTAGAAAACACACACGGTGTGTTTTCTTTACCTTCCTGATCTTGAAATGTACCACGAGTTCCAATTATAAATAATTCAGAGACACGAGTAAGATACAATCAGAATAGTCACATCATTTAATACAATATTGGTTTTACCAGCTGTTCCTGGTGGATGTTCTATTCAGTTCCTAGTGATACTTCAATACTTTTATTTAATTTCTTTCAGTTTTCTTTATTTTTTAAAAAGAAAAAAAAAAAATCTAGACTTTTCGGGGATTTGGGAGTGGGGAGTACAGAACAATAATTTCCGAAAAATATCAGATCTTTGAAGAAGCTCCCTAACGAGTCAGGAATCAACTTCTATATATCAAACAGCCAGCAGGTGTTTACTTAACTGATGCAAAGCAACGATACAAAGCAAAGATACAAAGCAACGATACAAAGCAAACGTGCGCTAACACCTGACTTTGAATCACTCAGAAAGGTTGTCTTTCGTCATCAGACTCTCCCACCACAAGAATGACAAAAAGCTCCAAAAGCATGCGCATGACAGATGCGGCAAACCTGAGGGGTTGGTGTGTTAACTTGTTGAGTAGTGACCTGTGGTACAGGATTTTGAAATGTCGGTGTATGCTGTTGCTGAGAAACAGGTAACGGTGTAGTTGCAATATGATACATTTGAGGTGACACATTATGTGCACCACTCGGACTTTGTGTTGGATAAGAGTGCAATCCACTCGAATGCATTACTACTGGTTGAGGCTCTCGGAAATTAGGAGTCGGTGATCCTGCAGCAAAAACATTACCACCACCAGTGTTATTGTCATGGTGAGTATTATTATTTTGAAGGTGACTATTCGTATTAAATGATTGGGGTGCCGTCTCAACGTAGGCATTTGCTGGGTTTTGAGGATGCCCATGCCATTGTTGCTGATACTGATGTTGGTGTTGTTGTTGTTGCTGCTGCTGTTGTTGTGGTGGCTCATATCCCCCGAATGTTATTGCACCAGTTGGAGGATGAGTAGGTTGTGGTTGAGGTTGAGATTGAATCCTAAAAGTTGGTCTACTCGGACTTCCCTCAAAGCTACCAGAGTCACTACCAGTAGCATTATGATTAACTTCGACACTAGAGTCCATTGTTGTTAATAAACTCCACAACAGGTCTTCTGTTTTCGATTGTCTGTTTACTAAATTTTGAACCGCCTCCATCATCACTCCAAAGTCTTCCTCTTCATCATCGTCTTGTTGTCTGACGACTACCAGTTCATTTTTAGGTTTGCGTTTTTGTTGGTGTTGTTGAGGTTTTTGGAAGGAACGTATCTCCTGATGAGTTCCAACATTCTGATGACTACTAACAGAACTCGCACTAGTGTGTGACATCGGGAGGTGTTGTGGAGTAGATTCCGGAGTAGGTTGCTTTTTAGGAGTTTCGACTGTTTTCATTTCTTTGATCCTCGTCGAGACGATTGGAGGTCTATCTCTAACTGGAGGTTGGTCGCTGACCTTTGAGAGGAGAGGTTCGAGTGATGTAACCGGAGGGAGCTCTTTTTCTTCAACAATCATGTGAGACTCTTCAGAAGGCTGATCACGAAAACTGTGAGATTCAGAAGCTCCGATTGGAATAGCTTCTGGAGATCCTGCTTGAGGAGTTGGAGCATCTACAGCAAACTTTAAAATAACATGAGTTCCATAACTATGCGTAACCATGAAGTGAGCTTCTTCAATACTATTGACTGGTCTTCCATCGATGTGTGATAATATTCTACCTAAAAACTGTTTAACACTTTCATTATCACATGGACTATTAGGAATACTTCTTATGAATGACATGTGATCTGAAAGGCTGAGTCCTATTGACCCCTCTTCGTCCTTCCTGACGAGTACTTCATCTGACATTGGATCAGGTTGAGGAAGACTCGATAGTATTCTCGACTTCACTGCAGTCAGCGGCTCTGTCTTTCCAATTTGCTTTCGTTCAATTGTCATTTGAGGAACTGCTGCAGCAGGCAAACCTTTACCTTGAAAATACCGAGCACGTAAATTACTTATTACTAATAATATCTGCATTGGGTTACTCCCTTTAATCCCTTCAGTTGTTCTCCATTTAACGACATTATTTGAAAACATCGTTAAAACTATTATTAGTTCAGCTCCGTATTGTCCATATATCGCTTCTTTAATATCCTTGTATGGTATCGCCTTTGATACTTTTACCTTATTCGTTGATATAAATAACATGTGTGAAGTGCATACTGCTGTTTGTGATTTCCATTTTCCCCCACTCGTGAATCGTTTAATTGCTCCAACATAGTAGACGGCAACGTTTGGATATTCTTGTGATGCGAGCGACTGAATTCTATCCTTCCCTTTAAGGGGTTCTAGCACGGGCTGTGCTTGCGTCATTTCTTGTTGCTAAACAACTGCAAAAAAAAATATGCAATAAACACAATGAACGTAATAATTGTTTTGATTTTTTTTTTTTTTTTTTTTTTTTTTCTTTTTTGTAAAATACCTACCACGAACCGTAGTAATAGTTAGTTAGTATCATTAATTTTAGAACAGAAAAGTGAGAATAAGAAAAGTAGAGATCAATAAAAGAAAAGTATTCATTTCTGCAGTTTCCTAACATCAAAGGGTAATAGAATATGTAGTTTCAGGCCTTAATCTTATACTACTTGTCCCTTTTTAGGCCTTCATCAGTAAGTTCTAAGGGACTTCATTCTATGTTGAAGTTGCTATCGTTCAAAGATAAAAATCCATCGGAGCTCGCCAGGATAGGGCTAGCAATGTTTATTTGCTTTTGCTCAATTTGAATTTTTGACGTCTGGTCGTTTCACTATTACAGTCGAGTTAATGGATGAGTCGTCATCCAATTTCCGTTTTATTTTATCTTCGCATATCATCAAAGGTCCTATATTCGCAGGTGTCATTGTAACATCCATATCAGTCTGAGCTTTTAATGGTATCATATGGAAACTATACTCTGTAGTTCGGTACATCTTGTCAAAATGATCGAAAGGGAGTCTTAAATCTTTTGTGCCTTTAAGAATGTCTCGGATGATCATGGACTCAAATGAGACTAGCGCAACAATAAAGTGAGTCATCCTTGTTTTCGCTTTATGTAGAATAAGTGCTGCGGCTGCTTCAGGATAATCGAAATCTGCTGGGTTAACGAAGTACTCGATTCTCCTGTTGAATTTAGTCATGCAAGCCATGTTAAGTACTTGTAGCGAGAACCAACCATCTGGTGATGGTTTATGCTCTGAGTTGTTCGGTTCTACTTTAAGAGATTCTTCATAAAATCGCTGTTGGTAGTTTTGCAGAAAACTGAAGTTAATTCTATCGATATATAAATGATCTGCAATGAAGTTGAGCGTTGCCCATCCGCATTCTCCACCGAGAAGACCTTCTCCTGATGTTTGATGTAGGGATGGTGGAAATCGTTTATCCAAGGAATGGCTTGTAGAGCCTGTGTGGTTAATTGTATCCTTTTCGATGCTTAATGGGACTTTGTGACTAAACTTCTCAAAAGTAAGGTTGAGACGTCGACGCATTGCAGCTGCTGTATTACCATCATCAATGTGAGAGCTAATGAAGCGGAGGCATGCTGCTCTGATATTGTCAGATTTATAGCCCCGGTTGAGTAATCTATAAGTTACCGCTTCAAGTTCCTGTAAAAAGTCTGCCTGGTTGTTGCAGATTTTTAGAGCTCGTAAGATCATGGTGGTAAAGATACCTGAACCCATTGATTCTTGAGCTGCGGAATGCTGATGGGTAAACCTTGTTGGCGTAATATGCCAACCCCTGGCTTTGTCATTAACACTTAAACGAATCCATCGTTTATTTGTGTTAGTGATCTCTATTCGGATACGAATTCCTATATAAGAGACATCATCAATGTTATTCGAAGTATCAGTGTAATCCATTGAATATAGACTTGCTGGTGGAGGGTCGCAACTCCAGGTGAGGAAGTCGTCGATGTATCTACACGAGTGGTCATGTTGCCGAGCTAAGTCTAGATTTTTTGTTTCAATTAAAGAATCGATATATGCGGATTCAACTCTATAGCAGTAGAGATTTGTTATATCGCTACTGGCGTTGCCACCCATTGGAATGCCTATTGTTTGTCTCCAAATATAACCTCTTAATGCAATAAAGGAGGAGTCAATACAGAATTCAAGTAATTTTTGACATTCTGCAAGCGCAAGAGAAGGGAATCGTGTAGGGTCACTCGATTCAAGACGTAAGATATTTTTGAAACTAAAGGCTTCTTGCAGTGCTTCACTTACTTTAGTTTTAATAGCGTTGTGTGGTAGGCGGGTGTACATTGTTGTAAAATCAAAAGTCTTAGGGGATAATTTTTTCAAAACCATCAAATTCTGTTTAATCGAACTAGAGACTTCATCATCTGATTCCACGAACCGTAGTAATAGTTAGTTAGTTAGTTAGTTATTTAATCCAACGTTACTGTATATTATGAGTGCTAGGTAACTCGCAGTAACAGAGGACCCAATCCGTAGCCATATCCGAAGATTTCGCATGGATTGTTGAAGTAGCATCGACTGAAGATTAATAAATACCAATCTCCAGCTTTCCGCCTCGCCTAGCTTATTAAACTATCGAACTAAAATAAAATAAAAAATAAAAAAAATATAAAATAAAATAAAATAAAATAAAAAAAAATAATGATATCCATAAGTACCTTCACTATAATTAAATATATAGCAAACTTGAAACTGGTTGACTTATCTAGTTACAATGAAATGACACCAACAGTTGGTATCGATAAAATCCTATTTATGCTGACCACGTACTAGTTACAGCTTAGGGGGCGTTGAAATCTTTGAATATATCTATGAAGAAATAAATAACCGCATTGAATCAGAGTTAACTAAACAAACGTTAATTGTGATACATATCAACTACAGGTAATGTTAGTATTGGTAGGCACTCTGCAGATGACATAGAAGACTTTACATTATAATAAACGTTTCTAACTTTGGCTGCTTACACATATCTTAGTTTAGAGGGGGATCTATGGAGGGGGTGAAGATTTATTTAAATTAGCAAAAAAACACTCAAAAAGCTTCTCTGAGAATAGAGTCACAAAAAGTGCTGCCTGTAAAGGTCATGATACTCTGTTGAGCTCACAACAGGCATGTAAGTTAGAAATAGAGAGGAACAAAACACATTCAACAAAATGTAAAACGGGCTGTGACCATTGCAATCACTCGCCTCTACAGTGTATATTTAAATAGCAGTTCACTTCCTCTTCACTTGTCTTCGAATAGAATTAGTGTTGAGAGTCATTTTCAGTTCAAAAATACAATAATCGATTCATAAATTAAAAAAAAAAGAATTTAAAATAAAAAAAAAACGCAGTTAGAATATGAGTTTGTTATGTAAACATCATAAAAAAAAATAAAATCTCTTTCTAAAGTAAAGAATAGAAAGGGAAATTCGGATGACTTTCAGAAACAAGCTTCCCTTTTAATATTTTAAAAAGGATTATACTTGTTGTCATGAAACATAAGTTTATCACCCGATGTTAAAGAATCATCACTGAACATCACTCTCAACAATCATTGTCTACTAGTAGAGATGCAGTGGCTTTCTTGTTTCTGTCTTCAAGTTCAGTATTTAAAGTTGCTGGTGCTTCAGCATCACGGATACCACTTTTCTGCTTTCTAAAACAACAGCAGTAGACAACAGCAATCACAATACAGATCAGGAGGACAAGGCAAATACTTCCAATAATAATAAACACGTATTTCTCGTCGTCATCATGATGATGTTCTTCGTGATGTTCCTCATGAAGAGAACCGGCAGCCACAACACCAGTTCCTGTGAATACATTGGAGGTGTTGGCGAGTGCCGCGACGTCAGATTCAATGATTTCAACAGCGTTGCTGAAGCTCGCTCCCTGTTCCATCGTCAATTGGTATTCAACATATGATGAACCAGACTCACTAATAGAAACTTCTCTTCCGCTTTCACTCCCTTCAACGCATCCGGCAGCGGCTCTCAACACCACCGTCCAAGGACAGGCAAGATAAACACACGCGGAACTCGGACACGCAAACAGAATAGCAACCTCCTTGACGAGAACACCGTTCTTATTTGCTGACTTCAAAACAGTATCCTTCAACTGAGTGAATGATATCTGAGATGGTGACTTTTGTACTTCAAGGAAGGTATGCAATCTGGAGTGTTCATGGTCACTTTCATGGTCACCTTCGTGGTCACTTTCGTGGCTTTCTTCAACTCCTCCTTTGCGTCCTTCATGCTTCTCACCGTCACGGTCTTCTCCGTCGTGTTCGTGCTTCTCATCATTATGATCTTTGCTGTCATTTTCTTCATCAACACGTCCTTTGCTCTTTTTTCCATTAGCGGACATCATTTCATCAGTTGAATTCATCGATGAGTTAGATGAGGATGCGTCAATATCATGTTTAATAGTTGGTATCCCTCCGTCTCCATCATTCGTACCACTCACGACGCTCGGATTCATATCTTCTGAAGAAAGACAAACCGCGATCAGCGACACAAATAATATCATGCGAGAACACATTTTGTAAATTTGGAAACTAGAAGTGAATGGTAATCCAAACAATCAAATCACCTCCAACTAAAGAATCATCATCTTCATAAGAATGTTTTGATTGATAAGACTCTACTTTGAGAAGCTCACTAGAGTCAAGTCTCTTATTATTTGATGTGATGAAGACCTGTTGAAATACCAATCTACTTAATAACCACATCAACAATACAAAAAACAATTACCAATATCTTCGAGTACCGAGACACAGAGTCAAAGTACTAAGTTATCCCTGAGGTACAATAGGAAACAAACAGAGAGGAAGAACAATTGAAATAAGTGGGCGGTGACAATGCTGCTACAGCAGCACCTGTTACGTCACTACCTCTACACATGAGTGGGTAGGTGCAACATGCTGATGAGAGTGAAAGTTTCTTCTCAGTAACCCAATCAGCATGTGCAGTGTTGTTGTTTTCTGAGCTTGCGCTCAATGACCAGCAATATCAATGCTGTTCACATGTCGTTTGTTTCTCTTTCCTCCTTTCCTTCAGATCAGAAATCTTTCTGGAGTGTGGAGAGATGCTTCGGTTCATTTAAAAAATTACGATTCCTAATCAGTGCGCTACCAGGTAACGCAAACAGGTGGATAGATACTTTTCTAAGAAACAAAAAATAAATAGGAGAGGAAGGGTTTGAATAAATTGAAGAAAATCAATTTCATTAAAGAATATTATCAAATAAGTTAACTACAGCAGAAATCTGCCGAAATGTTAATAAAATTATCGACGGCTTGCGTTTGTAGTTTGGACAAAACAGCAACCTAACTAAAAATTAAAACAACCGCAGACGGTAAGTTTTTAAATTACAAATAATAATACTAAAAAAAGTTGAGGGCAAGCAACTTCCTCGCAAATCAATGTTCATCCTTTGCAAACATGCAGAAAGCTAAGAAGTTTCTACGAGTATATAACAAAAAGGATATCACCCTCTAGTTAAGGAAAGTGTACATCAGACCCGACAAACTGGCTTTGGGGACTCAATCAAGACTTCTTCCATTACTTCAACGTCATTGATGGAAGATAGAGAAGAACTTGTTGATTCGATGTCGTTCATTCTATGTTTCCTTTTTCTAAAACAACAGCAGTAGACAACAGCAATCACAATACTGGTCAGGAAGACAAGGCAAATACTTCCAATAATAATTAACACGTAATTCTTGTCATCATCATCACCACCCTCTCCGTGATCCCCCTCTGGGATAGAACTGGCAGCCACAACATTAGTTCCTGTGAATACATTGGAAGTTTTGGCGACTGCCGCGACGTCAGATTCAATTATTTCAACAGCGTTGCTGAAGCTCGCTCCCTGTTCCATCGTCAATTGGTATTCAACATATGATGAACCAGACTCACTAATAGAAACTTCTCTTTCGCTTTCACTCCCTTCCACGCATCCGGCAGCGGCTCTCAACACCACCGTCCCAGGACAGGCAAGAGAAACACACGCGGAACTCGGACACGCAAACAGAATAGCAACCTCCTTGACGAGAACACCGTTCTTGTTGGCTGACTTCAAAACAGCATCCTTCAACTGAGTGAATGATATCTGAGATGGTGACTTCTGTATCTCAAGAAACGTCCTTAATGACCGTCTGGAGAGTTCATTGCTTACTTCGCGCCCTTCGGCTCCTTTCTCACCATCACGTCCTTCTCCTTTCTCGCCATCACGGTCTTCTCCGTTGCGTCCTTCAGGCTTCTCACCGTCACGGTCTTCTCCGTTGCGCCCTTCAGGTTTTTCTCCGTTACGGTCCTCAGGTTTTTCACCGTCACGGTCTTCTCCGTTGCGTCCTTCAGGCTTCTCACCGTCACGGTCTTCTCCGTTGCGCCCTTCAGGTTTTTCTCCGTCACGGTCCTCTCCGTTGCGTCCTTCAGGTTTTTCACCGTCACGGTCTTCTCCGTTGCGCCCTTCAGGTTTTTCTCCGTCACGGTCCTCTCCGTTGCGTCCTTCAGGTTTTTCACCGTCACGGTCTTCTCCGTTGCGCCCTTCAGGTTTTTCTCCGTTACGGTCTTCTCCGTTGAGCCCTTCACGTTTTTCACCGTCACGCTTTTCGCCTGTTTCTCCGTCACGGTCTTCTCCGTTGCGTCCTTCAGGTTTTTCTCCGTTACGGTCTTCTCCGTTGCGCCCTTCAGGTTTTTCTCCGTCACGGTCCTCTCCGTTGCGTCCTTCAGGTTTTTCACCGTCACGGTCTTCTCCGTTGCGTCCTTCAGGTTTTTCACCGTCACGGTCTTCTCCGTTGCGCCCTTCAGGTTTTTCTCCGTTACGGTCTTCTCCGTTGCGCCCTTCAGGTTTTTCTCCGTTACGGTCTTCTCCGTTGAGCCCTTCACGTTTTTCACCGTCACGCTTTTCGCCTGTTTCTCCGTCACGGTCTTCTCCGTTGCGTCCTTCAGGTTTTTCTCCGTTACGGTCTTCTCCGTTGAGCCCTTCACGTTTTTCACCGTCACGCTTTTCGCCTGTTTCTCCGTCACGGTCTTCTCCGTTGCGCCCTTCAGGTTTTTCTCCGTTACGGTCTTCTCCGTTGCGCCCTTCAGGTTTTTCTCCGTTACGGTCTTCTCCGTTGAGCCCTTCACGTTTTTCACCGTCACGCTTTTCGCCTGTTTCTCCGTCACGGTCTTCTCCGTTGCGTCCTTCAGGCTTTTCTCCGTTACGGTCTTCTCCGTTGAGCCCTTCACGTTTTTCACCGTCACGCTTTTCGCCTGTTTCTCCGTCACGGTCTTCTCCGTTGCGCCCTTCAGGTTTTTCACCGTCACGGTCTTCTCCGTTGAGCCCTTCACGTTTTTCACCGTCACGCTTTTCGCCTGTTTCTCCGTCACGGTCTTCTCCGTTGCGCCCTTCAGGTTTTTCTCCGTTACGGTCTTCTCCGTTGCGTTCTTCAGGTTTTTCACCGTTACGCTTTTCGCCTTTTTCTCCGTCACGGTCCTCCCCGCTGCGCCCTTCAGGCTTCTCACCGTCACGGTCTTCTCCGTTGCGCCCTTCAGGCTTCTCACCGTCACGGTCTTCTCCGTTGCGCCCTTCAGGTTTTTCTCCGTTACGGTCTTCTCCGTTGCGTCCTTCAGGCTTCTCACCGTCACGGTTTTCTCCGTTGAGCCCTTCACGTTTTTCTCCGTCACGCTTTTTTCCCTTGTCAGTAAACATGTCATCAGTTGAACTCATCGATGAGTTAGATGAGGATGAGTTGATATCATCTTTGACAGTTGGCAACAACTTGTCTCCATCATTCGTACCAGTCACGACGCTCGGATTCATATCTTCTGAAGAAAGACAAACCGCGATCAGCGACACAAATAATATCATGCGAGAACACATTTTGTATTTGAATAGAAACTGTTGGTTATAAATATAAAATAAATAATTTTATCAAAAGGATACCACAGTAACTGAGTCTGGGGAATAGCAATGATAAGCTGAACATACTGCGAGTTAGTAGCTGACCCTCCGCCTTTGTAATCACAAATGACGTTCATCTGTTGCATATCTGGAAAAAGAATAAATAACTACCAACAGAAACAATCATCACAAGTAGGTATTCGATAACAGGGATACTACAGGAATACAACTCAGTAGTACCTCCTTGTTTACAGCGTCGTACTCGATGGTCACTTCTGTTTCAGCTCTCAGATGTAACAGCACAAGGGAAGGGATACAACACAAACTAAGGGAAGACAACGTGAACCATACAAAGTACTCAGACAATTATCAACAACGATTTCAAACAATCACTCTCTGTTGCTGGAGTAGCAGTAGAACCTTATTTACTAAAATTAATAAATTAATGAGAGATATAGATTCTCTCACGTATTGGTTTCGTTATTCTTTTTTTGTTCCGACGTAGTCGGAGAAGAAACTATTCAGATTGAAAGCCGTTACTTTTTATAGTCGTGATACAGTTCACAGTGCGACAGATTCTGTCTGCGTTCAATAAAACAATGTCTGGAGTTAACCCCAACAAACTTCATCTGTCGTTTGGAGCAGGACTGCAAGCCCCTACAGTCTGCGTTCAACGAAATATAAGGCTAATCAGAATGTGCTTTTTTTTTTTTTTTTTTTTTTTTCTTCTTAAAAATGAAAACAAATCAAATAGAAACAGATTCACAACTAAAAATAATAACGACACGGGGGTTGGGAAGAATCTGCTTAACGTTGGCTTCCCCTACTTCACGCAAAGACTAATAAAGAAGAACTTGAGAAAATAGAACACTCGGAAGCTTTAAACGAAAACTAAAACGACGAGGGGGCGTCTCCTTACTGTCTAAAAAAAAAAAAAATCAAAGGGGGAAAAAAAAGGGGAAAATGTCTTTTTCCCCATTCGTATCACGCATTAAAATATCGGGTTCGGTTAGGCACTCCGACAAAAGGACCAACAACAACAATCAAAAAAAAAAAAAAAAAAAAATGACGAATTTAAAGAAAATCACTCGAAATCAACTGTTGTTGGGGGAAAGGGAAATAATGCGCCGTATCCACAGCTGAGTACTGCAGGTAACTCGCATTACGTAGAGTCTCATCGTTTAAGGCAACCCTGTAGAACAAATCATTCACATAGGATGAACGACTAATAATATACGGAAGGAACAAGAAAACCATTCAGATTGAGGGAGGAACCGATTCTGTTCTGGTTTTAAATAAAAGGACTGGCTGTGAAGACAATCTCGCAAAGCAACAAGTGAAATTTTAAAACCCCCACTTTGTCAGGCATCTTCTGCCACGGAAACGTATGAAAGGAATTTACTCTTTTCACAAACAAAAACAAAATAATAATAATAATTATAATTACAGAGATGGGGAACACGTTTTCCACAAACCCATTCAATAAATACCACAATAGGAATACACACTTATGAGACTGCCATAGTAAGTATAGACGTAAAGGAAAAACATAACAGATAAATACGGTCATCATGATGCCCTCGTAACCATCGAGAAGGTTTAGAAATAACGGAGTAGGTAAGGTTGGTAATGTTCAGTTCTACCACCTGAACAGAATCTTTAGTAGTTTCACAGTCTCAGCATATCATAATTGCGTTGATTTCGTCTTCTAGCGCCTGGCTCTTCCTCGCTGCGATATTCTTCAGGCGAGCATGTAGAGAATTTAGTACCGACATGTACGTCTGGTGTTCCTTCCCTTGCAAGAGTATCAAATCATTCATAGTGTAGACATCAGGTTCTGATAGTATGTAGTCGTGTTGATCATTCATTAAAGCATCAGGAACGACTTCCCTCAACACTGTCAGTGCACGGTTTAGTCTCGTACGCATTTCACGAGATTTTTGCAATCGCGGAACCTTTTGATAAAGAGCTGGATTAAGTGCATGGATATGCAAAACCGGTTCGTTGCTAAGAGACCTCAAATAGTCCCTACCGGCATTACAGATTTTATATTGCTTGAAATCCCATCTGTGAACTATTTTCGAAGGTAAATAAAATTCCTTATTAGTATGACACTTGTGACAATAAAGTTTTCCTGAGTAGTGACATCGACGAGGTTTCTTAAGAATTGATAATGAATATTGTTTGAATTCAGTACTACATCCAATACATTTGAAACCTTGGATGGCTAGTTGACCGTCGCGTTCGACTTCAAGAAGTTCATTTGTTTGAAGACCTGTTAAGAAGAGTTCACCAGCATTACTACCGGAAGCTTCAGTTGGAATTGATGCAACATCAATACAAACACCTGACGACGCTGTTGATCCTTCCTTATCAGATTCTAGACCTCTTTCTCTTTCTGGAGAACTCAAGTCTACATTACTGAACCCTTTGAGTGATGTACTCGTCGCTCTGTGAAGCTGTGGTATCGCTGGAACTACTTCTTTGTGTTCTCCTATTTCTGTGTCACGTGTTGCTGCCTGTACGACGTCTGTTATTTTTTGAATCACATCAGAAGGGAGTGATGTGTTTGTTCCTTTTGCTTTTATTGCTTTTGTTTGTAGTTGAGCTAATTGAGTAATTAAGTCTCGCAGCTTTGACTGATCGAGAACTCTGAGGGATTCAAGCTCTTGTTCTACGTCCTTTGCCGCCCGCTCACGTCTTTGCAATTCTCGTTCAGCGGCTTCCAATTTGTGGGTTTTTTCTTTTAGTAGCTCTTCGCGATCTGATAGTTGCTTTAGTTCTTGTTCTGTCACACGCTTAATATCATCACCGTCATCTTCTATTGGTAGGGTCTGGACTTCCATATCTACGAATTGTTTTAATGATGTTTTTTCAGCTTTCTTAACCCTCCTGACAGTCTTCTTCTTCAACTGTTCTCCCTCAGGAGTTGGAAGCAACATCGGAGTCATTGCATTGTCACTTGTTGGTGTGAGTGTTGTTAAATTATCAGTGGTTGGTGTGAATGGTTTTAAACGAATTTCATACTGCGGTAGATCAGCAGTTTCAAGGTGTATTTTTAAATCAGTAAGACGGAACAAGACTCTTAAAAATTCCTTCTGAAGAATTTCGTTAGTCGCAATTGAATCATCAGTGTAGTAAGCTTTTGTTATATCTCCCATTGTGAATACTTCTTGTAAAGTATCGTGAAGATCAGCGACGTTGTTTAACATTTGTAATAACCACAGTCTCGATATATCCAATTCACTCAGTTTTGAATAGAACCAAGGCTGAGAATTACTCTTCTTGTCTTTTGCTACCTGAAACTTGTCACCTAAAGCATCGATAACCTGACCCATGCAATCCCACCAAATACTACCTTCGTATAAACCACAATCTAAACATCCTTCCACCAGTTGTAGTAAATAAGGGCACAGCCGCTCAGTTCCTTTTACTGGTTCACTTCCTTTCTTGTATCCATCTCTAAACAGATAATCAATTACAGAGTTCAGTGTTGCGATGCATTCTTCTGATGAACTTGGTATCATTGGGATGGGAGGAGGGGGAAACTCCCAATTATCGGACCTGTTTTTTGATAATTAAATTTACTTCACTTCAACAAACAAAACAGAACAGATCACTACCATCGCCTCGAAGACGGTTAAATCCGACATGTTTTTTTTTGAGCATCAGTGTTATGTTATGTTGTAGAAAAGTGTGAAGCAGAGGTACAAGTTCATCTCAAGCAACAATGAAGATAACAATAAATTGGTGGTTGAGGGAAAGGGGTGGGAGGGGGAACAACGGGAATAGGGGGAAGGGGAAACGCATGACTTGGCCCATTACGACTATTACCAACGTTTTCTTGACTCTTTCGCAAGCACTGAGCGCGTTTACACAATCAGCTGAATGAGGGGGGGCAACCCGGCTTGTAGTGAAGTGAGTATTGATCAAGTAGTCTGCAAACACTTAACTTTTCGTAGTGCTAACACACACCTACCTGAGTGATGCAGTCTTGACATGTACAAAGTGTACCAAACATGCTTTTTAATGAACCGCATCCTGTGATTCTGTTTTTTTTTTCTTTTTTTTTTTCACGAACAGGGGGTCTGGGAGATTCCTAAGGAACTTTCGGTGGACTAATTTCACTTTTTTTTTTTTTTTTTTTAAAAGGGTTTTTCATCGAACACAGTAAAGAACGATTACCCACACCGAGGAGGTCAGATACAAACCAATACAGGTCACCCACATGATGCCGTGATACTTTTATTGGTTCATTGCCGAAGTTTTAAAAAAAAGAAAATTAGTACATTGAACCTTATGGAGCCAAGCAAACAGCAGCAATATTCCGCTGGCATTCTACTGAGACAGGAAGACTAAAAATCAAGGATTCAACATTAGAAACAAACAAAAATATTTTTTTCGAAAACAAATATTTCATATTCAAAAAAAATAATTCAATCCATCTCAATTCAAACCCATCGGATTATAGTCCAGAGATCTCTCCTCGTCTTTTGTTTTTTTTTTTTTGTTTATTTTTTTGGGACACCACGAAGATTAGGAAAACAGGTGGGATTCGAGGAAAGAGAGCGTAACAAACCCTGACGACAGAGCTACACTGACAACACGAATACAGGGGTGGGCAGAGAAAAGAAAAGAAAAGAAATTCAAAAAAAAAAGAAGAAGTAGAAGTAATAACGCAAAGCAAACGGGGGGAGGGAATACACTTATCGGAGTTTTTTTTTTTTTTTTTTTTTGGTGGTCTCATGCTGAATGAACACCGAGCAGCGCGGTCTCGCAAATGCTACCGTGGGGAAGGCAACATCGTATACGTGGGTGTCGAGTAAGCAGTCGCTGTGATTTTTGTGCATAAATTGTAATGCAGCCCCACTCCCCCCTTTCTTTTCTTTGAATGAAAAAAAAAAAACAAAAAAAAAAAAAAATCACAAATGTGATTGAGGGGTAACGTAGGGAATTTTTCGTAGCATAGGAAATCGCAAAATAATTCAGATTTTTTTTTTTTTTTTTTTTTTTTTTTCCCTTTAATCGTCATCTATCTAGCTGCTTAATAAGACTACTTGCTCCAAAGCCTTTTTTTTCCCCCCATCCTCCTCCTACTGATATATACGATAAATACGTCTTGGTAACGGGACAGGACTAACAATTCGTTTGTTGAAGTCAGGTGCGCTTAAAATGTCAGTAAATTAAATTCAATCCACCGTAAGACGTACCAGAGTGATACTTGTTTGTCACCACCCTCGGCTATCTATTTTTTTTTTTTTTTTGGAAGATTTTTTCGCTGTAAAACAGAACTCCCAAGAATAGTTTGATAGACCCTCCAAAAAAAAAAAAAAAAGATGACGAACTAACACCCTTTTTAAAAGGGACTGGCGGGAAAATGTAATTAATGAAAAAATGAAGTTGAGAAAAAACTCACGTATTGAAACAGTAACTTGGGGATGTGATGACGGGAGAAAACATATCGGCTACCAATTTTTCTATTTATTCTTGATAGCGAGAGTGTCAACCAAGACGTAGATAACGTAAAGAATGTAGATTACTAAGAAGCACATTCCAACCTGTTTTTTTTTTTTTTTTTTTTTTTTTTTTTTGTCGTTGACTTTAATTAAAAAAAGCAAGAAAGAATGAGGAAAAAAAATTCAGATAAAAAATACCTTTCCGTACAGCTTCATCTTGAAGAAAGCGAGGACAGCGATAAACATGAATAACACGGCGAACAATATGATTGTTGGGATTAAAATCTCTCCCTTTGGTACGGCGAAGCAACGTCCCTGTTGTTTTTTGTGAAAATTAATTCCGACATTGCACTGGGGTAATAATAAAAGTAACTTCCATAATAAAACATACCTTAGATAGAGAAAAGATAAACCATGGCACTCCAAGACCAATACAAATATCAAACACGTTGGATCCGAGAGCGTTCGATACGGCAGCGTCAGCGTTACCGTGCTTAGCTTCGTTGTAAGAACCCAAAGCATCAGGAACTGAAGTACCAGCAGCAAGTACAATAAGACCCATAGCAACTGGGTCAAATTGAATAATTACTCCAATCCAGGAGACAATCTTAACCATCATCGCTGATAAGAATCCAATCCAAAGAATGTTCATAAAGAATGAAATGACGTAATGTTGTTCCATTGCAGGTCTGCTAACATCTGGGATAGTTAGCTTAAACAGAAACTTGAATGGAATTGTAAAGATTCCAGCAACGTTACAGCAGACTCCAAGTGGGGTGTTCCACTCATCTTCAAACCCGATAATACCATCGAATAGTCCTTGTTCTTCATCATCATCACTGTCGTCATCACTTGAGGTTTGCATTGACGAGACTGACTTGGCTGCAGATTGCTCAAGTTTCTCCTTTTCCTTTAGTTCTTGAGCAGCGTTAGATACGTCTAATGGACCCTGTGGCTTGTCGTTGATGTCCTGGTGCTTTGGTTTTCTGTTGCTGTCATCGTGATCTTTGCAACATTCACAAAGAAGCTTCTCCTTTAGAGTCTCAGCATATGGTCTAAGTTCAGCTGACTTCATCATGTACGCAATGTAGAGACAGTAAATTAGAATGTAGACAAGTGATTCGTACCACTTAATACATCCTTCAGTGATGTGTGGCTTCTTGTCTTCCTTGTCAGGTTCATCAGTGGCGAAGGAAGTCACTAACAAGATAATTGAAATTGAGTAGAAGACGGTATCTCTAAGAAGTGGATACCAATCAATTGGTAAATATGATCCTTCTTCTTCTAACTTCTTCATTTTGTTCTCCCATGCTCTTAAGCGGGACTTGTACTTCTTCTCAACAAGTTCTGCATCCTGACCTTCAAGAACTTCAAGGACAGGTTTGTTGTTTTCAAGTTCACTGGCTGCGGACATCGTTGGGATGGTTGAAAGCGCAACGATGATTAGAACGTTGAAAATCGCGGATCCGACAATTGTTCCGACTCCAAAACCTTCACCTCCCTCATCAGACACTAAGAAAGTATCAGCAAATGATGTAAAGAATTCCGGGGCAGATGACGCAGCAGCAAGAAAAGTCGCACCTCTAACATCAGCGGTCAGGTCAAGAGCGTCAGAAATGCTTTCTAAAGCCGGCTGAAAATATTCATCAGCGGCAATGGCAACACCACCAAAAATCCAAATCACCATCGGAACCCACAAGAAGATACCGGCCCATCCTAAAGGTCCTGCGTACTCAGTTGCGGTATGGACTGGATTCCAATCTTCAGCACCTCCATTCTTTGATGCTAACAAACTTCTTCCAACTCTCGACTGTTCCATCGCCTCCTGTTGTTCAACACCTTGCTTGAAGTTCTTAACTGCTGAGAACCCGAGCACCAGAGCGAACACCGCAGTCCACCAGGCAAATGCCACATTGGTGACGAGCTTTCTTTTCCTCCGTTCCTTTCTAACAACTTGCGCCTTCATTGTTGTCTTTGAGGGCTGGGGAAGGAAGATGATTAAAAATATAACAAGACAATCAACTTGGGAAGAAATGAAAAAGGAAGAGCAAAAGAAAAGTTCAAAACAAAAAATTGAGATACCAAACCATAAAAATTACTTTCAAGGCAACTGCATTGCCACTCACAATACAATAATACCGATTGTAGCTGTGTCGCATACATTAATGCTTCACTACCTATTATATTGTCAGTATTCATTCAGTATTTGACTTATTTCATCCACCAGTCATATTTAATCTTAGACAGTACTAAGCAAAACAATCAGTGTTAAAAAGATAAAACAAAACAAATTGCTGCAGCACCAACTCCCAGTTTGACGCAGGAGATGGCTATCTCCTGTGTGAGATTACAATCACAAAGAATGAGACAGAGAGCATACTGTTCTTAGTCTACATTCTAACACGGAGGCAGCACTTACTTAAACACTTCTAGGGTCTACATATCCAACTCCTCCCTTTGCTTCTCCCGGAGACATAACATCACCCACACCCATACCTTCTAATATACGTTTAGCGATATTTGTTGCAATATCTTTTGCGAGTTTTTCAAAAGCCTCCTCTGATACTCCGGGTTTTTCAGATGTGTTGAAGTCAAGAAGAGTATACTTACCGCCGGTGTCTTTCGCAATTTTTTGGAAATCATTATACGGTTCTTTCAGAGCATTAATCTTATGCAGAGCATTAGTGTGGACGGGGATATTGCGGCTCACCAGTTTTTGGACTTCAGCTTCAAAATCGGTACAATATCTCATGAACGATCGTTCTTTTTTCCAGTATGCTTCACCCATATTTTTCTCACGCATATCCTTCACTTTATGCTTTGGGAGGGGGGGAGCATCACCAATAATCATAACAGCACCACAAGAATCTTTTTCTTTTTCAAATTCTTCATTCGCATAGGCAAGAGCAACTTCGATTGCCTCTTCACCTTGACGGTACCTGCGAAAGTCTGGATTACCGCTTTCAATACGAATACCTTTTAAGAAATCTTTTAGTTTGTCTGAATCGCTAGAATCTTTCCATCCTGAGATTGTAATTAAATGATCAGCATCTTTATCATAGTTACGATAGCCGACGATGTTTATTTCGAATCCCCTTTCGATACCTTGCATTTCAAGAATCAGTCCTATACCACAGATTAACTGATCGAGAGTTTCTCTTACAGCATCAAATACAGGTCTCATTGATTCCGTGGCGTCTATGCACAGCATTAATCGAAATGGTTTTTTGTTAGCGTTTGTCTTGATTATACATTTATTCATATTCAGAATGTAGTCTTGAATTTTTTCCACTTGAGCTGTGTGTTGTTCACTGTCAGGTGGAATTTTCTCAAGTTCTTTAAGGTTTTTTATAAAGTTCTTTCCCTTATCGTGATGGCTTGTAGTTCTTTCCACGTCCTTGATTGCGTCACTGAACTTCTTATCGTGGTGTGTGTCTCTTATCGTTTTTATAGCTTTGCGAACTTCGTTTATACGACTTTCGTCATTAGATGTCTTACCAGCTGCTTTCAATTGATTAATTTCATCCTCAGACATGTTGAAGTGATTACCTTTACGCAAGGAGTTCACATCAAATATGAGAGCCCAGCTACCTGGTTCTCCTTGGCGACCTACTCGACCTCTGGCTTGTGCCTCATCAGCCTCTGTGGGACTTAAGTATGTTTGGATTAGTAAGACTCCGTTGACTCTGGGTACTCTGACATCAGTTGTTTTTGGATCAATTCCTCTGGAGAATGGGTGAGTCATTGT
The DNA here is from genome assembly GCA_964019425.1 of Flectonema sp. DT1601. Lineage (NCBI taxonomy): Eukaryota > Euglenozoa > Diplonemea > Diplonemida > Diplonemidae > Flectonema > Flectonema sp. DT1601. Next base: position 793,763 of record OZ025785.1, read on the forward strand.
TGATAATGTATTCATTTTAGGAATCTTATTAATCCCAGGATGTTGTGAATTAATCTCACTATTCTGTGAGTCACCAATTGTTGAATTATCGTTTAGAGTATTGTGATCAAACTTTCTAGAATTCAATTCATCAATTCGACTGCAATTTTGGAAATCTCTTCGGTCCGAGTCCTTATCAAATAAAATACAGATTGGTCTTTTAGGATCCTCACTCGTTGTCTGTTGTAATATGAAGTCAATGATTGCGCCGTGAAATTCCATTTTGTTTGCATCACCGCCAGTGTCTGTAACTTGCACTGTGGGCACGTTAATTTGTTTGTGCTCGTTACGGAAAGCAGAAGGCATGAAAGACTTGTGCACATCTTTAAGGGTTTCTTCAATCAAGCCGATTTCACTCTTGTGCATAGAGCTCAGAGTTCCCGTGAGCGCCAAGACAACATCGTATGCTTCAACTATGCGTGCATATGCGATCTTAGCCCCAATAATATTTAGTACGATGTAGTGATTTCTTTCTTCTGTGGAAATGCTGCCTTCACTGTGAGCTGCAAAGGCGTGCCACATGGTCTTGTAGCTGTGTCGCTTCGTGTAAGACTTTCCGTGATTGTCTTCGTAGCAAATCCTCTTTTCCCCGCTTTCTGGATCAATACCAAAGAAGTAGGATTCTTCTTTATATGTGAGTACATCCTTTAGCATGAGTCTCACGCAGCTCATCATTAATTTCTCCCAACGAGGATTATATTTGCTAATTTCCCCAACACACTTCTTATACTCATCTGCTTCAAATATCATTGTTTGATAATCAAATAAAGATTCTTGTGAACGAGATTCCTTCCATATCAGTTCGGCTAATGCCGTTAGTGACTCAAGTTTGAGAGTTTCCAGAGCAACGTACTCATTGGCGTAGTTTTCAAAATTCCAAAGTGTGTCCATTTCATCAATAATTGCGATGGTCTTACCGGAAGTTATCCTATCACCTGTTTTGAGTTTATAATATTCTTTTAAACTTCGGCTCCCTCACTACTGAAGTATGGTCATGGTGAGCAGCAAAAGATAATTTTAGTTTCCGTTGAAAAAGTACATACCTGAAACTGACTCTGGAGCAGCTCCCTTGGTAATAGCACAGGCGAGCCTCATTCGCATGCAGCTTGAACCAGAGAGTATCCGTTCGCAGTGGTTTTCGTAGGTGTCCCAAGTGATCCTTGCACCTATACAAAGCTCATCAAAAAGACGACGAAATTCCTCGTAATCACGTTTACAGAGATAATCTGAATAACACATGCAGTGAACAGTGTTTCCAAGAATAGCAAGCACTGCAGCAGCTATGGCTATAACAATAGACTTCCCTTCACCAGTTAAAATTTCTAGGAAATGGTGTTTTAAGTTATCAATATTATACTCATGTGAGAGGTATGTTTCCGGATCAGATGTCTTAATATCGAACCCCAGCATTCTGAAAACTGCGAGAACTTGAAGGACATTAGGAGTGACAATAGCTGATTCTCTTCCACTTCCTTTAAGTACGGCTGTGTCTGTTGATCGAATAGACCATAAGGTGAATAGAGAAGTACATAGTTTCAGTACATTCTCGTTTGTTACTTTAATCTCATCATCTTGCACTTTTTTCACAAAATCTTTCAGATCATCAACCTTTCCACTTTCCACCTTAACGCTTTTCACTCCTTGTTTCCAATTAACCTCAAATGTTGTGTACATTTTTTCGAGAAGTTGCTTATTAACGGGGGAATTCTTTGTGTCTTCGAATAACAAATTTAGTGCCTTTTCAATTGTCATGTGCTTCGTTTTATTATTTCGATCCTGAGTGAGAACTGCTTGGAAGACACTTCCATGGTCATTTTGTAATCCCTTAACATAGCTGGCTAAAGTATCATCTGTGTTGATATCAGTAAGGTAGTCCCTTACCATTGATAAACTAGAGAGTGTAGATGTTGTTGATGATTCTGTTGATTGACGTAGTTCTGAGAACACGCCTGCAATGCTCTCCGTAACTGATATCTGATCTCCAAGCACTTGTAGTGTCAACAATCTGAGTGCAAGTGTCTTAGCAGCACTCTCCCTTTCTTTACATTTATCAAACGTTTTTACCCATTCAGAAGTCTGCTTAACAATCCCATCAGATAAGGTTTTCAGACATTCTCGTTTACCAGCTGCGATGACTGCGATGATGGTTTTCATATTGTCATCTATTTGAACGTCGCTAGGCACAGCGTCATCATGGAATTTCAATAATGTACCGAGGGGTGCAAAAGTGGAGATCAGTTTTTTTTGATTTTCCTCATCTCCTACCACTACATGGTTCTCTGAAACCTCTTTAACAATCCCAGTGATGACTAGATTTGTTGTGTTTTTCAATTCCTTAAAATAAGATTTGATGGCTGATGTCTTCCCCGTGAGTGTGTCGTTGTTGGAATCGACGACGCAACGAATGCTGGTCAGAGAATTCCACACATCAATATAATACTCGTGTCCTCCCTTGTTAGTTTCTGTCCACCTTTTCTTGATTTTCAGAAGAGCAGAGTCTATACCGTCACCAAGTCCCTTGACGGTTTCCTTAAGTTGCTGCGTGGCATTGCTATGTGGAAGCCACGCAAAATCGCTCATTCTGTCGCGTAGACGACTACCATAAAACACTTTAATAGATTTATCATTATTCTGAATGGCATTAATTGATTCTAATAATGTTTTATCCGGAAGCTTTTGACACGCGGTCACGCAGGCTTCGTTCAACTTCTTAAATTTCAACAAAGCTGTATCCAACTCCTCTTCTACTCTTGACACCGTATCCAGCCCCCCAGACAATAAGTAATCTTTTAAAAATGGAATAAGTTCATGGACAGCATTGCAATCAGACTCCGAAATATCAGATGGCCCATTGTTATAAGATTGTAACTTTTTGGATAGATTCCCGGAATGTATTTTAAAATGTTTATCCGCAGTCGTTACCCAGCTGCTAATGATTTTTTTAACTTCATCTTGCTGTTTTTTGGGGGCATCAAAGCCCTCGACAACGGGCATAAAATCGTTCCAAGATTTCTTAAAACTGACTAAGGCAGAAACACTGCTGGATGGGTGTTCAATCCAATTTTTTAAAAACTGTTCTGCGCTATTCCCAAGTTTCGGAAATATGTCTAAGAGGTACTGCTTGAGTACATCACCAGTGAAAGCTTCCTTTGCGGGTTCGCTACTACTTCCCAATTCGTGTTCTGTATATGTTTCTAAGAATTTTTTTACATTTTCCTTTCGCTCCGATTCACATTGGGTCACATCTTCAAACGAAGGGTCAAAAACCCACCCGAGTGAAATACTAAATTTTTTATATGTGTTCAAATCTTCAGCCTTTTTGGTTGTTATCTTTTTTGTCATGTGAGATTTCACACGGGATCTTATGGAACTTTTCAAAGTTTTATTCAAGTTTTCGATCCTCTTTAGAACTTTATGAAACTCAACTTTATGAAACTTGCTACTCTTTAGTATTTCATCAACGATCTTCTTAATGTTCTCAATCTGGCTGTACTGCTTTATAACATCTGTGGGACCTTGTTCGGCCACATCTTCAATTTTAGTTAAAAACATATTTTTTAGCTTTTCAACACACGAAATACTGTGTGCTAACAATTTCTTATAAAGTTCCGAGTTGTGTGATTCTGAGGGAACGCAATTCAAAATTCCTTCAAGTACAAATAAGTCTGCAGGATACGTATCGGGCACTTCCTTCTGAGGTTCAGATAAAATGTTGGAACTTACGTATGTAAAACTATCGTCACATAATTGCTTTAGTAAGTCGGGTGCGTTACTGATCTTTGTGGGATTACACAATTGTTGGATTAGCTTGTGTAAGTTATCTATATTGCGATTCTTTTTTATGTCTTCCAACTGCTTCCTGAATTCACTTGCTGCATAGATACCGTCGTTATTCATTGTAGTTGTAGCTTTCACCAGTAACCCCTCGGCCATCTCAATGAATTCCTTTAAGTTTTCTTCCGATTGAGAAGGTAGATCCCAGTTTTTAGGATTGCAGGATTCACAATCGTAATTCTTCATCGCTTCTTCAATTCTCAAACGGAGTTTTCGTTCCAAATGAGGACGTATGATATCTATGTATTGGGATAGGGTCGGGTCAGTAACAGCTTTTTTAAAACTTTTATAATTTATTTCACCGTTGATAAACAACTGAACTGCCTGTTCACGTTTGGTGTGTGCCTTCTCCACATCGTTGAACGTCAGGTCCACTAAATTATGCTGCTCTGATATAATTTTCAAGCGATTTAATTTCGAAATGTCATCATCGGTGGTTCGATATTCAATGCAGTGTTTCAGATATGGTTTGATACGATTACTGAACATGGTTTTCGTGGTATTTAAGAGATTCTTTGCAGGACTATTTTTTGCAAAAAGTTTGCCGAAAATGGTATACCACTTGCCCGATTCATTTTCTTCTTTACATATATTCCCAACGATGCCAAGGATGCTCTCGTAAGAGTTACATGCTTCAAAAAGATTATTTCCCTCAATATTTTCCAACTCTTTTTCAATCGTCGTTTTAATCTCTTCAAAGTAATCAGCGAAAACCTTTATCACCGTGCCATCCAAGTCATCCAAACGTTTGACAGCTCTCTTAGTTTTGACATAACGACTTGACAAGGCATCGATCTTGTCAAATCCTATTCTCTCCTTGGGGAAGAGAGCTTTCATGAAGCTTACTAGAAGGTTTGACTGTCCCAAAGAGATAGTTTTCAAGAACCTAATTATTTCAGAGTATTGGTCATGATTATCATTATCACTAATCTGATTAATCATTTCATTGAACTGTTTTATGTTATTTGATTTCGCACTAAAACTGTTCTCTGAATCAGCTGATTGTTGTTGTTGAACTTCAGCTACTGATTCTAAACATTTTTCAGTAATCAGAGGATCACTGAATGTCTCAAAGGGAGTGTTGTTTTCAATTTCATTTCCCAGTACCTCAGATTGACTTCCATTAACATAGTTGTCAGTAATAGAGGTAACAGATATATTGTTGATTAGAGATTCTGACTTGTCTTCCTTGAGATCGCAAGCAGTGATGGCTTCATCATTTGCGACAACTTCATTGTCCATCTCTTGCTCATCGTCAGCTGGTTGTTGTTGCTGTTCAACAGGTTCAGGCGCGCTACCATCCTCGTTACCTTCCTTGTGATGGGAGTCGTCAGCAAGACCAATCACAGATTCTGACTTGTCTTCTTTGAGATCGCAAGCAGTGATGGCTTCATTTGCGACAACTTTATTGTCCATCTCTTGCTCATCGTCAGCTGGCTGTTGTTGCTGTTGTTGTTCAACAGGTTCAGGCGCGCTACCATCCTCGTTACCTTCCTTGTGATGGGAGTCGTCAGCAAGACCAATCACAGATTCTGACTTGTCTTCTTTGAGATCGCAAGCAGTGATGGCTTCATTTGCGACAACTTTATTGTCCATCTCTTGCTCATCGTCAGCTGGCTGTTGTTGCTGTTGTTGTTCAACAGGTTCAGGCGCGCTACCATCCTCGTTACCTTCCTTGTGATGGGAGTCGTCAGCAAAACCAATCACAGATTCCGATTTGTCTTCTTTGGGTGCGACAACTTCATTGTCCATCTCTTGCTCATCGTCAGCTGGCTGTTGTTGTTGTTGTTGTTCAACAGGTTCAAGAGCGCTACCATCCTCGTTACCTTCCTTGTGATGGGAGTCGTCAGCAAGACCAATCACAGATTCTGACTTGTCTTCTTTGAGATCGCAAGCAGTGATGGCTTCATTTGCGACAACTTTATTGTCCATCTCTTGCTCATCGTCAGCTGGCTGTTGTTGCTGTTGTTGTTCAACAGGTTCAGGCGCGCTACCATCCTCGTTACCTTCCTTGTGATGGGAGTCGTCAGCAAAACCAATCACAGATTCCGATTTGTCTTCTTTGGGTGCGACAACTTCATTGTCCATCTCTTGCTCATCGTCAGCTGGCTGTTGTTGTTGTTGTTGTTCAACAGGTTCAAGAGCGCTACCATCCTCGTTACCTTCCTTGTGATGGGAGTCGTCAGCAAGACCAATCACAGATTCTGACTTGTCTTCTTTGAGATCGCAAGCAGTGATGGCTTCATCATTTGCGACAACTTCATTGCCCATCTCTTGCTCATTGTCAGCTGCTGTTGCTTTGCTGACAACAGGTTCGGGTTTGCTACTTTTCGCATCCAACTTGTTATTTCCATCAAGATTAACGCCACCAATGTCGACATCAATATTCGTATCATTTCCCAAAGCTGCAGATTCGTCTTCTTCTTGACCATCAGAAGGTAGGACAGCAGATTCCTCATCATGTGCAGAACTAGCAGTACTTTGAGTTACAACTTTCTCATTCTTCTTCTTCCTCTTTTTATTCAGAACAATTACGTCACCATCTTCTTGCATTTGTATGTCACTGTCACAATCAGTACTCATGATATTATCTTGGTTACTGTTGGACGCAGTTAACTGATGAAGAGAGAGAGAAACTTATCGACTAACAAATATTTCGATCACGTTGTTTTGTAAGAAGTGTTGCTTGTCTCTCTTCACGCCCGCTCATTTTCCTTTGTTTTTGTCATGAAAATAAGAAGTTATTCACAGTCACATTAAAGTATAACATTCCCGCATTAGCATATCAATCGATTTTCTTTTTTTTCCTTCTTTTTGAACTTCGGAAGATTGTTTTTTTTTTTTTTTCCAATCATTTCTTTTTGTTCTTTTTTTTTTCCATCACAAAAAAAAAAAACGGGGAAAGGTGGGGGGGACCATTGGCGGAAATTCTTTTTTTATCAAAGGAGTCGATGGGGACAGCCAGCTAGACACATGAACTGCTTCAACTGTGTACCATAAGAAGTATTCTTTCCCTGATTGTTCTTGCAGCTCTACTGTACCAGTTTTAGAAAACCTAACAAAAATGTACAATAAAACAGAAGCAGTTGAGACGTCCGTCCATATCTCAGCTTATTCCATCCACGCGAGTTCGCACAGCAGGGAATTGGGTGGTTTGGAGGTTGGCTCAAACGGGTTAACCAAAAACACGAATCGAGCAACCTCAAGATAATTATATCGGTGCTAACTATCAGTGCGCAGCAGCAGTATCTGAATGGGGTTCAAAGGAGAGTTTGGGGCCAGAATTTCTTTTTTTTTTCAAAAAAAAAAAGAGAGGGGGGGGAAAAAAAGAAGAGTTTCGCAGTCTCCGCGGAAAAAGGAAAAATAAAAGAAAAGGAAAAGGGAAATATTCCCAACACAAGGATTTTCGAAAAAATCTCCGATACTTGGTTAGAAATAGTAATCATTCCCTATGAGAAAAAGGAAAGGGAAGAAAAGTTCGACTAAAAATAAAATCGTGTACAAATATGCTGCCATCTACCCGCTACATGTTCAACTTCAGTACAACAAGAAGAGGATGAAATTTATAAATTAGTGGGATTTCAGAAGCCAGATTACCAAGGCCCCCGGCTGTCCTTTCTAAAAAGACAGCCATGTTAAACGCAGTTGTAGGGGGTTTAGGTGTTTATAAAAACAAATATTTGTTTTGATGTTCGTTCATTATTATTTTTTTTTTTTTTTTTTACCAAGCAACTTTCTTAACCCGGAGGCTGGTTTGCAAAGAAATCGTATTGAGTTGTACCTTACCACGCTTGTTATGAAAAGGATGTTCAGTAAAAAGAAAATATTAAAAAGAAATTCTCAAAAATATCTTCTCCCGACAAACAGTAATCTCCATCGATGAAAATATTTTCGGTTCGTATTGAGGTGGCAAGAATACACACATTCAAGTAAAAAGTAAAACAATTGGCCTCAAACAAACCCCTGTCCGAATAAAGTCAACCTGTTTCGGTTTTTGTTTACGGCACTGTCTGCTTGTTTAGTGAACTGACTTAGCTACGAGTCAATAACCCAAATCGGATGCAAGCAGCCACCGGCCTCGTGATTATTTGCTAGAAATAATAAGCATAAAAGAAAAAAGCCCTTCATCCAAGCAAATTACTTCCGTCCATAGCCACACAGGGGAGTGATAGTTCGACAAAGTACTAAGGTTTTACTGAGAAGTTTGGGTGAAAATTCAATTTTTTTTTTTTTTTTTTTTTTTTTCATTTAGCCACACGGGTATATCTCTTTGACTTTCCAAATGGACAATGTGATTAGCTTCGATACATCACCTTACATAGTACACATCTCACACAAGCATAAGACTCACAAAGCAGGCGAATCCAGAACATTTGTGTAAGCCTCCCTCCTAACATTGTTACTCAGGTGATCACAACACATCTTGCATTCGCCAAAAAAAAAAAAAAAAAAAAAAAAAAAACCTCATACTACTAACTAAGGCAGCGAAACAGTTAGTTAAAATAGATAATGGAACAGTGTGAGGAATACTCTGTCACCAATAAACAATTGAATAAAATAAAATAAAAAGAAAGACTTGGTACACCTCCAATAAAGGTGCGAGACTTCTTTCCGAATGTAACCACGGATGGCTGTTTTGGAAACTTAAGAAACGAATAGTACGAATAGGATAGACCAAACAGATGAGGCAAAGAGTTTTCGATTTAAGGGGGGGGATTTTTAAAGGAAAAAAGGCCAGATAAAAAGAAGAGAAAAAAAAAAAAAATCTCTTTTGCTCAAAAAAAAAAAAAAAAAAAAAAAAAAAAACATGACGAAAAATAATCATCAGAAGCCCAGAACAAGAAAAAATCACTCTCCTGGAGCTTCAAATTACAAAAAAAAAAATTGTCTTTTTTCTCTTCTTGCTGAATTACGGACCCCTGTGCATTTTTCCACTTGACTAATAACTCTCAACCTCATGACTGAAGGCCGCTAGTCACAATGAACGCCACAGTTTAGTTGAAAAAAAGATACTTAAAAAAAGGAAGAAAGCTACTCTACGAAAACGCTTCTCTTTAAATAACACCAGATGAAGTAATTTTTTTTATTTAAAATTACTTACTTTTGGTCTTTTTTTTTTTTTTTTTTTTATATTATTATTATCATTTATATTCAGAAGATAAAGAAACTAACTAAACAACCACACCACTCCAATAGCAAAGATGGAAAGAAGAAAAAGAAAGAGAAAAAAACCATTCAGATTAGCCTTTTATTTCGTTGAACGCAGAAAATCCTGTCGCAAGGAGGAAAATAAATCATGATCATAAGAAATAACGGCTTTCAATCTGAATAGTTTCTTCTCCGACCACAGTCGGTACAACAAAAAAAAAAGAAAAAAAGAAGAAAAAAAAAAGAAACGAAGATGATCTCAGTTTACATGGTATCAGAATCCAAATGCCATACATTTTGTTCTGCATAAGAATTGAAAGAGGGAACAGGGTTAAGTAATGAAAGGAAAAAATAAAAAAACAAATCAATGTATGATTGTTTTGCAGCTTGCGCTTGACTTCCTTTTTTTCCCTCAAGTTAAACAAGAGGATACCTAAAGCATAGGAAAAAGAGTTACCATAAGATCACAGCGCAAATGTTTTAAGTGCTCAGCCAAACGACACTCTTTGCCTGCAGAAACAAAGTGATCTATTACAAAGCACCCGATAGCGAGATTCGGGTGTACAGTAAAAAACCATCTTTTGTTCGAGCAACGTAAAGATTTTTCTTTTTTCTACATGTCGACGCTTTCTTTAGGAAGTAAGAAACTTGACTACACAAATCACATCGCACAAGTAAAAGGGGACTGGTTAACATAAGACTGAGGTTTCTTTTTTCTTTTTTTTTTTCCTTGTTGTAGTTTTTTTTTGTTTCCCTCTTCCTCACCATGTTTAGTTAGCAAAATACAATGTTTTATCGTACTGCAAACAAACAAACTAACAAAAAAAAAATTAGAAACAAAAAAAATAATTTTCCGAAAAAATAATTTTTTTAAAAAAAATAAAAAAAAATTTTGGACTAGGGGAAGGGAAGGTCCAATTATTTATAATTCACCCATCAGTCATCCAACCTGAAAGTGAAGCTCTCGGAAAAATCAAATTTGAAAAAAAAAAAAAAAAAAACCATTATTAGAGCATGGAAATGAATAAGCCGTCTGCTGCTTTCTCTCGCACTTATTAAGACGGCAATTATTATTTCCCACTCTATGTCTTTGATGTACCAACAAAGACTAACAACGGCAAAGTATACACATATACTAGTTAGTTTAGTTTGACAGTTATATAATCCAACGTTGCCGTATATTATGAGTGCTCTAGGGAGGGTAACTCACAGTAACAAGGACCCAATCCGTAGCCATATCCGAAGATTCCTTCGCATGGATTGTTGAAGTAGCATCGACTTATAGACTAATGAATACCTATCTCCAGCTTTCCGCCTCTCCTAGCTTATTAAACTATCGAACTAAAATAAAACAAAAAAAAAAAAAAAAAATTAAAAATCAACAAAAATTAAAATGGGATACACTGATAATATACTATCACGACAACAGCAACAAAAAAAAAAAAAAAAAAAAAAATTGGAATACAAAGAATCCCTGAAACAGAATGTTTGGTTGCAGAAATAAGCAGGTCTACAAAAAAAAAGAAAATGGAGAAAAAAAAAGGGGAGGGGGAAGGGTATTCAAGGCAATGTATTCGCGCCAAGCCAAAAAAAAAAAAAAAAAAAAAAAAAAAAAAGATTTTGATTTTGTAAAATACAACTATATTGTATAATAACATAACAATAAACTCAACATCTACTAAGGATACAATGACTACTTTCTTAACTTAGCCTTTTGAAGAAACTACTAGGTTTCGAGAAGAAAAAGAAGGGGAGGATGGGGTTATGTTATATCAGACTACAGAAATCAGTATTCATATTATACCATATCAGGTGATCCTTCAGCAAGTTCATCATCTCTTGCAGCAGGGGTTGGTGTCTCTGCTATTGGAGGAGGTGTTTCTGGTGTTTCTGGTGTTGGCGTAGGTGTTTCTGGTGTTGGCGTAGGTGTTTCTGGTGTTGCCGCAGGACCAACGGTTTCGCTAAGAGAAGCTCTGCAGACTGGGCAAGTCATCGGATGTTTCTTTGTTAGCCTTTGAACAAGCCACTGTTTCAAACAATCGTGATGCATATTATGATTACACGGAGTACTAATCCAAGTATCTTCTGCATCAGGTGAACTTGTTGTTGTTTCTAAACAAACACAACACGCCTGACCATCTGGAGAAGCCTGACCTCCTGAAAGCTGTTCCATTAAACTTGTTGCAGTTGTTTCAATCTCAGCCTGTGTCTGTGGATAAGTTTCATTGTGTCTGGTCTGTTCTTGACGACGGGTTTCAACAGTAGCAGCCGCTTTCGATCGAGTTTTCCAGTAGTAGAAAGAACAACACCCAACAATACAACCGACAACAATAATTACTGAGATCGCTACAATTCTTGTTGCGAGTTCACCGTCAGAACTAGCTCTTTGCTGTGGTTGTTGTTGCGTACATGAACACGGCAGTCTAATACGTGATAATGCTTCAGTGCATTCAAGCATTGGATAATCTTCTGTTCCGTAGCATAACAATTCACATGGACTGCGTAGAGGAGAAGTGATGCAGGTACTTCTCGCACCTTGATACCGGACATCGAATGTATCACCAAATTGAACATTACTATTCTCTTTGTAGTATAACGACCATCTAACGTGATCTATGTCCCTACTCATGAACCTACCTCTGACGATCCAGGCTATGAAGTTGTCGGCATTAGCTATTAGTGGATACACAGCGAATCCACAAGTTTCACCGTTCCTTTTTAGACAGTAGCCTCCAATATATATTTGAGTTTTAGAAGCAGAGAAAAGGTTGACTCGGACAAAATGAGATCTCACGAACAACGGAGTTAATTCGATGAACTTTTCCGGTCCTTTATTTACATCGATTTCTTCAAATACTGCCATACCACTTCCTGATTGAGTCACGACTCCAAACTCCCGCAGTTCATTTGTTACTGGTGTAGTCTGCGCGCGATACCTCGCAGCGTTCAGTGTATTGGGTCCGACCAATAATATGTCTTCTAGCTCTGTTGGAATAGGTGTTGGGACCTTCGTGATCGCATCATTGTGTCCAATATTATGCCCACCACAAACAAGTCCAATCAAGCTGACAAATAAAATCGACTTCATTTTTTTTTCTTTTCTTTTTCTGTCTTTGTTTTTAGTGAGGAGAAATACCTATTTAACAAAAAAAAAAATGATAAAAATATATAAAAACGAATTCAAACACTAGTTAGTTAGTATCATTATTTTTTTAGTAGAAACGTTAGTATCAAAGTTCTTACATAATTCAACGTTGCTGTATATTATGAGTGCTAGGTAACTCACAGTAACAGAGGACCGGATTGTTTAAGTAGATTTACTAACACCAAAAAAAAGAGCTTTTCCTACCGTCCAGTAATATAATAATCTAACGATAATATAAAAAAAAAAGGGAAAACTCCTAATCCGAACACAAAAAGTTTCCGAAACCGCCAAACTCAAAACAAAATATTTTTTTTTGTCATGGGATGGAGATGGGCAGGCCACAAGGCACTTTTTTTGGTTTCGGAAACATTTGTGTCCGGATTAGAGGTTTCCCAAAAAAACAAAAAGGGCAAATTGGTTGATTATTTTTGTTTATAACGCACGTCTACTAAAAAAACATGGAACCCGATCAACTATCAATATTTCAGTCAAATGCTAAAAAAAGATTCAAAAAGAAATTGGGATAAGCTGAATGAATGACGTATATCACATCGTGACATTTTCACTGGTGACGTACACTAAGACATCACTCAGATATTTATCATTTAACCAGAAAACTGAAGTAACCAACATTCTCACGGGATTATACTCTCTGGTGAGAAAATTTGAGATCAACGCAAAACCAATCAGTATCGAAGCTGATTGACTTCCACAACTCAAGAGAGGTTATTTAATCGATATTCTGTAGTGTCATCTGATGTACTTTGTGGTCATCTTAATAATTAGATGTAAACACCACTAATAAAGAAAACAAACAAAAAAAAAAAAAAAAAAAATACTACGTCTAAACAAAAAATCGGAATCTACAAAAATATACAACATTAGATAGGTAATGTTTGTACAAATATGATTGATATCCTACGTATGCATCATATAGTTATTGTGGTACAATGTAAGTCTACATCCTGAAAGTCAATTCTGAGAGATTAGGTCGAGCGCAGGAGAGTTCTCTATAAGAGAGTAGGTTTACCTCACTAGACCGATCCGCTGTCACTATCTGGAGCACCCTTTTCACTGTAATTCTCGTCATACTCGATATTTAAATGTCTCTTAACTTGTCTTTCGAAAACAGCCTGTCTGTATGCGAGGTCATCAACTGCTGCTTTAGTTTCGACTGCAGCCTCAAGTATCATCTGGTCGGGAAGAGCAATTGTTTCATTTGATTTTCTAATATCCATTACACCTAATTTTTCAAGAACGGTTCGACCAATCCAAAGGCTGACAACCAAAGCACAAACACAAGCAAATATTATAAACAACCCAGACATGTGTCTGATTCCAACGACGGCCTCTTCTCCTTCGTCAACGAATTCTGGGCACTCTGGAGGATGAAACTGAGTGAATAATTCCGAGTACCGCCCGCTGAATTTAGTTTTAACAACAGCAGCATTGGTCCTGCGAATGAAATCTGATTCAGAGGAAACAGCTGCCAGTGATATCATAGTCGGATTAAATGAAATGCCACTGAGTTTGACTTTCCCGCAATTATTTGCTAAAAGAGCTGTCAGTGTTAAGGAATCAGCCATGATACCATTTACACCATTCGACAGCAATTCATTAGTACACCACTCGATACCTCGTTGATTTCCTATAAACTCCGTTGGTGGTTGAATCCATTTTTCATGTTGGCATGCAGCTTCAACTTTCCCAAAGGGGCAGCATATAAGTGTATTCTGTGCTTCTGCGAAAGTACCAGGACCATCAGCTTTTATTGTCTTCGCAGTTAGTATCGATGCTAAATTAGCAGTGTAGGTACTTTGAATTATTAAAACATAAAATAAAGTACCAATTCGAAGAACACGTCCAAGCCATGTAACAACTTCGTATCCCTCACCACCAATCATTAAAGTTGTTAAAGCAAAGTACAGAGCACCGAATCCTCCAGATGGAGTACGTGTCATTTTACTAGCGTAACGGCTTTCTACTAACCAGAATACAAATGCAGAAGCTAAGATACCTCCGCATATAAGAAGCCATAACTCGGTTGTGTATGGGTCGAAGATACCCCACATGGAACCGCTGCTTTCATATTTTCGAATAAGAATTTCATGGTCCAATTCAATCAAAGGAAGTGATAATGAAACAACTCCTTGTGTCACTGCAGAGTAGTGATGTTCACTTAACCAGCTTGGAATACAATCTGCTATTCCATTCGTAAGGACTGCTCCTGTTAAGAACATTTCAAAAGAAGTCGGAATTATCTCAAAATCTACACCAACTTGTGTCATTAATTCTTCCAAGTATCCCAAGAAGAATCCACTAAATCGATCATTTCCTATTTTGTTCTTATCGTATTCCCAAAATGGAGGTACAGAATGATCGGGTCCTGAGATTCTTATCATCTTCCTGTCAGGGTTCCCTGACAAACAGTTTCCACAACATGCATTTTGAAACTTTGGTTCGTTGCATAAGAAAGGAATTGCTTGCAGTAAATCTTTACAACTCGGATTGGTTTGAAATTTTATTGACAGAAATGTCTCAATTTCCCCAATCAATTTCGAATCGTTAGGCATGATAGAATTACAGTTCGGTGGTACAATAGCTGCCGCCAACACCATCAACAACGGCAGCATTTTCTTTATTTATTTTTTTTTTTTCCCCTATTCTGAGAGTGAACGTATTAAACCACGAAAAAACAATCACACTGACAGACCCCCCAACACCATAAAAAACATTAGTAGTTTATTACAATTACAAAGACTATTAAAATTAGAGAAGGTGAGGTACCCAACACCATTGTTCTCCAATTAATGAATAATTAGAGGCCTCAATGCGAGAAAGCACTCTTTCATAGATGATATTCTACTCTGTAATTTAATTGAAATAGAAGCTGAAGCAGGAAGCCAAACAAAGTCTGAAATCGTCTGTCCAGACACGCAGCGTTCAAGTAATCGACTTGATGATCGAGTTTTCGTTACGAATGATTTGCAAGTAGTGCTGACGAAGACATCATCGTCGTTAACACAGATGGTCACATGAGGAGTATCAGAATTACTGAAAACTCCACAGCTTATTTCATATAAACCTTCTCTGATAACGTTTATTATGTGAGGTTTAGATGTATTCCAAGACAGTACTTTGGGTGAACTGGAATTCGAGCCGACTGTTGATGTCCATTCGATCCTATTTTTATTTACTTTAAGACATGAAGGCTTACATAACCAAGTGACACCTTGACTTCTCTCTAATATATTTGAAGTGTCTGTTTCAATCGATTTTTGTGATAATCTCATATCAACGAATTCTTTTATTTCATTTAATTTTTGTAAATATAAAATATGTTGATTATGACTGTTAGTACTCTCAACAACAGACTCTGGTTGTGATACCTGTTTTTGTATTGTCGCGATGTCTGTGTTGAGTCCGGCGACTTTGGCTTTCAGTCTAGAGAAGGACTCAGTCTGATTGTCAGAAGTTTGTTTAAAATTATCAAGTCGGCATTGATGATCATCAAGTCGACGTGTTATAACTTTAATATTTCTTTCTGCGGAAGTCATTCGGTTGTTTAGATCGTCAGATTTTCCCAACGTTGACATCATTTCCTTCATTTGAACGACTTCTCCAAACATCACACAAAACGCAGTCCTGACTATCGACTGAACATTCTTCCAATCTTTCGTTCCTCGTTCTAATCCGTCAAAGAGATCATTCATAATTCCGAAAGAGGAGCTAATAGAGAAGTACAATATGATATTAATTGATATCTGTCGAATAATAATAATAAAAAGAACCGACACAAAGACTACAGCGAGAAGAAAGAATGAGAAAGAAGGTTGCTTCCCCACATGCAGTCGCTTGTCGGTGAAAAAATGCAAAAAAAAAAAAAAAAAAAAAAAAAAAAAAAAAAAAAAAAAAAAAAAAGTACTAGTTTTTTTTTTTTCTTCATTTCTTTTAAAACAAGCAGTAGGTTCGAATTCAACTAAAAGGGAACGGAAATCATTCGGGTACACTACTCATGTGTGCTATGAACACATTTATAATGGAATAAGTAGCTCGCTAACAGCAGGCCATTCGTTTATAACTTCTCTTTAACGCCGTACTTCTTCTGACAAAATGCCTCAGCAGCTTCGAGAAGATCAGCTTTTAAACCTGAAGCATTCTGCTTATTATCTTTCAAGAACTGCTTGAGGATAGCGACTGTTAGTTTTTTTAAACTATCACTGGAGTAGTACTGCTCAAAATTAATGTCTCGAATGTCTACTTTTTTTGGATCGTTATCGGGGTAATCTGCGAGACGTTTCTTCATACCTGAATTCCCCGTAGCAACTTCCGCGTTGTATCCTGCCGTATAAGCAGCTGAAGAATAGCTTTTAAACGCTTCCCGAAGTGGTTCCATATTCTTATAATCGGGTAACGTATAATCAGCAACATCTTCATAGTCTTCTTCCAGAGCAATTGATTGTAAAACGGTGTAGTGTTTTTGTAGTGATGGGTTAGGATAATCGTAGCTGTCATATTTTGGTTCCGCTCCTTTAAACGCGGGAGCCAGTTGCATTCTCTTAATGATCTGTTTTGCCTTTGTGACGAGAGTATCGTGGCTTGGACCGTCTTTATATTTATCATCAAGTTGAATATCCCTGATATCGTCAGCATATGCCAATGGTATAACATGTAACCCAAAAGATTCATCTTTGTTACCGTCAGCTTCAAAACTTTCTAGCTGAGGTAGGAGAGCTACGATTCGGGGTGCGCTGTTCTTTCTTGGGATCAATTCAGCGATTGCTGCTTTTTCAAGTGAATCCATCTTCAATACTAACGCTTTAAAGACTTTTGAAGAACCAATTACTCTACTATCGTCTGGATGAATGAAGATTGGTGGTCCGATTTGATGTGAAATCTTAACCAACTTCTTCGATTTAAATCCCAGAATTCGAAGACCAGGAGTGCCAAACTGAGCTGTCATTTCCCTCATCTCAGATGGTTTGAATGTAACTTCTTCTGTTCCAAGAGTTAGTGATCTATTTTGATCCATTTCAGTGAGAATAGCTGCCGTATCGTGACAGATGTATTTAGTTTCGGTTATGAGTGGAATGTTAGTTTTCAAATCTAAATTTATAGCTGATCCCTTTCTAGCTTTCATACAAGGGTTGTACAGCTTTACCGCCATAGCTGGGAGTTCAAATCCCTGAGACCCAAACGCAATATTGACGCCACCAGCAGACCTTTTGTGATGTGTTTTTCTCTTCAGAGGATCCAGTAGATCGGCAAAGGACAATTTCGCATCCAAATGGATTGAGTTGGAGTCATTCTCATCTTCATTTATATAAATAACTTCCCTCCAAAACATCGCTGAGTCAAATGAATTTCTATCTCTTTTATTGACTACTTCTGCGCTAGCTGTTTCACCAGATGATTTTGTTTGTAGTAAAGTAGAAGCACCGTCAGTCTTTCTTCCACTGCCTGTGAGAGAATTACTTCCAGATTGAGGAACGTTGCTATTTTTTACAAGACTTGACCCAAGACTCACCGGCTGAGCAACAGAAACAGTTAACTGATTTTGCATCACCTTAAGAGGAGAAGACATTAGAAAGTCTGAAGACGACTGTGTATTCCCACCAGACGAAGAGAGATGCGGTGTTGGTGATGCTGATGCTTGTTGATGGGGAAGTCCTTTTCTCAAAGCGAATAATTGTAAAGTGATGTCAGCCTCGAGTAAATCTTTGCATCGACTCAAACACTTTTGTCTCGAAGCAGCATCACCTTTGATTGGATTATCGTCATCTGTGAAGACCATTATTCTTTTAAATGCCACAGTCTTTGGTAATCCGTGAAACAAATGTTGTGAGGTCCAGAAGGCATCGTGTAAAGGAAATTGATTCCAACAACCAACGTGAGTCATAAAGGCATCCCTGTCTGAGATTAAGCTTTCCAATTCTTTAATACGTTGGGCACTAGGTCTAGCTAAAGTATGAAAAATATAAATTCCATTAAAGCTGTAAGCGTTCAGCATGTGTTTTGTTCCATAAAGTTGAAGGCCTACAAAGTCTGTGGCGCTGCTTAAAATCTTGTCTTTGTAAAACTTTATGCAGCTCTGGATTGAGATTTCAAAAGGAATCTCTCCTTCGGTGTTGGGTTCGAACATTGATTCCTGACAGTCGACCATAAATAAAATTGCATCTCGTTGTTGTTCTTTTGTTGTTTGTGTGCTGACTTCCTCTTCGGCATCCCAACCACCGAAGATGTCATCCACCTGGTCGTCATCGTCCATACTTTTCCATTCCATTTCTTATTGTGTTCGTAGAACCTGAATAGTGAGTTGTTAGAATTGTAAATTAATAACAAATTGTTCATCTTCTCAACTAGTACGGGTTCTCATATTTCATAAGTGAATCATCCTAGTAAGAAGTGTTGAAGTAGTTCACAATAATTTGGTAATATTTTTTATTTTTACTCCGACTTTCACTTTGTTTAAACTTCAAGAAAAAACATGAAAGCAGAACGTGTTCTGAAGTGGCGAAGGGGAAGGGGTTACAATTCGTTCAAGAAACTCACTAGGTGGGGTGTTTGTGGGGAGGACTTTTTTCTGGTTTTTTTTTTTTTTTTTTTTTTCGATATCAAATAGTTCTGGCTGTAAAGATGCTTACACAGAACTGACAAACAAAACTTATCATCAACGATGAATGACGAAGTGGCTGTTTTTTTTTTTTTAAATTTCGGACTAAGATCTATTCAGCCATTGTAATGATCGGTAAACTAACATTGACTAACAAATTAAAGTGTTCTGACACATTCGTTATATGATAATAACGGTACCTTTTTTGCGTGAGTTTCTTATACCCTCTTGATTGAGGGATTACAACACACTTTAATTATAAAGAGTAAGTTCATAATTAAAAAAGAAACTGGGGGAAAAAAAAAAAAAAGGGAAAAAAAAAAACCAAAACCGTAATAGTAAATCGGAATTCTTTTGAGTTTACCGTTTTTTTTTTTTTTTTTTTTTTTGTTTTTTTTTTCGTTAGTTCGGTAGTTCATTTGAATGAAAAATTTTTTAATTTCTTTTTTTCACATCCTCACTCACAAATTTTGATGTCGGGAGAACTGTGACTGAACTAATTTTTTTCTTTTTTTTTTTTTTTTGTTCCCTTTCCACCTCGTTCCCTTATTTTTTTTTTTTTTTTTCGTTCTGGGGATCAAACAAACAATTCAAAACACCAACAAAAGAATCGTACCGGAGCGTAATTAAGAGTATCGTTACTCTCTGGAAAAAAATCTTTTTTTTTTTAAATACTAATCCATAATACTGCTGTGAAGCGGCACCCCCTTTGAAATCAAAAGCTGAAGCGTATTAAGGATCTCTCGGTGGGTTTTTTTTTCTTTCTTTCTTTTTCTTTGAATCACTCGATCGTTTACTAACGGACACTTTCCTCAGAGCACTAAGCCACCTTTTTCGAAGGGGGAAGGGAAGGTAAAGTAAAACATATTATTGTTGGAAGAAAACGACACTTTTTTTTTTTTTTTTTTTAAAAAAAGGAAAAAAAGAAGGGGAAAAAACTGGGAAGGCCGGGTGAAAAGAAAAAAAGAAAACGAAGAAGACAATAATGTCCCAAGAAAGTGTGAAGGGATATCTCGCAAAGGCAAAAACTGAAGCTACCACAAAGAAAACAAACACGGAAAAATTACGACTCCGTAGGCCTCGCAGCAATGCGCTTCTTTGGAGAACCAGCGCCGAGCATTGGAGCTCTCTTTCCGCCCACATTCCTTCCCTCAATCGCATCAAGCGTACGGTGTGATAATTCCATGTAGTGGAAGATACGTTTAGACTCTGTCTCGTATTCTTGTTGTTTGTTCCTTGCAGCGAGGAGCTGTTTTTTTTTGTTTGTTTGTCTTTCCCTTTTAGAAGTCGGTCTCAGAGAGTGCGAAAAAAAAAAGCAAAAACGTCATACCTTTTGTTGCAGCCTCTTGATTTCCTGTTCCTTCTCTTTTCTGATACTGGTGATTTCCTGTTGGTACTTCTTCAAGTTTCTATTTTGAAGATCAAGAGCACGCTTCTCCTCAACTGTCTTGTCTCTCATTAAAGAAGTCTCGTGTTCCATTCGTTTGTACGGGTCGTGGTATTTTCTCTCCTTGTCATTAAACTGTTTTTTTTTTGTTTAGTTATTTTTAATGGATTTTCAAGTTTCTCAATTTGATGCTCGAATAGAAGTTACTAAATAAATCACATACCATCTTAAAAGGATCGTCTTCCTCTCCTTTAATAAATGAACAACGTAGATTCTCTTGGTCCATGTCAAATCTAATTCTAATAGACTTAACACCGCCAGCCTTGACAACGTATCCAGGTCGGATTTCATTTCCGTTGATGTGGGTGACTCGGCGACCAATGAATTTTGAGAATCCGCATTTGTCGGCTATGCTGTGAGGTGCTACGGAAACAAGTCTAGTTTTGTCTTCGAATCGGAGTCCAGTTGGGTCTGTTGCGTTGTCCTTTGTTAGGACTGCCTCAGACTTATCAATCAACTCGGCATGCTCTGTTTCTGGATCATCAAAGTGAGCTGCAACACCTTCACCGCTTTTGTATTCTCTTTGGATTTTGAGTTTGTAGTCTTTTAACTTTTCGGCCTTCTTGTCTTTGTTTTCGTAGTGTCCACATCTCAAGTGATCTTCTATAGCGTCAATGTCGTGTTTTAATCCCTTAATGTCGAGAAGCATTTGTTCTCTCTCTCTCATACAACGTACAATAACGTGCATAATGTCTCTGTCCTTTTCTTGGATCATGTCGGATATTTGTTTGCTGGATTCGGCTTCGAGATCAATTTCGTGTTGTCTCATCATCTTCAAAATCATTTTGAGTTCCCGGAGTTGCTTTGTTGCGACTAGGATTTCATTTTCTCTATCTTTGGTGATTTCGTGAATGGTTTTAATTAATTTAAAGGGATCAGGTTTTTTTGAAGTTGCTCTAAATTGTCTGATCCGCTCACATCTTTCAGCAACTGGCTGACGAAGTCCTTTCGCCATTTCTTGGAGTTCTCTGGTTTCGATTTCTGCCTTGCTGCGGAGTTCGACATTCTTGTCCTTTGCGGCATCAATTTGTTTTAAAAGTGACTCGTTATCGTGTGTGATCTTTGATAACCCTCCTCTAGCTTTCTTTATTAATGCAACCTCATCGGCAAAGCTCTGACAGTGCGCTCTTACTTTTTCAATTTTTGATTTGACTTCGCCAGCGCTTGCGTCCTCTGCTTCCATCAGCAGGTCGATCTCCTTCATCGCCGCGTCCGCATCAAATTCTGTTGCCATCTGATAATATATCCTGTTGAGAATTGTGAATTGTGAATTGTGATGGAATAAAAAAGAAGTGCTAATTCACCTTACCGTTGGTGTTGGTGTTTGTCTTTGTCTTCCCTGCTGGAATTATCTCTGCTACATAGTTATTTACCCTTCCTATAAATATGAAATAAAGAGCACACAAATCATTCAAAAAATAAATTGGCACCAGAAACAAGAAGCAGCCAAGTGATTTGTGATCATGAGTGTTGGAAGAAATTACTTTTTTTTTTTTTTTTTTTTTTTTTTTTTCGGGGACGACAAGGGAGTCGAATGAAGTGCGAAAACACATGGGATGGGAAGGACGCTACTGGAAAAAAAACGTGTGAAAAAGTGCGCGCAACAAGAGGAACAAGGCCAGATAAATGTCCTATCGGCGCTGCAAGAAAAAAAGACAACTAAAACTTATTTTTCAAAAATTGTTGGCAAAACAACATTACGATAAGTGTTTACTACCAATTGGTTTACCAAATTGATATTGTCATTGAAGGCTTAGCAATGAATCACTTTGTGTTTGTTGAGTGCTTGTTGCTATACTTTCATTCACTAATTAACTCGGGTGAGGTAATCACACCCTGTTGGTAGTCATCTCTGGTGTCCCGCAACTTTCGAGAGAGTTTGACAACACATTAATGAGAACAAACATCTCACGCTGAAGTAAAGTTTGTCCGCACAGCCTCCTTTTTAACAACCTGATTACTAAATACTTTGACTGAATGATACCTGACGGAAGATTGCACAAAGGAGGAGAGACTGAGTTGTATTTCAGCTATAATAAGTCACACCGACAATCAGTGAGGGGCACAACCACAGCCCCAACCTACCCCAACCTAAACTACAGACTGTTAACTACAAGTAGCTGGCTACTCCTTTACTGTCGCTTCTTTCCCCGGGTGGTTGCGAACCTGTTTTTTTGTTTTTTGTTTTGCTCCAAGAAGACATAATTTTTTGTTGCAGTAAAAGTCAAAACCATACCTTCACATATCTGGTCTCCTCAGGGTCAAATCCTCTGGCAGTGCTTCCGAACTGTCCCCAGTCAGGAGTGCTGTTTAGTTGTTGATAAGAAGTGGATGGTTCACTCATAAAGATATTAAATAATAAAAACATACCGTCTGAGGTAATCTTCTGAACCGAATGGTTTCTCAGTTGCGATGAGTTCGTGGAATCTGTCGAAGTCAATCCAAGTATGCCAGATGCCATCTCTTAAGAACTTCTTGTTAGCAATCAACACACAGCAACTGTGTTCGTGTTCGCATGCAACTCCGTAGTCACTTCCAACTGCTTCAGCCAGAGATTTACAAAATTCAACAACTTCCTTGTGGAATGGAACGTTCTTCATGCTGAGGTTTGATGCAGTGCTCTCACCACACCAAGTGACTCCTTTGACTTCAACAAAGTTTGGTTGTCCGCGGCGAATCAATTCCGCGTAGTTTTCAAGCTCACTGACGTTCCATTTCTTTACTAAAGTTAGTCTGAATACAGTACGCTGACCTTTGTTTCTCATAGCATCAACACCTGCAAGGAATCTCTGCCAAAAGTCTGAAAACACTGGTCTATCAATTGCCTTCATCGATTCCTCAGTAGCGGCATCAACAGAGATGTACATTTGTGTAACAGGTCTGAGCTCTTCAATCTTTTCAGGGAATTGAGCGTTCGTAACCATAAAAGAAGATATCTTCCTACCATGAAGTGTATCAACAAGAGTATTAATCTCAGGATAGATAATTGGTTCACCAACAAGTGACAAGGCACAGTGAGCTGGGTTCATAGCGTCCTTGTAACGATCTTTTTGAACACCAGGTACTCCCTTTAAAGGTTTTATTAATGCTTTCTGTCCTTCAACTGCCTGATCAACTAACCATTTTGGATCATCGTGTTTCCATTTCCACTCAGTTGCGACTGGGTTGGTGTGGTGACGCCAGCAGAAGACACACTTATTGGCGCAGGCTAGTGATGGAGTCATTTCCATGCATTGATAACTTGTAATTCCATAGAAAGTGTGTTTGTAACAACCTCCTCTACCACGGAGTTGTGCCTGAGTCCATCTGCACAGTTTAACACCTGAGTGAGATCCGAGAAGTTTGTATCCTTGTTTTGTGAGTGCTTTTCTTAATTTTGGAGTTATCATTTCAGCGTTTGGATCGAATGGTTTACTTGAGACGATATCTTCCATATCACCGACACTATCATCACTGCATGCTCCATCAGATTCATTATCAGAACCTTCTTCATCTTCATGACCTACTTCATAAATACCAGCACTGCTATTGTCTGTCTTCTCAATACCTGCTTTTACTCCTTCAATCCATTCACTGTATGCAGCATCTTGAGTATCAAGTGCCTCGTCTCCTTGAACAACACCTGGTCCGAATGGTGTAGCACCAAGTCTCTTTAGCATTCTATTTAATTCTCTAGCTGCTTTATTATAACAAGAAGAGTCATTGTAGGCTGAGTGTCCAAGTCCTAGAACTGTGAATCTCAGAGATGGTTTTAATTTAGGGCCATCTTTAATGAGATGCTGAAGCCAGACGTGAAAGGTTGAAGCTGAGGCTGGAAGTCTTCCTCCTTCATATGTCGGTACTACAAACATTACTGGGTCTGTTCCTAGACAGGCTTCCCTTGCTCCGTCTCTGATGGATTCCACGACAGGCTGGTATCCTTCTGCCGCCATTGCGTCTGCTGCTTTAATTGCGTATTTCTTACTCTGACCTTTTACAGTTGCGTATAGTACTCTTACAGTTCCCTTCTTACCAACAACTTGCTTTGTTTTTAAGGAATAGCTTCTGGTGTCGTTAATTTCACCATTGGCTCCACCCTTTTTAGCAAATCGATTTTTCAATACAAATCCCAACGGGATTAGTAAGGTGACTACCAGAGTGATGATCCACAAATAGATATCTTCCATCTTATTAATTTATTCTGAATAATATAAATATTAATAAAGAGAGAAAATGATTCATTTTTTCAAATAAGACAAAAGTTCACGGTTTTATATCTAATTTTGTGGAGCTGACTATCCGTTCACGGTAAGACACTTTGGTGGTTAGCGTAAGATTACTTCACATACATAAATAGTAGCTTTTTTCAATCATCCTTCTTATCCTGAACTTGCTGCTTTGCCCCAGCCATAAAAGCAGTGTACTTCGGCTTCATAACATAGAACCAATACAACGCTACCATTGATATGCTCATAATCATTGTCATTATGCAGGATAGACCCAATGCCCACCAGATAGAATTATCAGGTGATTCTCTTACCAAAGGTCTCATATTTGTTTTATATTAAAGGATCACTTCACTGCATTAGAAATGATATTAACGAACGCGTTGTTTGGTAAACTGATCGACTCGTTACGATGTTCAAAATAAAAAGGAAAAGAGTTAAGTTACTTAATTAAATGTACTGTGAGAGAATATTCCCTGTTCTCTTATCGTGAGTGCAAACAGTTGCCACACTGAGCACTAAGAGAAAGGGACTAAGAGAAAATCTTTTTTTTTTTTTTTCCCCCATCAACATTAAGATCCCTCTTAGTGATTACTAAAGAGAACTTGTCAAAAGGTTAGATTAGGCTGAGATAGTGTCTTCAGAGTGACAGACTTCTCTCAATGAATACAACTGATTTATTCTTTAAAATGAAAGCAACTAAATAGTTTGCCAAACTGTTGCCGTCGAGAAGTCTTCTTTTTGGGAGACTTGCGTTCAGAAATATTTCTGAGAAAGTTTTTTACTTCATCTTCGTTCAACCCGGATTTGCTGCCAAAGTTACTTTCGACTTCAGTGACATTAACAAGGCTGACATAATCAACGTTTTTGAGTGATGTACACCCACCGAGGAAGAAACTTTTTAGAGAGGTTACGCCTTCAAGACCAGACAGGTCGATGGATGCTACTGAAGAACACTTAAGGAGGAAGCAATTACCAATAGAAGAGTTTTGACTGAACTTTGGTAGAATAACTGTTCGGAGTTTATCACAAGACTTGAGAAAGCAATCACCAACTCCACTAATATTTCTGAGATTCGATAAATCCAATTCTTTTATAGAAGTGCAATCATTCATGAAATTGTTTCCAATAAATATTTTGTTATTAATCTGTGGCATCTTAACCACTACAAGAGACGCACAAGAACGAAGAAAATCATCACCAATAGCAGAGTTGACTCTTTCTGTGTTTCCAATATTTATGCAGTCAGAAAGGTCAACCTCAGTAAGAGATCTGCAATCGTATAAAAAATTATTTTTTACAGAAGTAATTTCTACAAATGCTGATAAATCAATTTTCTTTAAAAACTTACAACCCGATAGAAAACCATTCCCAATTCGCTCTACGTTACAAAGACCAGACAGCTGAACGCTGATAAGTGATTCACAATTACTTAAAAAATTAGCTCCAATAGTCGTAACATTATTTAAAACTGATAAATCCAATTCTACTAAACTACTACCAGAAAGAAACGAGTTACCAATCGAAATGAGGTTTGAGAGTGGTGACAAATCTAACTTTAATAATGATGTTGCATGTATTAAAAAAGAGTCACCGATAGAAGTAACTTTATTGAGTCCACTGATATCAAGTTCCGTAAGAGACGTACATCCTAATAAAAACCAATTGCCGATATTAATTACATCACAGAATCCAGGTACAGATAATCGTTCGATTTCCGATCTGTATAAAAAGTCGTCTCCAACAGAACGAAATGTAGTGGTGTTGTTGTTTTTTTTAAAACTAATATTTTTGATCTCTTTCGGCATCCACACAGTATAAAAAGCAACAGATCCTCCCTCAATGAATGAATCGCTGTCGATATTTATAGCTGCGCTTCCTTTCGCATGGTAGTGTTGGAGGAGTTGGGTTATTTTATCAGGTTCAGTGAACCATGACTTTCCATAATTTCGCGATAGTCTTGCGACTAATTCAGAATCGCATACCACTCCGTGTGACATCAACAGCGATTCATTCGGTAATTCATTCCCTTCATAAGAAAGAATAATCACGTCTATGTTGGTGCCCCACTCATCAGCCAATGTTTTCACAGCATCTGCGACAAGCGATTTCTCTGTTGCCGTAAATTTAGTATCTGGAAACCCGAAATCAGGACAACTCACGGAAAGCTGCATTTTTATTCTGTCTTTGTCGTTCACACAAATGTGAATTATCTTTTTTTTACGAAATCCTGTTCACAAAACAAAACATGATAATTAAAGGACAGCTAATCTCAAGAAAGACACGCATTTCTCAAATAGACGTATTGAATAACAGAACAGTACCACGTACTACTATGGAAAGTAACCAATATTAGTAACAATAGAGCGAACCAAAAAAAAAAAAAAAAAAAAATTGTAAAAATCTCTTTATTTCGATGAAATCTCCGATTGCGGAGCACATCATTTAAAAATGATTTATTATTAAAGTGTCATGAAGCATCTCACTCCTTTAATCTGCTGCAGTGTTTCGTGTTTTTCACATCACTGTCTGTCCATTATTGACAAAAAACAGTATAACTCACAGCAAAGATTTTTAAGACCCTTTTTTTTTTTTTTTTTTTTTTTTTTTTTATGTATTACCCTTGGATAAAACCCAAGAAAGGTTATTTTTGATGGATAAGCTCATCAATGAACATGAAGATGGAGACAGAAAGAAGCGGGGTGGATACAGGTAAAGTAAAGAACGATGCTCAAAACCATAACCGACAGAAGAAGACGAGTCCTGCTAATTGCTGTAAAAGCTTCGCTTGAAACGATGAAAAAAAAAAATGAAAAAATCTGTTGTTTACTTGATAATCCATCTTTCACACGAAACAGGACAACACGGAGGCAATGATTTGCGATGAGCCGATACGATCACCACATCTTTTACCACACTTAGGTTGGAATTGATCCTCGCTTATATATCTGAGGTAATGAATTACCGTGTTAAAAAGATACCCCTTGAACCAATCCGGTTTACTTTAGGACACTGACTGGCTGATGAAACTTCCAATGCTTCAGCAGCGACATTTTGGTTTTGGTGGTGGTGGCGGAGTAACTCCCGGAACAAACGTGCCGGTCCTTTCTCGGGTTTCAAATAAATCGTTCCTTTCGAGATGGAGAAGAGCAATTGCTTCGAATATTTCGAAGATTCCCTGAGATGTCTGTTGTTGTTTTGTTGTTTTTCATTTTCTTGATTGAAGAAGAAATATTTAATTCATAACAAACCTTAGCAGAGCATTCAAATGCGAGATCAGCCTTCGACTTCTCTTTTACGTTTTCAATATCTTCTTCAGAGACTGCTCTTTCTGAGAGGTCGCATTTATTACCGACGAGAGCTACGATGACATTAGCCGGGGCGTTTGTTCTAATTTGTTCTTCCCATGTGATTGCACTTTCAAGTGTTTTTGGATTTGTAACATCAAAAACTAACACCACTGCTGCTGCACTTCTAAAGTACATCGGAACTAGAGAATGGTATTGCTCTTGACCTGCAGTGTCCCATACTGCAAATTTTAGTTTCTGATCCTTGACAAGACATTCTTTCCACATGTAGCTGGCTCCTATTGTTGATTGTCCATTTTCCTTAAACTGATTTCTTATAAATCTCGCAGCTACACTCGTTTTACCGACTCCTATGTCGCCAACCATAACAACTTTCATTTCTATTGCCCGACTTCCTACATCTTTCATTTTTGATAAGTTCTTATAGTTGCTGGTTTAGTAAATTAAATTAATAAAAGATAGGGGAGAGAGGTTTT
Organism: Flectonema sp. DT1601; assembly: GCA_964019425.1. Taxonomy (NCBI): domain Eukaryota; phylum Euglenozoa; class Diplonemea; order Diplonemida; family Diplonemidae; genus Flectonema; species Flectonema sp. DT1601. Next base: position 821,978 of record OZ025785.1, read on the forward strand.
CAATTTGGTTTCTCAAGTTGGTACCCAAGACTTCCATAGATTGCCGCACCGAATTTTTTTTGGGAACGGGTCGCTCATCAACACTAAAAAGTTGTTAGCTTTTGCTTTCTTTTAATTTAATTTTTTTTTTTTTTCCAGTTTTTAACCTATTTTCTTCCTTCTTTGCTTTCCCACAAGCTCGCAGCAAATACCCGCCGAAAGCAGTTTTTTTTTTTTTTTTTTTTTTTTCCTGCGACAGGAGCGCGCGCCAGGATTGGCAGTTAGGAAGTGAAGAACAAAAAAAAAAAATTAAAATTAAAATAAAAAGAAAAGAAAAGAAAACACTATAAAAGGAATTGGACGATGCCTACCTCAAACGACGAAAAGGATGTGTGATGTTTTTGTTTTTAATGACCTGAATGAAGATTAAAAACAAGAAAGAAAAAAATTGGAAAAGAAAGACGAGAAGAAAAATAAAAGATAAAATCAACAACTAGCACCCTGGCATGTCGTCGTCTCCGAAGATGAACTCGTCGTCGGAGTCATCGTCGATGACCAACTGCTTGCTCTTTAGGAAAGTGAATGATGCTCCAATTACAGCGTCCTTAGCCTTTAAAGTGTATCTTCCCTTCTCTGGGTCAGGCTTGTAGATTGCCTTCACACGGGTGGTGGATTCGCTAACAATTTCTGCTCCCTGAGCATCACCTGGAAGGGTGCTGAAGGCTGCTTTGTACCAGTCCTGGGCAGTGACTGCGATCTTTCTGGTGTTTTCTGGGTCGTCAGCCTTAGTGAGGTACTCTGGAACATCAACGATGCAGCAGAATTTGGCGTCATTGGCAGAGAGAATGATCTTCGCTACTTTGTCAGCTCCTCCCTTACGCTCCTCAGCAGCTGGGTCAACCTTAACGTTCATGGCGTCCAATGCCTTTGATGCGAGTTCTAAATCACCTTCTGGTTCAACAAGGTTAGCCAACTGAAATAGAGATCCCATGTCTGCCAAACCAGCAAGATCCTGAGCCTTCTTACCCCCTTCTTTGATAACAGCTCTCATCTTTCTCTCGCCATCGTCAGCCTTCTTTGGCGCTGGCTTTGGTGCTGCCTTAGCAGCTGGCTTCTTCTTAGCGTCACCTCCCTTCTTGGCATCTCCGCTCTTCTCCTTCTTTGGTGCTTCCTTCTTGTCACCTCCCTTTGCCTTCTTTGCGGTGGTGGCCGCAAGTTCCTTTCTCTCAGCTGTTGTGGTTTGTGAGATTGTGTCAGCTCACTCGTCGTGAACTCAGAATAACTTGCTGCTAAGTCATTCTTAAATATTAAAAAGCCTCTTGAAACAAAACAGTTACATACCTGCGTAGTAGCTGGCCATTCTAGCCACCCACTGAATTACGTTCTCGTTGCATCCAAAAAGTTCAGAGAATTCCTTAGCATCAGCAGCAGTTGGGATTGGTCCTCCCTCGACGTAGGACTGCTTGAGCAACTTGGCGTCTAATTCTGCAACTGACATTTTATTAAGTTGTTTTTTAGGATAGCTGTTGGAACAAAAAGATTAATTTATTCTAGTTAGTCGTTTGTGTGCTGTTAAAAAAAACTGAGAAAAACGATAATAACACAAAGCAAAAGATAAAACATAACTTTTAACCAGCGAAAGAAGAGGATCGTTGAAGTACACTTATAAAAGAATTACCAAAACTAACACCCTTCGATAAGCAGTGAGCATTAAGAATAAGAAACCCCCCTTTTTCTAAAAAAATGGGGAAAACAGAGAAAAAATATATGCGGCAGTAATAGTACAAAATGAAATAACCAAAGCGGCAAAAAAAAAACATGCACTCTAAAATGGAAGTGCAACAGGACACAAAAAGGAGCGGGTCATGTGATTGTCACCAGATAAAGTGTAATTAAAGAATCTCCTAAAAGAGGATCTCACGAACCACTTCTATCATTTCATGAATCCAACAGAAAGCTACGGCCACCTACTCGAAGGAGCAGGTTTGTACTTTGCCGATGACAGAGTTCTAAAGTTCCTACTCGTTCCATAATGAGTCCAGAATACAGCATCACTATTCCCCATTCGGTCGTCGAGTGATCTCTTTCCAGATTTTACTTGTGGATGCGTCTTCTTGGGTACCAATTTAGCCATAAATCTCTTTGAGTAAGTATCATTGTAAACAGTACAACGGGAATACCTCGAGCTGTTACTACTCTGGTCAAACTTTACTCTTCCAGCAAGAGGAACACCGTGATGCCGAGGTACTGGAGATATAGAGGAAGCTGCTGAGACGATATAAGTCCGACTTCGATGAACTTCTGATGTGATTGGTTCTAACAGCTTCCGACGACCTCTTCCGAAAGTACTCGGGCGAGAACCGGGCCAATCACCCCCAAGAATGTCAACAGTAATTAGTGGTTCATCGCAATCCAACATAGGCCTTTATTGTTCTCTTTTATTGCTTCCTGTAAAAAATATAAAATATCGTGATTTCCTGTGATTCGAGAATGGGTTCTCTCTCAATATAATATTATGTTAACCTGACTGAAGATATGAGTTACTGTTAATGATCTCGGAGTTGTCAATCTTGCGCAAAAATACCTCATTTCTGTTTCCGATTTGCCTCTCTTGTCTTACCACGCCTCCACACCGTGTTTGCAGGTTGCAGCTTTTTTTTTTTTTTTTTTTTTTTTTTTTTTTTTTGGCGGCTTTATGGTTGACATATTTTCTTGTGCGTATTGCAGTTTTTTTTTTGTTTTTTTTTTCAAAGTTTTCCCTTCTTAATATCTCGCAGAATGAATTTATTTTTCTCCTTTTTTTTTTTGTTTTTTTTTTTTTTTTTTTTGTTTTTTCCAGGGTCACCCGTGATAGCGCAACTATTGTCTTTCGTTACCCTCACTGTTACAAGGTTTTAGGTAAGGTGGATGTTACTTTATAAAAAGTAAAGTTTGAGTGATGTGCTAGAGGTAACCTGTTGCATGTTTTTTTGTCGTTGCGCTATCCTGAGTGGCCCTCCGAGTATTTTCCTTTTCCGTAAGTTTTTTTTGTTGTTTCTCTTTTCAAGCAAAACATTTATCTTCATGCTTTTGCCGACGCGACTGAAATTCCTTTTTTTTCCAAGCTGTTTTTGACTACCTGTTTATTTTTTTTTCCATAATTTTTTTTTCCTCCCCAAAATATTATCGCACTGGGTTTTTTTTTTTTAATTCTCTTTTTTTTTTTTTTTTCTTTTTTTTTTTCTTTCTCACAAGTTTCTCACAAGGCATCATCTCTTTTTTTTTCTTCTAATCACCAATACAAAAAAATAAAAAATAAAAAAAAATGAATGAATAGATCCAGACGGTGAGTCTATTCTTCACAAAGCAGCAACGTCCCGTAGGTTGTGTGGGGAGAGAGGGTACGAGCAGGGAACTCTTTTTTCTTTCTCTCTTTTTTTTTTTTTTTTTTTTTAAATAGATTTTCAATGCCTGATTTCCCCATTATTATGACTTTTTCTCTCCTCCCCTCAAGTTTTATTTTTGGTTTTCCTTTTTTTTTTTTTTCCTTTTTTACACCTGAAAATGAGAGACAAACGAAAGTTTTTTTTTTTTTTCATTCATTTTTTTGTATTTCATAGTATCCCCTAACAATAATTAAAAAAAAAAAAAAAAAAAATTAAAACTAGAAGGTAAAACGCATCGGCAAAAAAAAAAAAAAAAAAAAAAAAAAAAAAAGAGGAAAAAAAAAAACAGTTGAAAAGCTTCGGTGATAAGCGAAGGGTTATTGCAAATAAGGTTTCGCATACACAAAATACTCTCACACTTTTCATACTAGTTAAATAGAGTCGCCACCTCCCTCCCCCAACGAAAGTAGTTTTTTTTTTTTTTTTTTTTTCTTCCCCCTCTCTTACTTATCTGCTATTTCATTTTTTTTTTTTTTTTTTCTAATTCGTTTGTCATTCTTTATGAATTTATTCATAATTTGTTCCAAAGTCGTGATAGTAACGACCTTTAAGGATCAAACAGAAGTCGGTTGTGGAAGATACGTAACTTTGGGGATGAGGGACAGGTGGAAGACGGGGGAGGCGAAGAGACCTTCTCTTTCAGAGCTAAAAACAACATCAAAATGATCACCACGGTAAAGTATATTCATTATTCAAGTCGGATTCTACCTCCAAAGAGTAAGAAAATCATGCACGAAGGCAACTACCACTGATGCAACTCACTAAATACGCACAGCGCTGTAATAACAACCGTTTCAGTGTAAGGCGTGGAGGGGATGTCAGTAACAACATTACATGCAACTAATTTTCTAAATAAAAACCGGTTGATCTGTAACTTTCTAGTAAGAGTTGAAATAAACAGATCGATCGTCATCGTTGTTCCTCATAATAATTTATTCAACAAAAGAAAAAGGGGGGTAATTTGATACTGTATTCTCAAGCTCAAAAGGAACAACAATTTCTCCGACAATCTTGACTGTCAGCGGCAGCGTAGTAAACGACTGCAAATAAATAAATAATAGCCGCCGCTTGACATGTGCTGAATGCACACGGTCCTAAACAAAGCAGCACATATATTACGTATTCTTTCCTTTTCTTTGTTTAAATAAAAAAACTCTGGCAAGACTACACTTGCAACGGAAAAAAGAAAAAAAAATGGGGGGAAAGCCTAAGCAAAAGGCTGTAAGTAAGTGGATAAAAATAACGAGGAAAGCAAAAAGAAATATAGGGGGGAAAACGGAGGGGGGGGAGCTCAGAATACAAACTCGGCCTCACCTAAGTCATCGTACCGTCTTCTTGAAGCTGGAAGTGCGCCTTAGCTGTTAGAATCGAGAAACGAAAATGGAAAGGTACAGCAGCAAGAAACTTGACAACGCGCAGCTTACGATAAACGGAAGGAAATAATTATATTTTTCCCACTAAGACTCTCCCTCGTAAGTGAATTCCAGACAAGCAGTCCCCACTGTCATCACTCGTGTTTTTTTAAAATGCAAATAAAGAATGTACCACTTTTGCGAATAAATTGGGGGAAAAGAGGGAAATAAAATCCCCGTGTCACGGTTCGTGCACAACCAAGAAAAGGAAAAAAAGAAAGAAAGAAAAAACTTTTTATGTGTATATCAGCAACCCTTTAGTCAGCTACTTCTTTTTCTTGTTTTTTTTTTTTTTTTTTTTTTGTCTTCCTCCTCCTTTTTTCCTCACTACTCCTGAAAGGAATCAAAGAGCAATGCACTCAAAAAGCAGATCAGGCAAACTGGTTCTCCTCGTAAAAAAGGACACATAAGTACTCACCCAAGCGCTTGTGCATTTTCACAATAAAAGTGAATTACTTGTACAGTTGTTGCCGATCAAAAAAAAAAAGAAAAAGAAAAAACAATAAGTTTTTGGCTCGGTTTCTTTAGTCGCAGACGGGTCGCAAGGAACAGTTCAGAACAGGGATGGAGAAATCGGGAAGGGGGAAAGAGTGCTGGAGAACGGGACAATAACTTAGGGAACCAGAGAATAAGGGGAAATTTTGCGCGCCTTTTCTTTATTATTATTTCTTTTTTTTTTTTTTTTTTTTTTCTTTCTTCTTTTCCTTCTTCCCCCCCGCTCAGTAGGATTAGGCTATCAACTGTTCCCGAAACCAAAAAAAAAAAAAAAAAAAAGATACGAAATAAAATGTTGGGAAACCGGGAGGGATACGGGAAGACAGAGTGTAGTGACAAGGGAACAAGACACTCAGACTCATTTTCTTCTTCTTCTTTGGTAATAGTAATGTGCGTAAAGGATATAAACTACCTACAAGGAAATAGAGCATACACTGCTTTTCTTTCATTAGTCTGTGAGAGCACTTCATTCTTTAAGGAGGGGGCAGATCATTCTTTTTTAATTTTCTTTCACAACTTCAGTCTCCAATTACGCTTCTCAACACTTTTGCCATTTGAAAATAGTGTGCTCTCACTTTTCTTTTCTTTTCCTTTTTTTTTTTTTTTTTTTTCTTTTCTTTTCTTTTCTTCTCTCCTTTTATTCCTTGTTTTCTTCATTCATTGTTTTTTTTTTTTTTTTTTTTTTCCCCCTCTCTCTCTCTTTCCAATTGTAAAAGCACTATTTTGACTAAAGAAAACAGTAAACTATCCATCTTGAGGTTTAAACTTCTACCTTCAAGATAACAAATATGCACAGTGTCTACCTTCAATGCTAGACAACCCACTGAGAGGTTGTAATCTCAACATGTGTATGAATACAGAACTCGTTTTGTGACGTCATCACGGGGCGCTACGTTGTGCAGCTCTCTTTCTTCCACCTTTCCTGCTTCCTCCTGCATTTGCCTGGACTTTCGCACCTGCAGCAGCTGTGTTAGCAGCAGCATTTGTTGGAGTTGTCACTTGAGCTGCAGCAACTCCCGGCTGTGCGCTAGCAGCCGCTACAGCTGGTGCAACATTATTAGGAACAACGTTGCTGTTTAGTTGCTGAGCTGGTTGACCAACATTAGGAACTTGTTGCATATGAACCTGATGGTGTAACATGTGCGGATGGACTGGTTGGTGTTGTGGCACCTGCGGAATAAACGGAACTGCTGGGTTTTGCATCTGTTTTTTTTTTTTGATTACTATTAAACATCACTACATTTATAGAACTACATTATATTATTATTAATATTCGAAAGACATACTTGAGGCTGACCAGGAATCTGAGCAGGCTGCGGGGTGACCATAGTTTGTGTGTAGGAAACAGGGCTGGGAGGGATTTGTCCAGCTTGGAATGGGAGTCTCGGTGTCCCACCAATTGAAGGCGACGACATCCTTCCAGTCTGTTTTAGTTATTGTCATAGCTGTTATTTATAATTACGATATAAAATTAGTTAACAACTTTAACAACATACATAGTCAACTGACATCCCTTCTGTTGGAGAAGTTTCTGACTCATCACCATCAACGATTGCCTGATGCTGCTGAAGGAGTTGCTGCTGAACAGAATCATGTCTAATTAAATGTGACGGAGAAGGATTCGTACTACCAGTTGCCTGTCTCTGAGCTTGCTGTGACTGCGGAAGCCCTGGTGATGGTGGTGGAAGCATCTGTCCACTTACCTGAGGTCTAATGTGATACGACATATCTCCTTGAGCCCCATACTGCTGTAATTGTACTCCACTAGCAGTTCTTTGGAGAGGTACCTGAGATACGTCACTAGGCTGCTGTGTTTACTTAATTATTCTTTCACACACGAACAACAACATACTTAAATTAACTTCACTCCATATCATGTGAGAAACATACCGCCATGTTAGGAACGCCAACTTGAGGTACTCCCGCGACGCCACCAGCAACCTGTTTTGTTTGTTTTTTGTTTGTCTTCAAACCGTCGCTTACTATTAATAGATACGAATTGTTAATCAAAAGAACATACCTGACCAGGTTGTTGAAACTGTTGAGGAACTTGACCAGGGTATTGCTGGTACTGTTGCTGCTGGAACTGCTGGTGCTGATGCTGCTGCTGCAGTTGTTGCTGTTGCTGATGTTGGTGCTGGTGTTGTTGATGCTGCTGTTGCTGTTGCTGTTGCTGCAGCTGGTACTGGTACTGAATTTGCTGCTGAGTTTGTAAACTCTGCACCTGTTGCATCTGACCCGGCACCTGCTGCTGCTGCTGCTGCTGCGCCATTTGCTGCTGTTGTTGCAACTGCAGCTGTTGTTGCTGCTGTTGTTGCTGTTGTTGCTGCTGCTGCTGCTGTTGCTGCAGTTGCTGCTGTTGTTGTTGTTGCTGTAACAGTTGCTGCTGCTGCTGCTGCTGTTGTTGTTGCTGTTGCTGTTGCTGCTGCTGTTGTTGCTGTTGCTGCTGCTGCTGTTGTTGCTGGAGTTGCTGTTGGTGGGTCTGCTGTTGGTGGGTCTGTTGGGCCGCTTGCTGCTGTTGTTGCTGCTGTTGTTGTTGCTGCTGGTAAAACAGTTGCTGCTGTTGTTGGGACTGGGCTTGTGGTAGCTGCGCAGGCTGCGGGTTGACTTGATGTTGAAGATGATGATGCTGCTGATAGAAGAATTGCTGCTGCTGTTGCTGCTGGAGCTGCTGTTGCTGTGCCTGTGCAGCTTGAGCTGCTTGCTGTGCATCAGCTTGGTCTTTTTCATCTTTTCCTCCCTTGACTTGCTGCGGTTGCTGAAGCGGCTGAACCTTTGATTGCTGAGCCTGCTGCGCTCTCTGTTGAGCTTCCTGTGCCTGCTGAACTTGCTGTGCCTGGGCTGCAGCCATTTGCGGCTGGTTTGGCTGATTTGGAGCGAGTTGCTGGTATCCAGGTTGCTGCTGATACACTTGCTGCTGCTGTGCTGCAGCCTGCTGCTGTTGTAGAAATTGTTGCTGCTGAACAGTTTGCTGTGTTGGATGAGAGAATCCCTGTTGTTGCTGCTGCTGCTGTTGCTGCTGTTGTTGCACATGAACTTGCTGCTGTACTTGCTGACCGTATGACTGTATTGGAGAAGCTGTGTATTGTGCGTACTGTTGGGGTTGCTGGAATTGTGATTGCATAAGCTGACCCTGTTGGTACTGCATTGCTTGTTGAACTCCCTGTTGAGCAAATCCAGGCTGTTGAATCATTTGAGCATTCATATGATTAGTATTATTAGGATCAATACCTGAAGTTCCTGAAACAGGACCACCTGTTGGAACTGTTTCATATTCTTCATCCCAATAAGTTTCATCTCCTTTCCATTCATGCTGGAAGGGTTCAAGATCACCCGGCACAGGTGATGTTGATGCAGATGCACCAGAAGCTTTACCATTCTTTATCCTCTGCCACAATCCGGTTGATATCAGTTTGCTTATCTCTTGTGGTGATTTAAACTTATTACATAAAGGAGGCGTCCAGTTCAGTTCTTTTGATTTGACGTCCTTTGGAGGAACAGCGGACGCGAGTGCCGTTGATGCAGCTACAGCAGCGCTATTACTTGCGTTACTCAATGGCTTACCTAATAGCTTTGCGATTTCTTCCTTGCGACGTGCAACACTTGCGGCGTTTGGAGGTGATGCCACAGCAGTTTTTGTGTTTGCAGCTGCCGGTGCTTTCGGTATCACATCTGCTTTAGCTTCTTTCTGTTGAAGCGCTTGGTTTATTTTATCAGATGCATTCTTAAAGTCTGCGACCTTCTTCGCTTTCTCAATTTGAGACGTTGTTGGCAACAATTTATCAGCAGCCTTCTCAAGAGGATCGACCTTTTTCTTCTTGTTAAGCACTTGATCTAAATTCTTCGCATCTAACTTAAGTTGATTTATCTCATTTGTTCTGGTCTGCTTATTGTCTTTGTCAGATGTCTGATCTCTCTCATTTACAAAACCAATAAACTTATTTCTCGTTTGGTGTGCCACACCCTTTGACTCCAGTAGCTGGATTTGTTTTATTTAATTTTAGTAGTTTGAAGGTTAACAAAGTTGTAAACTAAGTAGTAATTTCTGTTGTAACAAAAAAATCAAACTGAAAACATAAATACAAAACCAACAAGAACATACCATTCTACCGGCAGGACCCTTCTTTTCTCCAACTTTGAGAAGTTCGGCACCGATGCGACCGCCCTCTAATTTTTGTGAAGGAGCAGGAGGAGAGCTAGAAGGTTGTGGATCTGCGGCTGGTTTAGGAGCAGGAGATAATTGGCTTTCATAGCATTCTGCTGGTATGGTTAGTGGAGGTGCATCATTCGCTGGCCGCTGTAGGAGCGAAGGAGTTGGGAGAGCTCCTGTCTGACTAGACTGCAGAGGTAGAGGCATACTGGCTGGCATTACAGGTGGTGACGGTTGCTGTTGCTGTTGTTGATCAGGGAGGTTAAAGTCATCCTTATTGCGTCTGCTTGGTGGGATGTAAGCAGAACCAGTTGCAGCAAAGTGCTTCCTTTGCTCTTCTTCCTGTCGACGCTGGTCTTCAGGTCTCGTAACAGCGCTGTGAATAGTTTCCTCATCAACGTCATCTGACCAGTTGAATTGTTTCGCATCTCTTGTTCCTCCATACCTATCAGATTCTATTTGTTGGGCAATGTTTTCAGCTTGACGCTGTTGCTCGGCAGATAATTTTGTTTTGTCTAATTTTGTTGTGTAGTAATCCTCAGTGTATGTACTTCTTTGTCCTGTAATCTGTTCATTTGTTTTGAACTGATCCCAGCCTCCGATTCCTCCGTTTTTATTTGATGATGCGGTTGCTTCCAACAGTTCACCACTAGAGTCATCACCCAGCCAATGTTCTAGTTGTCTCTCTCTTCCAAGAGCAACTCTCGAGATGTCAGTATCAGTTTTGAACCCATGAATAGAGACGGCTTCGTTCTCTGTTAGTAAAACATCAATGCAACTGACATACGCAATGTCACTTCCTTTTAGGATTAATTGTTTTCTCGGACAAGACTTTGCATCTCCCTTGTTAGCGGTAGATGTCTTTAGTCTAGCATGTGATAATAAAATATCAGTTCCACTTCTAGCTGTTAGTACCCCTTCAAATGTTGTGTTTTCTGTTAGTGTCACTTGGACTATTTGGCCGATTAGATTACTGAAAAGCCACAGCATTCGCTTCGACCCCTCCGACTGCATTGTGGCCGACATCCCATCAACAGGTTTTATATTCGATGTTAACTCCACGGAATTCAAATAATAAGGTGGCGAGTGGAAAGGGCGGCCCACCTGTGGAAAGAAATATAATTAATAACTCAAAGATGACGTGGTGAATTCTTCCTTTATATTTATTATGATGATTCTGACAAAAGAGAAAAATGAATAAAAGAATAACCACCAAGATGATCACTACTAACTTATTGAAAACTAGCAAAAAAAATAATGAAGCCTACTTGATTGAACGAGTTTTCCCACCCAACAAAAAGTACTGTTGCTACTGAATCAAGTTCTCAGAAAGGGGGAAAGTAGGGAATTTTTGCTTTCTCTCTTATTTTTTTTTTTTTTTTTGGGGGGTTTTTTTTTTTTTTTTTTTTTTTTTTTTTTTCCCTTCTTTATTTCATTTCATTTTTTTTTTTTTTGAAATAAAAAAATGGCACCTGACTATGATTGATTTGGGGAAAGGGAGAAGTAAGGGAAAGGGAAACACAGGTAATTGGCATTATACCCCCACATCCCCGCAGCAACGGGTCATTAAATCCCACATAGTGCTTCATCACTGATACAAACGAACTTCATTCCTGACTTTTGTTTTGTTTCCAATTTCGTTCTTAATCTAATTAAGATGCCAGTAATAAACTAGCGAACCTTTTTCCAAACATATTCATAACATGAAATTAAATAGGCGATTGTAATCAAAATCGGGGGTATAGTCGCTATGGTACTCTTTGCTCACACCAAAACTAACGTAATCAGTGTTACGGCTATAAAGCCTTTACGTTTTTTTTGTTTTTTTTTGTTTTTTTTTTTTTCTTTCTCTCTCCAAACACAGTTGGCAAATTGGGGAACACACACAAAGAGTCAACGAACACAAGACTTTTTCCCAGAATTAGGCATATCTTTTTTTTATTATTTTTTGGTCAGAACTTGTTTAATGGTAAGCGCCATATTCTCCTTAAATCCTTAATATAGTATAGTTCGACAACATAATTTGAGAAAAAATACTCTTTTAAGACACCACAATCAGTGTTGCTTAACAGTGCTAAAAGTAATGCTTTTTCGTTTTTTTTTTTTGTTATTTTTCTTTTTTTTTTTTTTTTTTTTATCGTTCTCCTTTTTTTGCACCATTGATTATAACACATCCTGTCTTTTATTATTTTTTTTTTTTTTCTAATAAAAAAGATTGCCGACTCAGTGCAATTAGAATGTCAGAATCAAAAATTGTCGCAAAAAAGTACCCCTTTTTAGTACATCTGTTTTGTTACAGCATAGCGCACAACGTGGTAGATATTCCCTCTTTTTTTTTTTTTTTTTGCTTCTTTCTATTACTGTCCATTATTTTTCTTTCTTCATATTCTTCTCTGTCTTCCAATTTTTCTCTTATTTTCATCAGTGTGTTACTCTCACTCTGGACGCTTTTTTCCCCCTTCTTTTTTTTTCGGAAAAAAAAAAGGGGAGGGAAGGGTAGACGTCCATCGTCGGAGAACACGGCGCCTCCTAGCGGAATGATAGCTGCAAATGTCTGGCAAGGCGGATGTTAAATCACGCCATGGCTTGCATTTTCTGGAACTCTAGGGTTGACATGCTCCATGTCTGTCCAGGCTGGGGTGTGAGTCCAAATACAAAATACCAATCCTCTGGAATGTGAGCGTCTCCTGCCTTTACTTCTCCACTGCTGTCTGTCCACTCGTTCTCAACGTGAGCAGAGCATGACACAAAGAATACTGGTTCTGGCTTTTCCTGTGGGTAATTTTTTTTTTTTTTTTTTCCCCTTTATAAATAAGTGATTAATTTTTTTTAAAAAAAAAAATAATAGTAATACGAACCTCATCAACATCAAGGTCGTCCATCTCATCCAGATCGATACCCTTCTCTGACATTGCTTCTCTCTTCTTTACGGAAGGAGCGTGATCAGAATCATCAATAAACATCAAACGGTTGAACAGATTAGCTCGTCTTGTTAACAAAAGTTTGCAATTACTCGTCAGTTTATCGTATTGTTTTAGGTGGGGTTCCACATTTAAGTGATAACAAGCTTCCGAACACATCTCCAGAAGCCCTTCTTTATCTTTTTTCCAAAAGGCGTCGAGGAAGGCTGGGAGTAGTTTTGACTCTACGTCTTCCAGGAATTCTGGTTCAGAAAAGTCAGGGATATTCTTATACAATATTTCGGTTGCCTGTTGTTCAGTACTTTTGTGGCTCGACGAGAGCAGTTTGCTAAATAATTTGAATGCCGTGTCATTTTCATCTTTTACAGTTCCAATCGGAATAACAGCGAATTGCTCAGTGTTGATTTCTACACCCGAAACAGTTTGATCGTTTTTCTTCTTAGTACCTCCTTCCTCATCATCTTCCATTATATCAACTCTTCCCCATTTGTGAATCTGCTTCTTCTCTGGTGATATCATCCTTCCGACAGCGGTATTTCCCAGATTACTACTAAAACCTTCAACAGCCTGACCTGCCGTAACAAAAGCTCTCAACAGAATAGATTCTTTGTGCTCATGACCTGCTCCAAAATGAGCTCCTAAACCTGTCTTTTTAGTTGCTACCTCTGAGCACCATCTCACACATAACCTATTGGCCCGTATGCTCGCCATCTTATGTGGGCGAAGTGGTAGAAGCAGATTACTACTTACAGACCTGAAAACAAATAATGTAATTATTAAAAAAAAAAGATTTGTTAGAACAGTATTCAAAACAACTCAACTTAACTATGTCACGCAATAAGTGATCAATGCATCCCTGTTGTAGTAAAAAGTTTTAATATTACACCGAAGAATAAAAATGTCTCATCATCACGGCCTGGCAATAAAGTTGCGGTAAAGATTAATAACCAGCAACAAGCAGAACCGTTGGATAGTAATTTAGATTCAATAAGAGAGTTTCCATAAAAAAGGAATTTCACAATTGATATTGCAAGACAAAAGTTAATTAAAAGAAAGGAAATATGAAGGAAATATGATGGAACTGGCAGGCCACAGGGAGTGGCGTTCAGACTTACTCAAAGAAACTGACTTAGACGAAGACTTTCTTTTACTAAGTTAGAAACTAAAAGCGAAAATAAATTATTAAAAATATTTAGTTTGATTCACATTGCTGTTTGTGATTATTACAAAAAGAAGTTACATTTCATTTCTGATTCCCAATTAAACTCTGCTGTCTAAAGCAACCCAAATCAGTGGACAGATGTATTTGAGGAAGCATCATCAAAAGCAGGTGAGACAAATTAATTATAAACAAACGAAAATATAACTTCATCAAAATTAATCATTGTAAATACACAAAACTATACTATACTATTCAAGGTACTGACATTAACCAATGAAGGAAAATATTCTTTATCATTTGATTTTCTTTTTTTGCATGCTTGATTAGAGCGAACAATTTTCAGTTTTCAAGAGGACTGCTTCCACTTCAACGTCTTTTAATTCAAATCTTTTCTCCGAAGAAAAAGGTGATTCGATGTCACTCATTTCATCTTTCCCTTTTCTAAAACAAAAGCAGTAGGTGACAGCAATCACAATACAGGTCAGGACGACAAGACAAATACTTCCAATAATAATCCACACGTATTTATGATCGTGGTGATGGTCCTCATAATCATCTTCATTAATAGAACTAGCAGCCACAACACCTGTTCCACTGAATGCATTGGAACTGTTTGAAGAGTTGGAGAGTGCCGCGACGTCAGATTCAATGATTTCAACAGCGTTGCTGAAGCTCGCTCCCTGTTCCATCGTCAATTGGTATTCAACATATGATGAACCAGACTCACTAATAGAAACTTCTCTTTCGCTTTCACTCCCTTCAACGCATCCGGCAGCGGCTCTTAATTCCACCGTTCCAGGACAGGCAAGAGAAACACATTGTGAAGTCGGACACGCAAACACAATGGCAACTTTTTGAACCACAATACCATTCTTGTTTGCTGACTTCAGAACAGCATCTTTTAACTGATTGAATGATATCTTAGATGGTGAACTCTGTACTTTAAGGAAAGTGTGCAATAAACGTCTGGAGATATCATTCTGAACCTTACTATTGCTTCCTTCATGCTTGTCACTGCCGTGATCCTTGCTGTTGCTTTCTTCGTGCTTGTCACTGCCGTGATCATAGCTGTTGCTTTCTTCGTGCTTGTCACTGCCGTGATCCTTGCTGTTGCTTTCTTCATGCTTGTCACTGCCGTGATCGTAGCTGTTGCTTTCTTCGTGCTTGTCACTGCCGTGATCATAGCTGTTGCTTTCTTCGTGCTTGTCACTGCCGTGATCCTTGCTGTTGCTTTCTTCATGCTTGTCACTGCCGTGATCCTTGCTGTTGCTTTCTTCATGCTTGTCACTGCCGTGATCCTTGCTGTTGCTTTCTTCGTGCTTGTCACTGCCGTGATCCTTGCTGTTGCTTTCTTCGTGCTTGTCACTGCCGTGATCATAGCTGTTGCTTTCTTCGTGCTTGTCACTGCCGTGATCCTTGCTGTTGCTTTCTTCATGCTTGTCACTGCCGTGATCCTTGCTGTTGCTTTCTTCATGCTTGTCACTGCCGTGATCCTTGCTGTTGCTTTCTTCATGCTTGTCACTGCCGTGTTCGTAGCTGTTGCTTTCTTCATGCTTGTCACTGCCGTGATCATAGCTGTTGCTTTCTTCATGCTTGTCACTGCCGTGATCCTTGCTGTTGCTTTCTTCATGCTTGTCACTGCCGTGATCGTAGCTGTTGCTTTCTTCGTGCTTGTCACTGCCGTGATCCTTGCTGTTGCTTTCTTCATGCTTGTCACTGCCGTGATCCTTGCTGTTGCTTTCTTCATGCTTGTCACTGCCGTGATCCTTGCTGTTGCTTTCTTCATGCTTGTCACTGCCGTGATCTTTGCTGTTGCTTTCTTCGTGCTTGTCACTGCCGTGATCGTAGCTGTTGCTTTCTTCATGCTTGTCACTGCCGTGATCCTTGCTGTTGCTTTCTTCATGCTTGTCACTGCCGTGATCGTAGCTGTTGCTTTCTTCGTGCTTGTCACTGCCGTGATCCTTGCTGTTGCTTTCTTCATGCTTGTCACTGCCGTGATCGTAGCTGTTGCTTTCTTCGTGCTTGTCACTGCCGTGATCCTTGCTGTTGCTTTCTTCATGCTTGTCACTGCCGTGATCGTAGCTGTTGCTTTCTTCATGCTTGTCACTACCGTGATCCTTGCTGTTGCTTTCTTCATGCTTGTCACTGCCGTGATCCTTGCTGTTGCTTTCTTCATGCTTGTCACTGCCGTGATCTTTGCTGTTGCTTTCTTCGTGCTTGTCACTGCCGTGATCGTAGCTGTTGCTTTCTTCATGCTTGTCACTGCCGTGATCCTTGCTGTTGCTTTCTTCATGCTTGTCACTGCCGTGATCATAGCTGTTGCTTTCTTCATGCTTGTCACTGCCGTGATCTTTGCTGTTGCTTTCTTCGTGCTTGTCACTGCCGTGATCGTAGCTGTTGCTTTCTTCATGCTTGTCACTGCCGTGATCCTTACTGTTGCTTTCTTCGTGCTTGTCACTGCCGTGATCGTAGCTGTTGCTTTCTTCATGCTTGTCACTGCCGTGATCCTTGCTGTTGCTTTCTTCATGCTTGTCACTGCCGTAATCCTTGCTGTTGCTTTCTTCATGCTTGTCACTGCCGTGATCTTTGCTGTTGCTTTCTTCGTGCTTGTCACTGCCGTGATCGTAGCTGTTGCTTTCTTCATGCTTGTCACTGCCGTGATCCTTGCTGTTGCTTTCTTCATGTTTGTCACTGCCGTGATCATAGCTGTTGCTTCCTTCGTGCTTGTCACTGCCGTGATCCTTGCTGTTGCTTTCTTCGTGCTTGTCACTGCCGTAATCCTTGCTGTTGCTTTCTTCATGCTTGTCACTGCCGTGATCCTTGCTGTTGCTTTCTTCATGCTTGTCACTGCCGTGATCATAGCTGTTGCTTTCTTCATGCTTGTCACTGCCGTGATCCTTGCTGTTGCTGTCACCACTCTCTTTCTTTGAGCCATCAGTAAACATGTCATCAGTTGAACTCATCGATGAGTTAGATGAGGATGAGTTGATATCATCTTTGACAGTTGGCAATAACTTGTCTCCATCATTCGTACCAGTCACGACGCTCGGATTCATATCTTCTGAAGAAAGACAAACCGCGATCAGCGACACAAATAATATCATGCGAGAACACATTTTGTGTAAAATTAAATCTATCGATAAGATAAGAAGTGATGCACAACTCACAATTAGTATTCAAAACAACTCAATTTAACTATCTCACGCAATAAGAAATCAAAGCATCCCTGTTGTAGTAAAAAATTCTAATATTAAACTGAAGAATAAAAATGTCTCATCATCACGGCCTGGCAATAAAGTTGCGGTAAAGATTAACAACCAGCAACAAGCAGAACCGTTGGATAGTAATTTAGATTCAATAAGAGAGTTTCCATAAAAAAGGAATTTCACAATTGATATTGTAAGAGACAAAAGTTAATTAAAAGAAAGGAATTATGATGGAACTGGCAGGCCACAGGAAGTGGCGTTCAGACATACTTAAAGAAACTGACTTAGACAAAGACTTTCTTTTACTAAGTTAGAAACCAAAAGTGAAAATAAATTATTAAAAATATTTAGTTTGATTCACATTGCTGTTTGTGATTATTACAAAAAGAAGTTACATTTCATTTCTGATTCCCAATTAAACTCTGCTGTCTAAAGCAACCCAAAACAGTGGACAGATGTATTTGAGGAAGCATCATGAAAAGCAGGAGAGACAAATTAATTATAAACAAACGAAAATATAACTTCATCAAAATTAATCATTGTAAATACACAAAACTATACTATACTATTCAAGGTACTGACATTAACCAATGAAGGAAAATATTTTTTATCATTTGATTTTCTTTTTTTGCATGCTTGATTAGAGCGAACAATTTTCAGTTTCCAAGAGGACTGCTTCCACTTCAACGTCTTTTAATTCAAACTTTTTCTCCGAAGAAAAAGGTGATTCGATGTCACTCATTTCATCTTTCCCTTTTCTAAAACAAAAGCAGTAGGTGACAGCAATCACAATACAGGTCAGGACGACAAGACAAATACTTCCAATAATAATCCAAATGTATTCATTATTACCACCTTCACGATCTTCCTCATAATCATCTTCATTAATAGAACTTGCAGCCACAACACCTGTTCCACTGAATGCATTGGAACTGTTTGAAGAGTTGGAGAGTGCCGCGACGTCAGATTCAATTATTTCAACAGCGTTGCTGAAGCTCGCTCCCTGTTCCATCGTCAATTGGTATTCAACATATGATGAACCAGACTCACTAATAGAAACTTCTCTTTCGCTTTCACTCCCTTCAACGCATCCGGCAGCGGCTCTCAAATCCACCGTTCCAGGACAGGCAAGAGAAACACATTGTGAAGTCGGACACGCAAACACAATGGCAACTTTTTGAACCACAATACCATTCTTGTTTGCTGACTTCAGAACAGCATCTTTTAACTGATTGAATGATATCTTAGATGGTGAACTCTGTACTTTAAGGAAAGTGTGCAATGAACGTCTGGAGATATCATTCTGATCCTTACTATTGCTTTCTTCGTGTTTGTCACTGCCGTGATCGTAGCTGTTGCTTTCTTCGTGGCTGTCACTGCCGTGATCCTTGCTGTTGCTTTCTTCATGCTTGTCACTGCCGTGATCCTTGCTGTTGCTTTCTTCGTGCTTGTCACTGCCGTGATCATAGCTGTTGCTTTCTTCGTGTTTGTCACTGCCGTGATCGTAGCTGTTGCTTTCTTCGTGGCTGTCACTGCCGTGATCCTTGCTGTTGCTTTCTTCATGCTTGTCACTGCCGTGATCCTTGCTGTTGCTTTCTTCGTGTTTGTCACTGCCGTGATCGTAGCTGTTGCTTTCTTCATGCTTGTCACTGCCGTGATCCTTGCTGTTGCTTTCTTCGTGTTTGTCACTGCCGTGATCGTAGCTGTTGCTTTCTTCGTGCTTGTCACTGCCGTGATCGTAGCTGTTGCTTTCTTCGTGCTTGTCACTGCCGTGATCCTTACTGTTGCTTTCTTCATGCTTGTCACTGCCGTGATCCTTGCTGTTGCTTTCTTCATGCTTGTCACTGCCGTGATCGTAGCTGTTGCTTTCTTCGTGCTTGTCACTGCCGTGATCGTAGCTGTTGCTTTCTTCGTGCTTGTCACTGCCGTGATCCTTACTGTTGCTTTCTTCATGCTTGTCACTGCCGTGATCCTTGCTGTTGCTTTCTTCATGCTTGTCACTGCCGTGATCATAGCTGTTGCTTTCTTCATGCTTGTCACTGCCGTGATCATAGCTGTTGCTTTCTTCGTGCTTGTCACTGCCGTGATCCTTGCTGTTGCTTTCTTCGTGCTTGTCACTGCCGTGATCCTTACTGTTGCTTTCTTCATGCTTGTCACTGCCGTGATCCTTGCTGTTGCTTTCTTCATGCTTGTCACTGCCGTGATCATAGCTGTTGCTTTCTTCATGCTTGTCACTGCCGTGATCATAGCTGTTGCTTTCTTCGTGCTTGTCACTGCCGTGATCCTTGCTGTTGCTTTCTTCGTGCTTGTCACTGCCGTGATCCTTACTGTTGCTTTCTTCGTGCTTGTCACTGCCGTGATCATAGCTGTTGCTTTCTTCGTGCTTGTCACTGCCGTGATCGTAGCTGTTGCTTTCTTCGTGCTTGTCACTGCCGTGATCGTAGCTGTTGCTTTCTTCGTGCTTGTCACTGCCGTGATCCTTGCTGTTGCTTTCTTCGTGCTTGTCACTGCCGTGATCATAGCTGTTGCTTTCTTCGTGCTTGTCACTGCCGTGATCGTAGCTGTTGCTTTCTTCGTGCTTGTCACTGCCGTGATCCTTGCTGTTGCTTTCTTCATGCTTGTCACTGCCGTGATCCTTGCTGTTGCTTTCTTCGTGCTTGTCACTGCCGTGATCATAGCTGTTGCTTTCTTCGTGCTTGTCACTGCCGTGATCCTTGCTGTTGCTTTCTTCATGCTTGTCACTGCCGTGATCGTAGCTGTTGCTTTCTTCGTGCTTGTAACTGCCGTGATCCTTGCTGTTGCTTTCTTCATGCTTGTCACTGCCGTGATCCTTACTGTTGCTTTCTTCGTGCTTGTCACTGCCGTGATCCTTGCTGTTGCTTTCTTCATGCTTGTCACTGCCGTGATCCTTGCTGTTGCTTTCTTCGTGCTTGTCACTGCCGTGATCGTAGCTGTTGCTTTCTTCGTGCTTGTCACTGCCGTGATCCTTGCTGTTGCTTTCTTCATGCTTGTCACTGCCGTGATCCTTGCTGTTGCTTTCTTCGTGCTTGTCACTGCCGTGATCCTTGCTGTTGCTTTCTTCGTGCTTGTCACTGCCGTGATCCTTGCTGTTGCTTTCTTCGTGCTTGTCACTGCCGTGATCCTTGCTGTTGCTTTCTTCATGCTTGTCACTGCCGTGATCCTTGCTGTTGCTTTCTTCGTGCTTGTCACTGCCGTGATCCTTGCTGTTGCTTTCTTCGTGCTTGTCACTGCCGTGATCATAGCTGTTGCTTTCTTCGTGCTTGTCACTGCCGTGATCATAGCTGTTGCTTTCTTCGTGCTTGTCACTGCCGTGATCCTTGCTGTTGCTTTCTTCATGCTTGTCACTGCCGTGATCCTTACTGTTGCTTTCTTCGTGCTTGTCACTGCCGTGATCGTAGCTGTTGCTTTCTTCGTGCTTGTCACTGCCGTGATCCTTGCTGTTGCTTTCTTCGTGCTTGTCACTGCCGTGATCATAGCTGTTGCTTTCTTCGTGCTTGTCACTGCCGTGATCATAGCTGTTGCTTTCTTCGTGCTTGTCACTGCCGTGATCCTTGCTGTTGCTTTCTTCATGCTTGTCACTGCCGTGATCCTTACTGTTGCTTTCTTCGTGCTTGTCACTGCCGTGATCGTAGCTGTTGCTTTCTTCGTGCTTGTCACTGCCGTGATCATAGCTGTTGCTTTCTTCGTGCTTGTCACTGCCGTGATCCTTGCTGTTGCTTTCTTCATGCTTGTCACTGCCGTGATCCTTGCTGTTGCTTTCTTCGTGCTTGTCACTGCCGTGATCGTAGCTGTTGCTTTCTTCGTGCTTGTCACTGCCGTGATCCTTGCTGTTGCTTTCTTCATGCTTGTCACTGCCGTGATCCTTGCTGTTACTTTCTTCATGCTTGTCACTGCCGTGATCCTTGCTGTTGCTTTCTTCGTGCTTGTCACTGCCGTGATCGTAGCTGTTGCTTTCTTCGTGCTTGTAACTGCCGTGATCCTTGCTGTTGCTTTCTTCATGCTTGTCACTGCCGTGATCCTTACTGTTGCTTTCTTCGTGCTTGTCACTGCCGTGATCCTTGCTGTTGCTTTCTTCGTGCTTGTCACTGCCGTGATCGTAGCTGTTGCTTTCTTCGTGCTTGTCACTGCCGTGATCCTTGCTGTTGCTTTCTTCATGCTTGTCACTGCCGTGATCGTAGCTGTTGCTTTCTTCGTGCTTGTCACTGCCGTGATCCTTGCTGTTACTTTCTTCATGCTTGTCACTGCCGTGATCCTTGCTGTTGCTTTCTTCGTGCTTGTCACTGCCGTGATCGTAGCTGTTGCTTTCTTCGTGCTTGTCACTGCCGTGATCCTTGCTGTTGCTTTCTTCGTGCTTGTCACTGCCGTGATCCTTACTGTTGCTGTTGCCACTCTCTTTCTTTGAGCCATCAGTAAACATGTCATCAGTTGAACTCATCGATGAGTTAGATGAGGATGAGTTGATATCATCTTTGACAGTTGGCAATAACTTGTCTCCATCATTCGTACCACTCACGACACTCGGATTCATATCTTCTGAAGAAAGACAAACCGCGATCAGCGACACAAATAATATCATGCGAGAACACATTTTGTGTAAAATTAAATCTATCGATAAGATAAGAAGTGATGCACAACTCACAATTAGTATTCAAAACAACTCAATTTAACTATCTCACGCAATAAGAAATCAAAGCATCCCTGTTATAGTAAAAAGTATTAATATTGAACCGAAGAATAAGAATGTTTCATCATCACGGCCTGGCAATAAAGTTGCGGTAAAGATTAATAACCAGCAACAAGCAGAACCGTTGGATAGTAATTTAGATTCAATAAGAGAGTTTCCATAAAAAAGGAATTTCACAATTGATATTGTAAGAGACAAAAGGTAATTAAAAGAGAGGAGGTGAGAAGGAAATATGATGGAACTGGCAGGCCACAGGAAGTGGCGTTCAGACTTACTCAAAGAAACTGACTTAGACGAAGACTTTCTTTTACTAAGTTAGAAACTAAAAGAAAAAATAAATTATTAAAAATATTTAGTTTGATTCACATTGCTGTTTGTGATTATTACAAAAAGAAGTTACATTTCATTTCTGATTCCCAATTAAACTCTGCTGTCTAAAGCAACCCAAAACAGTGGACAGATGTATTTGAGGAAGCATCATGAAAAGCAGGAGAGACAAATTAATTATAAACAAACGAAAATATAACTTCATCAAAATTAATCATTGTAAATACACAAAACTATACTATACTATTCAAGGTACTGACATTAACCAATGAAGGAAAATATTTTTTATCATTTGATTTTCTTTTTTTGCATGCTTGATTAGAGCGAACAATTTTCAGTTTCCAAGAGGACTGCTTCCACTTCAACGTCTTTTAATTCAAACTTTTTCTCCGAAGAAAAAGGTGATTCGATGTCACTCATTTCATCTTTCCCTTCTCTAAAACAAAAGCAGTAGGTGACAGCAATCACAATACAGGTCAGGACGACAAGACAAATACTTCCAATAATAATCCAAATGTATTCATTATTACCACCTTCACGATCTTCCTCATAATCATCTTCATTAATAGAACTTGCAGCCACAACACCTGTTCCACTGAATGCATTGGAACTGTTTGAAGAGTTGGAGAGTGCCGCGACGTCAGATTCAATGATTTCAACAGCGTTGCTGAAGCTCGCTCCCTGTTCCATCGTCAATTGGTATTCAACATATGATGAACCAGACTCACTAATAGAAACTTCTCTTTCGCTTTCACTCCCTTCAACGCATCCGGCAGCGGCTCTTAAATCCACCGTTCCAGGACAGGCAAGAGAAACACATTGTGAAGTCGGACACGCAAACACAATGGCAACTTTTTGAACCACAATACCATTCTTGTTTGCTGACTTCAGAACAGCATCTTTTAACTGATTGAATGATATCTTAGATGGTGAACTCAGTACTTTAAGGAAAGTGTGCAATGAACGTCTGGAGATATCATTCTGATCCTTACTATTGCTTCCTTCGTGTTTGTCACTGCCGTGATCGTAGCTGTTGCTTTCTTCATGCTTGTCACTGCCGTGATCCTTGCTGTTGCTTCCTTCGTGCTTGTCACTGCCGTGATCATAGCTGTTGCTTTCTTCGTGTTTGTCACTGCCGTGATCGTAGCTGTTGCTTTCTTCATGCTTGTCACTGCCGTGATCCTTGCTGTTGCTTCCTTCGTGCTTGTCACTGCCGTGATCATAGCTGTTGCTTTCTTCGTGCTTGTCACTGCCGTGATCGTAGCTGTTGCTTTCTTCGTGCTTGTCACTGCCGTGATCATAGCTGTTGCTTTCTTCATGCTTGTCACTGCCGTGATCATAGCTGTTGCTTTCTTCATGCTTGTCACTGCCGTGATCATAGCTGTTGCTTTCTTCATGCTTGTCACTGCCGTGATCATAGCTGTTGCTTCCTTCGTGCTTGTCACTGCCGTGATCCTTGCTGTTGCTTTCTTCATGCTTGTCACTACCGTGATCCTTGCTGTTGCTTTCTTCGTGCTTGTCACTGCCGTGATCATAGCTGTTGCTTTCTTCATGCTTGTCGCTGCCGTGATCATAGCTGTTGCTTTCTTCGTGCTTGTCACTGCCGTGATCCTTGCTGTTGCTTCCTTCGTGCTTGTCACTGCCGTGATCATAGCTGTTGCTTTCTTCATGCTTGTCACTGCCGTGATCATAGCTGTTGCTTTCTTCATGCTTGTCACTGCCGTGATCATAGCTGTTGCTTCCTTCGTGCTTGTCACTGCCGTGATCATAGCTGTTGCTTTCTTCATGCTTGTCACTGCCGTGATCATAGCTGTTGCTTCCTTCGTGCTTGTCACTGCCGTGATCATAGCTGTTGCTTTCTTCATGCTTGTCACTGCCGTGATCATAGCTGTTGCTTCCTTCGTGCTTGTCACTGCCGTGATCATAGCTGTTGCTTTCTTCATGCTTGTCACTGCCGTGATCATAGCTGTTGCTTCCTTCGTGCTTGTCACTGCCGTGATCATAGCTGTTGCTTTCTTCATGCTTGTCACTGCCGTGATCCTTGTTGTTGCTTTCTTCATGCTTGTCACTGCCGTGATCATAGCTGTTGCTTCCTTCGTGCTTGTCACTGCCGTGATCATAGCTGTTGCTTTCTTCATGCTTGTCACTGCCGTGATCATAGCTGTTGCTTCCTTCGTGCTTGTCACTGCCGTGATCATAGCTGTTGCTTTCTTCATGCTTGTCACTGCCGTGATCATAGCTGTTGCTTTCTTCATGTTTGTCACTGCCGTGATCATAGCTGTTGCTTTCTTCGTGCTTGTCACTGCCGTGATCATAGCTGTTGCTTTCTTCATGCTTGTCACTGCCGTGATCATAGCTGTTGCTTCCTTCGTGCTTGTCACTGCCGTGATCCTTGCTGTTGCTTTCTTCATGCTTGTCACTACCGTGATCCTTGCTGTTGCTTTCTTCGTGCTTGTCACTGCCGTGATCATAGCTGTTGCTTTCTTCATGCTTGTCGCTGCCGTGATCATAGCTGTTGCTTTCTTCGTGCTTGTCACTGCCGTGATCATAGCTGTTGCTTCCTTCGTGCTTGTCACTGCCGTGATCCTTGCTGTTGCTTCCTTCGTGCTTGTCACTGCCGTGATCATAGCTGTTGCTTTCTTCATGCTTGTCACTGCCGTGATCATAGCTGTTGCTTTCTTCATGCTTGTCACTGCCGTGATCATAGCTGTTGCTTCCTTCGTGCTTGTCACTGCCGTGATCATAGCTGTTGCTTTCTTCATGCTTGTCACTGCCGTGATCATAGCTGTTGCTTCCTTCGTGCTTGTCACTGCCGTGATCATAGCTGTTGCTTTCTTCATGCTTGTCACTGCCGTGATCATAGCTGTTGCTTCCTTCGTGCTTGTCACTGCCGTGATCATAGCTGTTGCTTTCTTCATGCTTGTCACTGCCGTGATCCTTGCTGTTGCTTTCTTCATGCTTGTCACTGCCGTGATCATAGCTGTTGCTTCCTTCGTGCTTGTCACTGCCGTGATCATAGCTGTTGCTTTCTTCATGCTTGTCACTGCCGTGATCATAGCTGTTGCTTCCTTCGTGCTTGTCACTGCCGTGATCATAGCTGTTGCTTCCTTCGTGCTTGTCACTGCCGTGATCATAGCTGTTGCTTTCTTCATGCTTGTCACTGCCGTGATCATAGCTGTTGCTTCCTTCGTGCTTGTCACTGCCGTGATCATAGCTGTTGCTTCCTTCGTGCTTGTCACTGCCGTGATCATAGCTGTTGCTTTCTTCATGCTTGTCACTGCCGCGATCCTTGCTGTTGCTTTCTTCATGCTTGTCACTGCCGTGATCATAGCTGTTGCTTCCTTCGTGCTTGTCACTGCCGTGATCATAGCTGTTGCTTCCTTCGTGCTTGTCACTGCCGTGATCCTTGCTGTTGCTTTCTTCATGCTTGTCACTACCGTGATCCTTGCTGTTGCTTTCTTCGTGCTTGTCACTGCCGTGATCATAGCTGTTGCTTTCTTCATGCTTGTCGCTGCCGTGATCATAGCTGTTGCTTTCTTCGTGCTTGTCACTGCCGTGATCATAGCTGTTGCTTCCTTCGTGCTTGTCACTGCCGTGATCATAGCTGTTGCTTTCTTCATGCTTGTCACTGCCGTGATCCTTGCTGTTGCTTCCTTCGTGCTTGTCACTGCCGTGATCATAGCTGTTGCTTTCTTCATGCTTGTCACTGCCGTGATCATAGCTGTTGCTTTCTTCATGCTTGTCACTGCCGTGATCATAGCTGTTGCTTCCTTCGTGCTTGTCACTGCCGTGATCATAGCTGTTGCTTTCTTCATGCTTGTCACTGCCGTGATCATAGCTGTTGCTTCCTTCGTGCTTGTCACTGCCGTGATCATAGCTGTTGCTTTCTTCATGCTTGTCACTGCCGTGATCATAGCTGTTGCTTCCTTCGTGCTTGTCACTGCCGTGATCATAGCTGTTGCTTTCTTCATGCTTGTCACTGCCGTGATCATAGCTGTTGCTTCCTTCGTGCTTGTCACTGCCGTGATCATAGCTGTTGCTTTCTTCATGCTTGTCACTGCCGTGATCCTTGCTGTTGCTTTCCGCATGCTTGTCACTGCCGTGATCATAGCTGTTGCTTCCTTCGTGCTTGTCACTGCCGTGATCATAGCTGTTGCTTTCTTCATGCTTGTCACTGCCGTGATCATAGCTGTTGCTTCCTTCGTGCTTGTCACTGCCGTGATCATAGCTGTTGCTTTCTTCATGCTTGTCACTGCCGTGATCATAGCTGTTGCTTTCTTCATGTTTGTCACTGCCGTGATCATAGCTGTTGCTTTCTTCGTGCTTGTCACTGCCGTGATCATAGCTGTTGCTTTCTTCATGCTTGTCACTGCCGTGATCATAGCTGTTGCTTCCTTCGTGCTTGTCACTGCCGTGATCCTTGCTGTTGCTTTCTTCATGCTTGTCACTACCGTGATCCTTGCTGTTGCTTTCTTCGTGCTTGTCACTGCCGTGATCATAGCTGTTGCTTTCTTCATGCTTGTCGCTGCCGTGATCATAGCTGTTGCTTTCTTCGTGCTTGTCACTGCCGTGATCATAGCTGTTGCTTCCTTCGTGCTTGTCACTGCCGTGATCCTTGCTGTTGCTTCCTTCGTGCTTGTCACTGCCGTGATCATAGCTGTTGCTTTCTTCATGCTTGTCACTGCCGTGATCATAGCTGTTGCTTCCTTCGTGCTTGTCACTGCCGTGATCATAGCTGTTGCTTTCTTCATGCTTGTCACTGCCGTGATCATAGCTGTTGCTTCCTTCGTGCTTGTCACTGCCGTGATCATAGCTGTTGCTTTCTTCATGCTTGTCACTGCCGTGATCATAGCTGTTGCTTCCTTCGTGCTTGTCACTGCCGTGATCATAGCTGTTGCTTTCTTCATGCTTGTCACTGCCGTGATCATAGCTGTTGCTTCCTTCGTGCTTGTCACTGCCGTGATCCTTGCTGTTGCTTCCTTCGTGCTTGTCACTGCCGTGATCATAGCTGTTGCTTTCTTCATGCTTGTCACTGCCGTGATCATAGCTGTTGCTTCCTTCGTGCTTGTCACTGCCGTGATCATAGCTGTTGCTTTCTTCATGCTTGTCACTGCCGTGATCATAGCTGTTGCTTCCTTCGTGCTTGTCACTGCCGTGATCCTTGCTGTTGCTTTCTTCATGCTTGTCACTGCCGTGATCATAGCTGTTGCTTTCTTCATGCTTGTCACTGCCGTGATCATAGCTGTTGCTTCCTTCGTGCTTGTCACTGCCGTGATCATAGCTGTTGCTTTCTTCATGCTTGTCACTGCCGTGATCATAGCTGTTGCTTCCTTCGTGCTTGTCACTGCCGTGATCATAGCTGTTGCTTTCTTCATGCTTGTCACTGCCGTGATCATAGCTGTTGCTTCCTTCGTGCTTGTCACTGCCGTGATCATAGCTGTTGCTTTCTTCATGCTTGTCACTGCCGTGATCATAGCTGTTGCTTCCTTCGTGCTTGTCACTGCCGTGATCATAGCTGTTGCTTTCTTCATGCTTGTCACTGCCGTGATCCTTGCTGTTGCTTTCTTCATGCTTGTCACTGCCGTGATCATAGCTGTTGCTTCCTTCGTGCTTGTCACTGCCGTGATCATAGCTGTTGCTTTCTTCATGCTTGTCACTGCCGTGATCATAGCTGTTGCTTCCTTCGTGCTTGTCACTGCCGTGATCATAGCTGTTGCTTTCTTCATGCTTGTCACTGCCGTGATCATAGCTGTTGCTTTCTTCATGTTTGTCACTGCCGTGATCATAGCTGTTGCTTTCTTCGTGCTTGTCACTGCCGTGATCATAGCTGTTGCTTTCTTCATGCTTGTCACTGCCGTGATCATAGCTGTTGCTTCCTTCGTGCTTGTCACTGCCGTGATCCTTGCTGTTGCTTTCTTCATGCTTGTCACTACCGTGATCCTTGCTGTTGCTTTCTTCGTGCTTGTCACTGCCGTGATCATAGCTGTTGCTTTCTTCATGCTTGTCGCTGCCGTGATCATAGCTGTTGCTTTCTTCGTGCTTGTCACTGCCGTGATCATAGCTGTTGCTTCCTTCGTGCTTGTCACTGCCGTGATCCTTGCTGTTGCTTCCTTCGTGCTTGTCACTGCCGTGATCATAGCTGTTGCTTTCTTCATGCTTGTCACTGCCGTGATCATAGCTGTTGCTTTCTTCATGCTTGTCACTGCCGTGATCATAGCTGTTGCTTCCTTCGTGCTTGTCACTGCCGTGATCATAGCTGTTGCTTTCTTCATGCTTGTCACTGCCGTGATCATAGCTGTTGCTTCCTTCGTGCTTGTCACTGCCGTGATCATAGCTGTTGCTTTCTTCATGCTTGTCACTGCCGTGATCATAGCTGTTGCTTCCTTCGTGCTTGTCACTGCCGTGATCATAGCTGTTGCTTTCTTCATGCTTGTCACTGCCGTGATCATAGCTGTTGCTTCCTTCGTGCTTGTCACTGCCGTGATCATAGCTGTTGCTTTCTTCATGCTTGTCACTGCCGTGATCCTTGCTGTTGCTTTCTTCATGCTTGTCACTGCCGTGATCATAGCTGTTGCTTCCTTCGTGCTTGTCACTGCCGTGATCATAGCTGTTGCTTTCTTCATGCTTGTCACTGCCGTGATCATAGCTGTTGCTTCCTTCGTGCTTGTCACTGCCGTGATCATAGCTGTTGCTTTCTTCATGCTTGTCACTGCCGTGATCATAGCTGTTGCTTTCTTCATGTTTGTCACTGCCGTGATCCTTGCTGTTGCTTTCTTCATGCTTGTCACTGCCGTGATCGTAGCTGTTGCTTTCTTCGTGCTTGTCACTGCCGTGATCCTTGCTGTTACTTTCTTCATGCTTGTCACTGCCGTGATCCTTGCTGTTGCTTTCTTCGTGCTTGTCACTGCCGTGATCGTAGCTGTTGCTTTCTTCGTGCTTGTCACTGCCGTGATCCTTGCTGTTGCTTTCTTCGTGCTTGTCACTGCCGTGATCCTTACTGTTGCTGTTGCCACTCTCTTTCTTTGAGCCATCAGTAAACATGTCATCAGTTGAACTCATCGATGAGTTAGATGAGGATGAGTTGATATCATCTTTGACAGTTGGCAATAACTTGTCTCCATCATTCGTACCACTCACGACACTCGGATTCATATCTTCTGAAGAAAGACAAACCGCGATCAGCGACACAAATAATATCATGCGAGAACACATTTTGTGTAAAATTAAATCTATCGATAAGATAAGAAGTGATGCACAACTCACAATTAGTATTCAAAACAACTCAATTTAACTATCTCACGCAATAAGAAATCAAAGCATCCCTGTTATAGTAAAAAGTATTAATATTGAACCGAAGAATAAGAATGTTTCATCATCACGGCCTGGCAATAAAGTTGCGGTAAAGATTAATAACCAGCAACAAGCAGAACCGTTGGATAGTAATTTAGATTCAATAAGAGAGTTTCCATAAAAAAGGAATTTCACAATTGATATTGTAAGAGACAAAAGGTAATTAAAAGAGAGGAGGTGAGAAGGAAATATGATGGAACTGGCAGGCCACAGGAAGTGGCGTTCAGACTTACTCAAAGAAACTGACTTAGACGAAGACTTTCTTTTACTAAGTTAGAAACTAAAAGAAAAAATAAATTATTAAAAATATTTAGTTTGATTCACATTGCTGTTTGTGATTATTACAAAAAGAAGTTACATTTCATTTCTGATTCCCAATTAAACTCTGCTGTCTAAAGCAACCCAAAACAGTGGACAGATGTATTTGAGGAAGCATCATGAAAAGCAGGAGAGACAAATTAATTATAAACAAACGAAAATATAACTTCATCAAAATTAATCATTGTAAATACACAAAACTATACTATACTATTCAAGGTACTGACATTAACCAATGAAGGAAAATATTTTTTATCATTTGATTTTCTTTTTTTGCATGCTTGATTAGAGCGAACAATTTTCAGTTTCCAAGAGGACTGCTTCCACTTCAACGTCTTTTAATTCAAACTTTTTCTCCGAAGAAAAAGGTGATTCGATGTCACTCATTTCATCTTTCCCTTCTCTAAAACAAAAGCAGTAGGTGACAGCAATCACAATACAGGTCAGGACGACAAGACAAATACTTCCAATAATAATCCAAATGTATTCATTATTACCACCTTCACGATCTTCCTCATAATCATCTTCATTAATAGAACTTGCAGCCACAACACCTGTTCCACTGAATGCATTGGAACTGTTTGAAGAGTTGGAGAGTGCCGCGAAGTCAGATTCAATGATTTCAACAGCGTTGCTGAAGCTCGCTCCCTGTTCCATCGTCAATTGGTATTCAACATATGATGAACCAGACTCACTAATAGAAACTTCTCTTTCGCTTTCACTCCCTTCAACGCATCCGGCAGCGGCTCTTAAATCCACCGTTCCAGGACAGGCAAGAGAAACACATTGTGAAGTCGGACACGCAAACACAATGGCAACTTTTTGAACCACAATACCATTCTTGTTTGCTGACTTCAGAACAGCATCTTTTAACTGATTGAATGATATCTTAGATGGTGAACTCAGTACTTTAAGGAAAGTGTGCAATGAACGTCTGGAGATATCATTCTGATCCTTACTATTGCTTCCTTCGTGTTTGTCACTGCCGTGATCGTAGCTGTTGCTTTCTTCATGCTTGTCACTGCCGTGATCCTTGCTGTTGCTTCCTTCGTGCTTGTCACTGCCGTGATCATAGCTGTTGCTTTCTTCGTGTTTGTCACTGCCGTGATCGTAGCTGTTGCTTTCTTCATGCTTGTCACTGCCGTGATCCTTGCTGTTGCTTCCTTCGTGCTTGTCACTGCCGTGATCATAGCTGTTGCTTTCTTCGTGCTTGTCACTGCCGTGATCGTAGCTGTTGCTTTCTTCGTGCTTGTCACTGCCGTGATCATAGCTGTTGCTTTCTTCATGCTTGTCACTGCCGTGATCATAGCTGTTGCTTTCTTCATGCTTGTCACTGCCGTGATCATAGCTGTTGCTTTCTTCATGCTTGTCACTGCCGTGATCATAGCTGTTGCTTCCTTCGTGCTTGTCACTGCCGTGATCCTTGCTGTTGCTTTCTTCATGCTTGTCACTACCGTGATCCTTGCTGTTGCTTTCTTCGTGCTTGTCACTGCCGTGATCATAGCTGTTGCTTTCTTCATGCTTGTCGCTGCCGTGATCATAGCTGTTGCTTTCTTCGTGCTTGTCACTGCCGTGATCCTTGCTGTTGCTTCCTTCGTGCTTGTCACTGCCGTGATCATAGCTGTTGCTTTCTTCATGCTTGTCACTGCCGTGATCATAGCTGTTGCTTTCTTCATGCTTGTCACTGCCGTGATCATAGCTGTTGCTTCCTTCGTGCTTGTCACTGCCGTGATCATAGCTGTTGCTTTCTTCATGCTTGTCACTGCCGTGATCATAGCTGTTGCTTCCTTCGTGCTTGTCACTGCCGTGATCATAGCTGTTGCTTTCTTCATGCTTGTCACTGCCGTGATCATTGCTGTTGCTTCCTTCGTGCTTGTCACTGCCGTGATCATAGCTGTTGCTTTCTTCATGCTTGTCACTGCCGTGATCATAGCTGTTGCTTCCTTCGAGCTTGTCACTGCCGTGATCATAGCTGTTGCTTTCTTCATGCTTGTCACTGCCGTGATCCTTGTTGTTGCTTTCTTCATGCTTGTCACTGCCGTGATCATAGCTGTTGCTTCCTTCGTGCTTGTCACTGCCGTGATCATAGCTGTTGCTTTCTTCATGCTTGTCACTGCCGTGATCATAGCTGTTGCTTCCTTCGTGCTTGTCACTGCCGTGATCATAGCTGTTGCTTTCTTCATGCTTGTCACTGCCGTGATCATAGCTGTTGCTTTCTTCATGTTTGTCACTGCCGTGATCATAGCTGTTGCTTTCTTCGTGCTTGTCACTGCCGTGATCATAGCTGTTGCTTTCTTCATGCTTGTCACTGCCGTGATCATAGCTGTTGCTTCCTTCGTGCTTGTCACTGCCGTGATCCTTGCTGTTGCTTTCTTCATGCTTGTCACTACCGTGATCCTTGCTGTTGCTTTCTTCGTGCTTGTCACTGCCGTGATCATAGCTGTTGCTTTCTTCATGCTTGTCGCTGCCGTGATCATAGCTGTTGCTTTCTTCGTGCTTGTCACTGCCGTGATCATAGCTGTTGCTTCCTTCGTGCTTGTCACTGCCGTGATCCTTGCTGTTGCTTCCTTCGTGCTTGTCACTGCCGTGATCATAGCTGTTGCTTTCTTCATGCTTGTCACTGCCGTGATCATAGCTGTTGCTTTCTTCATGCTTGTCACTGCCGTGATCATAGCTGTTGCTTCCTTCGTGCTTGTCACTGCCGTGATCATAGCTGTTGCTTTCTTCATGCTTGTCACTGCCGTGATCATAGCTGTTGCTTCCTTCGTGCTTGTCACTGCCGTGATCATAGCTGTTGCTTTCTTCATGCTTGTCACTGCCGTGATCATAGCTGTTGCTTCCTTCGTGCTTGTCACTGCCGTGATCATAGCTGTTGCTTTCTTCATGCCTGTCACTGCCGTGATCCTTGCTGTTGCTTTCTTCATGCTTGTCACTGCCGTGATCATAGCTGTTGCTTCCTTCGTGCTTGTCACTGCCGTGATCATAGCTGTTGCTTTCTTCATGCTTGTCACTGCCGTGATCATAGCTGTTGCTTCCTTCGTGCTTGTCACTGCCGTGATCATAGCTGTTGCTTCCTTCGTGCTTGTCACTGCCGTGATCATAGCTGTTGCTTTCTTCATGCTTGTCACTGCCGTGATCCTTGCTGTTGCTTTCTTCATGCTTGTCACTGCCGTGATCATAGCTGTTGCTTCCTTCGTGCTTGTCACTGCCGTGATCATAGCTGTTGCTTCCTTCGTGCTTGTCACTGCCGTGATCCTTGCTGTTGCTTTCTTCATGCTTGTCACTACCGTGATCCTTGCTGTTGCTTTCTTCGTGCTTGTCACTGCCGTGATCATAGCTGTTGCTTTCTTCATGCTTGTCGCTGCCGTGATCATAGCTGTTGCTTTCTTCGTGCTTGTCACTGCCGTGATCATAGCTGTTGCTTCCTTCGTGCTTGTCACTGCCGTGATCCTTGCTGTTGCTTCCTTCGTGCTTGTCACTGCCGTGATCATAGCTGTTGCTTTCTTCATGCTTGTCACTGCCGTGATCATAGCTGTTGCTTTCTTCATGCTTGTCACTGCCGTGATCATAGCTGTTGCTTCCTTCGTGCTTGTCACTGCCGTGATCATAGCTGTTGCTTTCTTCATGCTTGTCACTGCCGTGATCATAGCTGTTGCTTCCTTCGTGCTTGTCACTGCCGTGATCATAGCTGTTGCTTTCTTCATGCTTGTCACTGCCGTGATCATAGCTGTTGCTTCCTTCGTGCTTGTCACTGCCGTGATCATAGCTGTTGCTTTCTTCATGCTTGTCACTGCCGTGATCATAGCTGTTGCTTCCTTCGTGCTTGTCACTGCCGTGATCATAGCTGTTGCTTTCTTCATGCTTGTCACTGCCGTGATCCTTGCTGTTGCTTTCTTCATGCTTGTCACTGCCGTGATCATAGCTGTTGCTTCCTTCGTGCTTGTCACTGCCGTGATCATAGCTGTTGCTTTCTTCATGCTTGTCACTGCCGTGATCATAGCTGTTGCTTCCTTCGTGCTTGTCACTGCCGTGATCATAGCTGTTGCTTTCTTCATGCTTGTCACTGCCGTGATCATAGCTGTTGCTTTCTTCATGTTTGTCACTGCCGTGATCATAGCTGTTGCTTTCTTCGTGCTTGTCACTGCCGTGATCATAGCTGTTGCTTTCTTCATGCTTGTCACTGCCGTGATCATAGCTGTTGCTTCCTTCGTGCTTGTCACTGCCGTGATCCTTGCTGTTGCTTTCTTCATGCTTGTCACTACCGTGATCCTTGCTGTTGCTTTCTTCGTGCTTGTCACTGCCGTGATCATAGCTGTTGCTTTCTTCATGCTTGTCGCTGCCGTGATCATAGCTGTTGCTTTCTTCGTGCTTGTCACTGCCGTGATCATAGCTGTTGCTTCCTTCGTGCTTGTCACTGCCGTGATCCTTGCTGTTGCTTCCTTCGTGCTTGTCACTGCCGTGATCATAGCTGTTGCTTTCTTCATGCTTGTCACTGCCGTGATCATAGCTGTTGCTTTCTTCATGCTTGTCACTGCCGTGATCATAGCTGTTGCTTCCTTCGTGCTTGTCACTGCCGTGATCATAGCTGTTGCTTTCTTCATGCTTGTCACTGCCGTGATCATAGCTGTTGCTTCCTTCGTGCTTGTCACTGCCGTGATCATAGCTGTTGCTTTCTTCATGCTTGTCACTGCCGTGATCATAGCTGTTGCTTCCTTCGTGCTTGTCACTGCCGTGATCATAGCTGTTGCTTTCTTCATGCTTGTCACTGCCGTGATCATAGCTGTTGCTTCCTTCGTGCTTGTCACTGCCGTGATCATAGCTGTTGCTTTCTTCATGCTTGTCACTGCCGTGATCCTTGCTGTTGCTTTCTTCATGCTTGTCACTGCCGTGATCATAGCTGTTGCTTCCTTCGTGCTTGTCACTGCCGTGATCATAGCTGTTGCTTTCTTCATGCTTGTCACTGCCGTGATCATAGCTGTTGCTTCCTTCGTGCTTGTCACTGCCGTGATCATAGCTGTTGCTTTCTTCATGCTTGTCACTGCCGTGATCATAGCTGTTGCTTTCTTCATGTTTGTCACTGCCGTGATCATAGCTGTTGCTTTCTTCGTGCTTGTCACTGCCGTGATCATAGCTGTTGCTTTCTTCATGCTTGTCACTGCCGTGATCATAGCTGTTGCTTCCTTCGTGCTTGTCACTGCCGTGATCCTTGCTGTTGCTTTCTTCATGCTTGTCACTACCGTGATCCTTGCTGTTGCTTTCTTCGTGCTTGTCACTGCCGTGATCATAGCTGTTGCTTTCTTCATGCTTGTCGCTGCCGTGATCATAGCTGTTGCTTTCTTCGTGCTTGTCACTGCCGTGATCATAGCTGTTGCTTCCTTCGTGCTTGTCACTGCCGTGATCCTTGCTGTTGCTTCCTTCGTGCTTGTCACTGCCGTGATCATAGCTGTTGCTTTCTTCATGCTTGTCACTGCCGTGATCATAGCTGTTGCTTTCTTCATGCTTGTCACTGCCGTGATCATAGCTGTTGCTTCCTTCGTGCTTGTCACTGCCGTGATCATAGCTGTTGCTTTCTTCATGCTTGTCACTGCCGTGATCCTTGCTGTTGCTTTCTTCATGCTTGTCACTGCCGTGATCATAGCTGTTGCTTCCTTCGTGCTTGTCACTGCCGTGATCATAGCTGTTGCTTTCTTCATGCTTGTCACTGCCGTGATCATAGCTGTTGCTTCCTTCGTGCTTGTCACTGCCGTGATCATAGCTGTTGCTTTCTTCATGCTTGTCACTGCCGTGATCATAGCTGTTGCTTTCTTCATGCTTGTCACTGCCGTGATCATAGCTGTTGCTTTCTTCGTGCTTGTCACTGCCGTGATCATAGCTGTTGCTTTCTTCATGCTTGTCACTGCCGTGATCATAGCTGTTGCTTCCTTCGTGCTTGTCACTGCCGTGATCATAGCTGTTGCTTTCTTCGTGCTTGTCACTGCCGTGATCGTAGCTGTTGCTTTCTTCATGCTTGTCACTGCCGTGATCATAGCTGTTGCTTTCTTCGTGCTTGTCACTGCCGTGATCATAGCTGTTGCTTCCTTCGTGCTTGTCACTGCCGTGATCATAGCTGTTGCTTTCTTCGTGCTTGTCACTGCCGTGATCATAGCTGTTGCTTTCTTCATGTTTGTCACTGCCGTGATCATAGCTGTTGCTTTCTTCGTGCTTGTCACTGCCGTGATCGTAGCTGTTGCTTTCTTCGTGCTTGTCACTGCCGTGATCATAGCTGTTGCTTTCTTCGTGCTTGTCACTGCCGTGATCATAGCTGTTGCTTCCTTCGTGCTTGTCACTGCCGTGATCATAGCTGTTGCTTCCTTCGTGCTTGTCACTGCCGTGATCGTAGCTGTTGCTTCCTTCGTGCTTGTCACTGCCGTGATCATAGCTGTTGCTTCCTTCGTGCTTGTCACTGCCGTGATCGTAGCTGTTGCTTTCTTCGTGCTTGTCACTGCCGTGATCATAGCTGTTGCTTCCTTCGTGCTTGTCACTGCCGTGATCCTTGCTGTTGCTTTCTTCATGCTTGTCACTGCCGTGATCCTTGCTGTTGCTTTCTTCATGCTTGTCACTGCCGTGATCATAGCTGTTGCTTTCTTCATGCTTGTCACTGCCGTGATCATAGCTGTTGCTTTCTTCATGCTTGTCACTGCCGTGATCCTTGCTGTTGCTGTCACCACTCTCTTTCTTTGAGCCATCAGTAAACATGTCATCAGTTGAACTCATCGATGAGTTAGATGAGGATGAGTTGATATCATCTTTGACAGTTGGCAATAACTTGTCTCCATCATTCGTACCAGTCACGACGCTCGGATTCATATCTTCTGAAGAAAGACAAACCGCGATCAGCGACACAAATAATATCATGCGAGAACACATTTTGTGTAAAATTAAATCTATCGATAAGATAAGAAGTGATGCACAACTCACAATTAGTATTCAAAACAACTCAATTTAACTATCTCACGCAATAAGAAATCAATGCATCCCTGTTGTAGTAAAAAGTTTAAATATTACACCGCAAAATGAAAAATGTTTTATCATCACGGTCTGGCAATAAAGTTGCGATAAAAATTGATAACCAGCAACAAGCAGAACCGTCGGATAGTAATTTAGTTAAAAATTTGAATTCAATTTATAAAAGGGTCCGAAGTATCTTTCCTCTATTGAGTTAAAAAAAGTAAAAGACGAAATAAATTAGTAAAATTCACATTGTTGTTTGGGATTATTATAAAAGGAAGTTATCATTTATTCGCGATTTTCAAAAAAATACTTTGTTGTCTAATTAAACATATTCTAGAAAAAGCAACCCAAAACATTGGACAGATGTATTTGAGGAAGCATCATGAAAAGCAAGTGAGACAAACTAATTATAAACAAACGAAAAATATAACTTCATCAAAATAAAACATTATAATTACACAAAGCAAAATTATACCAGGTTCTGACATTAACTAGTAAAGGAAAATGCTCTTTTATCATTTGATTTGTTTACTTATGCTCGATTTTAAATGCTACGTTTTTCAGTTTCCAAGTTGACTTCCTCTTCTTCAACGTCTTTTAATTCAAATCTTTTCTCCGAAGAAAAAGGTGATTCGATGTCACTCATTTCATCTTTCCCTTTTCTAAAACAAAAGCAGTAGGTGACAGCAATCACAATACAGGTCAGGACGACAAGGCAAATACTTCCAATAATAATCCACACGTATTTATGATCGTGTTGATGGTCCTCATGATCATCTTCATTAATAGAACTTGCAGCCACAACACCTGTTCCACTGAATGCATTGGAACTGTTGGAAGAGTTGGAGAGTGCCGCGACGTCAGATTCAATTATTTCAACAGCGTTGCTGAAGCTCGCTCCCTGTTCCATCGTCAATTGGTATTCAACATATGATGAACCAGACTCACTAATAGAAACTTCTCTTTCACTTTCACTCCCTTCCACGCATCCGGCAGCGGCTCTTAATTCCACCGTTGCAGGACAAGCAAGAGAAACACATTGTGAAGTCGGACACGCAAACACAATGGCAACTTTTTGAACCACAATACCATTCTTGTTTGCTGACTTCAGAACAGCATCTTTTAACTGATTGAATGATATCTTAGATGGTGAACTCTGTACTTTAAGGAAAGTGTGCAATGAACGTCTGGAGATATCATGCTTGTCACCGTCGTGATCATGCTCATAACTGTTGCTGTGTTCATGATTATCACTGCCGTGATCATGTTCATAGCTGTTGCTGTGTTCATGACTGTGATCATGTTCATAGCTGTTGCTGTGTTCATGACTGTGATCATGCTCATAACTGTTGCTGTGTACATGATTATCACTGCCGTGATCATGTTCATAGCTGTTGCTGTGTTCATGATTATCACTGCCGTGATCATGTTCATAGCTGTTGCTGTGTTCATGACTGTGATCATGCTCATAACTGTTGCTGTGTTCATGATTATCACTGCCGTGATCATGTTCATAGCTGTTGCTGTGTTCATGATTATCACTGCCGTGATCATGTTCATAGCTGTTGCTGTGTTCATGATTATCACTGCCGTGATCATGCTCATAGCTGTTGCTGTGTTCATGACTGTGATCATGCTCATAGCTGTTGCTGTGTTCATGACTGTGATCATGCTCATAGCTGTTGCTGTGTTCATGACTGTGATCATGTTCATAGCTGTTGCTGTGTTCATGACTGTGATCATGCTCATAGCTGTTGCTGTGTACATGATTATCACTGCCGTGATCATGTTCATAGCTGTTGCTGTGTTCATGATTATCACTGCCGTGATCATGGCTATTGCTATCTGAAGAAAGACAAACAGCTATCAGCGAAACAAATAATATGGTTCGAGAACACATTTTATATTTAAGTGGAATCTGCAAAAGTGAAATATAAAAAGGTTTAAAAAATCAATTAAAGTAGTCGGATATGACATTGTTGTGAAGAACATGAGAATCACCTGTTGGGAATATGTTATTATTGTTTGATGTATTTTAATGTTTTTTTATTTTTTTTTTTTAATTTGTTCTAAATTCAAAAAATCATCAGAGACGAAAACTTAAATATCGCAAATAATCTATTGTTAGATGCTAGGAAATAGATCAACAAAATAATAATTCGAAAAAAAAAAAAGGAGAAAAAAAAAAAAAAAGAGAGAAACACATGCTGTTCTGAACCAATTAATATTTTGTAATATTTTTATAAATAAGTAAACCAGAAAGTTGGATTCAAGTCATCGTCACGACGACATTGTCTACAGATTGTGTGTATTTAAAAACTCTTTAATTAAAGAAGGAAATAAAATGGATATAAAAAAGTGATGAAACTAAGCTAATTTATTGAATGCCAAGTTGCAATTTTTTCTAGTGGTCGATGACACGAAATCACGTGTTAGCAGCAGGGAAAGAAAAAAAAAAAAAGAAACACAACAAGTCTTCATGCTGCTACAGAGAAGGACAAACTAAAGAAAAAACTGCTCACTTTTCATGCTCTCAATAATAGCCAAAATAATAAAAAAAAAAAAACATAACATAGAATATCTAAAGGATGGTACAAAACAGTAAAAATTGAAATAATAATAATAATAATAAAAAAGGAAGGGGAAAAAAATTTTAGACAAAAAAGTAAAAAACTTCATTCCGTAATTATGGATGAGTGCTTAAATTAATGAAGTTTG
Source organism: Flectonema sp. DT1601 (assembly GCA_964019425.1). Classification (NCBI taxonomy): domain Eukaryota; phylum Euglenozoa; class Diplonemea; order Diplonemida; family Diplonemidae; genus Flectonema; species Flectonema sp. DT1601. Next base: position 861,136 of record OZ025785.1, read on the forward strand.
CCATGGTATTCTATCTCTTCTTCGATACCGAGTAGGGCCTCTAGGAGCTGGTCTCATTCGCCGTGAACGTCCTGAGCTTAGTGTAGATGCTGTAGAAGGAGGAATTTCCTCTTCTTCTCGCATGTTCTTTAGCACTCCAGCAGCACCACCAGCCATCTCATAACTTCGTATCAATCTGGCAGGGAGTGGAATCTCTCTCATTCTCGCACCAGCCCAGGCATTTGCTTCACCCCGTTTTTCAGGACGGGCCAGCAGAGTTTCCAAATCGTGGCCAAATCTACCAACTGCTTCTCCGTTTAGAGCGTCAAGAGCATTCTCAAGCATCGTGTGACTCTCAACAGACTCAGCTAGTCGATTTTCTAGTTCTCTTCCCATGAGTAGAAGAGCATTTTTTAAAGCAGTGTTGTTGTCGCTGCGAAGGTCAACGCGGACAAAGCGATCGATTATATTAGGATTCGTAGTTTTATCTTGACTATTAAGCTTCCATATTGATGGATAAGGACCAACTCCTATTGCTTCATTTCGGTCACGAGTAGGATACGCTTGGGTGACATCAAAGTCTTCGAAACCATCACCACTGTCAGTCTTTTGAACATCTAAACTTCTGGATAACGATGAGCTACTAACAGATCTATCAGAATGACCAGACCTTCCACTGGTAGTCGTGGGGGCATATTTCCCCTTTTCCAAAATCCTCAACAAATGCTCTAAGTCTTCTCTCGAATAAACTGATAATTCCTCATACAGATTTAGTCTTGTAAATCCTTTGGGAAAGTCTGCTTTATAAGCTTCTTTTGAAACTTGTTGTCGGCGAAATATCCTATTTAATTCCGAATATTCACGAAAACTAAGAAGCTTGTCTTTGTCAACATCAAAACGTTTCATAATCATGGGTGACAATTTATCCATCAAATGTTGTCTTTCTGGATCAATTGTCGTTCCTTCAGAATATGAATAAGTCGCACTATCATCATCCGACCCGTCTAATTGAGCGCTTGATATTTGTGCTCCTTGGGGTGGTTGGAATGTAAAGACGAGTGACTTTCCGGCATTAAGAGATGCTTGAACCTGTCCAGTTACTTGTTCGTGGACGTTTGGTCCTCCAATAGGGACTCCGTTAAGTGCTTTTATTCGAGATGTAGGAGGGATTCCTGCTCGTTCTGCTTCACCTCCAGAAACTACTTCAGATACTAAAGCACTCCCTGCTACATTAACAAAAGAAAGACCAACTGCTGCAGGGTTCAGTACAGCATCGTGAATGTGGTTGGCGTATGCAGGAACAGAGAAGGTTTTCCCATCATATTCAACGATCTCACCTTCTCTAACTCCTCCTCCCATGTCAGAACCTTCAGGAGGTAAGTGTCTGATGATGATACCCTTCCCTGCTTCCTTTGATGAACGAATCTGTTGTATTATTACTTGTTGATGGCTACCAGAGTTCAAAATAATTCCATTTATTGCTAACATCTTAGAACCGGGGGGTACACCAGCTTTGGCAGCTGCACCACCAGAGTCAACTGCAGTGATGAATACCTCACCTCCTGCCTCTAAGTAAGATAATCCTATTGATGCTCCTTCTCTACCTGGTGCTGAGAGAGACGCATCTCTTGGGACAGAACCTTTGTAAGACGGGACTTTAAATGAACCGCCTTCACCGTCTCCAATTACTTCCCCTTCTTCTGCCGGCCTTTCGTCTGACATATTCTTCGAATCGTAAAGCAACTTTGAAAAGTGACCGATTAAAAGTTAAATTCAAAAAACGTAGTTCTCTAATCAGACATTCTTTTTATAGAATGCTGTGAATACAAAAACAGACTATTCACGATATTGTGAGGACCAACGAAAATCAAATCTTAAGAAAGAGAAGGCAAACAGAATTTGTTCAGGTGGTTGATCCTGCACTTTTGACTCGTATCAGTATCTGCAATGCAGCGAAAAGCTACTCAGGAGTCGGTTAAAATCATCCTTACTGTGAGGGCTGGGGAATTCAAAGAGCTATTTAAAGTAGAACGTGTATTCTCCCCCTTCATCCGCTCGCGTTAGGTACTGCAAGTTGAAACAGTTGGGGTCTGTAGTAAATGAAAATCAAATTTCAGGAAAGAGAAGGCAAAACAGAATCTTTTCAGGTAGTCCTCCACTTTTGACTCCGCAATCAGCGAAAGCTACTCGGGAGAACTAAATTTCTTCTTAGACCACATACACAAATGCTGACGTACAATGTCCTCCTCCACACAATCACACGATCAACAATCTGTAAAAAGAAATAGATAAATAAATAGGGAAATTATAAAAAAAACTGTTTAATTTTTTTTTTAATTCGAACGGATCAAAAAAAAAAAAAAAAGCTACCAAACCACGTAACGAATACGTGGCTTCATAAATTATTAAATCGACCAAATGTCTTCCTCAAGTGGAATAAGTACCACAGAAGACCAAAACGGTTATGGTGGTGAGTTGCCTTAATAATCAAAAGTTATGCCTGTCAATGCTACGCGGAGCGGGTTACCACTTGCATTCCCATTATATCACTCAGGAAAGAAATATTCCATACAGTACAGAGGCGAAAAAATATTTGTGGAAAAAAAAAAAAAAACATTCGAGAATGTAGAACTTTGTGAGTCGTTACACAGAGTTAAACAGGAAGAATATGTACTACTAAAAAGTGAAGAATGTGTGATGGTCGGTAAAAACCAAAAAGAAGCCAAACCAAAAAAAAGAAATCATTAAAAAAAATAATCAAGCTCGACACATTACTATGTGGATCCAACGCTACCGTTGCTGTGTTATACCATCCGACTCAGCTTCAGTGACATCTAGACCGTAACCCAATTTTTGTTTTTTTTTTGTTTTTTTCCCTCCGTTTTAAACATGAAAATAAAAAGTTTTTTTAATAAAAAAAAAAAGGGGAGGATGTGGGACTTTTAGATATTAATACAAAATTAATATCAAGTACTCGACAGTTCACTGAAAAAAAAGTAGAAAAAGAAAAAAAAAGAGAAAAAAAAAACATAATTATATTTGTTGTTGTTAACCATGAAAAGATACGTATAGAAAAGAAAAAAAAAAGAGAAAAAAAGCGACATATATTCTGTTTTTAAGGATATATAATCAGTTTTTTTGTTTTATTGACCAGAAGACGTTGTCGAATCTGGTAATTCGGGGACCGCGTATTATCAGGTTGAGGAAGATCAATAAAAAAAAAAAATAAAAAAAAAAATCAAACCCACAAAAGAAATTGCAGCTTGTACACGTACATTTAGATTTAAGAAACTCGTAATAAGTTGTCATCACATCATGTCGCAACTTGCACTTCATCTCGAGTGCTTCAGATCGCAGTGTCCGTAGAAATTTTACGTTTCATTGAACAGAATAGATGATTGGGAAAGACGAAATTACTACCTCTCTTTGTTTTTTTAATAATTAGTACAGAACCTCAATAGAAGAGCATATCGAACTATTACAGTTTATTAGGAAATTAACTTCTCACGACATTACATAAGTTGGAATTGAAAAGAACTCACCATTACATTCAATAACTTCCATTCTGGATACACCGGGAGGAACACATCTTAACACCAGAGGTTTCCCTCCAAATTTAGCTTTGGATATTTCTCTTTTTATTAGATTGTGAGTATTTTTTCCTTCCCTGAGTGATATTCCGTTTACAGACATTAGTTTGGAACCGACAGTCACTCCAGCTATTTGACAGCTGCTCCCTGCATCGACTCCAGTAATGAACAAATCCGCACCAACAGCAAAGTATGACAATCCTAATCCCCCTCGTTCACCAGGGATGACATCGATATCTTTCGGAATAGATCCGCAGTAGGATGGAACTACAAAAGTTCCTCCCTCATACCACAGCTGTTCCCCTTCTCCAGCAGGTGGGTCATCACTATCATCCGTATCGAAAGTGTTCAGTGTCATAGTAGTGACTTTAGCCTAGTGGGTATATTAGGAGGGGGAAAAAATGGTAATATGTATTATTATGGTTATTGTTGTTTTTTATTTTTTTTTAAAAAAAAAAATATGTAAAAAAAAAAAAAAAAAAATTTTAAATTATTTCGGCTGAAACGTTATCTGAATGAGTGTAATTGGTTTGCTCGCGATACGTAGATTACAACTCAGACTCTGCGTCAGCTGCAGCAGCACTCAAAAGTATCATAATGGTAGATGTAAATAAGATGATCAGAAGAATTATAAAAACCTGTTTTAAAATGTTATTTTTATCTAAACCTTTGATTCCAACATTATATAGTAGTTGAGCCATACCCAACGTGGAGCTGCTTCTACACCCTTTTCAGGTTCTTCAGAGTTCGGAAATGTAAGATCTCCAGTTCCCAGCATCTGTTTGGTATTTTTTATTAACCCAAAAACGGTTAGAAAAGTTATGATTTTATTTCCTTTAAAACACAAACCTCATTGAATCGTTCACGGATCTCAGACTTCGAACCATAGCCGTGCCATTTTGTTATTCCACGGAGAGAACAAAACGGAGTGATTATCACCCTTCGTTTGGGAATTGAGATCAATAAATCGGAAGGATTTGGAGGGAACGATTCGATATTTTCAAAGAACTCATCCAAGGATCCTAATACAGAATCTTTTACATCACAAATCACAGAATTTCGAACTGATTTTATTGTTTCTCCAAAACCAGATATTTCTCCGACAGGTATGGCTACCGTAAAAGCCAATGTGTCTGGTTCATTATTATTTATCGACTGGACGAGGTTGTCAAACATTTCAGAGTCAGATACGACATCCGGGATATGAAACGATAAAATATTATTAAAATTTCCTTCCTCTTGAATTGATTTTTCAATTCTTGATTTTAATATTTCTTTAAGAGAATCAACGACTGATAAAATTTCCAATCGAGGATCTTTTTTATAACTTGATCGCCGAAGGGGAACAGTCTCTGTTAGTGTTGTCGTAGTTGACATTCCTGAGAGAGTTATATACTTTGAAATGTTTACTGACTTAATAACATCATTCTGTGATTGTGATCTACAGTCATAGCTTACCATTGTAATAGGGTTTACGTAGATAGGAATTGAACCTAATTTGAATATTAATTTTTTAAGACAGCTGATAGCGACGATTCTCATTCCATATGACATCATTCTATTCACCTCCTCAATCTGAATGTCGGCATTATCCTTCCATTCACTCTCATTTTCACCTGCCAATGGAATTGCACCGCATACTACTATTTCATTTCCTTCAGATATCCCACAGAGTAGATGCGGTTGTTCATTTTCTGATGCAGCACCTAAAGCAATCTTCACCTCTTCAGATATAAACATCGTTACTTAACTATTTTGTCATCTTTTTTAGAATAAGTAATGGATTACTTTTGGTAATTTAAAACTTTAATTGTGATGTGTCACGTATTTGTCGTATTTACATAATCAAGTGGCTGTGATGAATAATAATATCGTGAAATTAGTTATTGGATTGCTTTAGTTTAGGTGATCAGCGTTTTTTTTTTTTTTTTTTTGAAAAATATTTCTTTTATAAGGGGTAGTAAAAAAAAAAAAAGTGGGATTGGAAATTTTCTTCAAATCAAAACCGTGTCCCTACACATGAGAGGAGGAACTACGGGTAGACATCTGAAGTAGTAACGATGATGTAGAGCTTTTTTTGAATATTACTTTTTGTTAACCTGATGGGCTTTTTCTATTTGGATAAAATTCTTGTTCTTCTTTTAGTTTTCTTTTTCCATTTTTTTATCCTCTTTTTTTCTTCTTTTTCATTGGATTAAATAAAAAAAAGTGACGAGGGGGGGGAGCCCCTAACAAAAAAATAAAAACAATAATAAATATTGAAAAGGGGGAACAACACTAAACATAAAATTACTCTTAGACCTTAACTTCTTTAGTGTCGACAAGTTCTTCGGAAGTGATTGTTCTTGTTTCGAAGTCGAAGTCGACTCCAGTGGAAGCTTGAAGCTTCTTTCTTTGAACAGCGTGGTCTTTGAATACCTTTCTGATTTCTGATACCCTGGTTTTGTATTCTCCAAACATCTTCGACATTCTCTCTTTTCTCTCGATTTCGTCTTTCTTAAGAATCCTGACTTCCTCATCAGCAAACTTCTTCTCCCAGTTCTTCTTGTTTCTAACAATTTGCTTTGTGTCTTTGTCAGTAACCAATGTTGGAGGTCTTGGTCTCCACATGAATTGATAGAACTTCTCAATCTTCTTCTCAACAGCGAGCTTTCCCTGAAAGGTCCAAATCTTGAAACCGTTTTCCATTTGATGGAAATGTTGAGACACAAATGTTGTAATAAAACGACCAGAGGCATCCCAGTTAGCGTTTGAGCACATAAAGTGGGAGGTGGTGTTGATCAATTCGAGTTCGTCAGCGTTCCAGAATTCCAAACAGTTTCCGTTGAACGGTTGCTTCATACCAGCAAGGAGGAGGTACTTACCCTTTGGTGACCAGTAGATGTGGTTCACTTGTTTGTTGTGGAAGGTCTTTAGAAGACGTACTTCTCCAGACTTGACAGCTCCCATAGTGTAGAAGGAAACATTTAACTTTACATCACTAGGTCCGTGGATAAGTGCGAATCTGTGACCTCTAGGTTCGAATGAGAAGGCTACAACAGTGTCCTGAAGTTCAATAGTTTCGACAGCGACATCCTTGTGACGGATTCTAAATAGTTCGTATGCGGATATGTAAGCAGATTTACTCTTACGCTGAACCTTGCAAGCAAGGAAGTCACCTTGTGGATGCCAAGTCATACGAATGTCTTCAATCTTGTACAAGTTTCTCTGTGCGATAGTGTTAAATTTGTATCCCTTTGGTTGTCCCTCACGAATAACAGTCTCAACTTCTACTAATGTAACACGTGCAGGAGTGTTGTTAGCTTCTGGTACCCAGTAGCAGAAGTAGTTTTCAGTTGGTGACCACTCAAGAGATTTAATACCTGGCTTGTAGATAGTAGTTGTTCTCTCAGGATCTGGTTGGTATAACTTCATTCCCTGCTCAAGATCATATAACAAGATGTTATCAGTTGATAACTTAGCTAAGAACTGTTCATCATGAGACCACTTGAATGGCCACTGAGTGTCTCCAGTGTATGGAACTTGAAATCTTCTAATCTTCTTACCGAGTTGAACGTCCCATACAATAAGTTCTGATGACCAAGTGATGAGGTATTTCTCTTTTGGACTCCAGTCAATGTTTTGGACTTCGTTGTGTGAAAACTGACCCATCTTTGTCCAGTTCTTACCTCCCCACAAGTTAATTCCCTTTTCAGTAAAGGTGACGAGGTATGTACCAAGAGGGGACCATGCTGCGAAGAGCTTTGTCCAGTTAGACTTCTCGTAAACCTTTTTCATGATGTCAGAAGGCTGAAGATCAGTTGCTGAGGTGACCTGGTAGTCGTTCCAGAAGACTCCCATTGTGTGATCATCACTTCTTCCAGGCATTGCGTGTCTAATGAAATATTGTTCTCTAGCTGTGTCATCACAGAGGTACTCATACAGAGGTTCTTCATTAAACTTATCCATTTCAAGTGATGGGTTGGCGTATACATCTGGAGTGTCTTTAATCTTGTCCCATTCGGTAAACAAGTTTGTTCTCAAAACGTGATTCTTATCAAACTTTAATCCATGAAGTCTTCTTACAACTTCTTCAGCATCTTGCTTCTTTGGGAATGCAGCAAAACAGAATCCAAGAGTTGTTAAGTCATCATCTTGTGGCATGTGAATAAAAGTTGCCTCTTTCTCAGTCTTCTCACGAATCTTCTTTGCCAATACTGCTTTTAACTTCTCCAACTTTGCTGGGTCTACAGTCGGAAGGCAATCAATAATTACTAAGGCATCCTTCGATCTGTCGACTCTCTCATCGATGTAGGACGCTACCGCCTCTTGTTCAGACATTTTATATAATGTTCTGGTAATGAATGATTTAAATATGATGATTTTAATTTATTATTTCAAAAAAAATAACAATCGACAAATCCCTAGAAAGGGTTGTACTTCAGTACCTTCTCAACTGTCTTATCAGAGTTCTGTACAAGAAATTGAACTGCTGGTGTTGTTACTCCAAGATATGAATGAAATAAACAACTTCTGGTTTTACATTTATTCAGAGATTGAGTTTTCATATTTTTTTTTTTTTTTTTGAAAATTATTTTTTTTAATATTCTTTTTCTTTCTTTCTTATCCCTGAAAAAAGATGAATTAAAACATAATGGCTGAAAATCATTACTAATATGTATAGAATAAGGACAGCCGTTTTTTGATGCGGTTGTTCCATCTGACTCAGGTCCCTGATCTGGGACTTATACTCAGTGCGACCTATCTACTGTTACTGGTTCACACTATAGATGCTGTGGTTCTTTAAAAAGGGTCGGATGTCAAGAATGTACTTCCTTTGTTAGAGTATAACTCAAACTCACATTCCTTTCAAAAAGCCTGGGTCGTCGTTTTTTTTTTTTTTTTTTTTTTTTTTTTTAGAAATTAAAAAAGAATTTAAAAAAAATATAATTGAGGTAAGAAATAGTCAGAATGCTGATTACGAACAAAAGCAGGGCAAGGAACGGGTCGTCAAATTGGGAAACTCGATTTTGGGAGCATTTACTGGTTCAATTCCATGATGGTGTTGACAACATCACCTGTTTTGTTATTGTTTATGTTTATGGAAATGTATGGAAACGTGCGTAGTGCTCGTGTTTGGATGAAAACAGAAAAAGGTGGTTGCGCAGCAGCAGCAACACATACCGTTGTTCTTCTTGAGGGCCTTGATGGCCTTCTTTCTGTTGACACCACTGATCTGGCTCATGATGATTTCGATGTCCTTCTCGGTGACTCCCTCAAGGTCCTCCTCCTCATCGTCCTCATCATCCTCATCGGCCTCCTCCTCTTCAGGGGTCTTTCCTTCAACCTTACCCTCGGCGTTGGCCGCGGCGGCTGCCTGGAAGGCCTTCATGAGCTCCTCCTCCTTGGCGGCGCTGATGTCGTCCAACTTTGGCTCACCGTACACAACGTAGGTTCCTCCGCTGACGAACACGTCAGGGTTGCTGATCACGAACGTGCTGGTCTTGTTTCTCTTCATCGTGACCTTCGCAACTCCAGGGAATGGCTTCATTCCTAACTTCGCCATCGCCTTTCTCGCCTTCTTGTCTCCCTTTCCGGTCTTTCCGGCTGGAGTGTCAACGTTCTCAGCTGGGGCCTCGGCGTTCTCGAGAGCTGGTGCCTCGTCGTCCGACTCTTCCTTGGTCTCTACAACCTTCTTTTCAACGGCCTCAGTCATTTTGTTGTGTTTTTTGATTCGAACCTTCGCAAATAGAAATCAACATTAACACACCCAACATAATACAGCATCCCAACATCAGAACACTATTTCGTTAATTGAAGTTACCAATTGATACCTGAGAAACGAAGAAGCTCAAACGAACAATGGAAACTCTCAACACTAAACACACCACGTAATAGCACCTGACCAGTATTGCAGGACAAGTCCTAAAGTACAAATAAAAAAGACAACTCTATGAGTGACAGCGTTACTTTACCAGGACAGACTGTCAGGTTCGCAAGTAGGTAGTCAGCAATTATTCAACTTTGTAAGAAGAAAATTGTTAGTAAGGCACACGAGTAAACAAATGTTTATTGGCATTTGGCAACGATAGCCAGTAGTGCTACAGGTCTCACATTCATCTCCTAACAGGAAACTATCAGAAGGTGTTTATTAGCGACAGTTGACATATAACTGTCAGCAAATTTCAAAAAGGCACATTGACAGTGGGCAGTGCATGCTTGCCACACCCTCTATAGAATCACAGAAACAAACAAACTAATGCAGCTTCTTACAAAGAAATAGTTCACTAAAAAAAAAAAACGAACAGATAATATGATTCATGCGGCGTTCACATAAAGATTCACACATGGTCTCTCAACAAGGTTCACTACCAAAATACGTCAAAGAGAATTTTGGGTGAGTAACTTGTATCAGAAAAGGTGTAGTCAGATACTACCACACCATAACAAAACAGAGTAAACGTACGTACGCGTGAACGACGAAATCATTCACAGTAGAATATAATAAAGTTATGCATAAAAATAACAAAATAACCTAAAAGATGTAAATACTACTTCGAGGCGAGCAACTCCGACCGAATTGGAATCACAAGGAAGAAGGGGAGTGGGTCTACTGAACGTCGGAGGCATAAAAGAGCGAAGTACATTCAACTAATCTTCACAGACAGGGTGGGACGATAAGTTGACACACGAGCTTGCTCAGAACAAAAGAACCAAAATGCGTCCCATTCAAAAAAAATAACTCAACTTGTTAGCTGTAAAACCTTCACCGATAGACAACTCTTGTGTAAATATACCGTCAGGAGGTGGCCACCTCAGCATTGAATCAAACGAGAGTGAGGAAGTTATTCGCATGCATTGTAGAGCATATGCTGAGCACCACAGAAATCTTGCTAAGTCGACAGCATCTGCGCCTATCAGGAAGGTTTTCTTTAAACAACCCTACCCTACAAAGAACTGTTAAAAGTGAGCCCCCAACACCAAACTTATAGCATCAGTAATGGCCCCTTCAAGTATTAATAATTACTTTGCGGGTTTTCGCAATTTTTTTCGGACCTTTTCGGCCCAAACGGCAAACTTGCCGTCCATCGAGTTGTACACACACGCCTTATTCCCTTTGCTAAATTTTTGAAAAAATGCAAAAAAAGAAAAGAAGAAAAAAAAAAAGGGATGGTTTCACCCGTTGTTTTTTTTTTTAAGGGTTAAAGTTAGTATGAACCGAATGAAATGTTATCAGGTCGGCACAACTACTTACACAAAACAAGAGATGAACGATAAGAAAATCCACAAGTAAAAAAAGAGGAAGAACATTCTTCTTTCCAAAAAAATACTAAGGAGAGAGTCAACTAATTAGCGTAAATGAATAACACAAACACATTATAACAACAAAGGTTAAAGTACACATCCAGTATACATTACGAATTTAGTTGAAGAGATGAATAAAGAGCGATGACAACTTTATTAGAGTAGCTTTGAGACTCTGTAGAAATCAACGTTCTGGGAGGAGGATTTAAAAAAAAAAAAAAAAAAAAAAAAAAACATTCCCAAAAAGGGAATTTCGATATAATCTAAGTCGATTATGTCGATCAGATAAATAAAAATAAAAATATTAAAAAAAATAAAATAAAAGTAACGTCACAGTTCACTGGATTCTTTCAGCCCTTCGGGGCAATAGTTTTTTTTTTTTTTCCGAAAAATCTTATCTAAGGCCTAAAACGATAACCAGAATATAAGTAGAAAAATATACAAGTTAAGTGCAAGTCCGGTTTAAAAAACAAACAACCGAAGGAACAAAAAAAAAATTTTTTTTTTCACCACCTAATCCAAGGTTACCGAGAAGGCTCTTATTGCAGATACAAAAATAAGTAAGAGCTTGACACGCTGAGAGAAACCAGGTATGTCGTAGAACGCAGACAGGGCCCTGTCGCACGGGGGAGTGGAGTCGTGACTAAGAAATATGAATGGTTTCTTCTCCGACTATGTCGGCATAAAAATAAAAAATAAAAAAAGAGAGGGAGAGAGAGAGTGAGATATTTGTGCTAAAAGCTATCCATATACCAACTCTCAACATCGCAGATGCAACAACCTGTCTGGACTTCCTTCAAGATGTAATATTCCACTTCTTGAAGAAGTTATTAAGGCGTTTTTGATATCTGCGGGAGTGGCAGGCCCCGCAGTCAACAGAACGGCCATTGCACCAGCAACGTGTGCAGCTGCCATTGAAGTTCCTGAGAGTGTAGCATAAGCAGTGTTACTAGAAGCGTATGCAGAAACAGTACCAGTACCAGGTGCGAAGATGTCAACGCAATTACCGAAGTTAGATGATGGCGATCGCATGTCAAAGGGGAATTTCTTATTGTCAGAATTCAGGTCAGTTGACCCGACAGTTACACCAGACTCTGATAGAGCAGGACTATAAAGGCAAGCATCTACTTGTTGATTCCCTGCAGCTATTGAAAAACTGATGCCTTCCTTAACAGCTTCATCAACAGCTTTTGATAATATCCAACTCCTTGACTTTACTCCGAGTGATAAATTAGCAAGCGATGGTTTAGAACGAGATTTTGAGCTGGAAACTGTCCATTCAATGCCTGCAATGACTGAAGCAATCGAACCAACTCCATTATCGGCTAAGACCTTCACAGCTATTACTGTTGTGTTCTTAGCTATTCCGTACATACCACCTGCTACAGTACCAGCACAGTGAGTTCCATGACCGTTATGGTCGGTGTCATCACCTCCAATGCTGTTAAATCCCCAAATACATCTGTTCCCAAACTCCTGATGACTACATCTAACACCTGTATCAATAATATACGCATCTACATTAGTACCCCAATCCTTGTTATGAGTGTAGTCTGCTAAGGTGTCTCTTGGTGATGATGATGTTATTCTTTTTTGACCCCAAGAGATGGGACTACTCTGATGATGTGAACATTTTAAATTATCCAAACTCGCGGTTGTCACAATTAAATTGTGTTCTACAACATCAACATTTTTATGTGAAGAAACCCACCGCAGTTGCTTGTTTGATAATGTTGCGTGAATCGCTTTGAAAGTTTCACCTATTGAACATTTTCTTATTCCATCCAATGCATCAAATAGTTCATTGTGATCATCAAAAGTAGTATTTGGATACAGCAAAATCAAATACTCATCCCGAATATATCTACTACCGGGTACGGCAATGTCAGCAACACTAATAGCGGTAAGTGAGAACAGAATGAATAGCTTAAATTTCATTGTTGCAGTGGAATGAATCTGAAGGTTTTAAAAAAACAAAAGAAGAAAAAAAAAGTAAAACAGTCTGAATTATAAACCAATAGGGTGCAATAAATCTTCTAAGCCGTTTTCGCACCCAGTTCATTTTTTTTTTTTCCCTGAAGGAGCTGAGTGGCGTATGTGGCAGAATACACGGATCTTTTGTATGTTTTTTTTTTTTTTTTGAGTTTTTTTTTTTTTTTTTGGATCTTTTTTTTTTTTTTTTTTTTTTCGGGAGGGAATGGAGGGGGCCAAAAATTGGGCAAAAATATGATGAATAAAGAAATAATAATAAATTCTTTCCATATTACCAACAATTACCTATCCAGGAAGCAGTACTGCACCACGACCTGCTCATGAAACCAATTGGGACACTAAGAGGAGACCCAATAGTCTTCTTACCAGAAAACAGGTATGCAGGGAGCATTTACTGGTTCAATTCCATGATGGTGTTGACAACATCACCTGTTTTGTTATTGTTTATGTTTATGGAAATGTATGGAAACGTGCGTAGTGCTCGTGTTTGGATGAAAACAGAAAAAGGTGGTTGCGCAGCAGCAGCAACACATACCGTTGTTCTTCTTGAGGGCCTTGATGGCCTTCTTTCTGTTGACACCACTGATCTGGCTCATGATGATTTCGATGTCCTTCTCGGTGACTCCCTCAAGGTCCTCCTCCTCATCGTCCTCATCATCCTCATCGGCCTCCTCCTCTTCAGGGGTCTTTCCTTCAACCTTACCCTCGGCGTTGGCCGCGGCGGCTGCCTGGAAGGCCTTCATGAGCTCCTCCTCCTTGGCGGCGCTGATGTCGTCCAACTTTGGCTCACCGTACACAACGTAGGTTCCTCCGCTGACGAACACGTCAGGGTTGCTGATCACGAACGTGCTGGTCTTGTTTCTCTTCATCGTGACCTTCGCAACTCCAGGGAATGGCTTCATTCCTAACTTCGCCATCGCCTTTCTCGCCTTCTTGTCTCCCTTTCCGGTCTTTCCGGCTGGAGTGTCAACGTTCTCAGCTGGGGCCTCGGCGTTCTCGAGAGCTGGTGCCTCGTCGTCCGACTCTTCCTTGGTCTCTACAACCTTCTTTTCAACGGCCTCAGTCATTTTGTTTTGGTTTCTTGATGTGTCTGATCAGACGAATGTAATAAATAAAATAAAAGAAACATACAATGTACTAGTGCTTTGTTATATACAAGAAAATTATATTTAAAAAATTAACGCCCTTTGGGGCAAAAAAGAGGAGAATAAAAGAAAAATAGAACAGGGACTGGAAGAGCGTTGGTGCGGGGCTTCTTCTATTTATATTGGTAGGGGATGAGAAGGAAGGAAGGGCTATTTTTTTTTTTTTTTTTTTTTGTTCTCCGTTTCTTCTGGTCAGTTACTTTTATCACCCTCAACCACTATTTACAAAACGTACTACTTTTTATTTTTTTTTTTTTTCCCTTCTTTTTCTTTTCGATATATCACTCACAGGAAGCGCATTCCCACAAAAGGTATCAAACGTATATAATTACGTCTCTATAGCTGATTATTTTAGTGATTGGAATGAGCTGGATACCTGCTTCACTGCCTCTACCAAACGGTTCTTACTTTATAGAACGTAACGAAAAGACAACACTATTTATTGGTGAATTTTACACCACAAATTACGGTATGAAAGATGATGCAAAACAGAATGTGGTAGAAAAAGTGTTGGGAGATTTGAGTTTCTTTTTTTTTTTTTTTTTTTTTTGTTCTTTCATGCGCCACAGACAATCAATAACTATTCCCTTTGTGTTCCAGAACTGTGCTTGCTAACATTCCTGGTACGTGGGGGGGGGGGGGGGGCTAACGGTAGTAGGAATTATATTTTTAATAAACGATATTTGAATAAAAGCAAGCTGACTGTTTCCTGTTTCCTTGTACTGGATTCGGGTGTACCATATGTCGTAAAGCAGAACTCATTTCAATGCAAAGAGGGGAAAAGAGAGAGACCAAAATCAACATACCACGAAAAAAGAGTTGTACATTTTCTTCTTACTTAACTTCGCTAATTGTGATACGTGAATCATCACATAGTTCTCCAGCAAAGAGAAAATATGAACCAGGCGATTAACTACTGAAAAAATACTTTGAATCGTTAGTGCACGGCCTCATTGCGGCCGTGGCCGATGGGTAATGTGTGTGTCAAGTTACTACAAATCGGCCAAATTGGCACTAAGCCTAATGTAACCGTCTTCAAAAAAAAAAAAAAAAAAAAAAAAAAAAAAAAAATGAAAAGGAAGGAATTTCTTTTAAAAAAAATACAAGAATAAAACACTTGTTAAAACTACCCAACGGTACCAATACTGGCACAGAACAGAATGTTGAGCTGCTAATATTTTCTTTTTACAGAAAACAGCAATACGGAGACAAGTCTCAACGCACGAATAAACGACAGGTACGTTCACATGTCCCGTGGACCACTAATAGTGAAGTGGTGAGAGGAAGAAGGTCATTTCATATCAAGAGGGTAAAAAGGGGAGGGGATCGACTAACACGATACCGAAGAAACGTGTGGGGAAAATGAAATACTCAAATACATGACAGATTACAGGACCGCGCTACTGAAAGCAAAAAACAAAAACAAAAATTACTTTCAAACAATAACAGGGTAAGTGCTCCATAGCATTCGCAAACGCAAAAAATAGGGGACTGAGGCTATTCTGAACATAGAAATGATCACAATGCCGCTCTGTCTTTTTTTTAGTGTACTTTATAAGTAGAGAGAGGGTGTAAATCTTTGCAGCAAGGCAATAGCGCCTTTTCTTTTTTTTTTTTTAAACTTCTTTTTTCTTTTTTTTTTCTCGTCTGAGGGATTTGTTCTCCCCGAGTAAACTCCGTCAGAAAAACAAAGGACAAGGGAAGAAAGAAACTTTTCTTGATAGCAATTTAGTAGTTTTTTTTTTGTTGTTGTTTTTTTTTTTTTTTGCAAGCGAAAGAAACGCTGGCCATCTCCAGTCAGGGCCGGGATATTGCTCCTGGCTATGAAAGATGGGGATATCGAAAATACCTGCAGGTACTTCGGCTAGAATGCTACTGGTATTGTCTCAAAAGCCATGAGAAGAGTAATTGTAACAAAAACTGTGTACAGGATGAAACTTAACCCACCAAGAAGCTGGTTTAACCTCCAACCCAACAAGGCTATTGCAGCAATCGTACAAATAAGCATTCCAACAAGCATTAAAACTGAAGAGCCAAGTGACTTAGCCTCAACTTCGATACCTTGTCCCCCGTGTGTTACTGACCAGAAGAACCACGGCATAGGAAGACCAAACGTCACATCAAATATATTACTTCCAATAGAAGAAGACACAGCCATGTCACCCTTACCAGATCTAGCAACAATAACACTACTAATGAGATCAGGAACAGATGTACCAGCAGCTAATATTGTGATCCCCATTACAACTGATGGGATCCCTAAAGTGTCTCCAAGTGTTTCAGCCCACCAAACCATTAAATATGAGAAGAACCCAATCCAACCAATTGATCCGAGAAATCCTCCCACGTATGAGAATCCAAAACTGGATCCGAACTTTTCTTTTAAGTGTTTTGCATATATTGGTGATGGAGCATTGTCATTAGATGCGGACCATCCAAGAAAAACTGCGGCTTGTGCATGTCCAGTTCCACCATCGGAGTCAAAAGATTCAATAAGTGACAGCACTACTTCTGAAGCAGGTCGGGAATCACCTTCTTCACGAAGTTCATCATCGTCTTTAAGTAATTGAGCTGCGTGGTCTTTAAACCAACTCATACCATGAAGAATAGTACTGCCATCAGACCTCGTCTTTAGACCTCCTAGGCGATATAACCTTAGGGCTAGTTGACTCATCCTTTGCTCACGAGCGAACTGTTTTTTATTTGTTTTGGTTTGTATGAATTGTGGCCTTCATTCTCAGTATCACTAGGAACATACCATTTCTTTTTCTTCTCCAAGCTTCTCACCGCAAGGTAAGATTGCCCAAAGTGGGAAGTTCAATGGGAACAACAACAACCATTTAATAATTCCATCACTTGGTGGTAACGGAGACCATGGCTGGTCTTCTTCTTCTTCTTCTTCCTCTTCGTCGTCTTCGGTCCCCCTGTTGTCTGACTGGTTTTCCTGTTTTGAATTGTAATGTCCGTGAAAATGGAGGAAACGTTTGTGCAACTTCCCCATAAAACCTGATAGTTTTCAGTGACACAACATACCTTCCCCTTGTCAGCTTGTCCAGGTGCAGTTTCTTTTGGTGCTAAGGAGCTGCGCTGC
Source organism: Flectonema sp. DT1601 (assembly GCA_964019425.1). Classification (NCBI taxonomy): domain Eukaryota; phylum Euglenozoa; class Diplonemea; order Diplonemida; family Diplonemidae; genus Flectonema; species Flectonema sp. DT1601. The sequence goes on from OZ025785.1 coordinate 878,217, forward strand.
TTGGTGAGGAGTTGAGCTGTTGAGGATCGGCGGGCTTTACTCTTTGCCTGTGTTTTGTTTGATTTTATTCCGTTCATTTCATTTCTCCTCAAGTGGGTGAACCATGACTACATACCTGAACCCAACCAGTACCAGAACCCTCAGGCTTTTTGCTTTTAAGCTCCTCGTCTTCTTCAGACGTGTGGGTTTTGCCTGTTTCTGGGGAAACCTTGACACTTCGCTCGTCGAGTTTTCGGCGTATGAAAGAATAACATGTTTCATTCCATCCCATGAAGACAACATAACAAGCGTAGCATAACAAAAGTAATCCAGACTCCCAAACGTCGATTCTCTTGTCTCTGAAGAAGATAACAAGCAAGATGAGATCAGCTAAATAAAATGCACTATCTCTAGCAAGAGGCCACCAAGTCAGAGGCAATCCTCCAGTGTCTGCAGCCATGTGACGGGTTGCCAAAGCACATGCACCGATCACAAATAACACATTGAACACTGCACTGCCTACAATCGTTCCGAAACCAACGTCAGACCTGTTTTTTGTTAAAGCGTACGAAGTTGCAAACGTGAATACATTTTACCTCCTACTACACCACTGATAGAAGATTAGAAAAACATACTTAGCAAAGAACACTCCAATGAAAGAAGTGAACAGTTCTGGAGCAGAACCTCCTGCCGCCATGAAAGTGGCGCCCGCAACATCGTCAGAGAGTTGTAATTTAACTGAGAGCGCTTCTAATGCTGGTACGAAGTAATCATCGCAAACAATTGCGAGAGCGAAGAACATGTAAAATATTCCCAAGACGTACAATACTAAAGCTCCCTGCTGTCTCTGTTTCTTTGAAAAGACGTCCGGGGGATAAAGTGCACCATCATCTGATTTAATTTTACAACTTATTCCATCTCTGAATATATCAGCAGAATCAATTGAAACAATATCACAAGTAGTAGTCTCTGCTGGTCTACATGTTTGTGTTCCAACGAGAAGAGTGAATTTAGTTCCATCCGCATGAGCTATGACTGCATTCTGCTTTGTTGTTGTTATGATAACGTCGTCGTATAATATGCAGGGTGATCCTTTCTTGCGAAAGAAGTCGAACTCGTCAGTAATAAAGTCAGTCAAAGGATCAATCTTACTACATACCCAACCAGGTATGAGATCATCAGCAGAAGGGTTTCTAGGCCAGCGATATCCAGGACATAGTGCTAGGCTGTTGCAGATGTTTTGACAGTCTAGTTTTGATTCACAAGGTGCTCCAAATAAACATTTTATGTTCCGCTCATCAGTCATTCCAACATACTCTGGAACTACAGCTAACAGTTGTCTATGGGGACCTTCCAGTGTATCAATCTCTTCTTCATCTCTTCCTTGCCATGAAACAAACAATAGCGATAATGTTATCAGTACGCTTATCGACACCCGCAGCGCCGACTTGCGTCTTCTCATCATTTTATTGTTCTTTCTTTCTTCTCTCCGCCCGGTTGTTTTGCTTAATCTGAAATGGGGGAGAAGTTAAATTATTATATCAGCGCAGAAAGAAATAAGAAATCCTCCAGTTTGTCATAAGGCGACCCTCGTCAGCACACGTTTTATGATGCAACAAGAAAGAGAGAGAGAGAGAGAGAGATTGGTTGGAACTCGTACTCGAATGGCTTACATGATTGCACATGAGCGGAAGACCAAAACAAAACAAAAAGTGTAATCAAAGTGCAGCTTAGAATCGAATTCTGTTTATATGAAATGAGAAACTTAATAGATTCTGATCGTTTTAAACAAAAAATAAGATCAAATAAAAGTGTTGGAAATGAAAGCTGTCAGCAAGTTATGAACACAACAAGAACACCTGTGAAGAAATCTACAGGTCTTAACGTGATAATAAATCATTTTATTTCATGTATCGCAGTCAGGGAAGCCAAACCTCTGAAGAAGCTCACATCATTCAGTGAAACTCTCACAAGCGAGAGACAGGATTGACTAGAATTAAGTGACTACCCAGACCTACTGCATGCACGAAGCAGGCAGTGTAAGAGACGGCTGATAACGCCAAGAGGCTATGAGTGAATCAAAGCGTAAATTAGTTAGATTGAGGAAATTGAACTAAAACAAACTAAATATGACATGCCACTAATAAATTGGTTTTGGTAAGTATCAGTAGATAAACCGAAAAGCAACCGAAAAAGCGTATCAAAAGAAAAGAGGTAAGAAGCTAGTTTTCACCCTCCATATGAGTAAAACAGAAAGAATTGGAATCTAGTGACAGGCTGTCACACAAAATTGATTATTTATTTCATCTTTTTTATCTTATTGTCAGATAAAATACATCATTGTGATCCACTCTCTCAGAGAGACCTATTGCCGTTAATACACAACACAACATCTAATCAAAATGATGTTGTTTTTTTTTTCCCTTTTTTTTGACAAGAAGAAGCTCGGGGGCAAAAAACACCGTTATGAGTAAAACAGATTTAAAAAGAAAACAAAGAAAAGAGAAAAAAGAACGAAGATTTTAAAATTATTTATTTAGAACTTGCAATCCATCTAACGGAGAAGTCGTGAACAAGATTGAGAAACAATCCAACTAAAGGAAGGCTAGTTTTGACAACTTTAAAAAACAGAACAGTAACACAAAACTTCGTAAATTACTAAAAAGACTAGCAATCGAAGTTCAGAATTTAGTTATGCCAGCGGGGAAGTGATAGTTTGTAGAAACAGTAATGGGTAATAAGGTTAAAACTGAAAAAAAAAAAAAAGAAAAAAAAAATGACATCAGAACAATAAAGCTACCATTTTTAGAATACCATAAAAAAGATTAGCATGTCAGGTAAATCCCACAAACCAACCAAAAGTGAAAACCACTAACTAATAAAGACAGTCGATAAGTACTATCACTCTATACTTTAGAGTTACTAAGTAACTTATACACATCAAAACAGTAGTACAGTAATGAATAGATTTCATGTGATTGGTTTATTAAGCCATTTGCTGAATTGTAGAAATGTTGACCCTGTTCTTCCAGTTATTCTTTAGACGAGTGTATCCATTATTTGATTTGGTCTCACTCCAAAGCATAGTCCATTGAACAATCTGTTCTGGTGTTGTGCTTTCTGGGATGTCAGCTACCCCTCCATAGTGTGGACAACAAATACCACCATCACTACCTGATGACAAGCTTCCTATAAGTGGAGATCCTGCTACACGTGCTCCGTGAACAGTTGTGACTTTGTAGTCTGAAGTAGGGCAGCATAACATACAGCAGGCTCTCTTATCACGAATGCAGCATCCCCTAACAGCATAATATTCGTGTTCTCCATGGATACCAAGTTCTTCAGACCCGTCTATTCCGTTTGCTACGAAGAAGTCAACACTAGCAGGCTGAGTATAAAATGACCATCTGGAACAAGTAGCAGCATACGCCATGTTTAAAGTCCAGAATACAGGACTGGTCATGGCATTTATCGACATTGATTCTACTTCATTATTCCTATTGCTATTTAAGAATGAAGACGATCCTCCACAACATATTGGATACTGAATCTTACCTTCAGTGATTCCACTTACAGTTACCCTGTTATCACAACATAGGTACTTACAATAGTCTCTTAGTGTTCGTCGTATTTTTAATATTGTTTTAGAATCCCAGCTGGATAGTTTAACATCTGTTTGATAGCAGCAACACAAACAAGTCGGTCGGTACTCCATCATTATTTTCATTCTATTTCCAGGTGGGAGGGTCAGTGCATGCTGAGCTAGTGGGATTCTTTCCATTTTTAATCTGATATATATATAAAACACTCCCCCTCCTAATTAGGAAAAATATATTTTTAAAACTTAAAACAACAAATCAGGCAAACTCAACAAAGCGCTAACCACAGATGCGTGTTACCTATATAAAAGTAAATAGACGCTTATCTAATGACACGGACAGACAACAATATTTTGAGCAAAAAAAGCAGGTACCAGAAAACATGAACGATATGATTACTATTTGGGTGCGAGGAGGGTCGAGAACGAAGATGCCATCGCAACCGAAGGTCGCATGCAGGAACAAGACACTTTTAAGTCATGGCTTAAAAGACGAAACAAGGGGGGGAAATGAAACATGACCAAATAACAGGTAAGGAGGATGGGATGTGAGAAATGGGTGTTAGCCGAGAAATGCGATCCTCGGGAAAGTCACAAACGATAATACTGAATTCACAACATATGTTTTTCTTTTTTTAATTTTGCTTTGTTTTGTTTTGTTTTTTTTCTTTCCCTGAGCGTTTCCTTTAAGGCACCGCACTACAAGAGCCTTAGACAGTTTACTATGTGGGAAAATTGTTTTTTCTCGCTCCATTTTTTTTCGTTCTTTTTAGATTCATTTTCCTTCTGTATCTTAGCCACAGGCGGGAGAAAAAAACAGTAACTTTTTATTTATTTTTATCATTATTATTGTTGCTCCAAAAGTATTCAAACAGGAACATAATATAAGACACCTCGAAAAAAAAGAATTTTAAAAAAAAAAAAGAAAAGACAAGAAAAATTGACAGAAAAAAATGATCGTTCTCTCCGGGCTTGCCAAAGCTGTTTTCTTTTTTTTCTCTCTTTTTCTTTTTGGTTTGTGGGTCCGAACTCTGCCAATCATAGAAAGCGCTGATATGTGACACGATTGGATACTCATATTTTTTTTTTCCCTTTTCAGATAAGACTTGAGGGACATTATCAAAGTTAACTAAATAATTTATTAGTGATTTATAAATTATACAGAAACGGTAAACTATGACAAGACTCACACAGTTGACTAAAGGGGGAAAAAGCACACATGAAAATACCATAACCAAGTAGCACTGATTATTTGGTTGTTGTTGTTGTTGTTATTGTTGTTGTTGTTTTCCCACGGGGGGGTGATAGTTGATTGATTATACAAATTACAAACTGTATTCCATCATTGTATGAACGGTAATTTAACATCTGTTAACGACATACTCAACCTTACCTTTTGAAGTAGTTATGAGGATTTGAGAGTATCCCATCTGTGGAAGTCAGTCAGTCAATTATTAAGACTGAATCACCCTCAGTTAGAAAGCCTGGAGGGTTGTTACTTTCAAGGGGGGGGAAAAGAACACATGAAGATATCAGAACCGTAGTATTCGCATTGTTTATTGTTTTTTTTTTCTTTTTTTTTTCCTCCTCAAGTCGCTACCTTTTCGGAGGAAAAAAGAAGAAAAAAAAACAGATGGCTCACTACATAAAAATAAGTTTTATACACAAAAATAGTTATATTCCATTTTGTCACAGTGCAAAATGGAAAAAAGAATCGGCAAATTTCACTTTTTTACTTACTCACTCACACTTTTATTTTGTTTGTGCGCAACCGGTAGAAACTCCTAATAAAGGAATAGGTTAGTTACGCTGCCACAATTCTCTTTCTACCGACAATGGGTTTTGTAGGTACAAAAAAAATAAATCATCACACGGAGACATAATAATCACATCCGTTGCACAACAAATTAGATTTTTTTTTTTTTTTTTTTTTTTTTTCCCTTCTTATTTTTCAAATCCATTCTCAGCTCTTCATTCAAAAGACGAAAAGGATGAAACACGCGGAGATGTAATAAATTGCTTAAGTTGAAACTGGGCTCTTCATTAAGCCCCTACTGGAGAGTATCCAAGCAATGTAAGTACTAAACGACGACAAGGTCCTTGTTTCTTCATTTACGTATTTAACTTTACGAGAAAAAGAAAATCGGGTTCCTTTTTTTTTAACGATGATATTATTACAGCCATTAAGGCAGCTTAGCACGGTGCACACAGTAAGAAACCTACACAGAGGCACCATAAAATAATAACTTTCCGTCTACTTTTTTTCTTTATTTTATTTTTTTTTGGCCGAATTAGTATGATCGTGCTAACAAAAAGAGAAAAAACAGAGGAAAAAAAAAGAAATTCGCAAATAGTACTAGCGGAAGTTATTATAAATAAATAATCAAGCAATCAATAAATCGTAAGGACACTTCGTTTAAACATTGACCGCAGCGGGCAATGTTTTAACCCAATTAGGGAAGCGAAACCCTTTTTCATATTAAGATATAAAGATTGAACACGCGGATTCATTTTCTTTTTCCCACCAATAATAGTATAATGATGAGGGAGACGACAAAAAAAAAAAAAAAAAAAAAAAAAAAATATTCCACTCCATTAATTTAATACAAAATAAACAAACGCAAAATAACGTAAAACGTTATTATTGAAGAATTGCGATGCCAATCGCATTCATCCATTATTATTTTTTTTTTTTTTCTTTTTTAATAATTCAGGTAGTTTGTCAACCAACGAAACGGGCCGTCACCTACAGCAGCAGCCGAAAAAAAAGTGTACCCGGGAGAAAGAAACACAATGACGGCTTCAAATAATACATTCGACATTAGCACACGAATGTTCCTGCTCACGATACTGAAAAAGGGAAAGAGCACATCAACATCAAAGCTTGTTTATACTTTGAGTGGTGGTAAGAGAGAGCACCATCCATCGTCAGTAGCGTTCAAACTATAAATCACAAGTTGGATGAAAAAAATACTAACTATTACTCGTTACAACAATACGTCAGCCAGTTCAGTAGCTAATAATAAATCTGAAGTTACATCACACTAATGAGCGTAACTAACTCAGAATAGACAGAAAAAGAAAACGTGTCCCAACGAGAAGATTCACGCAGCTTCATTTTTTTTTTTTCAAAAAAAAAAACAGAAAACACTATCGTCACATACATAGTTACACATCTCATACAACGCAGCTGTCTTTTTCCATTCAAGAAGAGGTTACAGACACTGAATGATGCTATAGGTTCCTCACAAGGCATGAGAACTACTTTAATAAAACGATATTTAAAACCGACTAAGGAAAAGGATAGGGAGGATGAAAATTTTAAAAAAAATATGTAAAAAAATCATACAAAAATTGAAGGAACTGCACGGTTATATTTATTTTCTCTCTTCTTTTTTTTTTTTTTTTTTTTTTTTTTTTTCATCATTGTCATTTTGTTATGGAAAGAAAAAAAAAATAAAAAAAATTATAAAAAAATTATTAAAAAATAAAAATAAAAAGACGGATTTTTAAATTTTTTTTTTGTTTGTTTGTTCGTTTTTTTTTGTATCAAAAAAACTACTGAAGTCAGTCGTGTCTGTCAGAAGGCTTACGAGTAGCAACACAAACATTCACAGCACAGATTCATACTAGATAAGTAGCCTCAAGGTTCCACTACAACACAATACACAATTAATGAAAACACATCACAGAATACCACACAATACAAGCAGTTTAAAAAACAGTTAGACTATTTTTTTTTAATATCAAAAAAAAAAAAAACAACAAACCGAAGGCACTCATCTCAGTCTTTTTTTTTTTGTGTTGTCTTTTAACAATTACACAGTCAAAACATCCGCAATGAAAGGTAGTGACTTGATGAATGATATAAATTTTATGTAGTTTTAGAGATTCTTGTGTAGTTCACAAGAATGAAAGTTAAGTCTGAAAAGTCATCACACAATTGAACATCTCTCTTTGCCTTTTTTCCCTTCTGACGAAATCACCTGGGAAAAAATTGGAGCTCACCAATTACTTCAGAAACGACCTAATTATCTAATCAAAAAAAAAAAAAAAAAAAAAAAAAAAAAAAAAAAAATCTTCTTTCTTGAAAACACTCATCCGTCTGAAGGTTGGAAAAGAATGAGAATGAAAAAACAACGAGTACAACATTCACGCGTAGATCACGCAACGTATAACACTAACATTAACAAAAACCCCAAATATGAAATAAATGGAAGACATGAAAGAAAAAAACATAAATAATTTTTTTTAAAAAAAAAAAAGAACACGTGTCCAGAAAAAAAGAAAAAAGAAAAACCGTTTGTCCACTAAAGTTACTATTTTCTGTTAACATTCTGCGTGTATGTAGGGAGGGGGGAATTCTAAAAAAGAAGAGACCAGGTGAATAAAAACAACACACTTTCCACTTCCTACATCCTCCTTCAAAGACACAAATAAACATCACGGCAGTAACCAGCAGTTTTCAAATAGTCAACAAACCTAAAAAGACTAAAGCCACCAATAGGCTTAAAACATAAAATTGAAAAAAAAAAGTGCTGTACTTTTGTGGGATGTCAATTTTGAAGAGGGAAAACAACAAAAAAAAAAAGAAAATAATTTTTTTTTTTAACCCTCTAATAAGAGGCCAAAAACCCTGTTTTTGAGAAAAATCGAAAAATTTGACAAAGGGGAAAAGGGGTGTGGGGAAAAATACAAAAAAATTACAGGGTGAAAGACACCCCCCCGCGCATTGAAAAAAAACTGAGGTCAGCCCGCAAGGGGGCCAAAATAACTTGAGAAAATGCAACAACAGCCTAAAAAAACACTGTTACTTAGGACCCCTGGGTTCGCTTTGATTTTGGCAATGTTGTAGGAGTAGAGTGCTTCCGTTTCATGTTTTTCGGTGGGATATGATTGTGTGTAGCAAAGGTATGGTTGTTGCAAACAGGGGCTGAATACTTGTCAATATTTTCGTGATATTGTTCGAAGCAGGGATCCATGCATAAGAAAACCTCGCTTTTTGAACAAGAAATCGATGACCTTACTTTTTTTGAGAACAAATCCGTGAACTGCAGTCCCCAAAAATACCGAATTTTCGTAGGTAGTGACATTTTGTGTGAGTTTGGTGTGTTCCGTGATCAATAAGTTGAGAACATAGCCTCTTTTTGAACTGAGCATATGTCCCGACGTCTTTTTCAGACTTCTTTTGGAGGGTGAAAACATTGAAGATAGAAATCTCTAACAAGTAGTGAAAGACTTTCAGGGTCCAGCGTTTTGTCATCAGAGTTCTTCTTGCCTTCCCCCTGATACCGTCTACGAGGTCAACACCACCCATTAGTTTGTTGTACTGATGGATCTGTACTGGTAAGTCGATAGTCACTTTTTGATAGATTTCCTTATTTTAGTCCATCACGTGGCTGTCTCATAATTCTCCTCGAGAGGCAATGTGCTGAAGACATATACTTCTTTTGGATTGTCCCTGAATTTATGTGATGCACATTGTGCTAGGACTGAAAGTACGAGGCAGAGAACTTCTCCACCCGTCCCTGCGCCTCCGCCTTATTAATCTCGGACCATTTGGGAACTATTGTTTCCCAAAAGCTGCGGATTTTGTAGAGCTTGTCAGTAGGTACGGGGTTGGTGACAGTGTAAAACTTTAGATTGGTTCGAATTTAGAGGAACCGATCTCAGGAAGCGAAGTGGGGTGTGTACGCTGGGTCTGATGTACCATTCCTGTAATCTGAGATATTTGGTTTATCACAGAGACCCACGAGGATATTGAGTCCTAAAGAGAGTTTGAGTTCAGCTACGTTAAGATTGAGTGCCTAGTTGTTGCTGCAGTGCGAAATCATCTCATCACCTTTGGGGTGAACACAAGTTCAAATTTCTGCAGTTCCTTCATCAATTTCAGGTCTGACATGTCCTGCAAGGACCGCCGAAACGTGTGTCGTCTTACCTTGGTGATTTTCTTGCTCCATTTCAGAGGGGAAATGCTTGGCTCTATTGTACTCTTTTCATCGCTCGAAGAAGACTCAGGAGCACCCGAATCTGGGATAGGTGACCCTACTGAATCATTTTCGATGGAAATAGTTTTAGGGATTTTAATTTTTGGCTGAAAACATGGGATAGTCATGGGCAACCTGGCTAAGACTGTTCCCAGTGCAGAAAAAAAAAAATGAACTTTTTCTCAGAAAAAGCTGGTGACTTTTGCAGCACGATCCCACATAAAATTTGTCGTTTTTTGGCAGCTCTGGCTCCACCCTTGTACTCGCAAGGTACATTTTTCCCCTTTGTCAAAAAAAAAAAAACGCGAAAGGCCACTATAGTGGCCTTCAGGGCTTAAAGGGTTAATAAAAAATTGTTAACAAATACCTACCCACAACATTCGAAGAACTGAACCTGCAGTCACTACTCGAGTATCCGCTGCGAATAGAAACGCGAAGAATCTCGTACTCGACACACCATCCCGATGTCATTGGTAGATAATTGTTTTAGATTACAAAAGAAATGACACTCATTGTTTTCCAATTGTCGTCAATATCAGTCTTATTTTGAATAGTTGTTAGCAACATTTTTTTAAAACGCTTCCTTATAGTAGCCAAATGAGACGCGACAATAACAATCGACTGACTTTAAAAAACTAATAAACACCACATGTTCAATATCCTCAAAACGTTTTCTCTTACCAGGAAAATTCAACGAGTGTCCCTACAAGGACTTCACAGCTATCAACTAACAAATGATAGAGTACAAAACAACATCGAAAAGAACGAATTTTCTTACAAATTGTTCTTACGAAAAAACCCCAAGCGAAATTAATATTTCACTCCAACTAACGAGTAAATGGGCCGGCTCAATAAAACAAAAATAGCTAACAAAACAAAACCTAATAAGAATATGGGGATGGGGGGTAAAAGAAAAAAAAAAATAAGGAAAAAAGAATGAAAGACGTAATATAAAACAGAAGAAAAAAAAAAATGAAATTTTGAGTTTGAGTTTAAAGGCAACCCCCCAGCTACCATTATACTGCTATCTATTTATATTTTCTTTATGTGTGTGTTCGTTAAGATCTACCCACCCCGAGGGGGGTTCCTGTTAGATTGGAACACAAATCGCTCTGGACTCAGGGGAACGGGTTGTTTAGGGAGGTAAACAAGTGAAACATTAGTTGAACAGGAAGAAGGAACAAAAAATGTTTGTTTTTTTTTCCCCTTCTCTTTTTCTTGTTCCTCTTACTTGCCATGTCTAAGAAATCACTAAAATTCAAAAGAATCGATGCAAGCTTTGTAAGAACCCAAAAAAAAAAAAGAAAAACGGCTTCTTCGCATTCGTTTTCACAAATGCTGAAGAGGCATCTAGAGTGGTAAGGAGTACTTGGGTTAGTCGGGATAGCCTTAAGAAGGAAACCATCAATTGGTTCCTGAATGAGTCTTTCATAAAGACTAATAACACATCAGTCAGTTCATTCAAAACAAAGCACATGTCCAAAGCCTTGTAATGAATACGTTTAACTCGCAGCAGGTGGAGGTGGAGGAGGTACCCAAACATCATCATCATCACTATCGTCATCATATTCTGGGAGAGGTTGATCATTTGGTTTTCTATCACTCGCCATCATAATACCTCTGAGAAGACCTGGAGGAGGTACAAATGGAGCAGGTGCAGCAACATGAGGTGTCGCAGGAGTTGGCATTGGACCAGTGTAGGAAGGCTTTACTCCTATTGCATTTGGATTTACCCCTCCGACTAGAAGACCTCCAGGCATATTTGATGATTGAACAGACGACTGAGGAACTTGAGACGACCTCACCGTTGTACTTCCTGTTGGAGTGTTTTGACTTTCTGACTGCCATTCAGCTGTTGGATTATCACTCTGAGATCCAATCGTTGGTGATGGAACACCTCTAGTTGATTCAACCGATGGGTCTTGTAAATTACGAAGTACTTGTACACTTCTAACATCTTCAGAACTAGAAACTGACATCCCTTCTCCCATTCTCAGAGGTGGTGGCGCTTCATCACCCAGTCTGAATAACACTTCTTCAGCACTCGGACGAGCGTATCTATTCCTCTGTAATGTCTGTCTAACTAAATCTTGAACAAGAGGACTGTATCCTCTATCAGCTAATGACTTGCTTACTTCATTATGAAATCCTTTACGACCAACGTGGACACACATTACTCGGCAAGACCGACTCTTTTTGTGACACATCGCGTATATAATACAACCTAACGACCAGATATCAATTTTTGTATCGTAGGGACCATCAAAGGCTTCAGGGGCCATGAATGCTAGTGTCCCAGCATGTGTATGCATGTATGTCTTATCAACAAGTCTTGACAGACCAAAATCAGTAACCACAACCTGTTTACGATCCTTTGATAATAGAATATTCTCAGGCTTTAAATCTCTGTGAACAACCGGAGGAGATTGGCTGTGAAAGTGTAGTAAGACTTCACTTATTTGTCTCCCAAAACTTACAATTAATTGTTCAGGAATAGTCTTCTGAGGATATGATGAAATAAAAGCAGCTAAATCGCCCTGTTCATAATACGGTAGAACGATGTACACACAACTGGGTGCTGTGAATGATTCCACTATACTAATTAGTCCTTTATGAGGTGGTAGACTCTTTAAAATAGAAACTTCACGGCGGGCAATTCGGAAATCACGATCTGATCGACATTCAATTTTCTTAAGTGAAAACAGTACTTCGGTGTCTTTTTTTCTGACAAGATAAACCTGACCAAATCCCCCTCTCCCCAATTGACGAATAGTTTCGTATCCGAAACTTTCATTCTGAGGGACATATGAAAAGTGAACTACATCTGTAGAACCCGCAGAGCAGTCTGCAGAACCAGCCGGACTCTTTCTGATAAGAGGAAGCTCATCCGGATGTACTTTTTTATTATAAACTCTCGACATAGCGACTACAAGAATAATGACAACAGCAGCACCGCAGGAAGCAGCTGCGACTGGTGCCATCCATGCTGTTCGATCACCTACCGAAGCAGTTCTTGGTCTAGCTGAGACGTTTAATTGAATAACAGTCTCATTAGCAGTGTAGACTAAAAGTGTTCCTTCCTCGTTCACATCAAACGAATGCCAAGGCATCCATGTAGAGGTGTCAGGGGTTGGAAATGCCTGAGCCAGTTTCCCAGATAAAACTTCCGCTGGAATCAAATCGCCGCCAATTAAAATTGCATCGTATATTCTAACAGCGCGGGAATACATGTCTTTCCAAACTTTACTACTGTATGATCGATTTGCGCTGGCGATTGGTATCTTCCAAAGTAGTTGCCCATCAGTAAGTCGTAAAGCCATTATAAAAGGGTCCTCGTATCCGGGATATTGCTGTTCATCATCTGTAAAATTACAATCAGGAAATATTCCAGAAATCCAAGTACAGTTGTACCAGGTACCGTTAACGAATGAAGATCCTCCCAGAAAGACTACATCACCTCTAATGACTGGAGGTGAAAGAGTAACATTTCTGTCAGCTACGTATCTCCACATAACAGAATCATACATGAAAGGTGAGTCTTCCTTGGCTTTATTTGTGTCAACTGCCCACAAAGTACATCCAAACCAGAATATTGGAGGTGTGAAATTCAACGGAGGTACGTCGCATGCTGTGAACAAAGCAGCACCACTACTTGATAACGAGGGACGGCCAATTGATGCAGGGAGGTCTATTTTCCAAAAAGGTTTACCTCCACCGTGAGTGATGGCTTCAACTCTACCATCTGGCTGTCCGAGAGGAGCGAGATCTCCACCATTGAAGTATGTTGTTGTTAAGAGAACTGTTTCACCTTCAGCAGCAATTCTTGCTAACCATGGAGGTGCTCTACAGGGTGCAACCCAAGCACATTTACCAGTAGTAACGTTTAGAGCGTACACAAAGTTTTGTAAATTATTACTCGTACTAACACCTGTCTTGTATACAATATCTCCAACCAGAATCGGTGATGTGAAATCTTCTCCAATTGGACCGATAGGGGCAAGCCAGTTAAGTTGTCCATCAGAAGCACGACGAGACACAACATGTCCTTCAGTAATGTTTGAGTTCACGTAGTAAATATTCCCACCTCCAGCTATGACGTTAGTCCCAGCTCTGACATCGAGTGTTGAGTTCCAGATATTATGACCTGTTGACTTGTTTAGAGCAAAGAATTCAGGTCCATTTACAACATTGTCTATTTGAACATAAACATGTCCATCAGCAACTACAGGTTGCATTGAGACGTGGAGGAATGATTCGTTATCTTCGTTAATTGATTGAATATCTTTCTCGAAATCAACATCTCCAGTTATCAAAGACCTCCTTTCAAGGTGACCTACCGTAGTGTTGCTCCACATGACATCTCCTCGTAATAGGACGATACTTTCTCCATCAATTGTTGGGCTTCCAACCATGAAGTCAACCGTCTTTGTCCAGATTATCGGAGGATCTCCTAAAGCAGCTTTGCTGTGTGGTGACGGTTTGGGTGGTGCTGGTGGGTATGCCATCCATGTACCAAAACACTTTGTTTGGCAATTTATTTGCAAACTACAAAAACTATCAGTGTCCCAGCAGCCATAACATTCACCTTCTTGACTACACAGATAACAACACTTTGAACTTCGTACTTCATAAAGTAACGTTGTGAATACAAACGTAATTAATAACAGTCTTGTTAGACTCATCATCGTGAAGAGAACTCACAGCTCTCTTGACTGAATGGAGGAAAGATGATATAATATTTATTAATACAAATCATGCTATGAAATGAAGTGACTAATTAACATCTTTTACTGCGGGGAGATAAATGAAACTATTCATTCGTTTTGTGCACATCTTCTGAAGACGGACAGCAAAGTGTCTGTGAACAACCCGAACACTAACCCGCCTGGTGAGGTGGTTATGAAGCAATCGGGTGATAAAAACAATCGAAAGAATAGTGGCGGCCTAACATAGTAAGCCGCCAGAAAAGAGAGAAAAAGATGTCCAATGACGCACACAATAGAACAAGCTAGACAGGGAACCACCAACCGTGTTTTTCGGGTCTAAACAACGACCCGATGACGGTCTTAAAGACAATTTAGCCTTTTAGGAAGGTGACATGTTCCACGTACTTTTTTTATATTGAAGGAAGGCATTAATAACCAACAAAAGACAGAAGGAAAGACGTCACACCAAGCAGCCTTTTTTGGCCCTCAAACACGACGTATATTTTTCACTCAACTCGCATGTCACGGAGGAAAACATGGGACTGGGAAGGGAGACAGCAAACACACTGGAAGCCCAAAGACCCACAGATGCCAGCATTAACTTCTGTAATAATAATAAGAAGCACTGCATGCTTGCCAGCACCCACAGATGCCAGCAAATCGTTTTAATTTGAAAAATGAGACCCAAAACAGAGTCAGCTTAAAAATTACTTTACGGACCTAGTACTCGTTGACATGACGTAAGGAGCTGAAAGGTTTTTACGACAAGCGCAAAGGAGCACTATTTCTGTTGTTAAAAAGCTCTATGTGCTTAGCACGGAATTGTTTATTGACTAAAGACAGATATTTGTTATTTACAATAATATTGAATTGGATTGTGGACACAATTCATTATCTCGTGCAGCTAATCAGCCGGTTGGAAAGACTTAGTAGTAGAGAGAGCGAGACGACAGGCAAATATATTTTAGAGTCGAGCAGTCTTTGAGACACCACGAGCCGCCTGACGGATGGCAAAGTCAGCCATCACTTCCTCAGCACCTCCGAGAATTGCGGAGAACTTCTGGTTACGAACAAAGTGTTCAACCTTTGAACCCATTCCACTCTTTGTTACAGCCCTTCCTCCAAAGATCTGAGCAGCGTTATCAGCAACCTTGTGGGAAACACGAGTAGAGTGGTATTTCAACAAGGCCATTGGACCACCGAGTTTGCGTGCCTGCTGAGAGAAGGATAAGTTCTTCATTTGGAAGGTGATAACGTCCAACCAACTCTGAAGTGCTTCAGTGCCAGCTGTCATTTCAGCGATTTTATTTCTGATGACCGGCTGGGCGATAAGTGGCTTTCCGAATACCTTTCTCTGAGTTGCCCATTTGAAAGTTTCTTCAATTACTTCTCTGCAACGCTCAGCAACACCGACGACCATTCCCCAACGCTCGTGGTTGAAGTTTGCCATGATGCATTTGAATCCCTTGTTTTCTTCTCCAAGTAGATTTGCAACTGGAACCTTCACATCAGTGAACATAACGTAAGCAGTTCCAGCCGATGGTGAGTAAGAAGTGCTAATCAGCTTGGTAACAACACCTTCTGTACGTGGGATCAAAAGCATCGAAATCCCTCCAATACCTGGCCCCCCAGTACGAACAGCTGTAGAGAAGTAGTCAGCGTACATCCCTCCAGTGATCCATTTCTTTTCACCGTTTACGATGTAGAACTTTCCACATGCAGATTTGGTGGCTGTACATTTTATTTGAGCCACGTCTGAACCAACATATGGCTCAGAAATAGCTAGACAAATACGCTTGTCACCCTTAAGGACTGCTGGGATAATCTCTCTACGCATAGCGTTACTTCCAAAGTATGACACAGGAGGGAGTCCAATTCCGAGACCTCCTCCAAGACCATCAGTGAATCCTTGAGATCCAAGTCTTGCGAATTCCTGTTGGAAAATCATCTCATGAAAGACGTCAAAGTCTTCACCTTTAATACCACAGATGGAAAGACCTTTTAACCATGGTCCTGGTCCTAGACATGATGCAAGAGTTCCTTGAGATGCGAACTTCTTGTACAGCTCTGCTGGAATAGGTTTACCAGCTGAGTCAATAGCAGCACACTCACCTAAGACAGTCTTGTTCCATGAGCGTAGCGTCTTTTGAAGCATTAAGTGACTATCACCGAAGTATGGAGATGCGAATCCCTGATTAATTCCCATCGCAGCATAAGGTATTCCAGTAATGAGAGGAGCACTGGTATCTTTAGCTCCTTCTAACTTACCAATAACAAGTCTGTTGTATCTGACCAGAACATCAGACCTGTGAAGCTCCCAAAACTCTTCTGACGCGTCCTTTCCAGCGTAGCCAGAAAGTACTCTTTCACCTCCCGGATGCATTTTCGCAAATTTACTGATGTCATAAACGAGACCATCGACAGCAATCCACATATCTCCAGCCTTATTGTGCTGAGACAACTCTGGTAAGGTAATTGTTTTCGACATTTCTTTTTTTTTTTTTTTAAAAGAGAGGCTGCTTCAATTGAACATAAAAATATAAAAAAAGAATGTATTCCACCTAAACTCAACCTACACAATCGACTTAAAATGAGCCAATCATTCGCTTTACCTGGCGTAACTCCTTTTAATGGTTCCAGCTATCCTGAGGGAAGCTTCGGAGTGAACCAGCAACTAGATAGATGGTTCGATGATAAATGTGTTAATTATAGTGGTTGTTAGGCATCGTTAACCATTATTGATTACGTTTTTTCCATGAGTTGTCCTGTGAGGAAGTATCCATTAATAATATAGTGTTAATGAAGCATTAAACTTATTCATAGTAAACCAGTTTCTGTTTCGGACTGGCGTTAGAAATTGTAATCCGAAAAAGCCAAACACCGAAGCTCGTACTCCTCAACACAATTTTTTTTTTTTTTTTTTTTTTCGACGTCGTTTTAAAAAGAAAAAACACGTACAAAGAGGGGGTACTTTTACGCACCATAACAGCGTCGGAAAAATTATTAAAAATTCCTTTTTTTATTTTTATTTTTTGGTTTTTGGACCGGAACGCAACGTGCTTCAAGACAAGAACATAAGAATATTAGCACCCACACACAACCTAAAGACGCCAAGTAAAAAGCGTTTTCCGTACGAGAGTCATCTAATAAATATATCAGCAGTAAAGGCTAAGATTAACCTTTATTGATATATCGATTATCGTATGTTCTTTCTGAATTCTATTCATGTTTTAGAATTCATACGACATGGGTAACATGATAGGAGTCTCTTTTTTTTTTTTTTTTTTTTTGGTTCACTTTTTTCCTAAATCAATAAAACACAATCAGCTCAAGAAAGTAAGGAATCACCTGATTGCATAAGTGAGTAGCATATAATCACAATGATCTAAGCAGGAGAAGACTCTTCTTGCTAGAATTCTTTGTCTTGTCATAAGATGTTATAGAAACAATATAGCAAATCGTAGTTCACATTTTCTTAAATAAATAGTTTGTGGTATTCGATTGGTACCGTACTGTTGGTGTGTTTTATTTATTGTAATTATTAGTGGAGGAATACGATATAAAAATAATACAAACCTTTTCTTCACAGCATAGATGTCAACAGTAGTTGTCTTGCGAGTGAATGGTGTGAACTGAGCAGGTTCGATGAGGTCAGTACCTGCGTAGATTGCGTAACCGAAGTTTGTAAGGATTTCAAGAAGCTCTTGAGGGCGATGACCAGAAGCGGTCAGGAAAGACGTGTCAAACTCAGAACGGATGACATCAACACCGAGTTCAGATAATAACTTACTACCACCAAGAAGAGCTTCTATCTCGTGACCTTGGCAATCCATTTTCATAAAGTGAACATGTTGTTTAATCTCGGTATCTAATGTTGTCACTTGAATTACGTTCTCTGACGCCCATCCTTGTCTTCTACCACCAAAAAGATCACGGACGGTACCTTCAGCTTGTGTCCTAATAACAGAGTTTCCCATGTTTCCAGACTCTGATCTAATAGTAGCGTTACCTGGTTGTTGACCAGCAGCTTTAGTAATTAAGTTGACAGGATTTCCATAATGAGGTGTGTTAAGTTCAATTGATCTCTGAAACAACCGATAATTAGCGGGAACAGGTTCGAACGCTGTGACAGTTGCTCCAGACGACGCCATTACCCAACTGCATGTTCCAATGTTACCTCCAACGTCGACAACATTCAGTTGTTTGATGTTAAATATCATTCTTATTGATGCTAAATTATCAATAAGTGAACAACAATCACCCCACCAACCACTTCTTATAAACATACTTGAGACCATATCATTAATTCCGTGAGTACAAAGATAAAAAGGATTTACAGACTTAGAAGTATAAACACGACTGTCTTTCCCAGGACATTTCTCAGTACTATCTGGAAGTGAGATTGCTCCCGGTTGTGGTGTTGGTTTTGGTGGGATTCCAGCAGCAACTTTAATCCAAAGCTCTCCGTTTGACCATTTAATCTGTCGACCACCATCAGCTAGGTATCCAGATAATCCCAGCATCATTATCTGTTTTGCTGTTACTGATCCTTGTGCAGGAGACCAGTGAGCGCATTGCTGCTGTGCTCTAACTACGTTGCCAGTTTGTAAAACTGATGCGTTCTGTCCAGTCTTTGCATCTTTCCAAATACCTGAAAAACTTCTGACAAATTCTGGATTTGTTGTATCGATTATTAAACCATCATTGTCAACTGATGTTTCACGTTCAGTTGGTATTGGAGTAGGTGAGGGTGTACGTGATGATTTCTTCTGCTCTGTCAGTCTTTCAACTTCTTCCCGCACTGTCACCAAATGTTCTGATTTCCCTTCATCCTTCCTTCCGATACCTAACTGCAGAGCCAACCCTGCGAATAGAATGAAAGCGAGTAAAATGTACCTCGTCTGCATTCTTTTTATTATAAGGTTCTGGGAAAATAAGGGAGATAAATATCACGATACTACAACAAGTCTTATTTAGAATATGGTAACCCCGACACGATGTAAACATCATTTCTACTACGCTACGGTTGGCATCGCAATCTATATTCCCGAAACGTGTACATAACAGCCTCAGGTTTTATCTGCAGACTGTCGCTGTCTATCAATCATCCTCGCCTTGCTAAGGAATCCGGGAGGCCATTTCCGACTCTTATCCCCACCTCTGTTGTACGAAGCTACAACTGTACTTCGCAAGCTGTCAAAAGCTTTGAAGTCTTTTGAACGTCTGTAGACCTCAGCGAGCTCTGTGTGAAGTTGTAGTGGAGGTCGGAGACATGTTGAAAACGCCTCCTGGTACAGACTTTCCGCATGCAATGCAAAAATATCTCCCGGAAACGAAGTATATCTCGCCATACTGCGGAGGACAATTATGTAGCAAGTCTCAGAGGGAGGGTGTGGTAACAGTTTTTTCACAGCACCAAAAACATCAATCAACTCTTCAGGTGCTTGCGTGTGTGTCCGCAAGACCTGTATCCAAAATGCTTCTGTTTTTGCCATGTCACACTTTAAAGCACAATTCACAATTATCTTTGCACTGGCCAGTCGATTTTCCAAAGCGCAAAGCCGCAGCAATGACTTATAAAGGTCTTCTGTTGGAGTCAACTTAGTTACAAAAACAGCTATTTTTGCCACATTTATGCCGACCTCCAAATTTCCAGCACCAGCCACTAAGGTTGAAAAAGTCTTCATATCAGGGTAAAAACCAGCTTTCCACAAAGTTATAAAAAATTTCAAGCTTTCTGAACGACTATACCCGTATAAAGGTTTAGAGAGACTGCCTTTTGGTGATTGAGTATTGAAGGCATGGAGTACGTTTGAAACGATTTCCCCATCTGGATAATAATATTTTGATACCTCTTTAAATATTGTGAGCGTCTGAGATACGTATCCTCTTCTATTATAAAACGATAACAATCGGATATAGTCCTCCCTCGGGAGTTTAATATTGGATTGTTGCATACGAGTAACCAAAGAGCTAATAGTATGATCAAGACGAAGTGAGATAGAAATATTAATTGCTGTACTGTAGCCAATCGTGAAAGCATTATTGCTATCCTGTGAAATGTTTGATATAACTGAATGGAGCTCTGGAGTGATATCGTTATTAGGATCGGTTCTCCCATTTAGTAGGACGGTTTTAATTCTTTTTTTCATTAAGTTCAATTCATTTGGAGCTGGTTCAGTGCAAACAATTCCATCAACAAGCCTTATCAATGCGATGTTTTCCTTAGATGGGATGGTTGATTTAATTTGCTGTTCCGTGTTTTTACGAGACATTACCGCAACACACAAGGCTTCAAGTTCATCATCATTATCATCATTTGTCTCACTTGTTTGAATCGAGTCTAAAGTCTCCAGCAAGCTACTTGATTTTGGTGGAAATACTTCAAAGTTTGGTTCTACACACGCGTCTGCTTTTCTTGATATTAGTTCAGTTTCCTGAACATTATTTTTTGGAATATGAAATGGATTAGCCAATCCTGCTACGGTCAGTTCCTGTGAAGTCGATACTTGAATTGATTTTCTTCGTCTTATCCCACGACATTTAGAAAGCAACATCCACTAATCATACACAGTACATTATGATTAACTTATAGCAATGATTGTATTCTGTAAAAAAAGAGGGGAAAAAAAAGCAAAAATAAAAAGATTCCACTACACGAATCAAAAGCAGAAGACGAAAGTGTAAGTATTGAATTTTATAAGTTTATTGCTTTTTAATTCTTTCGAAAATGAAGTCTCTCCTCCTCCCAGCCAGTGCAAGGGGTAACAACAAAACCCACTTCAGTTGGCAATGCATACAGCAATAAAAACATTAAAGCGGCTACAATGGGGAGTTGAGGGTGACTGACTGGTTGGGCAGTCCCATAGCGATCGAATCGTTGTTCTGTTTTTTTTTTGTTTTTTTTTTTTCCCTTGAAACAACAATAATAGAACGTGAAAACTACTCTATCGATAAGAACAAAACAAACCGGTCCAAGTCTCGGTATCCATGCTTGTGATCCTTTAACATGGTTTAAAGAATTCTTACTGAAAGTAGAGCAGCAATGTCCTTGTTTTCCTGCCTTGAACTTCACACCCTCGACACCGTAACCCTTGCCGGAGTATTCCAAGTGAGGGAGGGGACCCACGCCAGGCCCTAGCTGGCTGAGAACATCATCGAACATTACTTCAGAATTGAATTATTATTTTTAGTGTACCAAAGTTCTGGTAGAAAAAAGTAGGAAATATTTTGATGACAACATTAGAAAGGACTACTTTACTCTCCTGTGCATATCGTTACCCTGTTTTAGATATAAAATATTAACCTATTTCTTGTAATCAATTTAAGGGGAAATAAAAAAAAGGGAAAACATGCCCCACGAGGAATAATAATAATAAAACAAAAGAAAACGGGAGGGGAGAAGTGGAAAAGACAAAATAAAAAAAATATGGAAAATGAAGGGTTCTCTGGAAGGGGGGTGGGGCGCTACACTAATCAGCAGCATGTGAAACGCTACTGAGACCACAACTCAAAACGAACGTAAATAACGACAACTGGGAGGGGAACGGACACGAAGTGCGGTACAGCAATAAAAAAAAGCTGCCCTGGGAAAGCAATTCTTACCCTCTACATGACATCGAAATGGAAGACAACTTGACGATGTGCCAACGACTATCTCTTGAGTGGTTAGCTTTCTATTCATTTAAGTCGTCAAGAAGTGCATAATATAATTTCCGATTTCCTTTATTCTTTTCTTCCTTCTACATTAATTACATCCCGTGAACAACTTGGCCACTTGTGTGATATTTAAATAGCCAAGAAGGACTTCACACAAGCAATAACACGATGTAATATCGGAGGGAAAGCTGCTACGTCTTAGCCAATTGATAGTAAACCTTCGTTTGCTTTCGGATAAGGGAATCGAACTGGATACAATTTCCCTTCTTTTCCCTTATTTGCTCTTAGGACGTGCATCGTTCTTTCAAGCAGCTGTTTGCAAACCAACTGTTTGTTCTTTCTAGTTTTGCCTGCTTTTTTTTTTCTTTTCTAATAAGTTGGAATCTTTGTTCGTTCAAAAAAAAACAGGATGAACAGTAGCTGGTTCTCCTCGAGTGTTAGGCTTATTAACAGCTGCTTGTTATCTTTTTTATTTTCTAAAAAAAAAAGGGGATCACATAAACAAACAAACATTTATGTGTGTCAGCATGTCTGATTTTTGGTTTCTATTTTTCTTTTTTTTTTTAAATTTTTTTTTTTTTCTTTTTTTCATATGCTGTGGAGAACGTCATTCAGTTTATTATTAATTTTCTTTTTTTTTTTTTGAAAAGAAAAAACAAAGGTAAAAGACAAGGAATAGAAATGTACATAAGTGCTTCGGTATGGAACCTACGAGCTAAGCGGAACTACTAGTTTTCCTAGCTTACGATTTCTTGAAAAAAAAGGAAATTGTTTTCCGCTTTCACTCACACGTCTATCGAATGCCTTTTTTTTTCTTTTTTTTTTTTTTTTTTTTCGTACTAACTATAAGGTCTCGAGAGTAAGAGTGTCTTTTTCATTTTCTTTAAAACGATATTGAAACTTCCTTTTTTTTTTTTATTATTGCTGAAAGGGGGAATAAGTTACATAATTAATCTCGCGAAGGGTGTTTTGAATACGCAAATAGTAAATAAATAATACTAGGAAAGGAAGGCAAATATAACAAAAGGCTTGTGAAGCCTTTAATGTGTTGCATATATTACAATTTGCGCGAGACTCCTACACGTGGATTTCTTTTTTTTTTTCTATTTGTTTCTACTTTGCACCTGCCCTTCATGGTCACGTTATTTTCTACTTTCTACGTATGGCTAAGTAAGGTTCTCACTCCGCCCAAGAAAGAGAGTTGCGATTCCACAAAGTGCAGTTTTCTTTTTTTTTTTTTTTTTTTTCTTTTGTTAAGTCATTCCTCTCGAGACAACGACTTCTTTTCAAACATAAGATACCACAAAACAGCAATAACAAGCAGCGGTTAACACCAGTAGCTAGCTATTGACAGCGACGGAGGACACAATTCGCAGCACAACATAACAAAAATAGAATTCGTAATCAGCATAATCAGCATAGGGTACAGTGCATTGGGATGCTTTGATGAGATTTAGTTGCTATAGTCTCATCTACTAATAAAGGTTTATTAGGGTTTTTTAAAGATAAATAGATTTTTTTTTATAAAATAGCAGCTTCCCCCTCATCAATAAAAAAAGGTCAACAACAACACTACCACATATGAAGTGTCAAGTGACTCTTTACATAAGTCAGCACAGTTAATTCCTTCTAACGTGTGACTACGATGTGCTTAATTCTAGTAGGTGTTAAAATAATAATAAAGAGATAGTAAGGCGGGGGGGTACAGATGTATCCTAGACCCTTCAAAGGGATGATAACAACGTAGACCGGCATACTAAAGCCTAGCACGGTACAAAGGAATACCGTTATGTTTTAAGGAAGGGGGTTTGATAAGGAAAATAAACACAAAAAAAAAAAAAAAAAAAAAAAAAAAAAAAAAAAAAAATCGATTTGTCGGTGACCTCAAAAGCAAAAATATCAATGGAATGGAAGTTCCTTACAACTTATGAGAAGAGAAACAAACAAAACACTTTTAACTTAACCCACAGCTAGTTTACGGGGCGTTGAAAACGTGAACATCTCATCTTCTCAAGTAAGAATTTTTTCGAAGGGAGTTACCCCCCTTCGAAGCCCACAGAAAAACATACCAACATGACGGACCACCACCACAACAACAAACAAAAAAAAAAAAAAAAAAAAAAAAAAATCATATCACGAGGAAATAGGAGAAGAACTCACTTAGAGAGGGTACTAAAAAAAGAAACTAACAACAAGGAGAAAGTCGATGGAGAAATTTTAGCTAGGAAATCCAGTGAAAGGGGGTTCGAACTTTGGAACCAAAAAATTTCATTAGCAAAAAAAAACAGGTGAGGGTTAAGAACCTTGACTACTAAGCCTTTTGTCTCTGTAGCGGATGCTCAAATAAACCATAACATAATCCTTACAAGAACAAAGAGAGGATGTGGGAAAAAGTCTCTCGAAAAACCTCTCTAGGAAAAAAGAAAATACTGATTAGTTTTTTTTGAGAATAACTTGCTATCTAGTGGTTTAAAAAGCCTTTTTGTCTTAAATAGAAAATGGCTGTTTTATCACCACACAATAAGATTTATTTAGAGAAAGGAGATACACAGTAGGAGAAGTAGGACAACTCAGAGATAAAATAATACAACAAAAAAAAAAAAAAAAAAAAAAAAAAAAAAAAGTGACAATTGGGAGGGTATAGGGTATAGGGTTCTATTTTCTTTTCATTCTTTTTTTTTTTTTCTCTTCTTCAGTTTCTCACCGCCAGCCCTTTAAACTTTCTTTTCTTAAAAGAAGGGGGATAGGAAAAAGCAAGAGAGGGAAAAAGGGAAACGGCACACAGACTCATACAGGTTATGGAAATACTTCCCCTTTTTCTTTTTCTCTTGATGGGTGGGATGGGTTCAGCAAGCGATTCTCAGATCACTACCTCAGCTTCCCTGACTCAGATTCCTCCTTGAAAAAAGTGTTTTGACGGCGCAGTAACGACTGTTGCCAGTGACATCTTTCTTGTTAGAATTCCAGAGTACTATTAATTCAGAAGACCTACTAAATGACTGGCTGTGATCTCATGCTTAACTGTCTCGTACAGATCTTGCTGGACGCCATTTTAACGTTAAAACAAAAATAATGAGGAAGGATGGGAAAAACAAAACGCAACAGATACTAAAAGAAATTGTGGAAGAAGGGGGGAGTTTAAAAAAAAAAGAAAAAACGATAGCTGGGGAGAAGATGTACAACAGAAAACCGAGCCTGTCAGTTAGCTGCATAGCTCTACGTAAGTCTGGCTGTCTGGACCTTATCTAACTTTATAGTAAAGCAATACGATGTGACATACTTTACGAAAATCCACCAGCACGGTAGTAAAAAAGCCAACCACGTGAAGGGAGAAGGGAATTGTGTTGCTTTTTTTTTTTTTTTTTTTCATTCTTTCTTTGACTAAAATCGATTAATTCCGAGTTGACTCATGAGAAGCACCTTACGTAAAGTAAAAGATACATGATCTGAATATACCCCCGTTGGGGAATTTTTTTTTTTGTTTTTTTTGTTTTTTGGTGCAACTCCTAAACGCAGAAACCTTCTCAGAAAGAGACGGGGGGTGAAAATAAAAAAAATTTAAAAAAAAAAAGAAGGAAGGGAAGGATATATCAAATTATTTTTTTTGTTTTTTTTTTTCGTTGAGATTTTTGTTGTTTCGATTATTTCCACTTCTTTCCTTCTTAAAATATAGTTCGCTCTCTCATAGAGGTGATATTGCTTAGACGGTACATAGCAACACGTGGAACCGCGAAGCCGCCAAATAGTTTCATTGTCGGGGCTGCGTGAACCAAGGGAGATGTACTGCCACAATCACAAAAAAACTCTCTGATTGGCACGAATAGGAACTCTTTATCCTCATCGTTTATTCTACAGAAAATAAAAAAAGAAATCAGGGAAGAGATACTATGTATTATGAAACAGTTGACTGCGGTGTCGCTAAGACTTTTACATTATTACTAATATCTCTAACTTATTATCTGCGGACACGCAGTTTCAAATACAGTACCTGGTGGCTTCACCTATTAATTACCTACATTGTCAAAACATAAATAATTATTAATTTCAAAATAAAAAAAATGTTAGCTAAGAAGGGGGAGTCAAAAGAAGTAATTAGCGAATGTATGTCTGATTAGACTTTTCTTTTTTTTTTTTTTTTCCCCCCCCCCTTTTTTTAAAAAAAAATTAAAGTAGATTTACATCTTCAGAAGTACCGTAACTTTCAATACCCTGATCGATGGATAGCGAGCGAGTCTAACAGAATGCCGAGTATTAGTCAGGTAAACGAACCTGACAGCTCTTCGAGAGTCTCTAATACTGCGGTTAAAAGGTTGAACTTAATCATCATCCGGAGGATTGTTTTTATCTCTAACAAATGGATACCTTTTCCAAAAGGAAAAAAAAAAAAAAAAAAAAAGAAATCGGAGGAAGAAGGGAAACAGAGATCAATCATTGTATACCAATAAGTTTTTATGACCCGCTCTCCAAAAATGGATACAGGGAAAAAAAAATATTTGTCTTGTATGATTTTTCTTCAAACAAAAGAAAAAGTTCTCTGAACGTCACAAGTTCCTATATTATATCTCAAATCCGTTGGCGCTTTTTTTTTTTTTTTTTTTTTTTTGAAAAAAAAACACAAAAGATCCGGGCTGGCATAAAAAAAAAAAAAAAAAATGAAAATGACAAGCGAGAAGAGTTTCAAAAAAAGATGAATAAAAAAAAATTTAAAAAAAAAAAGAATAACAAATAAGTTATAATTCGTTCTTTATAAGGATGTGGTTATTTATATTATTATTTTTGGGTTTTTTTTTTTCCCTTGACAAGTTTTAAAAAAAATTACAAATCAAAAAGGAATATTTTAGTTTTTCAATAATTTTTTTATAAGTACAGAAGGCTCCGTACGGTCGAACTGATGACAAAATTGCCGCACGAACGTTTTCTTCTTCAATTTTTTTTTTTTTTTTTTTTTTTTTTAAATATCGGAAGTTGAGCTGTGGTCAACGTACGAAGAACGTCGATGTAGAATCGAGACAAAAAAGTAAAGTACGTTAAGTATAAAGGAATTGACATCACAAGTTCTGTGCATATCTCAGTTTGCAATAGCTCTTTGAGAATTTTGTCAAGCTAAATTCAACATTTACAAAAAAAAAAAAAAAAAAAAAAAAAAAAAAGAGCTACCAAACGTCCCCAAAGTAGAAGAGTAAGTGCGGAGAGCAAAATCATGCAACAAAGAGAGAAAGAAAAGAAATCCCTAATGGCATTTAAACAGACATGCAAAAGAATGAAAAAGATAGAGTGAAAGCAGGAAAAAGAATTGTTATAAAAGAACGAGAATCGCGCTTTCTAGCCAACAAAGCAAAAAAGCGAGAGCGAGAGGAATCCGAAAAAAAATATCACATAAAGCATAAATTTTGGCTCCACCAATAGAAATGATCTATCAATCATCGAAGCAACTTGTTATTAGTACACAGGGAGAGACAATAAATTGGTTTTACGAGGTATTAAGAAATAGTTGTGTATAAACTTATTACTGTTTGTTTTTTTATTACAACAACAAGAATAAAATAGTGCTACAAATATTTCGCAGCTCTCGATTCGTCTACTCGCCTGCTTCGGTACTCTCTTCGTATATTGCATTACAGCAACATGAATGTGAATTACAGTATGTAATTTCACTATAGCTAGATGTGTACTTCCGGATATTCAGCGCTCGCAGTAGCAGATTCACATTCGGTCTTTCCAACTTGGTCAGTCATTTCTTTATTGCTGTCTGTTTTTGTACCTTTAGTCGATTTCTTTAAATCCTCATTATCGACGTATCGGAGAGGTGACATTCCTCTGATCTTTGCTGTGCGTGATGCCTTTTTCCATTCCTGAATTAAGGTATATCCTAAAAATAGGAGCAACGCCGACCATCCAACGATCAGCATTTGAATGTTTTGTTCCATGCCGATCTGATAGTTACTGTGAGGGAGGAAAATAAAATTAAAAAAGGGTAAGCGAGGTAACTGTCAAACATAAAAAAAAAAACTACTAAAACATCAAAGCAGTCCACTGAAGACTATGTCTCAGTGTGTTTACTGCCGCAATAGAATTCTACCCACGTCGAAGCGATCGTGGAAACAGAAGTCTCACCTTTGAGAATGATTTATTACCTCAGCAGGTTCAAATATCGAATACGACATCAAATCGCAGAGAGTAGTCAGGACACAAGTTAAGAAACAATCAAATCCTGTTTTTATGAACTACTTTGAGCCGTCAAGTCCAAGTTCTTGTTGTTTCTTTGTTGCAGCTGCAAGTTGCTCTTCTGTCGGTCCAGGAACATTCTTCCAACGCTCAGTTGTGAATGGAAATGGCAGAAACCATTGAGTGAGCCCATCTTCGTATACTTTTGATCTTCGGATTTCCCAACGTTTGTCATCAAAGTCTTGGGTTGCTTCTGCTAACATCTCTGGATTTGATTTCATCATTTCACGGTTTGTTAAAACTTCATTTCTTGTTAATATGTATCGTCTTCCAAACGTTACTATAAATAACACCGATAGGATCCACCCCCCGAGACGTAGTGGAGATAAATCAGTCTGTTGTTTTTTTTATATTATGTTTTTTTTTTTTTTTTTTAAAATAATTTCAGAAAAAAGGGGAGGAAAAAAAAAAAGTTTAAAAAAATCAAATACCGATTTAAAAAGGTTATATTTCGGTCGATCACTGTCTCTAATGTCATCGTTTCCCATCATTTGCCATCTTCTCGAGGTCATTGCCATCGGAAGTTTGCGAGTTATAGCTACCCTCGAAAGAACACGCATGATATTAATGCCAAAAAAAAAAAGGGAGTTTTCTTCTGTTAGGGGAAGAGATTTATATTGACCACGTTTACATTTACTACCTATTTGATTTTCTATCTCAATAAGGAAATATATAAAAAAAAAAGGTCATGTAAGCGCAATGTGACGGGCCATCCCCCCCAGCAAGCTCCCTGTTTAAAATAAATATTTGTTATCAGTCAGGTATTGTTTATTTTTAAGTAATCTAAGGGGGAAATAATTAACTTCAAAATATTCTATACTGTACTACACCGAGGGAAGCACTAAGGAGAGCAACAGGCAGGTTAAAAAGGTTAGAAATGCTGCAAGGCAGTTTTATAGTTTCGCTCTTCTCGCATGATGCCGGCTTTGACCATTGCAAGCTTCTTTTTGATTGCGAATGCCTGAGATTGGGTAGCAGTAGGAAGCTGAGACTCGAGATCGTCTTTCTCTGTGTTGAGGTATTGTAAAGCTTTCTTATAATCATCATCTGCAGCAGTACGTGTTCTCACTGATCCAATACGAGTAGCAGAAGCCTCAGGAAGTGCTGCAGGTTCTGATGGCTTAGGAAGCGGATGAGGATCTTCAGTAATGTACGCAGTCTCAGATGTTAGAGTTCCCTGAAAGTATTGTCGTAGAGTTGGTGGCTTTGATTCGTGAGGGAAATGATATTCACCCTCCCCATGAAGAACATCACACTCCCAAATACAACTAAGCCTTGACCCCTCAGGGTATTTCATAGTACCTGGTCCATTCTTTAATCCATTATCAAACTCACCAGTAAAGATTTCACCATTTCTTGTAATCAGAACTCCATGTCCATGCCAACGATCATCGAGGTAGTTACCCTTGTAAGAAGTACCATCTTTGAGACTCTCCTCTCCAAATCCGTTTCTCTTTCCTTCTAAGAAGGATCCTTGATAAGATGAACCATCACTAAATTCTAATCTTCCCTTATGATGATATTTTCCGTGTGAAAACCCCCCAGTGTAGGAATCACCATTTGTAAACTTTATCGTCCCAGCGCCGTCCTTTTCATTGTTTTGAAAACCACCCTGGTAGTGATACACGCCATATTTAATTTCAATTCCATTACCTTGTTTTACTCCGTGAACCCAATTCCCTTCATAAGTATCACTAGTTTCTGCTGTGTACCACGTTCCCATACCATGGAATGAGCTGGATACGAAGCCGCCTTGGTAGTAATCTCCATTATCCATGTCTAATCTGCCTTGTCCTTGGTACTTTCCAGATATGAATTTACCTCTGTAGGTATGTTGTGGTCGCTGTGTGAATCCTTCTCCTTCGAAAAGTCCATTTAAAAATTCCCCTTCGTAGTAAAATTCCTTTTCAGGATCGATATATGTATACATTCCCTTACCAGTAAGCTCACCATTTAACCAAGATCCGACATAAACGTTAGATTCAAATGTAGCTGTGCCTTGTCCATTTGGTGATCCCGCTTGAAATGATCCCTCGTAGCTGAAAGTATTCGAAACAACTGAAAGTTCTCCAGTCAGCATGTCTGGGAGTTGGAAGTGGGCGTTAGTGTGAGTTAGGCTACCTTGACCTTCATACTTCGACTCCTTAAAGTATCCCTCATACCACCATACACCTTTTACATCCTCTAGTCTTCCCTTTCCTGATCTGTGTCCTTGATCAAACTGTCCAGTATATAACCAGTCTGAGGTAGTCATGGAACCACTTCCATTCTTTTTATTATTTTTCCAGTCACCCGTATAAGTCCACTTCTGTGGTAGTTCTCCGGTACCGTGGCCTTCACGAATCCCAAGTTTCCAAGTTCCAGTGTAAGTTTCTTTCGTCGCAGACCATGTTATTGTACCGACACCATGAGGAGTGCAGTCGGCTGTGTCTCCAGAGTAGTTGTAGTCTGGGTGACTGACGGTACCTTTGCCGAATGCTTTTCCACGTTGGAATGGACCTCTGTAAATTAGATAAGTGACAGGAGCGTGGTTGATCATCTTTTTTAGTTCTCCAGATCCTTCCCATTTTGAACGAGACCAACTGCCGTTATAGATATCACCTGAGGTTAGGTAAGTTGCTGTTCCCGTACCGCAGTATTGGTCTTCCTTAAAGTTGCCTTCGTAGTCGAGAACGCCTGGAATTGATTCTTTGCCTGATCCGGTTTTCTTATCATCAACCCAATCACCTGTGTATGTTCTACCAG
Organism: Flectonema sp. DT1601; assembly: GCA_964019425.1. NCBI lineage: Eukaryota > Euglenozoa > Diplonemea > Diplonemida > Diplonemidae > Flectonema > Flectonema sp. DT1601. The sequence continues at coordinate 909,116 of OZ025785.1, forward strand.
TTTTATATTTGCATATTCCTTTGCCGTGTCGCTTGCCGTTGGACATGTCTCCTTCATACTCGTAGTCAACTTCTTTAAGAAGCCCCTTCCCACTCATTACGCCTTTTACCCATCGTCCGTTGTACTCACACTGTCCTTGATTCCAAGTGTATTTTCCTTTTCCGTGTTTCACTCCATTTTCAATCGCTTCACCAACGTAACGATCTCCGTTTGGATAATTCTTTGTAAAATCATAAGTTCCAAACATGTTTTAGTTAAGAACTGTTTTTATATAATTACAATGAAAAAAAGAAGAATCTTTATAAAATATAAAAAAGGAATTCCCTCTTCTGATCACCATCATCGACAGACATGTGTTGCTCTGATATAAAATATGATAACCAAAAAAAAGATGAATCCATTAAATTAGATACTACTTCAAGTATAAGGTTAGAAATGAAATATCTACTCGGAAACGATCCGTAGCTGTCTCTGACAAAGTATATTTAGTACAATGAGATTCATCCCATAGAAGGAGTTTTGCTAACAGATATCGTTATTTCTCTTTTTTCATAGTATGCGAGTAAATTTCTTAGCTGTTGGTTCAAGGGAGGAGTGAACATTTCTTTTCCCATATCTCTACCTCCGGGAACCAAAGCATAGTGCACTGGTGATTGCTGGTCTTCAGTTCGTAATGCTCCTACGTAAGTTCGCATTACATTCAACATTGTAGCTGTCTCAGGGAACTCCAATTTATCAATTTTTGGTAAACCCTGATTAGGTTCGAGGATCACTTGTACTTTTTTCGGTGGCATTTTTTTTTTTTTTAAGAGGAATTCTTAAAAACAAATATTAAAAAAAAAAAAAAGCGCAGGAGATAACATTTTGACATAATAAGTAAACGGGCTCTTAATCTGAAATAGTTTCTTCTCCGACTTCGTCGGTTCAAAAAAAAAAAAAAAAAATGGTTTCATGGGCGGTTTTATATTGACTTTCTTTATAATTTTCATTCAAACCACTAGCAGTCACTAGCAGTGAAATCAACTCAAAAAAAAAGAGAAAAAAAACACAACACAAACACATACAGCTAATAAATAAGTGAAAAATTAAATTAACACGACAGACAAAATCAAACGTCTTTGTACCATTAAAAAAAAAAAAAAAAAAAAAAAAAAAAAAAAAAAAAAAAAAAAATTGAATTCAGAGAGCTAACGCTGAATAATCACAAGAACTAAACAGAATAACAAATATGTTCGTTTTTTTGATGAGGAGTTTCTCCCTATGCACCTCCACTAGCAAGTTTTTTACTTGTTTTATCAACTGCAATGAATTGAGCAGGCCTGTATCTGAGAATTGGCTTTGTGTACACTCCTCTACCGCGAGTAATAACCGAATAACAAAGCGTTGCAAGAAAGAATAGAAAAGTGAGCGCACCCATAACGATACCGATAATGTGTACGGCAGGTAGACTGCGGTCTTCTCTGCTAGAGTCCTGTTTGATTAGAGAAATAATAAACTAAATCGATCCAACCACAGAACACGTAATTTCACATATGACATACCTCGAAAACAGTAACAACAAACTCATACATCCTCTTCTTGAGGTCATCGGTGTCCGAATATGTAGGTACTGGTGCAGCCATATTTAGTCTTTTTCACTGTAGTTGAAGATAGGGTCGTGTGGAATAATCAAACGAAGAGCTTTAATGACACTCTGCACACTGGTAAACATATAACTCAATTCTAAGAAAAAGTAAGAGCTTCACTGGAAAAAAAAAAGCTAGTAGAAGCTTTAGTTAAACAAAAAAAAAAAAAAAAAAAAAAAAAAAAAAAATTTCTCAGAACACCGAAGCAACAAAAGATTTCTTATGAGTGTATTCGTGACTTGAGAACTCAGAACCACGTGGTTAAAAAAAAAAAAAAAACCGACTCAAAGTTTGTGAACTACTGAATTAACCAACTTTGGTATTAAAAAAAAAAAAAAAAAAGTAAACTATCGGTAGGTTTAAAGAATAAGTCTCCTGTACCTCCATTATCGTTATCTTTTATTTACGTTGTCTTAATTATTTGTTACAACAAAACCAAAACAAAAAAAAAAAGAGAAATACATCTTCACATCTTCGTAGGCCATGAATGCTTTCACTGAGAGTTGCCTTTTTACCAGAAATAAATAAAAAAACCCCAAACAACGAAGAACGTAATGATATGAAAGAGAAGAGAAATAATAATAATAAGTATAAGGGGAAAATTTTGTTTGTGCAAGAAACCGTGAACCGACTTAAACCGATAAAGCTAAAGGAGGTTTACGTGTGCTGCCAACATTCTTTTTCGTTCTTACAATACTTGTTAAATGCAAAAAAAAAAAAGGGGGAAAATTGTCTCATCAGAGGTTCATGACGTTTTTTCTCTGATTCAATGAAGTTAATTTTCGAAACTGTTTTGCGTAGTCTCCGACTAGGTTAGGATTTCCCTTATAAAATAAGTATTTACCAACAGATGTTACACTGGGTAAACCGTTGAGATCAATAGTTGTTAATTGTTCACACACTCCTAAGAACGAATCCCCGATAGTTGTTAGTTTTGGAAGGTAAAGATTAGGCAGTCTGGTTAATGACGTGCAATCAAATAAGAACCCATCAGCAATCGACTTTAAGCTAACCAACGGTGATAAGTCTATTTCTTTCAAACCTGTACAGCCACTTAAAAAGTCACATCCAATTGATTCTAATTTTCCCAACCCTGAAAAGTCAAGCGCGTTAAGACACCTACACGATGCTAAAAATGAATTTCCAATTTTTTCAACATTCGTAAAAGCTGATAAATTAACATGAGTAAGGTAGTTGCTGTAGATGCAAAACCCGTTTCCAATTCTCTTGACGTTGTTAAAACCAGAGAACGTAACCATTTCTAGTTTGCACATAAGCAAGACTTCAGATGATATTTCCTCTACTTTGTCACCATACACAAAAGCAACACATGCTACGGTAGTGGGTAATGATGTTGAGTCAACTTCCAAAGAAGATAATCTGGTAAATGTCGTACTGTCGAGATGGCAATACCTCTCAGGATGTGTATGAAAGAAAGTCCACAACATGCTATGCTCTCTCTCTAAATCATTTTTCGAAAATACTATTTTATCTTTTGCGACTGCAATCAGTTCATCGTTACACTTAACTCCATGAGATGAAACTCGACTTCCTAAAGGAAGGATGTTGCCTTCGTAAGATAAGTCAATTTTTCCAACATCTACATTCCATTCGTTTGCAGAAGTCTGGATCAAGTCATCAACGAGAGTATTCGTGTTCACATCAGTTATTAAATTTTGAAATGCCGTATCCGGAAACACGACATTTACCTCTATTGACATGATGTTCTTTTTGTTAAAACTTTAAAAAGAAGAAACACATAATGTGACATAAGAAGAATAAATAATAGCTGGCAAGCTCTAACCCAACTTCATAAGGATACGTGTAAGTAGAAACATATAAAAGACAAATGTCAATAATATTGTACTCTCTTGATAAGTACAACAGAGAACCAATCTCTTAATAATTAATTAAATAAAAACTATTTATTAAAAAGGTCACAGAATAATTCTGTGTGGTGGTGTCGGTGGTCTTGCATTGTAATTCCGCAAGTTGCGCTGCTGCAACAGATCCCAATCTCTAAAACAGTGCCGTCTCTTTGCTTCGATGAATTCAGCGAGTGACTCAGGTGGACGAGGGCGTCTCGGAGTGAAGAATTCAGATGGAGATTTCGAAACAGGCGGTGATGGTGGTGGGACAGGTTTTATAAAAATGCTCTCTGGAACATCCGTTTGCGTCGATGAAGTAACCAATTTCGGTGGTTGATATCGCTGTTGAGATCTAACTGATACACTACTTCGTTTAGACTGAGCTGTGACAGGTCTTCTTGAGATTCTACAATAGATTCCTCTACTGGCATTTAATGCTCTCGTTGATATCGATCTCAACACTATCTGAACATCTCTTTCAGTCATGACATCGTTAAGTGTCCTTCCCCTCCTTGAATGGTATTCTTGATTTCCTAATGGTGTCCATGCTCTTCGTCGATGTCGATTATTCATCTCATTCTTACCTGAGAAATAATTAAAATAAAAACATCACAAATAAAAAAACATTGTGTTATAAATAAATAAAAATATTGAATACATAATAGGGTTTTGGGTGATGACATTGAGAAAGGGAAGTACACGAAAAAAAAAAAAAAAAAAAAAAAAAAAAAAAAAAAAACTATTCAGATTAGCCTTATACTTCGTTTGAACGCAGACAGAATCCTGTCGCACAGAGGAATATAAGTCACAAAAAGAAATAACGGCTTTTTTTTATCTAAATAGTTTTTTCTCTTCTCCGACTACAAAAAAAAAAAAAAAAAAAAAAAAATACAATAATAATCTAAAAATAATTAACTTATAACGATTTACTATTATGATCAGAAGAAATAATTTCTACGTAAATGGAGTCATAGTGACATCACAGATGAGTTTCAGAAACCTAATGAAAGATTTCGTAGATGAGTTTTGTTAAAGTGCTCGTAGCGACCCCCACGTTGCTACTGCTGCTCTCAGTTGTTGACTAAATTCGTATTCTTCATTCTCTTTATAAATTAACAACGACGATACTAATGACTCAAACTGTGCATGACTTTTTGGAGACAAGAAAAATGAACCCTCACCAGTTGATACATAAATAGTGAGTGCTGCTACCTGTTGGTGAATATCTATCAATCTGATAGCCGACCAACGTAAAACATGTTCCGCATCGTGAGAAGTCAATACAATAAAATTAGGTTCCAATCGCAGTCTAAAAGGTTTCGGACTTGGATCGACTACCAACGAATCGTATTGAATGATTGTCGCAAATCTTAAGTAGTTTTTTATACAATTTAAACTTGATTGTAGAAGAACTCTTAACGTCTGACCTACAGCTGTCAGTTTATCTTTATAAGTGTATTCCTCCACTACAATAGAACCAGTAGTGTGACTGACTATGATACAGTCTGACGTTACATTTATGTTTCGTATTTCGGATGCGAGGAGATCAACGTGGGGTTGCTGACTATCAACTTTACTAAAGAATGTTAAAGTAGATCCTGGTACCACTCTAACACAGTAATGAGTGAGAGCCTTATTACTATCAAAAGAGACTGTTAGGTCCTCAAATTGCATCATTGAAACTTCAGCTGACAGAGCTGGACCAAAACCAGTAACCCCAACAGAAGTTATCGGCGGAGGTGAGAACGACTTAGTTAGTTGAACAGGTGCTGCCACAGCCTCAATAGACGTCAATGACAGCTGTATTTTCCGTGAAGGACTAATTGCTATTGCGGTGTCACTTTGTTGGTTTGAATACACTCCCACGGGTACTACAGGAACTGCTTCAATATGTCTAGGGCTTACTCGAGGAGTTATCGCCACTGCAGGTATTAATTTACTTTTCAACTGTTCTCTTAACGGACTCACATCCCTAGTGTCATGGACGTTACTTTGATTATTTAATATTAATTTATAAATTTCATTTATTTGTTTTAGTCTATCGTGTTTACTACGAGGGACTGTAGAAACAGTTTGAACATTTGCCTGTGCTACTATCCGAAATGTTTCTCTAAAGTCTGCTGAGTGGCCGACATTGATACGGAGATTTTCAAGTCTTGACTCCCATTCGGTTATCTGTTGTCGTTGGGGTGTTTTTTTAATAAAACAAAATCAAACAGAATAATAATAACTTCTACGAAGTATCAATTGATGGCATACCTGAGTATTAATTTCTAATTGTCGTCGTCTCAGGACGTCAAGTTCAAGCATTGATTCCATGCTAGAGAAGTGTTGTGTAGCTTCCTCAACAGAAAGGTCGAGTGATGATAGGATCTCACGAGAGTTCGTTGAATCCTTTTGAAGAGCAACAACAGCAGCAACATTCGTCCGATGCTCTTCTTCAAGCGCAGCAACTGTAGAAGAAAGTTTTGCTGTTTCTGATTTCTGAATATCAACAGACTCCCGAAGAGACGCAACCTCAGGTCGAAGCTCTTGCAACTGCTCCTCAAACTGAAAAATCTCTTGATTGACATTATCGAGTTCCATACTTTGAATATTTGTATTGCTACTTCCCTCAAGTAGAGCTCTTCTTGCAGTTCTGAGGTCATCATTTATTTCAGTTAATGTTCTTAGCTGAGCTTGTAATTCCGTTTCGTGTGTTGCCCATTTTGAAGCGATTTCACTGCTTTGACTTAATACCTGCTCTTGAGCTCGTACCCCTGGAGATATGGGAGGTGGGAGGATACCAATACCAGTCCCCACTCCTCTTGTTGGCGATACTAATCTCGACGTTGGTTGTGTTGCTGCGATGAATGCCGCTGGGTCAAAAGAGTTCAGCATGAGCTTTAGGTCCATTTTGACCTTCTTAACTCCCCCCACCGAGTCCTGTTATGAAAGTTATGTTTACTTCATCTCAAGTTAGCCAATAGAAGCAGTCGGAAATATATCCTTACAAGAAATCAATATAAATAATGATAAGAGATGGGGTGGGTAAATAATTTTATTATTATTATTATTATTATTATTTTGTTTTCGATGAATAGATCATCCTACCAAAGTGTAAATATATTTGGAAAATAAGAAAAAAAAAATCTTCAAAACGGTCTCTTCTCCTACTATTTCGATAATTAGGAACTCTTATCTCGAGTCATCGGATTAATAAAAACAACAAGCAGTCTCAACTACTCTACTAAAATAGATACGTAGCTCTTGAGTAGATCTTCCTCTGGGTAAGAATTTTTAGTTAAAACTAGGAAACGCCACTCCGAGAGTTTCTTTGGAACGAAATCTTCAGGTGCATACTCACCTCCTTCAGATATGAAATCCTCGTACTTTGGATTATCACCAGTCGTGAAGGCAGTCGTCGTTATTAATTCATAAAGAGACTCGTCAATCTCCGACATCACTTGCTGAATACGACAAGGAGTACTGTCATCACCAATGTCAACAATAAAAGGACGTCCTTGTTTTACACTTCCTAATAGTAGTGATAAAAACTTTTTAGGGACCATGTGGTCTGAGGAATCAGCATTACACAGTACTACTCCCTGATATTTTAAGTATGATTTCGCGTTCTCAGTCGGGTCAATTAAAATAGCGCATTTGTTGGTGTTTTTAATATCACTGTTAGAGTCGTTGACGACGTCGGGTAGATGGGTAAGATTAATTTTTTGATTTACTTTTAATCCTCCAGACAGTTCGATGTCTCCTTTTCGGATATGTCCGCGGATTTGACTCAACTGGTGTTCAGCAGTTTCTTTTTTTGTTTTCAATTCTGAAACTTTCTGTTCTGCCTCTTTGATGAGATCTCGTAAAGTAGCCTCAGCCTGTTCGCCTCTTCCATTGCATTTTGCGTTGTCATATTCGAGGATTCTTGATTCTCTTATGCGAAGAGCTTCCTTCCATTCATTCGACAGATGCTGAACTTCTGATAAGGAATCACATTCTTCGTCTTTGAGTTGTTTTCTCTGATCGATGTGTTGTTGTTGTTTTACGTTTTCAGTTTCATTAGTATCAGTCTCTCTCTTTTCTAAGATCATAATCGTTTTTGTTATATCCCATTTTCTAATAATCTTCTTAACACATTCAGGTACTGGTAGCTCGTCTGGATCCCAATCTCTTCTAATTATTTTTTTCTTTTTTGGAGGATCTGACTCAGAGTTATCCTCAAGACTCTGTTCCACCTCCCCCTCAGAGTCAGTTACTTCTTCAAACTCCTGTGGGAGTAATGTTCGAGGATCAGCACCAAGTTCTAATAAAAGAGGAATTGCTTCTTCGTGTTCATTAAAACAAGATCTGTATAATGGAGTACGACCGTATCGTCCTCTGTGATTAGGGTCAGCTCCCATCTTCCCGAGAAGTGATATCACGCGAATCGCGTTACCCGCAGCTGCTTCAGATAACGGACTGTACTCATCTGGTGAAAAGATATCTGAAGTTGGATCGATTGGCAGCTTTGGAGGTCCGCACAATAATTTCTCAACATTCTCAACTTCATCATCAAACGCATTCTCAAGAAGATCTTCATACTTCCGTCTAATATTTTCCTTCTCATCCAATGGCATTGTTGTCTACTTGTCTGCTGTTAGGTAAGGGACGATTAATGATTCCAATTTTCAAATTTCCGTGACGTTCACACAAATATAACAATCAGCAGGCAAAAGAATAAACAGAAGCGGGCTGTGTAAATTAAACGCTTTTTGGCAGAAGAAACAGGAGTTTCTACGGGCGGCAAGTGGCAAACAAGACGATGTAGGTAAAACAGAAGTTCCCACGATAACATATAACTGGTTCGATATAGTTTTTTCATAAGTTGTGCATCGCACACTCGACTTGCTAAAATGGATTATAAATAAAAAAACAAGAGCGAGAATAATTACTAAACTCACACCATGAAGAGTGTTTCCAACACACGAATTGGTATATCGCGTACAACACTCTCGCTAAGTAAATTGAATAATCATAAAGACAGAAACCGACAAAGACAAAAAAAGTACACGATAACTCTAATTTACAGCATCTCGAGAAGATCGCAGCCTAGCTGCTTGTGTGTTGAGAGACGGTAGGAATGCTGACGTCTTTTCACGATGTGGTTGTCGAATGGGAGCCGAAATATAATTATCAGGTGGTGTTGGAGGAGATCCAACATGAGTCCTCAGAATTCGAGTAATAATATTTGAAGAAGGTAATTCCTTACTGGAAACACGACTACTGTTATTCTTTGATGATTTCTTAGGGGGTCGAGGAACTACTGTCCCACGAGATTTTGGTTTTTTACCACCTTCACGACAACTCTTCTTTAACACTGGAGGTAATATTCCCTGCGGCTGATAATACGTCCATTCTGGGTCAACTATCATTTCTTGAGTTGCAACAGGATCTGTAAATCGATATAAAACTGGACCACTTATTTCTGGAATCGGAGACGCGGCCTTTTCAGAAACTGTACGTTTGGAAGTTGGTAAGGGTCCTGTCCACGTTGATTTAGTGATCATGTCTGCAACAAACTTTCCAGTTGAAAGTTTATCTCGTAAGACGTTCTTTAATGAGTCTGAGCAATTCTTATAAATCTCATTACACCAAATGAGGGAATCTTGAAGTGATTGGATTCTATTTCCAGAGGCATTTGATTTCATCGCCAGATGAAGGAGCGCTTCTCGAAAGTTTTGAAGTACTTCAGGAACCTCTTGAATAACAACTCCACCCAACACATCACCTTCCGTGTCCATAAGTTTTATTTCACTCGGCGAAGGTGGAGGTTGTTCACTGCCGTTGTCACTCTCATCAACGTCAATGATAGATTCATTGTTATAATTACTCCAATCCGCTTTAGAATGTTCCACTGCAGACAGAGTTGCGATATCACTGGTAGGAATCACGATTGTTGAGTCATAGATGTCTGATTGAGATGTATTATTTTTTCCATTTGAAAATGATTTATTATTTTTACGAAAACCAGCTGCTGAAATCAATTTGTTCGCAGTACTACCAGATAGCATTACTGATACTTTCTTTTGAAGCGGTGTAGGTATCGTTAACTCATCAAGTAATTCAGGGACTGCTATTGAAACATTGGAGTCTTCCTTTTCCTTTTCAACTTCGCAGTGCGGTTCAATTGCAACAGCTATAGTTGGTATGACAGTCTCTGTCACGACAACGGGCTGTTTCAGGTGATGAATACAAAATTGAAGACAGCTTTGAATGCTCTGAATTGTTATCGTTTCTTCTTTTTCTGTTTTCCTTCTCAGTAGATCATCGATAACAAAACAATAATCCCCCACAGACTGAAGTAATTGACTGTATCGCTCGTTGTATTCTGCGGTACTTCGCTTCATATATTCACCAGCTGCATTAGTGCCTGGTTTGTATATGTTTTTTTCAACCAGTTCGATTCTCGTAATGGGAGGTTTGCTAGAAAACATTCCGGGATCAGTGGACACCGACTTATCTATAAATAGTTTTGGCTCATCGAAGATTTCAGGAAGGTGTGGTTGTGTTGTTGTTGTTGCAGGGATGTGTTTAAACATCACACGTGGTTCTTCCTTGAGAAGTGATGGTGAAAATGATTCAACTTGCTGAGGTATGCAGTTTTGTCTAATTTTTTTAATAATCTTCAAGAACTCTTCTCTAAACCAACGAGTTAACGGGATTATCTCATGTTTCACAGCTGTGAGAGCATCTTTAGTGAATTCACATATCTGACGAGATAGTTTACTCAGTTCTAACATCTTAATTTGAAGGGTGAAATCAGTCGCTGAAGAAACGATAGGAAGATCATCCTCAGGTGTGGGGTTTCCGAGTTTTGCTTGCTCACGTTCCCAACGTGCCCAAGAAGGTTCAGATGAAGAAGTCACGGTTGAGATTCTCCACGAGTGAATGTCTTCTAAACGAGTTGCGAGTTTATTTTGCTTTTCTTGAAGTTCCAACAAACGTTTGTGTGTCTCACCTGATAAACGCCTCCCACCAGTTTTTGGATAGCCGTCGTCTTCGGTTTCCTTTCGTTGTAATTCCTCAAGTAGGAATTGAACTTTCAGTTCGGCTTCGACAACTTTTTCTCGTAATTTCTTTACAACAACTTCTTCCCTTCGCATGACAATAACCATCTGCTCTCCCTTCTTCTTTAGTAGCCCTTCCCATAGGAGAACACTTTGTTTGTGTTCTTCAACAAGTCTTGCTTGATTGCTCATTAACTGTTTAACGTCTGGAAGCTTTTCAGGTTCAGGTTTTACGGACGGTTCCCCTTCCAATGCACGAATTTCATCGCACCTCTTGCGAAGCGCTTCTTCGGCTTCACTGACGGCAGTGCTAGGCATTCATTTATGTTGAATTAACACTGTCAGGCAAGATAATTATAAATAATAAAAAAAAAATTTGTTTTTTTTTTTTTTTTAACGGTTCTGTCGTCACAAAAAAAGACAAAGAACGAAAAAAAAAAAATTTACATCTCTTTTAACGGTTCAAAGAATCAAAGGGGGGGACCTATGCACATCTGTTTTTTTTTTTTACATTTTACGCTATGTCAAATGGACAAGAGGGGAGCATCTCGAGGAGAAACAAAATTTAAAAAAAAAAAAGAAGAAGAAGAAGAAGAAGATGAAGAAGAAGATGAAGAAAGTAAGTAAACGCTAAATCAGAAAACACTCTCATATATGTTTACCTTTTCCATTAGTAAAGTAAGACTCCACGCAAGAAAATGTAAGCAAAACTAAGGTTCTTTTCCCTCATTAACATTGAGCATAGACACATTTTACTCAACGATGTCAAGATCCATCTTCCCCTTCAGCGAAAAGGGAAAAAAAATGATGAAGTTTCTTGCTGTTGGATGGGTTTTTTTTTTTTTTTTTTTTTATAAACTTATTGTTTTAGTAGAAAGGGAATTGTGGCAGCGTAAATAACTGATGCGCACAAATAAAACAACAAAGTGAGTAAAAAAGTGTTTTTTTTTTTTTTTTTTTTTTTTTTTTTTTTTTTCCCCCCTTGCGGTTAGATTTTTCTCTCTGCCAGTTTTTTTTTTCCATTTTTTTTTTCTTCCCCCACACCCCCTCCCTCCGCTTACTTTTTGCATACTAAGGAAGTCCCCCTCTTCGATAATTCTTTTGAACTGCCTTGTCCGACACACAAAAAAAAAAAAAAAAAGAAATACTCTCATTCTAGTCAGTTTTTAAAGCTGAGTATATTTTGCAAGTGAAGTACCAGGATGAATAAAATCCAACAGTGCCACACATCAAGCTAAAAGCCAACGATAAAGTAAAAGTAACAACGTAAAAAATCCAAATTGCAAGTCCCGAAGTTAATTCTAAAACAGACACTTGATAATTAATGGAAAATAAGAAAGTGTAGATACCGACACCGCTAGGGATTAAAATAGAAGACCACCACCATCTCCAGTCCTCGTATACGAGCTGGTAGTATATACTAACGATGGTGACTTCTGCTGTAACGACCATTACTAAGACAGCAGTAGTGAAGAGAAACCCAAACAAATGAAGGACTCGCCCCTGCCACAACGCTCCGAATATCAATTTTAATTCAATCAAAGCCAGGGTAAAAATAACAATGCTAGGTAGAAGAACTTGGGCAGGAGTTGTGAACAACCAAGAAACGTATTTTATTTCCCTCTGCTTGGTGTTATATTTTCTTTGATCGATCGCTTCTCTTTTGTACGAGAAGGCAGCACCAGCGATAACAAGAGGCAAACTAACACCCAACCACACAACTAATAAAAGTAAAACACTCTTAATACCCATGGAATTGGAGGCCCCAACTCTACTAAGAGCAATTTCTGTGATGACCCAGAGAATAAAAACAATAGATGGAAAACTGAGAGCTGCTAATACGACAGTCTTCCAGTTTCTAACCCCGAAAGCCATTTGGATTCTTCCGGTAACAAAACCATTCAAAAAAGCCATAAGACAGAATACGCTAACTACAAAACCGAATACTTTACCCCTTGCTCCAGGATAAAAAGTTCCAAGAACTGCTACTGCTGAGAGTGAAAACGCCACTCCCAATAATTGCGCTCCAGTTCCTACCAACAGAGCAAGAAAATTCGGGTTTGAAGGAGGTCGAAAAACATCACCGTGAACATATTTCCAACCAACTTCTTCCTGTCTTTCTTCTTCGTTGTCAGGGTTGTTGTACCTGTTTTAGAATGTTTATAAATGAAACAGACTGCTGTTTAACTAGAGTAGAATACTAAAGTAATATGCATACCGATTAAAGTCTAAGTGAAGTGTGCGCATAACGATCATGGCTACCAAAAATGAAAAACAGATGACAACAATGATGCATGTTAAAAGAGATTGACGTTCGGTATCGTTGTCGGTATCGGCTGAGTCGTTAACGAGGTCATCGATATAGCGATTCCATCTGGATCCCCAAGTGGTTGAGTTGTCGTAAACCCATTCTACGTCGTAAGTGAATACAACAGTCTTTGAAACAGATGCCCAGCGAGTTGTTCTGACTACTTTACTTCCACACTCTTGACCATCAGAGGCAATAACCTTGAAATCCGTAACGAATACCTTTCCTCTATTCTCATTCACTTTTTTCAACTTTTCCAACCGCTTCTCCTTGTGCACATTATAACTAATAACAAATTTAACATGAGTGTTTATTCTGTTACCATCATCGTCAGGACAACCTAATGGAAACCCTCGAGCATGGTGATGATGACCGTAGCAGTCTAAAGAGTTCGGAGCTGCTTTATGCGCTGCTTGCATTCGGGATATCATCATATTAACTCGATACTGAGACCTTATAGCGTTATCAACTGCTACTAAAGTGTTCTTTTTTATGGTCATGTTTCCGGCAACGACGCATTGTTGATCTTGTAAGGTAGTTACCTTATAAACAGAATTTTGTAGAATATCACCAGAGAAGATCATTCCCATGTTGCCTCCAGTCTCACGTTCAATCACATCTGGTTTTGGGAATAATCCTAACGAGTAGAATCCAAGTGGAACGACAGCCTTTTGAGAGGTTAGTGAGTTTACCCAAATCTGTTCAGGGCTGTCTTTTTTTAACAAAATCTCATCATACTGTGGTACGTAATATCCTTCACACGATTGACAGAGAAATGATGTCGCTGCTGCTGCAGCAACAGCGAGCTTTCGAAACATGATTGTGACGTGACTGTAAATAATAAATAAATAAATAAATAACCTAACAAAAAAAAACCCATCGTAAGACAACACAACCTTTTGTTCGGTCAGCCACAATAGTATTCGGGCGCACACAAACAAGAGTGTCGGTGTAAGCTATTTCTTCTTGCGAATTGATTCTCGCATTCGAGAATCAATTTAAGAAGTCGGGGATGCCAAACAGCCCGGCAACGTGAGACTTGACACATGCATAATAAAGGGTACGAATACAACAATCAGAAAGAGAACTGATGTAGAAATTGTTAATCACAGAGATTGGTTTACTAAAATTAAGAGTTAGTTTTATTAATTTTAGTATAGAAAAAAGTGACAATAAAAAATAGAGATAAGTAAAAGAATAGTATTCATTTCAGCAGTTTCCTAACATCAAAGGGTACTACTTTGTCCCCGTTGTAGGTCTTCATCAGTAAGTTCTAAGAGATTTCATTTTCAATTTAGTTAGTCAGTTTGGTTATATAACAAAACGTTGCCGTATATTATGAGTGCTCTAGGAAGGGTAACTCACAGTAACAGAGGACCCAATCCGTAGCCATATCCAAAGATTTAGCTGAATTAGTATCAATCTTCAGCTTTCTATCCTTGACTAGCTTATTAAAACTAATAAAATAAAATAAAATATAACACAATTACACTTTTGGTATGGTAATTATATTTTAAACAAACTAAAGCTAGATTTGGCAAGCAGCCCTTTATTCTCAACAGTGTTTGAATTATGAAATAAAGGTATCCTTTCCGTATTTTAATTTTCCCCCGTCTCAAAAAAATGTAAAATCATACCCATGGACACTTCTGCTACCATGAGGAATGAGACTCAGGTGTTAAATTGGACCACAACTATATAAAATATAATGAACTGCCTTCGTCACAGTATGTAAGCTACTTACGTTAACAGATGATAAACAGTTACAGTTTGAGAGGAAGTATGAGCCTATCGCTGATAGGCTTTTCAGAGAAGACAAGTCAACTGACTCCAACGCAGATTTAGACAGAAAATATGTGCCTATCGATCTCACCTTTATTCTCAACAGTGTTTGAATTATGAAATAAAGGTATCCTTTCCGTGTTTTAACTTTCCCTCGTCTCAAAATGTAAAATCATACCCATGGACACTACTGCTACCATGGGGAATGAGACTCAGGTGTTTAATTGGCGTTGTGCCAATAATTTTAATTACAGTGTTCGAATAGGAACACAATGAAATCCCGTCAATCGCTTTTCTTACTGGAGAAACACTCCCAAGTGAATCCATACCGTGAACCTCAAGGTTACCACAACTTTTTAAAATATAATGAACTGCCTTCGTCACAGTATGTAAGCTACTTACGTTAACAGATGATAAACAGTTACAGTTTGAGAGGAAGTATGAGCCTATCGCTGATAGGCTTTTCAGAGAAGACAAGTCAACTGACTTCAACGCAGATTTAGACAGAAAATATGTGCCTATCGATCTCACGTTTGAGAAGGAAGAAAGGTCAACAGATTCCAGAGAACAATTAGAACTTAAAAAGTTATTTCCAATAGTAACAATGTTGGATTTCGAAGGGAAAATTACTGATGTGAGTGAATCACATTTACACAAAAAGTTATCAATTTCAGTGACATTCGTAAATGCGGAAACATTAATAGTTTCCAAACAACTACATCCATATAAAAAATAGCTTCCAATACGAACCACACTTATAAAAGAAGACAAGTCAATGTCATCAAGCTGCTCGCATTCATTCAAAAACTCCTCACCAATTTCTTCGACAGATGGGCAGTCTAGGGAGATGGACTTTAAAGAATTACACTCACTTAGGAATCGTGATCCAATGCTTTCCAAATTAGGTGTGTATCCAAGATTGAAATCTTCAAGAGCAGTACACTTTTCTAAAAACCCATCAGAGATCGATTCGACTTTTTCAAAGTCACTCAAAACAGAATTCAGTCCCTTGCAGCCTTCTAGAAATCCTCCTTGAATTTCAGTGACGTTGATAAAAACTTGTAAGTCGATTGATTCTAAGGCTTCACAGCTATTTAAGAAACCAGAACCAACTTCTGTTACATTATCAAAGGAGCTTAAATCAATAGATTGCAGTGACACGCATCCCATTAAGAATGAATCACCGATATACTCCACATCATCCATTAGGTTCACTTCTGTTAAGGATTCACACATTGATAGGAACCGGTCACTTATGTTTACAACGTTTTCAAAAAATGACAGATCGATCGATTCTAAAGAGCAACATCTTTCTAAGAATGATGAACCAATCCCGACCACATCCTCAAATCCTGAAAGATCAATTGATTCTAGTGAGTTACAGTCTTCTAAGAAATCACTTCCTATATTGACAACATTCTTCATATCACACATTCCATTAATAGATTCTAACGACGAGCATTCACTCATAAAGCAGTCCCCAATTTCATCAAGACGGTACAATGCTGATATATCAATGGTTGTTAAAGAACTACACTGACGTAAGAAACAATTGTTTATTTCACTAACTTTATGTAAATTGGAAAGGTCAATGTCTTGTAAACTACTACAACCTCCCAAAAACCAGAAACCTATGTCTTCTATGTTTTGCAAGCCACACATACCAGATATCTCAGTCAAGGAAGAACAACCCTTAAGAAAAGAATCAGGTATGGATTTTATGTTCTCAAAGGCAGAGAGGTTAACATTAAGTAACGATTCGCTACCTTCCAAGAAGAACTTTCCAATATCCTCCAGTTGTGTAAAAACTGTGAGATCAATCTCTCTCAGTGAACGACAATGATATAAAAAGCAATCCTCGATAGTAGAAACTTTTTGTAAAGAAGACACTCCAGAAATGGATTCCAAGTTGTTGCAGTCACTTAAGAAACTGGAACCAATACATAATACATTTTGAAAGGCAGTCACGTCTATCGACACAAGAGATTTGCATCCCATAAGAAATCCACCAGCGATAGATTCTAAGTTCAGTAAGGATGAGAGATCAATTTCGGTAATGGAAGAATTCTTTAAGAAATTTAAACCTATCGAAGTGACGGAGCTGAGACCTGATAATTGAAGAGTCGTCAAGGTAGTCCCAGCTAAGAAAAATGGCGACGTCGATTTTACAATAAAACTATTAATGAGAGAAACTTTTTTAATGCTTTCGGGTAACCAACTAGACCTGACGTCGATACAGCCATCATTAGTGAAGGTTGGCGTGTCAAGAAGGAGATATTCATCGTTACTGCGATTGTATAAGTCGGTCATTACTGTTCTTTTAATCGGATCTGTGAGCCAGTTAATTCCAAAGATTTTTATTACAAAAGCGAATAATTGAGAATCGGGATCCACCAATGATAATAACAATTCATGTGCAGGAAGTATGCTGCCACAGTATTCAAGTTCGAAAGCGGCATCCGTATTCCACTCATCAGCTGCGGCTTTTGTTGCATCACCGGCTGTCGAATCGATCTCCGCATTGAACACTATCTCAGGAAATCCAGCATCCGGACATGAAATGTAAACTTGCATTTTTATATGTGTGGTAGGGGTGACTTGGATAAATAAATCAAGGTTATGGTAGGGGTGGGGGACTCACTGAGAATTGTCAATTCAAAAACGGCTACATTATCAGACAAAAAACCGCACATAAGAATGCATGTCGAAATACCAACAAATACATAAAATAATAAAAAAAAATGAAAAAGGGGGGTAAAATGATAACTGCATTCTTAAGCTCAAAGGAACAACAATTTCAAAAAACTTTTTTTTTTTCGTCGCGGAAAAAAGAATTAACCCTAGCCTGACTTGGCTGTGGGTAATCGTGACAAAAAGGGGGGGGCGGGGAAAAAAAAAAAAAAACATTATTTCTTTATTACCTAGTTATCCTTTATTCCCACAGTGGAATAAACGCTAACAAAAACTAGTAACTTGACTGTGCCTGAGTACTTTGGATTGCATTGTATTTATCAAAATCAGATGCTAGGGTATTAAATGCACCACAATCACAGATAACACAATGCTAAGAGGACTCGGCAATATAAAAACGAGTAAACGCAAAGCTTTAATTCCACGCGCACTTACACTACAAGTTGATGGTGATCACCTTAACTAATAAACCAAAAAATACCAACCTTGACACACATAGAGCTGCTCGATTTCTTGCTAAAATAGGTTTTAGGGTTAGAGGTTTCCTATTTATTATCAAAACCACGATTAAAAAAAGATACACAAAAAGAATAGCTAGGAGGCGTATATACCACACACCAATTGGTTGATAGAGGATTGAAAGTATAAAAAAAAAAGTAAACAGAAATAAAAACAAAAAAAGTTCTGTGAACTTATAAATCGGACCACTTTTGTTAAAAAAAAAACAAAAAAAAAAAAAAAAAAAGGGGGAAGTGAGATTCAAATAATAGCCTAATACTCAAAATATATAAAGCAGAGGCCCAAACTACAAAAATTACAACAAAAAAAAAAATTGATAACAAGTCAAGTTTCAAGTTGCACACTATTCAAAAAGTCATGTGTGAGTTTTCTTTTTTAACTTGTAACGTTTTCAGATCAATCAAATCGTAAGACGCCTACTAAATAGCGACTACTCTAATTATATGACTGACCTGTCAGCAGTTGATGGGGTCGTTAAGTTTTAGTTTACACGACACTGCTTCAAACTGCATTATTAAAGTGGAAAAGTTAGCAACCTCATTATGTGTTCATTAAATCGATAGTTCGATTCGGTTCTCTGATCGAGTTCTCAACAGGTAGTCCAAAAGAAAAAAAGAAAAAGAAAAAAAAACAGAAACAGAAACGACAATCGCATTGATAACATAATGAAAGAGGAGGTAGAACCCATCCCCTCTTAAAAAGTTTTTTTTTTTTTTTTTTTTAAATTAACACGGAAGTTCCAGTAGTTATCAGACTCGTCTGAGCTACACACATGCCAATGTAATCTGGAAGGCACGATGGTGAAAACCATCACAAGTTCTATAGAGAAGCTGCTGCTGACCGAAAGGTTTGGTGGTAACCAACATCTTGATGATTTCAACCTTCTGGTGTACCGCCAGGTACTTCCCTGTTAGTTAATCAGCTACTCGTATTCAGGTGAGAGGGAGGAATCGTAAAATGTGTTTAGCCAAAACAGCAGAACCAAATTGATACAAAAAGCAGACAAAATAATCGAAGAAAGAGAGAGATAGAGAGAGAGGTACATAGCACTCGTTAGACTGCTGAACTAATTCTAATTCTCTCTCATAGGTCGGATACGAGTCTGTCTGAAGACAGGTTCACCGTAAGAGTTATATCTTTCAAGTCTTTTCAATGACCTCAAGCAGCTTCCATAAACGAAACAACTTCTCTGAATGTCTGTTGTTGAGTTCCAAGTAGACCCTCACCCCAGCATGGAGGGAATCCAAAGTAAGCATGTCGAGCACCACTCATTGTAATAAACTTACTATCAAATCCTCGGGATTTCAGTGCCCAGTGAAAGGTTGCTGATGAATAAATTAAAGGATCACGTGATCCACAAATTAAAAGAGTTTTTGGATAACTTTTAATTCTATTCATCCAATCACAAACACTTACATATCCAGACATGTGAGAGGACTTATAATTATTGAGGCACACGCTGTACAGAAAGGAACACATAAGAGACTCTAAAGGACAGACACCCTTCAGCTTACCAAACCAAGACTCTTGATCATGAATTCCATACACGCTAGTCACTGAAACTATAGCTGGTAAGGACTCTGTTTCATTAAATGAAGAAGAACGAGATACTGAGTGGTTTTTGTAAGTATATTTACACAAGTCTTTCATCATCAACGGGTTTTCTGTGAATGCTGCTACCAGACTTCCGATATTTCCTCCAGCAGAGTCTCCGTGAATGTGAACTCGTTTGACTCCATGCTCTTCTCTCGCATATTGTAATGCTCTAACCATGGAGATGATTGGAGCAGGGAACTTACCGTAAGGTGCTAATGGATACGACACTGCCAGTACTGTGTAACCTTTTCTTACAAACGGTGTCATAGAATGAATTAAAACGTGAGAATTTGCAACTGACCAACCCCCACCGTGGATGAAGAGCATGCATTCATTATTTTTAAACTTCTCTCCATTTGACGGTGACAGAATCCATCCATTCTCTCTCCACTCCCTTCCGTACTTTATCTCTTCTCTGGAGACTCCTTGTTGGACGAGGTTTCCGTCTTGTGCTGCTTTCTCTGTTCTCCACCACCATTCAACACCGTACCGAATTAGAGCACCATCCAGGAATATTCTTAAAACAGACATTACTATCATAGCAATGTAACATATGACTCGTGAGAGTAGAAATTTTATCATTTTTTTAATTTTTTAATTTTTTATTATATTTCGTTGGTCTCGTGTTTGTGTGTGTGTGTTGTGTGTTGTTTTTTTATCGTCCTCCGTGGTGGACTCCTGGGTTAAAATGATACAATAAAAAGTGATCGAATCCACTGACAAACTTCTCTCTGCCTAATTTTACAAAATAATATTAAGGACACTGTGAACAACGATGCTCAACTGTAGTCTTTTTTTATTGATTCCCTTCTTCTATTTCTCTCATCATCAGTATGGTGTAATAGTCAGTCACTGAAAAAAAAAAAAGTGTATTTTTAAAAATTGAATTGAAGAAAAGCGAAAAAAGTAAATTTATACATGCATAAATAGAAATTTTTTTTCCTGCAAAATTTCGGAAAAGAAGGGAGAAGAAAAAATGTGAACGCATTTAACCTCTCACAGGGAGAGGTCGTACTCACAAGCTAGTTGAGGAAAAAAAAAGCTTAATGCAAGAGAATTGGATTGGGGATGGTAAGAGAGAGGCGGAAGGAAATCAAAATGTCATACAAGCCGGCCCTTGGAAGTTAACAGGCTCAACTTGAATCTGAGTTCACTCAAAAAGAAAATTAAACAATCGGATGAAGATGCAGGTCGAGATACATACAAATTGTGATATACGCCAACCAAAAAGAACCCTAATTGTTTAAGGAAATCAAGCGTTGTAGGATTTACTATTCGTTCTGTAAGAACCCCTCAGTTTTCCCTTTAAAATAATGTGTAGGATATAAGTCAAGAAGACGATGACGAAAAAAAAAAAGAAAAAAATTAAATAGATGAAAAAGAAAAATACACACACGTTTAACCCGTTTAATTTTTTTTGTTAGCAAAATACAAACTGATGACTACGAGGGGTCTGGGTAGCCCGCATCAGTAATGAACCAATCAATGATAAGGTCGCACTACGTCGCAACGGTAATTTGAAAAAAAAAAAAAAAAAGTAAAAAATATTAATCACTCGACAATCCGATGCGGGAAAACCCCACATTAGATAATTTGTGAATTTTTTTAACATACGAGAGGAAGAAACTTTTTTTTTTTTTCATGGACAGCTGCTACATCGTTCCGATGGACAAAATAATGCCAAGTCGAGCGGTGTGCATACTTGCCAGTCTTGTATTTAATAAAAAACATATATAAAATAAAACAAAATAAAACTCTCTTGCAATGATGTAAAAAATGATACTCACCCCGGTATCTCGCACCGATTGTTGCCAATGCATAGCGCAAGCTCGCTGCGACAGAAATGAATACACGAAAGAAAAAAAAAAGGGGGGAAAAAAAAAGAAAACTAATGCAGGAAACGTGTGTGATTTTTATTTTGTAGTTTGTATGGGGGAAAACTTATTTGAGGAAGGGAGAGGTTAAAATAGAACTGAAGAAGAAGGAAAAGAATCTCAAAAAATATTGAGAACAATGACCTACCAAAAGGAAGACTGCAGAATGATCATAAGCAGATCGATACTTAGCAAAGCCTTCCTTCAAAGATATAACTCAGAAGGAAATAATAAAATAAAAAAAAATAAAACGGAAGTCACTTTGTTTCCTACCTCAAAAATAGTAGGACTCCTCCTCGTCTCATAATCTGCAGATAAAGTGAACAAAAAAAAAAAACGGATCTCAAATTAGGATCGTAGTTGACACAGATACTCTATTTGTGCTCTCATAAAAAGAGATAAACGAGTGGGGGAAATTAAGTATCTTTTTTTTTTTCACATACATAAGCTTGGTAAAGAGTCAGTTTTTTTTTTTTTTTTTTTTGTCTTTTTTTGCTGTTTCTCTTCTTTGATGATGCACATGCTATAATAGCCACATGCTACCCAAAAGAATAGAAATGGAAGGTAAAAATTTGATACCTTTTTTTTTTTTTTTTTTTTTTGGAAGGGAAAACCAATACATTTGAATAAGAACAAGTCCAAAAAAAAAAAAATAACAAAAAAAAAAACACATTATTAACAATTCTCTCAAATTTCTATGATGCGCAATGGCTGCCAAGAAGTAGTACACTACAGTAGGGAGGAAGGGGATGTGACCCCGACCGCTTTCAGAAACCGTATACAATGTGATGGTCAGCTTACAGGAACAGTTATGTGGAAATCAATAACTAAAAAATACTCCAACAAACCCCCAAAACGAAAGCACTAAATTTCTTCTGGCAGACCATTGCAGTATCCAATGCTGAAATTCAAAAGAGAATCTAAAGATTTTTTCTTTTTTTTTTTTTTTTTTGTTGGTTGGCAGGAGGGAATAGAGAAAAACAAAACAAAAAAAAGAAATAAAGGCATATTGCGATCGAACAATCAAAACAAATTAACCTCAGTAAAGTACGGGAGCGGGAAAAAAAAAAGAAAGAGAAATAAAACGCGCTACTAATCAGACGAGCAGATTTCGTGCAAATAATAACACATGTCCATTTCAGATTAAAAAGAGGTACATGCAGTACGTGTACATTGCGACAACCCTCCTAATCTCACAATTGAACTAACCAAATGCAATGAGAAATACCAACAAATATCCTTGGCAGGCATCGACGTTGGAAGTGACATAATTGTGTTGCGAGCGATGTCTGGTTTTGCGTTAGGTCCTGTTAGACGGAAGTGGGCAGCTGTAAAAGGACCAGTTAGCATTTTAAAAGCCAAGGCTGGGTCTGAAAACCATAAAGCAGCAGACACCCTACACCCAATAGCTTCAGCAAGAGAATCAGAGTATGGAATCCAGTTGACGAGAGTCTTAAGTCTTCCATCAAAGTCTCTTTGTTGGATGTCATTAGCAACAGCGATGTCTTTCATCATTAATTCTTCTGAAGGTAATTCTAACTCTCCACTAATAACCTTAGCAAGACATCTTGCTTGAACCTCTGCAATTGGTGGAATGGCTCCGATGTGAGGTCTGGCAGTTCCTAAGAAAGCTAACCCAGGCTGAGATACAGGAAACATATATTTGTACATCTGTGATGGGCAGTTGCACGTGCTGACTGATGATGCTGCTCCTTCAGTCTGGATGTTACCAAATAGCGAACCAGACGTATCAAATCCAGTACAGAGTAATATAGCATCGCAGTTGTTCATAACATTACCGTCAGTGAATGTTACTGTTGAGCCTTCAATTTTATCAATTTGTGAAACTAATTTAAGAGATCCGTTTACAATCCTCGGAACAAAGTGATCAGACTTTGTAGCAAATTGAGAGAATGCTCCCTTCTTTGATGATTTCAATAATTCGTATTCAACAATGTCATGTGGTGACATAACTCCGGAGTAGTACTTGGCTGATCTGACCATGTCTGCTGACAAGTTGTGAAGCCACTTTGGAAGTGAGTAACGTAATCTGTTGCTGTCATAATCATTATTTAAACCAGTCGAAGGGTTCTTTCTGCTGACAACAAACGCTCCAGATCTCGATGAGAGGAATGCAACGTTTGCGTTGTCACCAATTTCTGCGGCTACGTCAGCAGATGTTTCACCGAGTCCGACTACGATAACATTCTTACCTTTAAACTCATCCGGAGAAACGTAGTCTTTGCTGTGTACAATCTGACCTTTGAATGATTCAACACCGCTCATAACAGGAATATTTGGCTTAACGTGAAGTCCTGAGCAAACAGCTACGTAGTCAAAGGTTTCAGTAGTACTACAACCTGTTGAGTAATCGGTTACAATGACAGTTGACTTTCCTGTTTTATCATCAAGCGATACCTTCGTAACCATTGAGTTGAATTTAATGTTACCAAAGACGTTGAATTCCTTTGCGTATTTCTCTAAATACTTAACATAAACCTTTGCTGGGTAGTGGTGGTGATCACCCTCAGGAGGAGGAAAGTCAGAAAAAGCAGTTACAAAAGGTGATGAAGTCAACCTAGCAGACTTGTAACAATGTGCAAAAGTACCTCCAACAGTGTCAGAACCTTCAAAGCAAGTAACAGAATGTCCAGCATCAGTAAGTTCCTTTAGGGTGACCAGTCCAACAGGACCAGCTCCAATAACGGCAACTCTCTTCGAGACGTTTTTATTAGTTTTAATGAACTCACCGTATTGCATTGATTTCAGACGAATACCCATAAAGTTAAATACAACGTAGCTGACAATCATGATTCCCATCGCCAGTCCAATAATTGGGAATTGCCATCCCATCAAAGAGAGAACCAACGGAATCCCGACAGTCACAGCAATGTGAAGCATTAATGGTAGTGTTTGTTGAACGTCGTCTCCCCATACATTTTGTTTTTCGAGTTTTTTAATATTACACATATTTAATGTGGTTGTTGTAAGTGAACCTAATAATACAAAAAATATATAAAATTCAACAAACTCACATCGATGACATGTAGGCCATAATTTCTCACATAAGTTACATGAGTTGTGTCTTCTGCTTATTTGTTGGAAATAATTTTTAAAAAAAACTATAAAAAACATAAAGCAGAACTCATAACGTGGATTGAACAAAGAAGAATGGGGAGTCCACTGCCTGTTTTCTGCTACCCGAATGGGGGTGGAGCGAACCTCGTAGGAAAATTCCAACCAAAAACTAAAGTAAAATAAAATAAACTAACAGACTATACAGTAGCCATATGGTACCAAAGGGGAGTGGAGTGGACCTACTAATAACGATCGCATACAAAAGATTTTTTTTTTTTTTTTTTAATTTTTTTTTTTTTTAAAGGAGGAAAAAGAAAAACTGGGATTGGCCGTCCACCACAATGAAAAAGGGAAAAAGAAGAAAAAAAAACACTTTCCTCACTCCCCTCAAAGCGACAAGTCAAAACTTCTATCATTCCCCAGATAGTACTTTCTCACGCTAATTAAAGTTTAACAACGGCCTACACTTTCTTGAATATTTCTCAAAAACCCCAACATGGAGACATTGACTATTGACGTGTGGCCAAACCAAAACCGTCCGAGAACAGCAGCGACAGGGGTGAAAGAAGGATACAAAAAAAGGAGTCTTTTTTTTTTTTTTTTTTTTTTTTTTTCCCTTCCAGGGGGCGAAAAAGAGGGGTGCAAAATCGAAGAAATAAAAAAAAACACATACAGGAAAACAAACACAGGCAGCAATACGCAACGCAGCATAAGGGAAGGCGGCAAACACTAAGGGGGACAAAAAAGAAAAAAAAGAACAAAGAGAAGAAAAAAAATCCATCTGAAAAAAAATACAAAATTGGGGAAAGCGGGGATTTGCCATACGTAATTCCTCGTTACTCATTTATCCGAAGGGACGCGTCCATCTACTCAAGAAACGGAACAGCACACTTAACTTAGAACATTGCTTCTTCTTCTTCTTCCTCAAGGTTATCGTCTTTGCCATCCAACTGTCCGTTGATGAGGTCTTGGATACGCTGAACCTGTTGTTGTGATTGATAAATTAAATAAAGTTCTCAAAGTGAGACATCAACAACTAAACAACCTCAATAACATACCTTGCCGTGGATTGAGCCCCAGTTCTCTCCTTCAGAGTGAACCTTCAACCATGAACG
Source organism: Flectonema sp. DT1601 (assembly GCA_964019425.1). Taxonomy (NCBI): domain Eukaryota; phylum Euglenozoa; class Diplonemea; order Diplonemida; family Diplonemidae; genus Flectonema; species Flectonema sp. DT1601. Next base: position 934,606 of record OZ025785.1, read on the forward strand.
GATCTCGTCAACTTTGCTGAGGTACTCCTCACGTCGTTGGGTTGACACCTCATCGACAACACGTCTGTCAGTAGATAAGAATGTTAGTTTACTAAAGACAGTCTTACGTAAGAGGTTGTAGTTATCTCTAATGTGTTCCATACGAAGAGAGAAGTCAGCCAAATGATCAGCAAGAAGAGCATGAGGAGTGAATTGTTCAAGTAATTGCTTACATTGCTTAAGAACTGGAGCTACCACCTGAATAGACTCGTGATCAGTTGGGATTTGTAGAACGTGAATAGTTTCCTGGAAGAATAATTTCAATTTCGTACTGAAGTTGCTGAACGCACGAACTTCATTCTCTAACTTACTCTTCTGATGAATTTCCAACATGATGTGACGCTGTCTCTCGTAGGCGTTGATTTGAAGGTTCAACCAGACCTCGTTAACTTCAACAAGAGCACGCTCAACCATTTTATTTGGAAGGAGTGCCTCACCAGTGTCTCCTAAGTGACTGAAGTTCTCTTCCATGGTTCCAATATTCTGAATCAGTGACGCACAGAACTCCTGAACATGGTGAGGTTCAGACTGAGCTTCCATGTTAGTACGCTCCTGTCTACACCACTGCAACAACTTGGCGTCGTCTCTCATAAACTTCTCAAGTCTGCCCTGCATATCAACTCTTCTCTTATCTTCAGTATTAAGGATACCTGACCAGGTCTCTACTTCTTTCTTTACTTCGCTAAATCTCTCTTTGCAATCACATATGTCAGCATACTCTTCTGGCCATCCAGTTGCCATAAGTTCGGTTCTTAGAGTCTGTTGTTGTTGTTATTACAAAATAGAACTCAGTAAGTAGAAACTAACGTAGTTCAGTTATTCTTGTCTCACGAGGTCTCTAGAGGGGATAGAAATAGTAATCTCTAACCCCATGACTAACAATGTTTAATTGGAGTAAACAAATAACACACCTCAAGATTAGTCATCTCAGTTTCGAAATTATCAACTTCCACATCGCACCAGTTCTTGTACTCGTCCTTGAGGAGGTCGAACTCAGACTGGTCGAGTCTCTGTAAATCTGTTTGTTGTTTTGTTTGCTGCGCAGTCGGTTACTTCCCTTCCTTTTTCGAATGTATTTATCACATCAGGAGCGTCTACATGTATTAAGGTAACATACCGTATCCGTGACCCTGAGGTCTTAAAGCAGTGTTTCTGTGCATAAAGAGAACCTTGTATTTCTCAAAGTGACCAAGAAGGGAAACCTTGGCGTCGATTAATTTTTGGAATGCAGAACCCATGTTAGTCCTGTATGTAAATGGTCCTTTCTCTTCGTACTGAGCAGCAGCCTTGCGTGCAGTCTGCGCTGCTTTGGTTGCTTCGATAAGCTGACCGTCGAGTTTGGATTCCTCGGTCTTGGCAGCGTCGTTCTTAACGCGTTCCTCTTCGAGTTGTTCCTTGAGAGTCTTCTTCTCGAGTTTTAATTGAGAGTTTTCCTGTTCGATAAGTTCCAACTGCTCAGTCTCTTGTTCAATGCTGGTTCTTGCTTCTTCTAATCTGCTGTCAATGAGGTCAATATTCTGACTCAATACAGCATTCATCATACGACACTTCTCTACATACGCAGCCTCAGCTGTTGACTTCAGTCCTTCATCTTCTGGTGCAGCGCGGACAGCAGTCTCCGCCTTTGCTACCACTGGATCGTGGAGCTCACTCGCCTTGCGAAGGTCGTCGCAAGAAGCTCTCACGGCATCGCATGTCTTGATGGCCATTTGATTTGATTTTAATGTCCTGAAGTAAGTAATAGAATATCATAAATAATACGCAACAGAAACTATCTGTCTGACCATCTTCTGAGTAGAGTTTTCATTTGAGAGCTCTGGGGGAATAAAATATTAAATAAATTCACAAACAGATAGCCTAGTAGTAGCTGACGTACTCAGCTCAACACGAGTGTGGAGCTTTTTTTTTTTTTTTTTTTCTTCCTGCTCAAAAAAAGTTACGACGGTCTGTTGCTGGTTTTTTTTGGAACGCACGAGCAAAGCTCACAACCATCTCCGAGTGCTGAGTTAGGTGGTTGCGACTCACGAGATAGCTGCGTCTCATTACCGACATTACTACAGCGTTAAACCTGACAAAGACTCCGATCACGAAATAGTTCACTTCCGATAAGTAAGAAGGGATGGAACTATAAATAATAAATCAAATGAAAGGTTCAATCAAATTTATGTTTCTGAGGTGCTGGTCGCCTCCTTCTTAGCTCCGTAGTCGCGCTCTCCGAAAATTGCAGTCCCAACTCTCACCATTGTAGAACCTTCTGCGATAGCTTCTTCAAGATCTCCACTCATTCCCATGGAGAGATTGTTTATTAAAATGTTTGAAAGTTGTAGTTCGTTGATTTCACTTTGAAGTGATTTGAGTGTCCGAAAACATTTTCTAACTAAATCACGATCAGGTGAATTGATACCCACAGTCATCAGTCCTGAGATGTGTATTTTATCTCCAAATTTTTCAGAAATATTTTTTGCCAACGGGATACACTCCTCAGGAGTACATCCACTCTTTTGATCCTCACCAGAAGTATTAACCTGAAGGTAGATGTGAATAGTTTTGTTTATGGTGGTGAGTCTGCTGTAAATCTTTGCCGCTAACTTTCCCGAATCAACAGTTTGAATGCAATCAGCGAATGATAAAATATTATTTACTTTGTTGGTCTGGAGGTGACCAATAAAGTGTTTTTCGACTTTACTATGGTCATGGATGCCTTCTGCGACCCTTTCCATGGCTGTCTGAACGATGTTTTCAGCTATAACTGGATGGTCTTCTCGGCAGTGTTCTACAGCTTCAAGAACTTCGCTCATTGCTCGGGTTTTTGTTGCCAGGCAAAGTGTTACTTCTTTTGGGTCCCTACCACATGCTTCACATGCTGCATCGATTCTTTGATACGTCACTTGGATTCCCTCAGCTATTTTAGTAGACATTCTTATTACGGTTCTCGTTTTCGATCAGAGCTGATAGAACGAAGTAACAAAATGAGAAAAATAAATATGCACAACAAGTCAATAACAAAAAACGAAAGCCACATTAAAAACCAAAACAAAACAAAACAATAATAAGAAAATTACGTCTGCTGTTTCTTCTTCTTTTTCTTAGCGACTTTATAGGGAGGTAGGGCGCCACTTTTAACAGCCATTTCACGATGTTTATCATCCAGACGGGCCCACTGTTTTTCTGATATCGCAGCCCCACTCTTGAAGCGAATAGATGCGCAACCGTTCCCGTCGCGGAGGTGTTTTTGTTTTAACTTCATTTTCATTCGTTTGTCGTGGGCTTGTTTGTAGTTTGTTGTTGTTGTTCGTGATTTTTGTTTTGTATCATATTTTTTATAACGAACTTGCAATTCATTTTGCAATTTTACAATGTCTTCCTTCAATGAGTTGCGATCCTCCTCATTAGCCCTCGACATCTTTTTTTTTAACGAAGCTATTTCCTGTTTTAATACTTCTTTTGATTTTTGTTCTTCACCGATGCTGTCGCTGTGGCTATCCGTCAATGATAGCTCGTCACTGTCGTCGGAGAGCGCTGCTATGCCCTCGTCGTAGTCCTCGCTGTATTCCATTATTTAATAAGACTGGTATACAAGAAGGAGTACCACCCTACGTACAAGCTGACCGTATGCAGGAAGAAATTAATATTTTTGAGACTGAAAGAGATCAAAAAAAGTTTTTTTTTTTCAAGAGACATTAATAACATCTGACGACACACACAAAAAAAAACAAAACAAATCAAGGAATACAATAACAAGAGACTTTTGAGGTAAGTAATTGCGGCCAACCACTACAATGGGTTTATGGCTGAACACCTCTTTAGATAAATAACACCCTTCACAGTCTCAGGGGCTCTAATTAGTTAAACGAAATTGCTGGGGAAGGGGCGATTCGGTGTACGAAAAGAAGAATAAAAAGACAAAAAAAAAAATGCTCCTCATAAATCGCACAAGACATTACTATATATAATAAACACAAGAGATGACAACTACCCGTTTCTCTCCGTAAAATGAAAACCAAATCCCATATTCGCAGCATTGAAAGCCGCGTAAGGATCTTTCATGCTGGGTGGTTCTACAGCTTTTGGAAATCGAGTAGTAGATGGTATGGAATGTAGACGTGGTCCTTGAAATGAAGCAATAACAGAACTCGGCGTCTTAATAGTTTTTGTAGTCGTAGGACTTGGTGGAGTAGGCGACGTCCATGTTGCATTCTTCAATAAAGTTGCAGGATTGCTGTTGCTAAAAGTATATCTTTGTTGGGTGAGCTGCTCACGAAGTCGAGAAATCTCAGAGTCACGTTCTTGGACAAGACTCGGCATCAACATTTCAGCATCTTCTACTTTACGTTTTCTTATGACATCATTAACAAGAGATGATGTTATCCTTGCCATGTCTGGAGTCAATTCTTCGACTACCTCTTGTGAGATGACATCAATGAGTTGAAGTTCAGAAGCTACTTCTTGTTGAGCTGTTGGGTTCTCATTTATTATTTTATTCTTGAGTCCTTTCACTGTTATCGATCCTCCTGAAACTGCTTTACCAGCTGCTTCGAGAGACTTTGGTATCTTCTTGGGATCTATTTTCCCATATATACTTACTAAGACCTTCCATAACTTCCTCACAGGTGGGATGCTCAATAATTCTATTGTGTCAAGTGTGAGGGGTATTGGGTTGAGCTGTTGTTGTTTTTTATTTTGCTTTGTCATATTTAAGTACACAGAACTGTTTTCATATGCCAATATATTCATACCTTGTTAGTCGAGACATTAACAGTGCTGTCTTCCGATAATAGAATAGTACAGGAGGTAAGGGATTCTCTTTGAACTACAAAACATTTTTTGTATTGGTAAGCAACGGGGTGACCAGGATCACGACCATCTAGAAATTCAGGTAATTTTTGTTGAGTTGCTTTTGATTGAGTGGGTTGTCTTGGAATTAATTCGTCATTTTCAGGTTCTGGTAGGATCTTCGCAAAGGAACCAACCACAGGAGATCCAGCATCAGGAGAAGGAGAAGATGGTTCTCTAATTCTTGTTGATCCTATTGATTGAGGTGGATTGTCTTGTTCAATGACAGCACCGACTCCACTTACTTCAAATTCACAAATCAAACCAGCCTTTGACATTTCTTCATTCGTCTTGGGATCTCTCAAAACAATACTTTTAATTCCACTCCTCAAACACTTCACCGGAAGGTAGGCTTCTGCCATGCATATATCCAACGGCTGTTTTTTTGGGAATTTTTTTTTTTTTTTTTCCGCTGCAAAAAGTAGGATAGCTGCACTTATAAACATACCGCGGGTGCGATGTCATCCCTGTCTAAGACTCTAATTAAAAGAAGAGCTGAATCCGGATCGGATGCCGTGAAGACTGCTTTGTTGTTGGTATCAGCACCAGTCCAGTCGGGATTGAAACCGTTTCTGATAACTGGGTTTGTTGTTAATTTTTGTTCTGTCAACGAACTATCGATCAGCTCTAATATAACATAAGGATCGACAACACCTTTAGCGCTGAATGCGATTGGGAACTTCCAACCTCTGATGATGGTAGTTTTTATAGTCCACGGAGCAACTGGTTCTGTCCTAAGTAGGTAGCCACAGCCGTGGTTCAATTCCCTAAATCTAGCAGTGTAGCTCCTGAGGTGTCTGTCAGGCTTTTGCCAATTCAGAGATATCATGTGGATTCCTCGTTTCCAAAAGGGAAGATAATCATAATTATCTGAAGCAACTCTTGTCGCACCTGGATACACTCTCATGAGAGTCTTTGATGGTGACATGTCCGACGGGATGTCCGCATTTTCAGAAAACGATGAAACTTTTTGAAGAGCAAACAAATTAGTCAATTCTCTACTACTCTCAACAGGACGTCCTTTTATTAATATTCTATTCCGTAAAGAGTCTGGACTGGCATTTATAGGATCAAAGTCAGAATGGCTAAGCAAAAACGGTTTCAACCCCGCCGTCAACATTTCACACAATTTCGGTGCGGTTTTATCGCTTATGTGATTCTCCAATGATATGATTACCGGATATGGATTGGTTACGAAAGCGGATGAAACAATCGCTTGCAAAACTTCTGTCAAGGGAACCTTACTAGTTAATGTCCTACCATGGTATACCACAATATTACCTTCGTGTTCCCACGCATCAATTTCAACACATCTGCATGATTTATTTAGGACCTCTGAGTACATCTCGCTGCTTGAATCACCAGTTAACTGATTACCTTTTAAATAAGTATTGTGTGATGAGCTGATGTAATAATTCGACAACGGTTTGGTCATATCATGTGAAGTAGCAGCCAATCCATTGTTTAATGGGTTTTTTAAAAATGCACAAAAAGACTTCTTGCTGCTGAATAGAGCTGCAGCATCGTGCTGAAGAAGAGGATCGTTAGCGTAGTGGAAAGACTGAATGTTTCTGAGTGCAGTTATCTTTTCATTTGTGGGGGCTTCATTTGAAAAATGTTTATCGTACAGAGCCTCAAATTCAGGTATTTGTCCCCTGACCAACCAAAAGTCTCTAAACTCCTTGAAGGTCATTCCCTCCTTCAGGGTCGGCATTGCTAAGTTCATTTCAGCTATTTCTTTATTGTCAACAATCTGTTTTGTTTTTTTTGTTTTTAATGTGGATTAGCGTTTTGTCTCTTCGTACAAAGAAATTTGGTGATATAACCTCACATACATGATCACCATTTGTGTTAATTTTCGCCCAAGCCTTCGTCAATTCCATAATCTCAGGTTCTGTTGTATTTGTAACGTCTTCGCTAGCTATCATTATGTCATCGACTGTTACAGCACGTGCGACTTCTTCTGCGAGTTTCCCTATTCTACTGCAATGTTGAACAACCTGTTTGTGATGAGTAGGTTGTTTATAAAGATAAAAAGAATACATAAAAGTAATGAAAGACAACACACCTTTCGGATTAGTATTTCTGGTTCTATACTTCTGATCTTAGCGCCATGAACACTCACAAGGATCGCAATTATCCTGTCACGGAAACGACGAAGCCACTCCGTACGAGCTTCACTCGCAGCCTCTCTCTGATCGCTATGATATCCTGGCCAGTCACAAATATCAGATCCAGGTGGTGCTCTGATGTAGACAGTATGTGGGAGATTTCCTCTTCCTTCTGATCTTTCAGTAACACTTAGATATCCTTGATAGTCAGAGGTGTCTCTAGAGTGATATCGGTATTTTATTGTGAGTTTAGTATCACCGAAAGTAGCAACACAACCAGAAGAATGGAAAAGATTCTTCTTTCTAATATCAATAGGGACTGAGCGTCCATTGTGAATAATAAGATATCGATGTTCAGAGTCAGAACCATCTCTTGGGATTGAAGGTACTAATCTAACAGTCGAGTCATCAGACTGGACATCTAAAAGTGTTGTTGTCGATCCAATCTTATGCTCGTTGTTACTCTTTATAATTGAGTACGCAACCCAGTCACTCTCTGCGTCACTTCGGATGATCACTTTTCCTGTTTCTTCATTTACTTGAATATCTCCCCAACTCAACTCTTTATATTCTGATATATAAATTGGTTGTTTTGTAACTGAATACCAAGCTCCTATTAACTGTTGTCCAAGTTGTAGTTCTGCTGATGAGTAATATTCATTATACAGTTCACCTATTAAACAATCAATCATTGATTTGATTTGAAGTTCTAATTGGTCTTCCCTCCATCCCAAACCCATACATTGTCCCATTCCCTGATGATGGGTAGTACTGTACAGAAATAGTTACATAAACTTTGGCCACCACATACTCATAACAAAAAATGATCGTTGGCTATATACTACAAACTGTTAAAGAGGGGGTGAAGTACGTTTTTTTATTTTTGCTTAGTATTCCCAAAAGACTCCGAAAACTCCAAAAAAAAAAAAGAAAAAAAAGAGTTGACACTCTGCATGTGATGTAACTACAAGGATATGTGTTTAAAAGAGCAAAAGATGATACATTTGCTCGGAACGGGATACCTGTCCCATTCCACTACCCCCAACTTCCCCCACGACAAGGATTGTTCGACATTATTTATACAGCGGCGGCAATATTACCAAATTAGGTAACCTATCATAATTCTGCTTTTTTTTTTTTTTTTTTTTTTTTTTTGAAACTTTTTTTTTTTTTTTTTTTCTGATTGAAAACATGTGTGAAAAACTCAACACGAGGTTACTCATGTTGGAGGATTATGTCATGCAGGGAATCCAGGGTTTAGCAGCTGAAGAACTTTCTTGTTCTCTAAGTGTCGCTGTAGTCAAATGTCATTGGTGCTTAAGACAGAAAAACGTGTCCGATATAGATTCACGTCATCTTTATTAGTTTACCGGAGGAAGGTTGCTCTCAATAGCTCTAATCTCTTCCAGTGAAGTCGCTGATTTAACGAGTTCAGCAATTCGACGACGACCTTCGTCGTCAAGGGATTTCTTCTGTACGGGTGTTGTTGTCTCTTTTGTTGGAAATCTTTTCAGTGATTCTTCTCTTTCGACTGGTCGTATCTTTTGAAAATCCAAAACTTTTAAACTCGGAACTCTTGCTATAACAAACTCCCGATAACCATCTACCTGGGTAACAGCGTTACCTATTAGTGATAACCTCTCCAAGGTCGGTATGTCAGCCAACGGTGCTAAACTCTCAAGCTGCACTAAATTGTTATTATGCATTACCAAGTCTTTCAAACCTGACAAACTTTCTCCTAAAGCAGGTGATATTTTATTGATTCTGTTATTATGAGCGATAAGTGTTCTACAACGAGGCATCAAAGGGAAGTTGCCAATAATTGTTACTTCGTTGTCACTGAAATCAATCTGTTTTTTTTTTTTTTGTTTTTGTTTTTTTGGTTTTTTTGTGTTACATCTTAAAACAATTAAAAATAGAACATACCGAGTCTACTCCGTTATTTAGAATTCCTAAATTTTCGATTTCCGCAATCTTGTATCCTCTTATATCAACCTGTTGTTGTTTTGGTTTTTTTTATTTTTTTTTATAAAATATCACGTGATGAAGTAAGGTAGTCACACATACCTCTCTTTCAGACAACGGGTTTACATATTGTGGACACTTAGCCAATAATTCTCCTGTGAGCCTCACCATTCAATTGATTCAGCCTGTAAAGTGGGGTGAAACTTTGATAATGTAGAAAACAGTAACAACTTTAGAGTATTAAAAAATAATAATAATTAATATCATCAAGTACTTGAACTGAAAAATATTTGTAGTTGTAAATCAATGAAAATTACGTTTAGAAAAAAGTAAACATAAAAAGAGAAAACTATATTTTTTTGTCTTACTGACCAGAAGACGTGGTCGAATCTGGTAATTCGGGGACCGCGTATTATCAGGTTGAGAGTCCCATGCCCTGTAGTCCGTTACAACTTACACTTAACCGAAGTTAAAAGAAAAAAAAACAGCCTGGAAAGGGGGTGAAACTTTGACAATGTAAAAAACAGTAACAACTTTAGAGTATTAAAAAAACGAAATTAATATCATCAAAAGTACTTGAACTGGAAAATATTTGTAGTTAATTCAGCCTGAAAGGGGAAGAAAACTTGAAATACCACAAACAAAACAATTATTAAACCGTGCCGACATGAGGTAGTCAACTGAGGAAAATAAATAAAACATAATATCAATGTACATCAATACACCCCTGAGACTAGAAGGCAAGAGAAGCCCACGTATTAAGAAACCCTCTAACAAGAAGCAAACCGATACAGGAATTATAATGTACCTACTCGGTAATAAACAAGAACACCCTCCTCAAGGGAAAGGAGAGGCAAATCAGAAATCTTTTAACACCGAGAAAGGCATTATTCGAGGACAGGGAGAAAGCCACGGAAGAAGGGGATAAAACAAATAGGAAAGCAATGCGAGTGCCTTTACGAAGCGACAACTAAAATGAAATAGAACTGTTGAACTGCGTATATCGTCTTCGTTTCTCCAGTTCGAATTACTGGCAAAATACAAACCATTCCTCAGATCACGTTAAACAACAAAGAAGAATATATCATTTGTTTAAGTTGCGTAAGTTGCTCAATGAGATAGACGAAGCTGGCGGAGTAATCAACAAAGATGACGTATCGCCCAACGGGGAGGTTCTCTGGGAGTTGCAACACTTTCCCAACATAATTGCTAATATGAGAAGAACCAGAGCATTCGGGGGACAAACGGAAGGGAGTGGAAATGGTGAACAAAAATATAACCGGGAGTGTTTAATACTCAGATTTTCGTGATTCTTTCCATTCCAGACTTGGGATTAATATTTATCATCATTGAGTACTATAAAGGAAACCACTCCCCGATGGTTGTATTCCTGTAGCGTCACTCTCTTATGTTACTTTTAACCCGAGGGCATTCCGGAAACTAAAAAAAAAAAAGAAAATCGAGTAAAAAACATCCTGTCGTGCAAACTTGTCCAATCGGTGAGAAAAGTGGTCCGAAAATCAATAGAAAAGAAAAGAAAATGGGAAAAGGTTTTTTTTTATTTTTTTTTTGTGTTTTTGAGAAGACTTTTTTTGACCGTTTAAATAAATTCAGTTAAATAAAAGAATCTACTGGTGACCGAGTAAAGTAACATTTTTGTGACCACGCGGAAGCATGGACTTGCTCTTGACTCAGCACTGTTTTATTTACTTGTATGGGAAGCCTACCTCCACCAACGCAGTAAGCTGACCACAGAGTCTACTGATGATAACAAATCACTTGGGATGAGCAACCCCAATACCGACTGCTACGAATAGAACAAAAACTCCCCCCACAAGACTGTTAATCGTTTGGAAACTAATTATTTCTTTTTATTTGGTCTCCATTATTATTATTATTATTTTTTTTTTTTTTTTTTTTTTTTGACGAATGCTAATAAATAAAATAACAAATCTACAGACCCAGTCAACTTAACCTGACAAAAGATGACTACAGCATTGGTAAAAAGGGAAGAAAAAAAAAAGAAGGAAATCATTCAGAAAAGCAGCCTTATATTTTGTTGATCGCAGATAGTTTTACTGGCGCACAGGGAAATAGATAACATGACATAATAAATAACGGCTCTTAATCTGAAATAGTTTCTTCTCCGACTTCGTCGGTGCAAAAAAAAAAAAAAAAAAACGAATTAGATTCAGGCTACTCTGAACAGAATGCATCCATAGTAAAGTCACATTAAGTGTAACAAAATACCCGCCGATCAAATCAGTAGGAAGGACGCATTATAAATCAGGCTGCCTTCTACACAGAAGTCAACTCTCCCTTAGCGGTACAGTAGTTATTTAATAATAGGATCGGACAACCTCACTTTTTACTTTTTTTATTCGAACTAAAAATCCTAATAAATGAAAGTGAGTGAGTTACGCTGCCGCAATTCTCTTTTTTATCAAACAATTTGGAAATTCGTAGGTACTACAAAAAAAAACAGACGCAAAAAATATTGATTTACTTCTTATTCAAAATGGGGGATGTGAGTGAAGGAATTATTTCTTTAATTTCACTGGTACGTTTCGACTTGTGTAGTAGTAAGAAATAACAAACGGAAGGAAGAAAACGATTCAAATAAAGCCTTTTCTTTTCTTTTCTTTTTTTTTGTTGATCGCAGACAGTATTAAATAAATGGCTATTAATCTGATCGGTGCAAAGAAAGAGAAAAAAAAATGAATCAATCACAGCGATGGTTAAGCTTAAACATGTCAACAATGTTAGCTATGTAGTACGGCTCAAGACTCAAGCGCATTTGTGTGTTTTTTTTTTTGTTTTTCAAAAAAGAGCTAAATAACGTTTTTTGACGATAAACACACAAGACAACAAGCTACTTTTACAAATGAAATTCATCACTAAGTCTGACAACTGATATTTAATATTTCTACCTCATAAAAGTAGACAACTTAGAGAAGAAATAAAATCTCATTTCATTAACATGTTTCTCAATACACACACAAGTGATCGACAATCTATTCTGCTTTCATAGGTAACCTTCTTACTTTGGTACGGGGTGAACATCCCCGTGGCGATGGAACATGAGAACCAAAAGTAGTAGAACGACGTCGAGATGATATGGAACTCTCAGGAGGTGATGAGGTGGGTGACGGTCCACTAATACGACGTCGTGGCTGAGTGGAACCTTCAGAACGAGGAGATGATGCGGGAGACACGCTACTGACACGACGTCTCTGTTGAATTAGATCTCTCTTACAAGTGATCCCATCTGACTCAAGTGATTGACGAGTTCTATGACAAGCAGGTACTGGAGATGATGTTCTTTCTTCACTACTTTGAGATGAACTGCTAGACTTACGACTGACTCCATCCGATCCGGTCGAAGCCAAACTAACTCTCTTTCGAGATATCGGTGCACTCCCTCCTCTAGCAAGGGAGACACCAGAACATCGTTTTTGTCCTTTATACTGCCAATGGTCTTTGTAAGGGAAACTTGCTGGAGAAAGCTCTGTTGAGATTCTCTTCTCTCCAGAAACAACATTCAATGGTGCAGTGTTAGGACTATTAATAGCGTCATCATCTGTGAACTGTTGATACTCAGATTCGTGTCCATACTTTATTAACCATTCACCCCATTGTCTTTCTACAAGTTTCATGGAATACGTGAACTCGTACCTACCAGCGGATACAATCTTCTGTAGTTCTGAGACCTTCGCAGCATATTTTATAGGACAGCAGTGAGGACACCAAACGTCTACAAAGCTGAAGATTCCTTCGAAGAAAGCCTCGTATCCCATAAAGAATTCACCATTGCTTTCACTATCCCAATCATCATCAAGAAGAGATACTGCTGAGTGTCTTTCTTCTTCAGGAATTAGTTTATCGAGGAAGCGAAGACCCATCCATTGATATATCTGTCTATCAATGTAGTCTTCATATGGCGATGGACACTTTGCTAAAGCTTTCCACAAGTTTTGAATAGACTGCGTTACTTGTGAATCTTGTTTCAGTCCTTTTCGTTTAGCCAACGCATCGGGGTTTGTGAATTCTGGGTTCCCCTGATTACGATATGAAACTTTACCGGCATCAGCTTCTGATAGTGTACACCTAATACCTTCTCTTTTAATAGCTCTGATAGTGTCAGTGTCACAATTATCACCTAACCCGTTGATAGTTGCCTGAGAAGAAGCAGCCCATCGGAATATACGTCTGGATAATTTTGGTCTAATCCCCAGTAGTGCGCAGTATTGAACCATAGCGTCACTTCGTAGTGCTTGTTCTTCTGAACACAGGAGAGCAACTTGCCAGAATCGAAGCTTTGCTCCATCAGGAAGAGGAATTAGTTTCATTGTGTCTAATGTAGGCTCTGATCTACTCCTCCTCCTCACTGGATTTGGAAGTGCTACGGAAGTTCGTTTTGGTCGAGGTAATGGGCTTACTGGAGCGCATCCAAATCGACTAACTCTCCTACCTGTTGGTAGTCTTGGTGTTGTTGATACTGATGCTTCTGATCTTTTATTTACTGAAGGTGGTCCTGTTTCTGGTTTGGCAACAGATGGAGCAACTGGTGTTACAATTGGTTTTGAGCCGCATACCAACATATCCACAATCGGATATCTATTGTGAGAAAAAACATAATTATATATTGACACTACCGGATGTTAATATAAACTCTCTCATACGACGATGTGTGGATCTCTTTTTGTTCGGCTGTTTATTAGAATTACTTATTAATTTTATTTTGACAAATCCGCAAAAAGAATTAAAAGAAAAAAATAATTTGATCGCAAATAAAGAAAATCGAGAGGAAGTTAATGAACGGGGGGGGTGTACACAACGTGCAAGAAACGCCGACAGAGAAAAAATATTCCCTCTTCGCACATGGAGGGAAGCGAAGGAACATAAATTGCGGGCGTAATAGTGACTTAAGTACACAAGAGAAAGCGAATGGGAATTTACTTGTTGTTTTCCTCCAGTTTAACGGAAGAAAAAGAAATCTGCGAATCAAACAAAATCGGGAAGGGGAAGAAAGTCTCTTAGGCTGATCCAATTTTAAAAATAAAAGAGGTCTATAATAATTAACTTGGAGACTGAGAATCAGTGAAACAGAAACTACGTTCGGAGAGAACGTCATAAAAATAAAAATAAAAAGTGATGTATTATATCACTGTACGTAAAATATTTTTAGCCTTTCCGTGGTAAGGTCTAGCTATTTGTGTTTTTTTTTTTTTTTTTTTTTTTCTTTTTTTAATGTCAAATTTTATCTTCGCAAGGGAACATATTGGAATAGTGAGAAGCGAAAACACGCAGCAAAGATTCGTTTCAACAAAAAAAAAAAAAAAAAAAATTAGATAAATTAGATAAATAAATAAATAAATAAATAAATAAAGGGCGTATAAAACAAAAGTGGCAAAAAAGTGGCAAAAGCATGCAAATAAATACAGGAGTTAGATCGATGTGGTTTTTGTTCTTTTTTTTGTTTCCAAAAAAAAAAGGGCTGAGATCGTAGAAATCATCTAGTTACGAATGGCATTGTGAAAGAAGGCAGCAGTTCCTTCTGGAAGAGTGCATTCACGAGCGAATGAGGGGTCATGAATCCATCCGTTACTGTGGTAGAACTTTTCATTCTGCTCCCATGTTGCGGTTGATGCCGATGGAGAGTCCTGATCACGCTTTAGCTTGAAATAGTCATAAGGAGCTGCTGCGTTTGGCTCCTCCTTATCAACCTTGATCCGTGTGTTTACCAAATGACCTAACGCAGTTAAACTATCAGCCTGATCCCAATGACCATCAAGGGTCACTCTCAAGTGAAGAATCTGTTTTAGTTCACCATTCTCATAAGCTTTGATAACTGGATGAATATTAATACCACAAGCAGTGTGCTTCTGTGGGGTCACAATATCCCATGAGCTTGGATCCTCACCTTCCATGTAGTGTTTGTCACCAAACGCAAATTGTAAGGTGAAAGCAAATTGTGATTTCTTCACCAAATGAGCAGCATCTGGACTGTCATGTACCCAAGAGCAACGAAGCTCATTGTGGTACTTTACAACTCCCTCATTAATAGTAACCACATCTTGCATGAATGAAAACATTTGCCACAATCCACTGCTGTGGCTGGCTCTCATGCTGAGATGCTTTGCGATGGCTGCTGGTGAGTTTTCCAAGACCGTGTGTGGTAGTTCCTTTTGGAAATATTTGTTTTCCAAAACGTTGAATAATGTTCTCACGTTGTACCTAAATCCGTGAATAAATCCACTAGCCGACTGTGGGTCACAGGCTTGCATAGAAGTTCCCATAAAGTAAAGTTCAGTGTTGGTGGTTGACTCCCATGAGTCGGTCAACTTTGCCAGACGTTCTTCTTTTACAGTTTCGAATGAGTTAATACCTTCCCCGAACATTTCAGGTAGGATGTATTTCCATCCGCAGCAACGAATAACTTCATCGGCGATGAAGTCGAATTCCTGACCTTCCCTTGCCCTCACTGTGACGCAGTATTTAAACTTTCCAATTGACCCATCCCTTCCACAGTTTCCTGAGGCACTTGGAGATGCTTCGCTGTCGTTTTCAGCAATCTTACGAGCTCTTACTGGTTGCCAGTTTTCAATGCTGTGGTTGGATTTTAATCTTACTAAATCAAGAAAGTTGTTGTTAACAGCTCTCAAATGACCAACAAAGTGAGTGTTCCAAGCATGTCTAATTGGTGTTCTGTTTACCATCACAAGATTGGCAGCGTGACTTGAAAGATGATCGGCAACTTCGAAAGCAGAGTTTCCCTTTCCAATAATCAAAACCTTCTTTCTAGCGTAGTCCATTTGGTCGATGGAATGACTGCTGTAGGATGGCATGTCTTCGAGCCCTGGAATGTCTGGACAGTTTTCTTTCATTGCACCAGTCGCCATCAAAAGAACTTTTGTTTTATAAACGACGCCGTTGCTGTCAGTGACGGTGTAGATGTTGTCAGCATTTCTCTCAACTTTTGAAACAGTTGTTTCAAACTTGATGTGCTGTAAGAGATCTAATTTATCAGCGAAGTCACTCATGTACTGAACAAGTGCAGTGTTTGAAGGAAAGATCTCCTGAGAATAATTCCTAAATAGAAGCTCACTACTGTCAGACAACAAAGAGTTCCAGTCGTGTCTCAGATTGTAATCCTTGTCCTGACAGGTGTTGTACAACTTGTTAATAGAAATTAATTTTCCGTGTCTTGGCTGGTTCAAATAAAAGCTTCCAACAACTTTTGATGATTCCAACGTAATGAACTTCCTACCTGCTTGCTTCATAAATAATGTCATTTGAACACCGGCAGGACCGGCTCCTACAATCAAATAGTCGAGAATTTCAGACATGTTTAGTTTTGTTTGTAAAATACTGTTGAATGTAATATAAAAACACAAAATAACAAAATACATATGAAAGACGTACTGACTGCGCACATCCTGTTGAACAAAGTAAATAACAAAAACAATCTAACCAATAAAGTCAATTAGCACACGACCCGCAAGCTCTCTGAAGAGAAATGCGAGTCACAACAGAGCAACAGCGGGCATCAGTCAAAGGTGTCGGCGATAAAAAAATAAATAAATAAAAAACAGATACAATGACGGTTTTGAGAGTAAAAAAAAACATGTCAATAAGCTGATAATAAGGCTGGCATAGTTAATCTATATAATGCATTGATACCTAATTTTTTTTAAAATTAAATCTTTTACTGGTAAGCAAGAAGATTATTTTTAATCTGATTCAATGAAGACAAGTCCAAGATCCCTGTCTTCACCATATTCTTCATCATCGTTATCTTCATCAAGGTATTCAGTATCGTCTAAAACATTATTAAGATCTCTTCGGTAGTTACTTGAAAAGTTAACTCCAATGTGAATGTGAGCTGCTATTTTCCAAAGAGCAAAAGGCTTAACAGCTCTAAACGGAAGGCTTACTGCCGAACGAATACCAAACTTTAAACAATAGTCAAACAAGTAATGAAATATCGTAAGGTGAGGAACTCCTGATGCCATCACTGCAAATAACGTGTCAGTAACAAGTAAGACGGGGAGGCATATAAACCCTGAAGGAGATAGTGTTTTGTCAGCAACGTAATGATTAACTAATCGATTCGCTAATAATGATCCAAGTCCTTTGAAGTATCCCCATATTCCATGTTCAACGATGGGATCAACAACTGGTCCAAGCCATGTTCCTGATCCAACTGAACCAGCTGATCGTACCGTACAAACCCTAAATGGACATGTTATGATTTCAAGTAAACTTGTACTACACAAGAATGAGAGTGTTGCAATTACAGTCATGTCTTGTTGAGATACAGACCTCCATCCATGTTCTGGAAAAAATATCTCAGTAGTCCAATTAAATAAAGTATTCTTAATAGTTAGTTGCATTAATGAAGTTATCAAAGGATATTGAACTCCTCTCCATAATGATAACAGCGATGGTTCTGTTGCTGATTTCCAAGTTTCTGTGAGAGTTCCACCATGAAGCTGCTGTATTGTTTTCATTCTAAGTAGCGGATGAATTATAAAAGTTGCTACTGCTGCTTCAGCTAAGGCACATGCAGTGACAACAATCATGGTATCATGACGTTCTTCAGCCTGTTCATTTTCCTCTTGCCGTTCCAATCTTGTTCTTGCGTTTTCTAACGATCCCTCAGTTCGTAGGATGTGAAGCAACACGCTGTCAGGTAGCTCAAAGTCCTCACGAAGTTCTTCAACGTCGACAGCCTCATCTTCTGTCATTCCGACGTCCATTTTATTTTTTTTATTTTTTTTTTTTTGTAAAAATATATATTTCTGTCGTAATAAAATCGATAAAAGTTAATTTTGAATTCTACAAAAAAAAAGTAAAGCTTACCACGTTATTGTTAAGAAAGGTGTAAATCGATTCGTTTATTTAATAAGTCTGAAAAAAAAAACTAGAGAGAGAGAGAGAGAGAGATCCAACTCAACACTTTATAATCCAAGATCTGAAAGCAACACCATTCCACGTTGGCATCTCTTTTGTAATGAACACGTCCCTTCCAACAGATTCCGCGAAGAGTTCTACAGCAACTCGAGGACCTCCAATGTGTGTTGTTCCGTCTGGTTGAACCATCCAATTAAGACCTGTCTTGGTAACCTCTGCTGCTGATAGAAAATTATAACCAGAAATAATTCCTCCTGATCGACACTTTGACCAGTATTGTTTTAGGAGAGATTGGGTGGTGATGAAATCAGTCGGAGATGATAAATAAATAAAATCAAGAGAGTCGTTTTGAAACATCTCTGAAGACTCCAACGGAGGTTTCCTTCGAACAGAAACTTTGCTACCAAATTGAGACATTCGTTTTGTTATAAAATTGAATTCCTCATCATTTCCTTCCCAAGTATCAATCGCGTAGAATCTTTCTACCGACTTCCAAGATCGCAATAGTTTTTCTGTGAACGCTCCAGCTTGTGGACACAACTCAACACCCCTTCTGTAATCATCTAATTCAGCGAGGTCACCTAATCCATCGCGAGTTACCAAATACGCACTTGGAATTAACTGATGTGCCGGTACTGGAATATTTCCTAGTTTATTTATATGATACACATTATTACGAATCAAGGCTACCATGCTAACAAAAAGGGAAGTACATACCTGTGTACAGATAATGACTCACTTTAGGCAAACTGGAAGCCACATACTTCGGACGAGAACATACAAAAAGAGGAAGACTGGCACCCTGCGCGTTATAAACGGTCGGGTTCGAGTCCTGGAGTAGGCGAAATTTTTTTCCATCTAAGAAAAAGAAGACTTCAGATAAGAGTAGTTTTCGCATTAGATTTTGAATAGCAGGATAATACGGAGGAGAGTTGGACTTAAAGTCAGAACTAGAATCATTGTGAAATAATGAACAGCGATTTGGATCAACTGTTTTCACAACAGAGTAGCAATGGTCAGTACCGACTGTCCAACCTGAAGAACAATCACCTTGACGCTTTAGGTAACAAACATAACCAGGTACAAGATCAGTAGCTGTGTGTGATTGTAACACTGTACTCTGAATGAGTATTTTTGCTTTGTTGCCTGTGGCTATAGCAAAGTAGGCTCGCTGTCTCATTAGTAGATTTCTAACAATACTAACGTCCCGTTTATCAATAACTGAATCCGTGTTAGGACCAAACCTTGTTACACAATCCTCTCTGGGGCTTTTACTTACTCTGTAGCATAGTTGGCTTTCTCCGTGAACCCATCCAGCTCGGCATAGTGGGTATTCTGAGCTTCCAATTTCAGGAGTATTTTTACCATATCCCAAAACAAAATTCATGTTCAATTCCTGTATTAGTAATATTTTTGCTCCGATTTCCCCGGAAGACACCCGTCTGAACCGAATTTCATTTCCGTTTTTTTGTAATATATGGAGAGTGTCATCGTGGGGGGTTACATTCCAGGATAGAAGTGTTTTGTTGTTGAGGTACCATCCAGTCTGATCGTTTACAGAACCATTGGTAAGCAATTTAATAGTTCTTGTTGGATGAAGACCATCTATGCTCCACCATAGTTCTGTTCCTGTTAGGTCGTTGTTGAATAGTTCAATTTGATCTCTGTGTTGATGTAACACAAATCTATTTAATATCGGAAACACTGATTCAACAACAGGCTCAGCTAATGATCTGACAGGTACATCAACATTACATGATTGCCACTCAAACATCGACAACACAACTACGCCGACCAGTGCAATTAGTAGAATGTTAGTTGCTCTGTATGCCATTTCAACACGGACTCAAACATAAAGGTGTATGCTGTGTAGGAAACTGTGCTTAGGAAAAGTTCTGTAGATTTTGAAGTATTTTTGCTAATATAGAATGTGGTCTCACGGTGTTCGATTAATTCATTGTAAAAAAAAAAAGAACAAAAATAAGAAAACATTTTTATATATTCGATGGAACAAACTGTTAATTCATTTTTGTTATTCTTCTAAAAGTTATTCCTCCGTTCACGTACAGCAGTAAATACTTCCAAGTCAGTAGCCGTATTTGAGAATCCCATACTCCCTCTGAGTACACCGCAGGCAGATCTAAGAAAGGGATTGGTGTCTAATTCAGTTTGAATTGTTGTTGGAATGGTTGCTATGTTTTTACTACGAGCAGTCATCACTTCCTCATGACGAGTTTGAAGAAGAGGATTGTTTCCGTCAACAGTAAGAGAAAAGTTCGCATTATGAGCTGTGTATTCATGCGCGCAATAAACTTCTGTTGATGGCGGTAGTGACATTAATTTTTGAAGACTGCTGAGCATTTGTGAAGGTGTGCCTTCAAAGAGTCTTCCACAACCCATAGAAAACAGAGTATCTCCAACAAATACTTTATTACATTTATTAAAATAATAACAAATATGATCAATAGTGTGTCCAGGGGTTTCTATGACTCTGGCGGTATGGTTTCCTATTAATATTTCATCACCATCGCATAGTTTTCTCGTTATTTCTGGTATTCTATGACTTCCTTTAGATGACCCCCATACCTCACATGAATATTTATTTACTAGTTCGGTATTTCCTCCAACATGATCAGCATGATGATGTGTGTTCAATATAATATCAAGGTTCCATCCCTGTTGATCTAAGGCTTCACAAATTGGCCCTACCTCAGGAGTGTCAACCACTGCTGTACAACCATTATCGTGTAGTAGCCAGGCATAATTATCATCTAGACAAGGGACCCTAATTACAGACATTAGGTGTTTCATAGATCGACGCATGTTGCTGATTGACTTGAAAAATTTTAAGTAATCACGTGTGTTAGTTAGGTATTAATTAGTTATCAAAAAAAAAACAATAAAATTTCAATCCGACAACGACCTCCAGGCTTTCGACAGTCGGTAACCTCGGTATTAACATGCCGAGCTCTCTTAAGCGCGGGTGCTCCCCTCCGCCCCACCAAGCAACAGTGTTTGGGTCGACACCAGGCATCCTTGTTGATTGCAGATAGATATGACATTATGAATAAACGGCCCTTGATCTGAATAGATAATAGAGAATTCTCCAACTTTGTCGGTGCAAAAAAAAAAAAAAAAAAAAAAAAAAAACCCACCCAGTTCGCATATTCTTCGTAATTTTAATTCAGTTTAACAACCACAGTTAAGTGAATTCAAAAAAAACGGGGAAAAAAAAAAAAAAAAAAACAGCTTTGACGACGCCTTTTAACGCGATAGCACGCCATCGAAATCAGAAAGAAAAAAACAACTTATGAAATAGGTATCTTGTCAACACCGAAAGGATAGCTAAACCAGTGTAACAAGAAAGGGATGGATAATATTAAGATGATATTTTGCTCTAGTTGAGAATACAAAAAGTTAGATCATCAGCGACAGCACAGTGAAAATTGTTAGTACTTTTTGAACAATAATCAGATAAGAATGAAATACTCATCTTGGTGTTGGGTAATTGAAGTGGGGAATAAGGGAGAAGGGAAAAAATCATTTTCTAGATTGCAACAACAACCCTGCCTTGTAGGCTTGCTTTGCAGACTTCGGAGCAGATCGAAGCTCTTTTTTTGTTAGAGTTCGCTTTCCTTTTTCATACTTATGTATGCCTTCTTTGGCTCCAGACCTGATACTTGTAGGGCACTTCACCTGTGTTGAAGCAGTCATCAAACCTTTCCTGTACCTTGCAACGAGCATTGCCACAGTGTAATTGACGTATGTTCCGCTTGGAGTAGTACTGATTTGAGCGTAAGAAGTTAAAGTTTCCTGATCAATATTTTGCTTGTACGTAGCAGGTGCACTAGAAACAATAGTGCGTTCGAATGCAACTAAAAAACACGGTAGCAGTAGGCGATCGTCAAAGAATACGACATAATCACCGGGGGTTTTTACACTACTAGCGAAGTGCCCAGATGTTAGACCAGCGCACACAATTATGTATCCAGAGTTCCGAGAATAACTAACACAGACAGAAGGATTGACAGAACTATAAATACCGATACCATGAACAGATCCGTTGGCAACTTGTACCGGATTAGTACCTGTATTTGGAATCCTCAATCCACCTGTTACAATATTTTTTATATTATTCAATGCAGTTCCATGAAAAACCATAACAGGGATCGAGTCCGGAGTTGATGTCTTCCAATGATTAGAAAATGTCGCTGCCAGCTCACTGTTGCACACATTGTATATAGTGATCGCTTGCATGCCTGACAGAGCAAATCTACTTTCGATCCTTTGTTTAAAATCTTTCCAGTATACCCGGGGATCGAACAGGATGTATTTTAAAAGTCTATGAAGGGGAGGTTGGGCTTTTTTCACTTCTTTTTTTTTTTGTTGCTGCTTGTTTGACTTTTCCATAGCGTCAAGACGCTCTCTGTTGAATGTGGTTATAATACCACTGTGGCCTTCTTCAAAGAGGTCTTCTTCTAATTCCCAGGTAGGTCGGTTGTGTGATTTCCATTTTATAAGATAAGAGCAAATACCTTTTCTAGCGTGTCGTTTCAAAATCTTTTCTGGCATCCACTCTGAAAGTGGATCTTCTTCCCAGGACTCTCCATATGATGCTGTTCTGTTTTCTGGGTTAAAGTCACAATCAGTTTCTACATCAACAGATGCAAAGTTGATGTCAGTTTCTTCATCGTCTTCCTCTGAAGGATGTTCTCTTTGAATTACTTCCAATGCCGCCACTAAATCCTGTTCAGCCTCAGTAAACCAACTAAAATCCGTAGACACGCAGATTTCAAGTCCTTCTTCTTCCCCATCCGGGCCAACGAGAAATAGTTCTTCCTCATCACAGTCAAATGACTCCACCTGCTCAGATGGCTCGCTCATCTGGTGAAGGGAAAACCGCTGTAAAAAATAAAAAGAAATATAAATAAAAACACCAACTCTACCACATCAACATATCTAACTGACACCTGGTCACATCTCCGGGTCCTTCTTGAAAACAGCTACAGAAATTCTGCCACTCAACTCTTTACTGACTTCAATTTCAGATCCCTCAGCCAAATCAATCTGAGTACACCCCTGAGCTTCCATTGCAGCACCGAAAGATGGCATGACAGGTTTAAACCATGAAGTTGAAGCATTGATAAAAAGACCATTAACTCTCAATAGGGATGTTACTTTTTGTGCAATATGACGAAAATCAGATGAATCAAAAACTATATCCGACGCAACTATTAAATCGTACGTCGGGTAATCATTGTCGTGTTCCGTCCAGTCGAGAGTAATAGCTGAAGTTGTCTCCTGTACGTTGTTCATTATTGTACTTTTTTCGAAGAAACTCAAAAACTCCAAATCGTAGTCACTAAACACTACCGTACCCGCTTGCATAATAGCTAATAACAAACTTGGTACGCCTATCCCTCCCCCAATTTCTAGTACGTTCATGTCAGGTTTGCTTTTCCAAATCTCACTGTTAGAAACTATCCACTTACACAGTCCCTCAGCTGCTGGCCAAGTAGATCTCCCCATGACCGGTGTTGTACAATATATAATAGAAGTGTCCAAACCCTCTATTTTAAGTACTTCCGACATATTGGATAATACCTAAAAGAGTACACTCATTAGTACTACCTCATTAGTACTACTTAATAAGGTAAAAGTCCACTCGTTTTTTTTGCTGCTGTTAAAAATAAATAAATTAAAAAATAATAATAATAATAAAGGAAACGGTATCAAAGCTCCCATCAGTAGTAACCTTGCCAATTAGATGAATGGAAAAAGTCACTAACTCAAAGTTACAGAAAGTGGATATTCTTATCGGTTCCTCGACTTCGCTTTTTATTTTTGAGTTACCTCGCTCTTCTTATTTTAACTAAGTATGTGAACCGTCGTGAGTCTATTGGGGGGCTTCCATGGTAGCCACACGTTCGTTACAAGACTTTGAACATTCGTTACTATGACGAACACAAAACGAACGGTAACTGAGTGCCATCCGTTTCTTTAATAGTGGGCCAAGCAACGCGAACTGTGCCGTTCGATCCCCACATGGATCGGGATGAACTGTAAATGTACAAAGGTTTTAATTTCCTGATCTTATTCAGTATGGAAAGAGTGAAAATCTTCCCTTGGGGCATTAAACCACTCAGTTCATCTAAGTTCTATTTGGAATCAATAAAGATTCTGACTCCACATTTTGAGATCAGGTCTACCAATAAAAGAAAGACAAACACAGAAGCGAAAAAGAACGAAACAAGCTGGAGGCGCAAAAAAAAAGGGGGGAAACTCAAATTCCGAAATCGCCAACTCATCACAAAAATATTTAATCTCTCAAAAACAACCCATTATGACAGAAGAAAATTCAAGATTTTCGAAGCTCCAGTGGTCTACTGGTCAGGCATAGTAAAAGCCTGCCCTGTGAAAAGGTAGCCTAACGATCCTCATCATCGATTTAGGTTTCGTGACTCAGAAGCCTTTGTTATGTGGCCCTCCATCAGCCGAAGGTTTTTTCAGGTTGGACCTTTTAAGGAACAGCCGGGACTTTATAAGTTTTTTGTTTGGAGTTGGTGATTTCGCAAAGTATTTTGGTGGAATTAGAAGTTTTCCCAAAAAAAAGAAATTGTTTTATTAATGAATGAAACATGTTAGTTAGTATCATTAATTTTAGAACAGAAAAGTGAGAATAAGAAAAGTAGAGATCAATAAAAGAAAAGTATTCATTTCTGCAGTTTCCTAACATCAAAGGGTAATAGAATATGTAGTTTCAGGCCTTAATCTTATACTACTTGTCCCTTTTTAGGCCTTCATCAGTAAGTTCTAAGGGACTTCATTCTATGTTGAAGTTGTTATCGTTCAAAGATAAAAATCCATCGGAGCTCGCCAGGATAGGGCTAGCAATGTTTATTTGCTTTTGCTCAATTTGAATTTTTGACGTCTGGTCGTTTCACTATTACAGTCGAGTTAATGGATGAGTCGTCATCCAATTTCCGTTTTACTTTATCCTCGCATACCATCAAAGGTCCTATATTCGCAGGTGTCATTGTAACATCCATATCAGAAACATGTTAGTTAGTTAGCTAGCCCGACATACCATCGAGTACTGGTTAGATAGACACAACAGGGTGGAACGGTTAACCACTGTGAGTCCCCAATACTACATGTGAACGGGAAAAATTGTGCATAGTGTGAAAAATTTCATACTCAAAAACTACCATTTTACAGTCAAAATGTGTACTTTAATATTTTTTTTTACATATAAAAATCCATTAAGTTTTTTTTCCGAGAATCCACCATCTTTTTTATATCCAAAGTTGTTATACTCCAATTTTTTTATACACCATGTTATTTATAGTTACAGTTTTTTTTTTTTTACAGTAATAATAGTTATAGTAATAAAATAAAAAATAAAGGGTTATGGCCTAAAATACCCCAAAATGGCCCAAAAAAGACTGTGCACTCTGGGTCCCAACCACATAGCTGGGTATGAGGATGGGTCACAGTCACCAGGTATTACTCATACAACCATGAGGATTTAGAGCGTAACTTAAAATACTCACAGAGGGGCATCACAAGCGTCAGACAGGTCACCTAGATTTACTCGAAAGTCGGGGCAATTCGAACGTCAGCATTCACATTAGCAAGCAACCAGTCCTGAGTACTTAAAGATTAGTCACAATAAAAAATAATAAAAAATGGGAAAATTCTCCGTTGCTACCCCAAAACTTTATTTTTCTCCGTTGTGTTTTTTTTTCTTTTTTTTTTTCGCTGTTGTGTGCCACCTATATTTTTTTTTCGCTATTGTGTGCCACCTGTACTTTTTTTTCGCTGTTGTGTGTCACCTGACCTTTTCCCCTTTTTTTTTTTTTTTTTTTTTTTTCGGAAGATTTTTTTTTTTTTTTGTGCACCTGTCGACCTGGTTAGTTAGATACACTCATCTGATGGATTGATTGAAAGCTAATAACACAAACGGTTAAGGATGTGATGGCTTGGGAAATGATAAAAGTAATCTTCTCTCTGGAACTTCTGCTCAGTACATGCAAATGCATCTTGACACGCGGGAACCCTTCGGGCAGTACTGCGCTCTTGATAATTCAAAGTAGCCTTAAAAAAGCTCTCATGCTTGCATGAGTTAGATACCCTGATAACCCGGTCAGAAACAGGAGTGTCGCTTGCGACCAGGCTGTCTGTAACTCGCAGGTGTCTTGACTTTGAAATTCGGTTGGAATGACGTGTAAGAGGACAACAGTTCTCTGTAAGGTGACCCAGCCCTGCACACATACCGTTCTTTGCATACACTCAGTAAAACTTCCAGAGGCTGAGAACACTATCAGGACCTGACGAACAACCCAACCTATCCGTGAGTATTTGTCTTTGCTAATCTCGTCAAGCCGGATGAACATCATACAAACGTTATCTCAACATCCGTGTGCGGGTGTTATCTTCCTCATCTCGGTTTAGCCCTGCACCATCTGCGGAACCGGTAGCCTACGATGCTTCAGTAAAACGTTCAGGTTCCTAACCACAAACGTTTTTCTCTCTAGGCTTTTACTCTTTTACTACGGACTCTCGCTTAAAGAGATTAAGAAAATCTCCAAGTGCGTAGCTGACTATGTGCACATATGAAAAAAGTTGGAGGAATTGCTAGTCTGTTGGGTTATATTCGTAGCAGCTTCACGGTGACGGCGGCCTTACCGAGAATTATCCCTGGTTATTACGTGTTGAAAGTCACAGGTTATAGTGTCAAAATAATACTCGCGTGGGTGGTTGCTCTCTTCGGAGAGCATAACTTCAGACCCGTCAATTCGCGGCGCTTATATTTACGCACATCAATTAGTTGAACGAGTTCAAGTCACTTCCCTGCATAGCAGATCCGTGTCCTCTGTACTAACGCTATACTAAGTGTGACTGTGACTGATACACGTAATGGTTGGGTTCTTTAAGTACTCAGGACTGGTTGCTTGCTAATGTGAATGCTGACGTTCGAATTCTCCGACTTTCAAGTAAATTTAGGTGAATGATTTCTCTTGTTTTCTGTCTGACGCTTGTGATGCACCTCTTGTATTCTAAGTCACAGGTGTATGAGTAATACTTGGTAAGAGGAGCCCCAGGTCCAACAAGAGGAGCCACATGTTTTGTGCATTTTGGTGCCAGGTGGTCATAACCCATTTTTTTTTTTTTTTCCCCCGAGAAAAAAAAAAAGTGCTGGTACCCAACAGCGAAAAAAAAAAAAGAGTTGTTCACAACAGCGAAAAAACTTTTTGGGTGCAGGCAACGGAGAAAAAAAAGTTAAGGTGACAGGCAACGGAGAAAAAACTTTTTTTTATGTAGGCAACGGAGAATTCTCCTAAAAAATGACAGCGTCCATGGTGCAATGGCAGCACACGCAAATCGAGTTGGGGTCCGTTGCCCACTTCTTCATATCGCGGATCTCGGTTCGATTCCGAGTGGATGCATATTTTATACAAATACGTTCTACTACAGATCTGTAAGGATTTTCACGGACTCAAAATCCCTTCCGGATGAACTGCTGGGATCGTCACCGTGTTGCCACTTCAGTTCTCTGCATTCATGGAAGGTGCAGACAGAAGAATACCGAGTCCCTCAAGATACTGGAATACCTGCGCATGTTCCCTCGCACATTGGAATCGAATTTCACGATGAAGTTGACGCGCTTGCAAAGGAAGCAGCACACAACAAGAACATCCGACCTGTACTAGTCAAAGGCACGTACTTCTCGCGCTCATCACATGTTAAGCGCTGCATCAAGAAGGATCTGCTCAACGTGAGTGGTTACATTTGCTATAAAGACCTCATCGGAGGCCGTTCCGTTAAATACCCTCCTGGGATGGAAAGAGCCGACGAGATACGGATAGCGAACTTCCGAGCAGGATGTCACCCGCTACTTCAGAACTGGCGCAAGATGATTAACTTCCCATTTTGTGGCGAACCGTCCTCACAGGTTCACCTGCTGCAGGGATGTCAATCTCCTAAACTCGACTCGGCCAGGTTCAAAATCCTGGGCTTCTCAACACTGATCGGCAAGTGGGATCGCGATCGGGAACTTATTATTGCCAACGAAATTCCTAACCTTGAAGCTCTCTTCACTTTGGCGTGGCTTCCATCACTCGCGTTGATCATAAGGTGGATGAAACAAACATCTAACCTTAGGCTTTGGAAATAAAGTAGGTGACATGTAGTCGCCAATATCAATTGTTATTATTTTAGTATTTTCATCATTATCAATCATCTCCTGGTTGGGTAACTGCACATCACCTTCGGTGTTGTCATAGTGTCTCTTCCAACACTCATGTCTCCTTCTTCTCCTATTCTCCTTATAAATTTCTCTTGAGGGCAGACCTTCGGGCTGTTCAAGTGGTCTTTGACCACCACTCTAGTTATATGCTCGACTCTTTGTTTTCCTTATCAATGGCAGGAATGGTAACCGAATTAGCTTCATGTGTCCAATTTTAAGGACGCGTGACTATTTATCTTATTTCCGTTGCCGCTCTTCTGACGTCCTCAGGCGGAGCCTACCAAATGTTTCCCGTGTTTCCAAATGTCAGACTTAAGTTAAAAAGAAAGACAAACATATTTTTTTTTTTTTTTTTTTTTCGGGAAGATAAAATGGAAACTACTCTCTTTGTCCTTTTTCATTATACTGTTAATTAGTACAATCTTTCTACTGACTCTGATCGTTGTCTCGACATACAGTGACAGGGAAAACCCGCGAGCTGGGGACGACAGTCTTCTTTAGCATTTAAGCATTTTTCGACTTGAAAAGACATGACCCTTCAATTTAATGAGTTCTCATGTTTCTGGGTTTGGGATGGGGAATGTGCACTTCTTCTCTTGATCCTTTGTTCTCATGGATCCCTTGTCTCTGTGCACAAAAGATAATTCGTCGTCTACCCAGCTTTACATTTGTCGCTGTACCAGTAAATAAAATGGGGCGAAAGAAGGGGGTGTGAGTCGTCCGTCCTTTGATCTCTGGGGCGTACGGACGTCAAGTTTTTTCGCTTGAAGGTTTTTCATCCTTTTCTTGGGTTGGGGGGCGGCCTTTGATTTTTATAATATGTGTGCGGCCTTTGGCTCCACTGGTCGGTGTTTCCTGGGGGGGGGGGGGGGGGGGGGGGTGAAAAGCATGTTTTGGTCCGAGTTTGCCTCGTTGACCGGGGTTTTTTTTTTTTGGGGGGGGTCTGGTTGCAGGTTGTGTCTCCTGCTTCGCGGGGGCTTTGGTCACGTTTCTAACCTCGCTCCCGCTCTTGTTCTCCCTCGTCCTCTACCATGTGTTTTGGGTTGGCTCTGGGGTCTTGGCTCTGTCTTTTCCTCGACTCTTGAGACCTCCTTCGTGGAGTCCCTAGCGCCTTCCCCCTTTCGACGAGAAGTCCAGGACCCTTCGCGTTGGATCCCCTTCTCTCTCCCTCATCTCTCCTTGGGTGCTTTTCTCACTCTGTGACGACGACCTTGTGACCAACTCTACTCCTGCCACACCTTGTCCGTCTCGCTCCGCCGGCTCCGGGCGTACGCCCGCGTCCGTGAACGAGGTCAGGGAGCCCGGGGGCCCGTGTGCGTACCCCATTGTGTCGGGTGTGTCTCCCTTACCTACCCGACGCAGTGTGGGTTTCCTGTTGTAACTCCGCGGCGCCTGTTCCCTCGTGGTGCCCTCCACTGGCTCCGGTTCCTTCTGCTTGCGTCTCTTCCTCTTCGCTTTCCTGCTCGGGTCTGGGGAGAGAACCTCTATCCTCTCCCTCTCTTCTCCCTTCCTGTACCTCCTCCTCGCCTGCCGTTCACCTGAGCTCGGGGTGGACTCTCCCATTTCCGCCTGCAACACCTGCGGACTTGGGTCCTCCTTTCCGGCCCCCTTTGCCCCCGTCTTTGCCTTCCAGCCTCTCGTGCGTCCCCTTCCCGTATTTGTCTTCGGCGACACACACTCCTCCCTCTCCTCCTCCATTCCCTTTCTGTACTTCGTCCTCCCTCTCGTGCTCGGTGTCGACACCGTGCCCGGCGATCTCTCTGCGTCTTCCCCGCTCCCGTCACTACCCACTGCGCGTGGTCCCATCTTCGCCCCCAAACTGGATCTCTCGGCCATTGGTTTTGTTTCGCCTGAGTTCACCAGCTTTGAAAGGGGCTCCGATCGGCCCTCCCGTCGTGTTTCCGCGTTCCCCCCTTCTGGGTGTAGTCCCAGCATCCAGGCCATCTGACCTGCGTTCCCCTCGGGCGCCGCTCCCTCTTCCCATTCCTGTTCATCGACCGTCATGGTCATTTGGGAGTCTGACGATCCCTCCTCCTCTGTGTCCGACTCTGCCACCTGGACCACGTCCTCTGACGTCTCCTCGACGTACTGGACTACTGACCCTTCCGCTTTTTTTTGAGGGAGGTGAGAGGCAAGTATGGCAGGAGAGCAAACCCTCGGAACCAGCGATCCTTATGTTACATGAGTGTGCGCTAAAAAGATAAACTGCAACACAAGTTTTGGGCCGGTTTTCTAGGTCCTACCATATCTGTCGCCGAAGCGAAGAAAAGAAAAAGGAAAAAAAAAAACAATATTTGTGGTTGTGTTTGCGCTGATGGTTGCACTCCCACTTCCAGCGTGTTTTTTCTTTCTTCTTACATTTACATACAGTTTACATACAACTCTGTCTTCCTTTTCACTCTTCTTTTTTTTTTTCCTTTTTCTTTTCACATGTTTGCTTCTTTACATTTTTTACAAGTTCACTTCTTTACATTTAATTTTTTCCGTTCATTCACTTTCCGTTTCATAG
The DNA here is from genome assembly GCA_964019425.1 of Flectonema sp. DT1601. NCBI lineage: Eukaryota > Euglenozoa > Diplonemea > Diplonemida > Diplonemidae > Flectonema > Flectonema sp. DT1601. The sequence continues at coordinate 965,228 of OZ025785.1, forward strand.
AAGTGAAAAGAACAAAAACAAAGAGTCTGGTAGCACAGACGAGTGTAACCAAAAAAAAAATAATAATGACAGCGTCCATGGTGCAATGGCAGCACACGCAAATTGAAGTGGGGTCCGTTGCAGGGCCACCACTGTCTATATTGTGGATCTCGGTTCGATTCCGAGTGGATGCATATTTTATACAAATACGTTCTATTCCTCCGTTTCGTGCACAAATAAAAAATCACAGTGTTATATTCTGTATAGTTGAAGATAAAGCCAATTCTTGTTTTGTTGTACCGACGTCGTCGGAGAAGAAACTATTCGGATTGAAAGCCCGATATTTCTTATGTTATGATTTGTTTTCCCCGTGCGACAGGATTTTGTCGGCGTTCAACGAAATATAAACTGATAAAGCTAAAGGAGGTTTACGTGTGCTGCCAACATTCTTTTTCGTTCTTACAATACTTGTTAAATGCAAAAAATAAAAATCTCCGAAGTGGGTCCCCTCAACTCGTTACAACCCGACAGTATTGAACCGTGGGCTGATTTACCGAACCTCTCAATATCGTGTGGCTACGGACACTCCAAAACCGTCGATGTTGCAGCTGATAAACCTAAGTTTGATGAATACTGCAGGGAACTAAGACCCTCAGACTCCACGATATATACTGATGGTTCTCATGACCCTAAGAACTACAGCAGTGCAGCGGCCGTGCAGGTCTTACCGGCGGAGTGTACCAGGGCATCCAGACTTGTGGCCACCGAAAGTAGTTACAAATCTGAACAGATAGCTCTGAAACTAGTGGTAAATGAAGTTGGCAAGATAAACTCGCCGGGTGGTCCGTTGCAAGACCCATTACATTCACATTGCGGATCTCGGTTCGATTCCGAGTGGATGCACATTTTATACAAATACGTTCTATCAACTTCAGAACAAATAACTATTGATTTAATGAAATCAGAGAGCCTGATTTTCGCGTGGGTGGGTTTCTACAGAGTGAGGTAAAGAAACGAGGCAAAACCCACTGCTCGGTGCACCCTCCTGTGTACAGATTCCTGTCCTCATGGTTTGGCTTGTTTAACTTTGAATTCGACCGGGGAGTCTAGATAACACGACTGCTAATGCAAGAAAGCCCTGCACAAGAAACTTGCTGTCTGTTGTTGCAGTCTCTTCTTTGAATGGTACGTGACCTTGGACATTATCTCCTTTCAAGCCAGGATCAGGGACTGCAGAGCCTCATTTGACCTCAGCCACTGAAGCAGACTGCAATACGCGCAGTGTGAGTGTTTCATCCCCAAGCTTGGTTCTCTTTGTGACTATAGTGAGACTTTCAAAAATGAAAGGAAAATCCTATCAGAACACATAATATCTCAAAAAAAATTCCGCTTCAACTCTGTACTTGTACATTATTTCACGCCGCTCGAAACGGCCCTAATCAAAATGCGTGCAATTAAATCCGGTAAAAACTTCACGCTCTGATTTTCACAAGATGATCGTTGTCATTCAGTGCAACCAAAAAGAATTTTTCTTCGCCTTGGCGACGGGTAATCGTGAGCCTGTAAAACCAGCTTAAGACTGCTGAAAAAGGAGAGAAAAAAATTGTTTTCACCGAACGAGTCTGGTAGGCAGGTGGCAGACTACTGGATGAGTCAAGAAGGCGAGTGATCTTTTGATGCCGTTGCCCAAGACAGACGGGAGTGCTATAATTTTTTTGAAGGAAAATAAAGTGGACAGACGGGAGGGGATGCATCTAAGTGAATATTTTTTCTCCTTTCATTTTTTTTTTTTTTTTTTGATACTGGATATGTTGTGATACAGAGAAGGTTAATTCTCTGTTCACTCGATATCCTGTTTATGAGCGGGGTAAGTTGACCCCAAAAGGTTCGTTCATAAATAGAGAGGAATACAATAGAGAAACAGAAGACTGAGCTAGTTTAGTCTAATGTGCAGCAAGAGTTACGTAAAAATAAAATTAATCAGCATAATAGTTACAACAGCATGGTTTGACGGGTTACACGATTAACCCTTATTCTTTGAGTTGTTGACATGTTTATAATCCTCATGTGAGTACATCTAATTTACTTTACGTCTTCATCTAAATAAGTGTTCTCCACATCTTAAAACTGTCAGCCCTCCTTCCAGCAATCAGCTTTCCCTCTTGCTTAAGAAGTTTTTCGCATAATGGAAGTTAAGAAGAGCAAGATGAACAAAAGACTTAGTTAGATTTGTCTAATGTTAAGCAAGAGTTACGTAATAAATGTTATCAGCATAATTGTTATTATCAGCATAATTAAACAGCAAAATGACAGGCTTCTCAATGAACCCTTCTTGTTCTCAAGGAGTAGGATGATCTCTTCTGTTCATTTAACTTACTGCAGTATCCTCATCATTTTCGTAACTACATAATCTTCATCTTTTAAATGACATCAGAATCACCTTCTTCATACATCAGAATCCTCTTCATCATCTGTTCCCCTGTCTGCTTTCCTTCGGCACCACAAGGCATCTACCTTCACAAAAGAGTGGGGCAAAAGCATCGTTTCTTTATTCTCTTATGAGCCTCACCCTTTGGATAAGCCCTTTTCCCACTTCACATATATATTTCAACAGTATTTTCATACCATCGAATTCATTCACGTGTCCTTCTAACTCTTGTTCCGATAGTATAAGAGATTCGAAGTTTGTTTTTCTTTCCTTATAGAATGCAGGGCATTCACATACAAAGTGTTGTACTGTGTCTTCGACTTCACAGCATTGACACAATCCATTTCTATATCTATTATCAGTTTGCTTTGTGGTAAAGCATGCCTTTCCCATCCTTATTTGAGAGATCAATATTTCCATTTCCCTATTGAATTTCGGAGGAAATGATTCTTTCTTTCCTATTTTAACTTTTGTATGTAAGAATTTCATTTTCGTCGTTACAGTTTTGTAATCAACTTTGACTTTGTCTTGTTCCATATGTACTGCTTCAGCAGCAAGAGCATCTGCCCTTTCATTCCCTTCGATTCCACAATGTGAGAAAATATGAGATATATTAACTTTCAAACCCTGTTCACACAGTATTCCCAGGATAATCCAGCATTTAAGACCTAGCTCAGTCCGTTGGTAGCAATGACCTCTTTTTAGTTCAGATAAGGCACTCTGTGAGTCTGAGAGAACTAGAATTGCCTTGTCTTCCAACTCCCTATTTGGTTTTTTCTTTATTACTTTCAGTAAAGTATTGAGAGCGTGGTATATTGCAAATAACTCCGATCTAAAAGAAGAGCATATTTTTCCTGCCGGGAATTTACCTTCCAGGAATTTCTCTTCAAAATTTATTACAAATGATGCACCTCCAACTCCTTCACTTACAGAGCCGTCAGTATATATTGTCGCAAGTATGTTGTTTTCATATTTTTCTTCTAATTTTCTGATAAGTTCTTTACAGATATCTTGATTTCTATTCGTGTTTTCGCATTTTCTCGCACCAATATTTTCGTTAATTTCTATTTTATCAAAATCCTTCCAAGGAGGAAAGTAAGTTGGAGGATAAAGTTCTACTGGTAGGTCTGTGAGACCAATATCACTATACGTTTTGATTGCAAAACACAATGTTTGCATATGTTTATATTTTATTTTTCGTTTTTCCATCAATCTTTTGGTACAAGGAGAGGCACGCAGTCGTTCGATCTTTGCAGCCCATCTTGCTGTTTCAACAAGATAGTAGCTGTTCAGATCCGCTACGCAGGATTCTTCCAAGACCTTCTCAAATTTTGTTCCGTAGTCAGCACCAGTTATGATTTGAGCTGCTTTCATATGAAGAGTATTCAGTTTTCGCATTAGTTTTCTGTTTCGTACAATGGTGCTGTACAAACTCTCGATAGCATAGGTAAATACAGGTATGATGTATATTAAGTAGACTAGTCTGATTATATTTTTAGTACAACCCCATCTTTTATCAGCCAGCATTTTTAGGAAGCGAAGTTTCTTGTTCACACTTTTACATATTTGAGATACATGATCAGAAAACGATAGATCATTATCAATCTGGACACCTAAGAACCTCTCAGAATCAGTTTCTGTTAGGCACGTCTTATCTTTAAATTTAATTTTATATTGGCATTTCTTTTTCCGTGAGGTACTCGAGTCAACAATCATTATTTTTGTTTTATCTCTCGCCAACTCAAGATTAATGTTGTTTAAGTGTTCTTCCGCTTTCGTAAATACAGTTTGAACTCTTTTTGACAGCCTACCAGCACAATTTTCGTCAGATACTACAAATGCAATATCATCTGCATAGAGTGACATGTTTGCTTTGTTCTCTATAATTTCGGTTATTTCATCAATGTAGAGTACAAATAATATACTCGCAAGGACAGTTCCCTGCGGGACTCCATTTGTGAGCTTAATGTACTTGCTTACTCTGCTGTTAATTATAGTCGCAGCTGTCCTTTTGTGCAGAAAGCTTTCGACCCACCTAATATAGTTTTCAGGTATCGACATCTTTCTCATTCTTTCTTGTAACTTGTGGTGGTTGACAGAATCAAAAGCTTTCTTTATATCCATAAAGACAACCGCCGAAGTTTTCCCTCTTATTCTATTCTCTTTGAGTATATCGATTAGGTACAGAATCTGTTCCCTACACGATCTCGTTTTACGATAAGCAGCTTGATTATGACTCAGGTTTTTAACACCATTGTTATGTTTTTCTAAGTGATATACAAGTCTGTTCTTTATTAATTTTTCGATAAGTTTAGCGATCGCAGGGGTGAGCGCTATCATCCTGTAAGATGCTGGATTGTGGGGGTCTTTTCCGGGTTTTGCAATCGGTACCCAATAAGTCTGTTTCCAGTCATTAGGTACTACCATGTTCAACCAAGAGTTATTTAGGATATCAACTAATGTTTTTTGCATTTTGGGTTTTAGATTTTGCAACAGGATCGCATTCATTCCGTCAGGTGAAGATTTGGTACTATGTAGTTTTCCCAATTGTGTCATCACCTCAGAAAAAGTGAACGGAACTATGTCATCTTTAATATTCATGTTGAAGTTATGTCTGTACTTTTCATTTATATCTTTCCCTACTATAGTTGAGAAGAAATCAGTAAAGAAATCAGCTTTTTCCTTATCGTCGATTATTTTTTCCATATTTGGGTCGTGTATAAATGGTATTTCTACCCTTTCACACCGCCCGTCAAGTTTTCTCACATCATCCATGTACTTTAAAATGCCATCTTTGTTCGGAGATCCATCATCCGTAACACATTCTTTCACTCTTTTTTCAATTTGTTGTTCCCTACATTCTTTTACTTTTTCACATATTTCTTCATTCAATTTCTTTAGTAGTGCCATATTTTCATCATTCAGGTCGCTGTCATCTGTAATTTCTTTTTGTTTAGCTTCAAATTGACGAAGCTGTTTCATTAGTTCGGAGTTCCACCACTTCTTCGCTTTTCGCCTACGCACATAGATTCTAGGTACGTGTTTACTTTTTGCTTTTAATATTTCATTCTTAAAGATTTTTGCTTTCTTTTCATTGATCTTAATATTTTGGATTCTCTCAGAGACTAATTCAAGGTCATCACTGAAGTTTGTCCAATCAGCTTCGGCCCAGTTGAAACCACATTTTTTCACTTTTTGGTAGTCAACATTTTTGCACGAGTTTTGTATTACAATCATCATTGGTGAGTGATCAGAGTTAACTGTTCCAAGGGTAGACCAGGATTTTATTCTCATATTTGTATTCGTTAGGGTTATGTCCGGAGAGGTCCTTGATTCCAACCTTGTTGGAATTGATGGCTCATTCCAACACACAAGATTGTTTTCACTAATCCACTCAGATACGATTTCTCCGTTGATGTCGTCAATGGAATTCTCTTCCCACATATGGTTATGTGTATTAAAGTCTCCCATTATGACAACATCATTTTTCATATTATTTTTCAAGTCAATGCAATCTAGGCTAAGATTCGGGCACCTAGTATCTTTATATTGCAGGGGTGGACGATATATGTTATAGACAATTAGAGGTTCATCACATTGTATTTCAACAGCTGATATTTCAAGTGAGTCACAATCACTTTGTGTGATCGCGATTTCTTTAAATTTATATTTATTATGAACATAGGTTAGTAGACCTCCTCCTCTTATAGGTTTACCTACTTGTGTTGGAAGTGTCCTATCTTTCCTATATGAGTTATAATCTTCAATTACGGGTGTTTTCTTATTTTTCGTTAAAAATGTCTCTTGTATTAATAGCACGTCAGGTTCATAGTTAATAACAAGGAGACGTAGAAGTTCAATTGATGTTGTCATCGACCTCGTGTTTACTGATATTATTTTAAGGTCTGTATAGTTTCTTTCATTATTTGGTTCCGGGTTGGGATGGACATTACCACGTTGAACCAGCAAGTTGTCATTAATCACATTTATGCTTTTCTCAACGTTGGTGTCTATTGGAGGGGACGGGTTGTTGTTTTTATGAGTATGGTCTGCATGTCAATCATATTCACCGTTTGACATGTCCACATCAGATCCACTGATCTCTGTCTGCCCTAATCCTGGCATTAGTATTTCTAGTTTTGTTTCAATTTGCATGAAACGTTTTTGGATTGCCTCAAAGTTTTTGTTTTGATTTGCAACATTATTTTCTATTTTCGCAACACGAACGTTGCTTATTTCGACATTTTTTTCAATGTTCTCTATTTTATTGAAATACGTCTCATTCATCGACAATAATTTGTCAAGTTTACTCTCCATACCACTTTGTTGCACTTTTTCTTGTTTGTCTGATTCAGGCTTTGCCTGTGGTGCACCTTCAGCTGTATGGGTTATCAGCTTTGGTTTCGGCCTTTCGGTTCGGGTGCAAGCAAGCTTCACCCCATGGTCTGGCCATTCCAACACCATTCTATTCTCACCTCCCAGAAAGTCATCCTCTATTTTGAGGACCCACTTGCCATCAATTACTTTGATCGGCTTCACCACAATATCTTTTGTTGCGAAGTTCGCAATTATCTTGTCCACTGGGACTCCCTTGGGAATACCCTCTACCGAGAAGTATCCTAGGGACTTCACCCCAATACTTTTTCGTACCTGTTCCCTACAGGCGTTCTCTACCCGTACTCCATAATTTCCCCTACACAGGGCTATTCCATAAGTGCTCTTTACACTTTCCTGCGCTAATATGGACGTTTTTAGGTCCATTCTCCCCAGCCAGATCACACTTAAGATCTGGTTCATGGGGTGGTCTTTCCTTAGTCTGAAAAACAGCCCTCCTCTTCCGGAGGCACTTAAAAATAGTCTTAGATTTGGTTCTTCTATCTTGAGAAGAATCGAGAAGGTTTTAAATTCAGGAAGTTTATCGTTGATTTTTTGTGTACTTATGTCGGGACGATAGAGCCCTAATATTTTTTCACTGTAATTTATAGATGTTAAAATTCTTTGAAACGATGCTTTTACATCACAATTTTGTGTGTCGAAATCAGATACGCCTTTATATTCAGCTTCAGTTAAAGCCCTCACGGTGGTTTCAGCAATAACAACGATTCCATCAGATATTTTTTTTTTTTTTTTTTGAGTGCATCACGACCCGTGAGTCTGTGATGCTGATTGCGCTGTTAGGCGCGGTTGTTCTTTTTCTTTCTTTCTTTCTTACTTTCTTTGTTTTGGGGGTTGGGTGGGAATCCCGTAGGCTTCGTATCTCCTTTCTTTGTTTTGATAACTTAAAACTAATACTACAGAATAAATTGTCCACTTGGACGACTTCAGATGTGTTGCAATGATGCCTTCAATGTTGATATTCGAAATGTCGATGTTTTAATAATACTACCGTCCTAATAGTTGTGCCAGTCTGTCTAAGGTTGTGACAAAACCAGTCATCTGCTGTTGATTCGCAGGTAAGTAGCAGTCCTCCAGTTGGCATGCTTCCTCTCCCTTGTCATTCATCATGTGACTGATGTATTTTTCTCTCAAGGTTTCTATACACCAATGTTCGCATATAAATAATACATGATGCGCTGTCGCCTTTCCAAGTTTACAGAAAAAGCACAGCTCGTTCAGTCCTTTGATTATCAGAGATCTGCAATGTCCCACTCTAAAGCGTGACATCAGTACTTCCTCTGGTCGTGTTAGAACTTCGATGTACGGAGTGTCTTACCCCTCCTGGTCCAATCCAGTTCTCCCGTTTTCTCCGCTTGTGAAACGTCATCAATGTTCCCATGTCAAGTTGAGTGGGCAGTTGTTTAATAATAACATCTTCGTGAGGTGGATCTTCCTTCAGGCCTGCAGCGAATTTCGCCAGTTGGTCCGCTACTTCGTTGTACCGCACGTTTCTGTGTGCCGGTACATACTGCATGTTGACTTGGATTCCCTTCTTCTCCAGTTTCATTGCCAACTTCCAGATCTTTTTGTTCATTGGGGACCTTTGTTTATATGGCCCTTGTTCCAATGCCTGCATGACTGACATCGAATCAGTCAACAGGTGCGTCGTTGCTGTTAGAGATTCATGTTCATCCTCCGCCACCTGAACTAAATTTTCCAACGCCAGTTTTACTGCAATCTGCTCGGTCCTATAAGAGGAACCCGCTACTGGTATTTTATATCCAAGTAGACGCATCTTGCTTTCTTTTACTATGACCACAGCGGCAGCCGAGTCTGTCATGTAAGTCTCGGATTTGTGTCTTATCGACCCGTCAGTGTAGACTTTCATCTCGTGAGTTGGTAGTTCAGCTTCTCGCTGTTCAGCCTCTTCCTTGTTACTTGAATATGTGAATCTCATCGCACTAGTACTTTTCCATGGAGGGAGAGTGTAGTGTTCTGGGTTCACTTCCAGGTTGGTAATGCTCCGGTAATTGTCAAGGCCAGGGACACCAGAGACATAGTCTATCCAGACATTCCATCCCCATTTTGATTTTTGAAATAATTCTGAACTCCCTGTTCTCGTCAGCTTGCGAGTCGGTAAGAACGGACTTAATTTGAAACGTTCGTAAGTTCTACACATCTTATACTGGATGTGTTCCTTCAGTCTTGGCGTGTCGGCTTCTTTGTATAGTCTCTGTAGTTTGGTGCTCCGCAGACATCCAGTTACCAGCCTCACTGCCCTGTTTACCAGTAATTCCAGTTGTTCGAAGCACTCTTTTGGTAACATCCAAGCAAAGCTTTCAACACCATAAAGCACCCTTGCTAACACCACCGTCACTAGTATACTAATGAGTGTCCTCTTTCTGCAGCCTATCCTAGTGAGTCTAACCAACAAGCCTAGACCCTTGGAAGCAGCTGTCATCATCTTTTGAATTTGCGACTTAAAGGTTAACTTCTCGTCGTAATGTACACCCAGATACCGCACGGTATTCGTCTTGTGAACTTTTCGTCCAACCGCATAGGCAAATCCGTGTAGTCCGGGTCCCACTCTTTGCAGCATCTTATCTATTTCTGCCTTGTTGTGGACTTTCTTCAGTTGTGGGAAGCGGGCACTCATCTTCATTGTTTTCAGTACCGCCGGTTTGTTCGGTAGCTTGACTTTGATCTTATGTTTTGGAACGACATACAGGTGAGTGATGGCGAATTCTTCTTTTGAAGCTACAGTTGTTGAGTTATCATCCTTCACAAGGTTACTCATTTGTTCTGCCGTGGCCACCACATATTTAAATGTGTGTTCTTCAGAGTATACTACTACTGGGGACTTGTCATGTGTTCCTCTTGGCCTCACGTGAATGTATTCCGTCTTGCCAGGGTTCTTATTGATTTTGATGTGTGAGTCAAGTGCCCACCTTTCAAATATTTTGACTGCGTTGTTAACCTTGTTTTCTAAACAGCTGACAGTGCCCGCGGTTATTACTATTCCAACATCATCTGCAAAGACAGTCGGTTCGTACATCTCTAGTTTATCTATCAAATCATTTATGAAGATAGAGAATAACTGGGGTCCCAGCACGCTTCCTTGTGGCACTCCTACTCGAATGTTCCGGAATGCTCCCTTCACTCCATTCACCCTTGTTGAAATCTTCCTGCTAGTCAAGTAGTTTTGAACCCACCGTAGATATTTCGTTGGTAGTCCTATTTTGGACATCTTATTTAGAAGAGTTACCGGTTGAACTGCATCGAAGGCTTTTTGTAGGTCGAAGGTGATTAATATCGCTTCTTCTCCCATTGCCTTGGCACTTTTGAGTTTGTCTGTAACTATACAGAGATTTTCAATGGAATCCCGTCCTCGTTTGTAGGCTGCTTGCCTCGGATTCATTCTGTCTTTCAACAGGTGGTGCATCCGTTCTACGACCATTCTTTCAAAGAGTTTCGAGACGGTCGAGGTTAGTGCTATCGGTCTGTACGATAAGACTTGTTTCTTGTCTTTATCAGGTTTCAGTATGGGTATTATCATTCCACTTTTCCAGCACCTGGGTACTGCTGATCGTTGCCATGAGAGGTTGAATAGTCTTAGTAGTTGCTCGAGGAAAGCTTTTGGAAGTTGTTTTAACATCGAGTTCCAGATGTGGTCAGGTCCAGGTGCCTTCTTCTCCTTTGTTTTTGAAATTTGTCGTTCCAGTTCAGGCATTCCAAATTCCACCGAGTTATCATCAGGTATTCCTTGCAAGGTTGGTTCACCGTCTTCGAATTTGAATTGGTCTGCGTATGTTTTGGTGAAGACATCTGCCATCTCCCGCGGGTCGGTTAATTCCTTCTCACCGTCGACAATCTTAGTAATTGAATGGTCCATCATTCTACCTTCCAGTTGTTTAACTTTTCTAAAGGCCCATCGGTAGTCCATTCCAGTCATGTCGCACTCAATGATCTTCTGTTTAATCATGTTGATACCTCTTTCAATTGCTTCTGAGTCTGTCTTATCAGGGTCAGTCTCTGCCATTAAATCTTCCAATTCTGAATCCCTCACAGCGAAGGTACTACTTGACTTCTTGTTGTAGCCTGGGATGGCCCTACTCGCTGCTCTCAGAATCTCGTTGTTGATCCTATTAGCAAGTTTCTGCACATTCTTAATTCTTTCTAATTTGGGCGCTGCCCTTTCCAACAATATTTTATAATAATTCCAATCGGCACAATGCCACTTCCATTTCCATGTTCCAGAACTCTCTTTTGAATATTCATCTGTTTTGATATCTTCGATTGTCAGTTTGAGTGGCAGGTGATCGCTGCCCCATCCCTTCATGAGTTCGATTTGTGCATCTATTGAAATATCTAATGCAATTACATCCGGAGAAGCTGAGCTTTGTGGTCTTGTTTGTTGTTGAGGTTTATTTAAAATTTGAATTGTTGCTTCTAGTGACCAATCGTAGAAGCTGTTACCAGTAATGTTCGTATTTCCATTTGACCAAGTTGAATGGTGTCCATTAATGTCACCCGCAATCAATGTGCCGGGCTCTGTTTTGAACTTCCAGGTTGTTGCCTTGATTTCAGGCGGGTGGTAAACATTGTGAATTGTCAATGGCGGATTAGATTGAAGTACTACTGTTAATATCTCAGTTTGGTCATGTGAGATGTCGGGGTGTTTTAATATTAACTTATTTAAATCATTTCTGACCAGAGTGACGAGTCCTCGATGACCTGACTTGATGGTGCTGTCTCGCCTGTGGATTGCATATCCTTCAATAGCGAATTGTTTTTCTTTTGATAACCACGTTTCCTGCAGTAGTACTACTTCAGGCTTTTCTTCTTTCAGTGCCCAGTTCAATCGAAAGTAATTTTCTGGTTTCAGAACTGAGCGAATGTTATTTGACCAGATCACAATCATGATTGGCCAGTGTTGTTCCTATTGGTCGCACTTGTAGTAATCTTGTTCATACCAAGATTGTTCTCAATCCTCTTGACAGCTTCTATCAACGAAGTGATGGCTGTCGCCATGTTGTTGTTGGCTGCTTCGTTCTTTTTCGTAGTTTGCACCAGGGTTTCTACAATCCCGGTTATCTGTGCCATGCCTTCATCAAGTCGAACTTGCATGTCTTTTACTTCTTTCTGGAGACGTTCGATAGTCTCGTTCGTTTTCTCTCTCAGGCTGTTCACGTTGTTTTCTACAACCTGAACTTCGGCCGTTGGTTTCTTCGTTGTCGGGAGTGACCTCTTGACCGCTGCTGCGTACGATGTCTTAGCCTCACGGTACTTAACTACAACAGGTTTCTCCGTTTCTTTCGCCTTCACTTCTGTTTCTAATTTTTCAATGAGGATGACAATATCACCACACTGTACAAACCTTGATTCTGGTTTCTTGTCCAGTGCGATGATAAAGTCCCCTCTGTCCATCCTTATAAACTTCGACTTCAGTCCTATCTCCAATAGGATGTTCCGAAGTCTATTGCCCCAGCTGTATGGTGCTCCACTGAGACGGTGGAGCCCTTCGCCAAACACTGTGGATGCGTATTTACCAGCACCCTTTCTCACCTTGTCAACATCCTTCGTGTAAACCACCCTCAATCCAATCTTGCCATGTATGATGGTGAGTCCATGGCAGAGGTCATGTTGGGCTTTAAGTATGCCAACTGCCTCTTCGTTTGTTGTCTTGCGGTCCAGCCACACTGTAGTGTACTGAGTGGGTGTCTGTCCCGCCACTGATTTGATCCGGAAATAAACATTTCCTATTCCAGAGTTTTTTAGAAGTATAACAGCTGCTTCCACATCGTTTGGGAGAACAGTGAGTTCTACGAAGTCTTTGCCAACGTATCTGTAGGAGCGTTGATCGACTCTTCCGTGTTGTGCCACAACAGCTTTGACAATTGCTGTTACAGCTGCTGGATTTTGGACCTGTGACTTGGTCAACTCTTTAGTTGTTATCCACGCAATTAGTTCGTGGGTCACTGGTGGGCTGATCTTCTTGGCGATTGTTAGAGTAGGTCGGTGTATCGTGCCAGACAAAGCAACGAACCACCAGCTTCTTATTCTTAATTGTCCATCAAATTGGACCGGCGTTTGTATCTGACTGCAGTCAGTTGCGTGTTGTAGGGCACGTTTTGGAGGTGGCCGTGTGAACACCATCGTCAGTTGCTTCGTTTTGCTGGCCTTTTCGAAGTATTGTTCGTCCAGGCTTCTTCCTTGTTGAGCCAATGAAAGTATAATTCCATTGGTCTTGCTGTTGAGGTCATCAGTTGGCTGGAGTATTTTGCAATTAAAATGCTCCTTGTTGAGTTTCGGTGGTGGTCCATTCATAATCACCGTTGATCTTCTTTGTGCCTCTTTGATTTGAGGGCTTGATTGGGGTGCCTCATTTGACGGAGGGCTTTGTTTCGTTTTTAATAATACGCTTCCTTGTGCCTCTATGTTTTGAGGGCTTATTTGAATTGCCTCTTTGTTTTGAGGGCTTGTCTTCGTTTGAATTGCCTCCTTGTTTTGAGGGCTTGCTTGAAATGCTGCTGGAGGTCCTACTGCAATCACTTCTACTGAGATTCCTTCTGGCACTTCTGGAGAGTCCATCTCCATTTCCTCCTGTTGCTGGGACTCTATCTCCTGCTGAGACCCCTCTTCTTCTTCCCGGATCTCATTTCTGGCTTGTTCCCTCATCATCTTCGCCTCTTTCCTTTCTCTTTCTCTCCTTTCCGCTGCCCTTCTATCTTGCGGACGCATTGCTTTCTTACCAGCCATTTTATTTTTTTTTTTCAGATACTTTCCAGTCAGCCATTTTTTTTTTTTTTTTTTTTTTTTTTTTTTTTGAGGGAGGTGAGAGGCAAGTATGGCAGGAGAGCAAACCCTCGGAACCAGCGATCCTTATGTTACATGAGTGTGCGCTAAAAAGATAAACTGCAACACAAGTTTTGGGCCGGTTTTCTAGGTCCTACCATATCTGTCGCCGAAGCGAAGAAAAGAAAAAGGAAAAAAAAAAAAAAAAAAAAAAACAATATTTGTGGTTGTGTTTGCGCTGATGGTTGCACTCCCACTTCCAGCGTGTTTTTTCTTTCTTCTTACATTTACATACAGTTTACATACAACTCTGTCTTCCTTTTCACTCTTCTTTTTTTTTTTTTTTTCATTTTTCTTTTAACATGTTTGCTTCTTTACATTTTTTACAAGTTCACTTCTTTACATTTAATTTTTTCCGTTCATTCACTTTCCGTTTCATGCTTCTCACATGGCATCGTTTTTCGATCGCGATCCCCGTGATTTCCTTTTCCTCTTCTCTTTCCCACGCCGCGATCTCTCCAACAATCCGCAGCATTCAGCGTAGTCACACTTCACGCACATGACTACCCGCGTTCCCTTCGCGATCCGCTCTCCACACCTATCACACCATCCCTTCGTCGGGTGTTTCACCGGATTCTTGATCGCTGCTTGCGGTATCTCCTTTCCGCACCCACACATCCCTACTGGGGGGCGGTCTTCTTGTGTCGGTGGGGAGCAGATCGAGCTCGAGTCTGACGTCATCTTGTCTGAGTCATGGTCCATGGTAGGCTCCGTGGTGGTTTCAGGCACAATATTTTTCTCGTGTGTGCTTGTTACCGCCTGTGAGACTTCCTTACCGTTCTCCTCCTTCCACTTTAACAATCTCCTCCCGACTTTTTCCTCACCTCTCACCCATCGGTAGGCCTCTTCGCTGGCTTCGGGGGGCAGGCGCTCCAGCCTCAGCGTTGATCCAAGTCGATGCGCCATTCTCTGCGAGACCTCGATGTATCGTCGGTGTGACTCTACTGAGTGCTCGAGTGAGCCGTACGCCACTATTTCCTTCACTGCGTCTCCGTAACTTAGCAGCTGCGCCATCCCGATCCCTAACGCCTTACCCTCGCGGTTCGGCGAGCATTCCTTGAGGGGGAATCTCCACATGTGGATCACTTCACCGCCACTTACAACACACGTTCTCGTCTCCCTCTGTGTTGCTGCGTAGAACAGCTCATAGATGGGCTTTTCAGAGTGCCATTCTATTAGCTCGATCTTCGCCCTCTTCTTCGAATCTCTAAAAGCCGCTTCCGGTTCCGACTGTCCTCTTTTTTTTGAGTGTTTCACAATAAAGTACAGAAAGTGTAGAGACAAGAAAGATGTGACAAAATAAAAAAAAAGTGTAGCTTTCAGAGCCGCTTTAGCTCAGTTGGGAGAGCGTCAGACTGAAGATCTGAAGGTCCCTGGTTCAATCCCAGGTGGTGGCATTTTTAATTCCTGTTTTGAATCTAAAAAAAGGGTGTACAAAAAAAAATGTTTTGAATGGCCAATTAAGCAAGCAACCAGTCCCGGGTCCTTTTTTTTAAAATTTCTGGAAAGCATCAAAACGTAAATGCTACTAACTTGTAACTCATTGTAACATGATTGGGTGAAACAACAAAACTTAAATATTTCTATTGGTGGGCAGTGATTCTCCTGTTGGCACAGAAAAACAATCATTTGAAAAAAAGAGTTTCACACACTGCGGAAAACACCGCCCCGTCCTGAATCGAACACCTGTGTGTCAAGGCCCATTAGACTTGAAGTTAGTCTGTCAGCTTCGCTTGCAACAGAGGGATTTTTTGTTTTTAACACTTTTAGCTCAGTGCTGGTGTCACTTGAAACAGCTTTGAGCAGTTGCAACTTCTTTTTCTGAAACTCTTCTGAAAGGGATCGGAAGTTGGAGATGAAGGAAAGTAGCTTTTCACAATCTCTCTTTTTCTTGGCAGGGCCGGTGCCTTCGAAAAACAAAGCAGAACGAACATTAAAGACAGAATACTCAACGATAGACGAATTCCTCTTCTCTACTGCTTCCTCCAGTGATATTTGATTGGTGCACAATTCCTCAAGTTGTGCAGAAATATCCGAGATTGTTTTGTTCCGCCGTTCCAGCTTCAATGCTACATCTTCACCCAAATTCGCTATGGTTCTCTCATGTTCCTTTGCAACATCTTCGTATCCAACTACAGCTTTATCAAGATCTATATCTGTGGCATCTGAATGACTAATTTGTCTCAGCTTATGCTCTGCTGTCTGCAGGTGTTTATTTTGTTCTGAAAAACTTTGATTGAATTTCCGACTTGTGTCAATAATATACTCTGCGAATTTAAACGCATCTGCGAAAAGTTCCCTTTTAGAAGGCTCGATTTCCAACAAACTCGTTGCGAGAGAACTTAGTTTCGCAACAGGCTCCAAGCCGCTGCTTGCTGGAAGGGTCTCAGATTCACAGACAAGTGAACGCAGTTTGTCACCCAAGCTATCTGACATCGCGATGTTCGAAAGCTGCTTCAGTCGCGACAATTCGTGCTCCGACATCAGCTTAGTGTCAGCTATCAGATGCTCTTGTCCCCCAACCACCGACTCTTCTGTGATTTTGGTGTTCGATATTTGCTTTAGTTCCTCCTGCATCTTTCTGATCCGATCCAGTGTTTTCGTCGAGTTAGCAACTGAGACACCCCGAGGTTTTGGAGGCGGGGACTTCACACCACCGTAAGTTGGAATAATTCCATGCATTGCTTGTGTGCTGCTTGGGAGAAAATTAATTCAATTATAGTATAGCATTATAGTAAATACACTCTCATCGAACAAAAAAATTCCATTTGAAAAGTTGATGCAGTGAGCAGTTTGTTCAGCTTTCTATTTTGTTCTTTTCATGTTCTGAAACAAGGGAAAGGTACAGAACTTGTTCGATTCAGATTGTTTGTTAAAAGTGAAACCCATATGTCATTAGTCACTTCTTTTCTCATTAGAGAGTTATTCAGCTGGGAAGCGCACAGCAAGATCCTGCCAACATAAAATGGGTATCAAACGTGAAATATGTGCCGAACGTACTTTGCAACAATCAAATTTGCAACTACATCTCGGGGTTGATTGTACACAGAGATGTCATAACAAGTTGAAAACAACCATAAATCAAAAACATCAGGTAACATTGATGGGCATCAGTCAAGGATAAGAGTTGTTTCACTTCAGGCAAGCTCCAGGCGAGGGCTCATGATGTAAGTGACCATCAAGGCCACGTGCATGCACGGCAAACCTGTCGGAAAGAAAAGAGAAGAGAGATAGTATTTTGAAACTAACGCACTTAAAACGTGAAAACGTGGTTGCGCATGATGCAGTACTTCTTTTTTGTTCCAGATTCCAAGCAACAGACCGAAGAGGGGAAAGGTACCAATAACAGCCGCTTGTAAACAATGCGAAGCTTCTCAATCACAGTATCGTATAGCGACGATTGTAGCAAAGGTTAGTTAATTGTTTACTTGGGTCGACAGGTACTTTTTCAGCCCTCCCAAACTTGAAGCTTATCGCAAAGGCCCACACTACAAGCTAATGCAGTCATCTATACCACACTCTAAGACAACACGAAGAACTTCTTCGTAGAAACAAAAGGAATCGGGATTGAACCTGACCCAAAAAAAAATACATGGGAAGCCTTGTCTCCGCCCCCTATATGAGCGTCGTTGAGTAGCAAAGCTAATTCTTATAAACAATCAATGAAGACAGAAAAGCAAAAATCAGCTATCTCACTCGCAAAAAATATTGGAAAAGGAAAACGTCCTTAACATCGGAATCCTAATGTGGATGCACCAGCGGAGCAACTCAAAGGTCTCGGCTTATCACATCACTTTTATTTTACATGAAAGTCGTCAAGGAAAGCATGTGCAAGATGTATGATGAAAGTAGCGTACTTTCACCATTTTTATTAGTGAGAAAGAAAAGCAGAGATAAACAACAAGTAAGTCACACAAAGGGAAAACAATTAAATAAAAACAGCAAAGCAACTATCAGGACTCCTCACTGACGGGCAGAAAGAAATTCTCCGACAAGGAACTGTCAACATTTTATCATGAATTACTTTTACATCCACAGTTAGTTGCACAGTAGCCTTGAAAGAAAAATAGCAGTGAGCCTATTTCTAGAACCTCAGCCGTGATATCCTAACGACGCTTTACATACAAGTATTACCGTAATAAAGAATGGATGCTGTCTTATTTGTGACCTGTGCAGAGGTCACTGTCTAAAGAGGTCGCAGTTAAGAGGCCAAGTAAGTCACAAGTTTTCTAGAACAAGCTTCACTCACACGAAAGGGGAGTTGCTCCAAGAACAACATGTATTAAGATATTGTTATGAGTACTGTTGGTTAAGTCAGCTGTTCAGCTTACATAACCAAGACGTACACACAATCAGACAAGTGTGGGGAAAGAAATGTAAACATGAAAGTAAGAGAGGAGGAAGATGGAGAAAATAAGTCTGAACAATGTCAGCATGTGTGTCTTGTTTATCCCGGTCTGTTTAACCTGTAAAAACACCGCAAGCAGATGTCTCTGCGTTTGTCTTGGAAAGTTGGAATGAGGAAATACCCCAAAACGGATAAGAATGGTAGCAATGATCAAGCATAGGGCAGCAGGTTTGCTTCGACAACAAGCGAACACAAAAAAAAAGAGTTGTGAACAAAACATGAAAAACCTACTTTACATGCTTGCCAAAAAAGAAAAAGAAAATAAAGGAGGAGAAACCCCGACATAAGAACCGTGCCATGGATTGCAGAACATCCGGAGAGCAACCACAAGTGGTCTACATAAAAGTAATTTAAAAGCGTGTCCAGAATAGAAATAAAACTATGAGGTAAAAGCTGATGGTTGTGAGGAAAAGTTGTCGCTTGTTCCATATTTATTGTCGGAGAATATGATTATGCTATTGTTTAATAAACTGCAGTGTGCTATGTGTTGCCAACACTCACACTTCACCAAGTCAGTCACCACACCAGTAGATTTGAATCTATCAGTTCAAGTTGGTAGGAACAATAAGCGAGTCTGGTTCTTCACGCGAGAAGTACAGTTGCTTCATTCAACTTGCTGCTATTTAGTACTATCAATTCATGAAGAACCCCTCAGGGTAAAAAAGAGACGGGGAGAACAAGAGCTCAGATAGTAAGGAGCTCATTTGCATCCCATGCTTGTTAGGTAGAATACGAGTTTGGTGGCTGTGTGGCCAAGTACTCATAACTCGAGGGAAAACCAATATAGCCGTCAGCATGCATTGATGCTTTAGCTTTTCAACTTAAATTCCCCAACTTAACAATATTTGATGAAAGTTTTGCTACAAATTGTTTGTTTTATTTATTGTTTGGGTTACTACATTTAAAAAAAAAAGAGTATTCAGTGGTTAAATGAATACAAATAAAAACGTTTTAAAAAAAAAGATATTTTGATATAACAGTGAAACCTAGGATATTAAAAAGACGTTCTATAATAATATAGAGAAACATGATCAGAAAGTAAAAAGTTAAAAAAAAAAATATATATCAGTCATTCCTTTTTTTTGCGAACAAAAAACACCATTTTCTCACCGCCTGAGCAAGGTTACACGATATGTTACTTTTGCTCGATTTTTTATTTTTTGGAATCGGGGAGGGTGCGATCTGTAAAATTAGGCATAGGGATATACTTTTAAACATGGTAAGTGCTGCTAAAAAGAGATAAACGTCTCTTTGCAAGATTCCCTTGGTACTACTCAATGATAAATATTAATCCCAGACCTGGAATGGAAAGATCGAGAAAATCTGAGTAAAAAACACCCCTAATTTTTTTTTTTTACTATTTTTTTCCCTTCTCCCGCACTCAGGAGATATGCACCTTTTTGCTAACTAATCAACCCTAGTAGCAATTATGTAAGGAAAATGTTGCATCTATATAAAGAAAGTGTTTTCATTAAGTATCAAAGTAGGTCCAAAAAGACGGGTAGTAACAATCTGCCTCACCGGCACATGCTTAGTACTCTTTAATATATTTTTGCTCGATTGTTTTTTCTCTGGATCCCGCTGGGCCAGCAGTGTAAAATTAGACCCTTCGAGTAATTTTTAGTTTTGGTACTTGTCCACGGCTGAGCTGATTTAGTAAACCACAAAATCTCTTTTCTCAATTCGGGAGACAAGTATGTGATGCCAACCTCCCGATTTCGGACGGAAATGAACCCAACGATGCAGCGCATTAAAATGCCGCTTCGATCGAAATTTTTACAATTTTTTTTTGAAAAAATTTTTCAGTGTCCAGAATTTGTTCGCAAAAAAAAGGAATGACTGATATATAAAAATCAGAAGTCACTTCCAGAAAAATCTTAATCGCATATGTCACGGATTTAAGAAGTCCTTCTGTCACCTGTGATCTGTTAGACTCTCCCAGTGATTCAGTCAAAAATTAGAAAATAGATCGTAAACTAAACTCGTCTCGAATCTTCGAATGAATCCGAACTGGGTGAAGATAGTGCAATAAAAGGCATTTCCTTGATAGATTGATAAAGAAGTGCATGGTGTGCATCAAATGTAGGTAGATCAAAAATAATAAAAATAGATAAAACGCATCACAGATCCGATGGATCACGACATCAACAATGATGTACTCAGAATGATTCGCAAAAACAGTAAAAACATCCAATCTGGATGATGCTCGAACGCCTTAGGCAGCAACTACTATTTTACTTCGTTGGTTCAATTTTCTATAACCTGATTGAAAGGTTTCTCGAGTTTTTCACTTCAATTAAGGGATTGGGTGGGAGGGATTAAAAAATGATAATAATAATAAAACATGTTTTTGTACGGCTCAGATACAAACACAGTTCATTTTCTTTTTTTCTTTTTCTCACAAACGTTCCGTCACTATTATTTTTTTTTTTCTTTTTTTGATCAAGATTGCACCTTTTTTTTCAGGGATACCTCTATTCAAAGGAATCTCCGTCCGCGCGTTTGACAACAGGAATTAACAGGAAGTAAGTTGTGCGGGCTTCTTAGATTATTACATGGCTAGAAATACTTCCTTCACAGTCAGTGGGGCGAATTTTTGACAATGTAAAAACAGTAACAATTTAAAGTACTAAAACAAAATTAATATCAAGTACTTTGAGTGAAAAAACTATATTAGTAGTTGTTATTTATTTATTTATTTACGAAAGCCAGAAATCAGTAAAAGCTCAACAGGGTAACAGTTCTTTCGCCAACCGTGAGACTCTCACAGACGATAAGAGATTTAGAATAACAACTTGAAACAAATGACTACCTAAACCGACCGCCCACACGAGCAGACAGTGTCAGAGACGCCAATCGTTAACAAAGAAAAAGTACGTTCAGAAAAGAAATTTCCTTTCACAGTAGTAGACCCGAAAAATGTGTCTTCCACGCTAGAATAGAAGAATAATATTCCCATCTCTGATGAAACACAAGGACAACTCCCTAGTCGGCACCAGTGAGGAAACTATTATTTTTGCAGTCAGAAAAGTCAAGACTTCCGTGACTTTTTACGTTTAAATTTAGTTCGTTTGTAAAAAAAAAATAATTCATCTGGAATTTATAAAATTGAACCTCGAATAAAAACGAATAAATAAAAGAAATTTGGGGTGAGAAATAGGATGAGTAAAGGATTGTCCCATGGGATAAAAATAATATAGAAATCAGGACGAGAGAGAATGATAAAGGGAAACATAATAGTTATATATCAAAAAAATCATAACATAACAAAACGAATTTACAGCATAACGCCACGAGATTTAAAGCCACAGTTCTATTGTTCCGACACTTCGTTCTCCTTTTTTTTCCTTTCCAAATAGCAGCCAGTTTCCTCACCTGCATTCCGAAAACTACCGTTGGAGGAGTTTTTCAGCTGTTGTAAATATTTAATCGCGAAGGATTTCCTTCCGAATAATTGTTTATGTACAAGCGAAAGCCATCTGCGTTGCACATAAAGGGAGTCTCATTGCTGGTGCTTCGGTTGTTCGTCTTCGGAATCTTTGGAAAGGAAAACAAAAATTAGGGAACCTCACAAAACAACAAAAATAAAGAATAAACTCATTCAACCGAATAGCGATTGTAGTGCAAGTGTACAAGAACAGAAAGTTAAGTTGTAACCACATGGAGGGTTCCAAGTGACACCACAAGTTTAGTTTGTGAATGAAAAAAAATATTGAAATGCACTTTAAATAAAAGAAAGAACAATGAATTATACATATTATTTTATAATCCTTTTTAAGGTTACCAAAAAAAAAGAACAAAGCACCATAACCCTAACTTAAAAATGAACACATAATCAAGGTGTATAAAAGAAGTTCAATCATCTTTTTTTTTTATATTTCATTTCATCATTCTTGACAAGAACATGTAAAACAACCAAATTAAAGGAAGCATATTAGAACGCGACATAATAGAATTTGACTTTTGAAAATTTCCTACTGCGAAAAAAATAAAACACCTATTTATGTTTTGTGAATCTACTCCAAGAGACACAATCAATACGTCGTTTTACTTCAAAACGAAAAACAGGTGTAAACAGATAAATGAAAAAAATATTTCTATCAAAGCGCTATTATATGTGGTGTTCATTTGGTCAAAATTAAAAGTTTAGTTTAGTTTAGTTAGCAAAATACAAACTGATGACTACGAGGGGTCTGGGTAGCCCGCATCAGTAAGGACCCAATCGCGAAGATTGTAGTTTCATAGTATTGGCTGGAAGTGATCGACTTTCAGCCTCCACCTTGCCCAGAGGCTAACAGGTTGTAAACAACTAAAGAAATGGAAATAAAGGGTAAGCATGCAACAAAAAAAAAGAAAACCAAACACGTTAGTTTAACACTTACGATGCAATTTATTTGACAGGGCACACACTCATGCAACATAAGGATAGGTGGTTATGGGTGTTTACTCTCCTTCCATTCCCTCACTTCCCTCAAAAAAAAAAAAAAAAAAGAAGGGTTTCTTGCTACTACAGAGGAGGTTACCCCCAACTCATAAAAACTTATACCACAAGTGAAAGAAGGGTTATTTTTAATGTATTTTTTTTTTTTTTTTTTCGAGGGAAGCAAAGTAAGATAAAAAGAGCAAACTCTTGGAAACCAATTTTTTATTTTTATTTTTTCATTTCCTTCTCGACGAGGAATAAATAACAACAACCAAATTAAAGGAAGGATATTAGAACGAAATGGCGTAATAGAAATTAACTTTTGAAAAAAGAATTCCTGCTGAGTTTTTGTGAACTACTAATAATCAAAATTAATTCACCCGGCTTGCCTTTTGAATTAAAAAAACAAGTGCAAACAGTAGGAAAATTTCTCCAAAAAAAGACTACTATCGGTAGTGTTCGTTTTTTTTTTTGGTCAGGATAGAAATATAAGAATAAACATAAAACAACATACAACAACAACAACAAAAAAATAATTTTTCCCACTACGTCTATTTTATAAAACTACCAGTCAGTTTTAAGGAGGCTGTCTGATGTGGCTCTCTTCTAATACTCCGCACTCATAATAAAGTGTGTGTTAATCAAAGAAGCCTGCTCAAGCAACGCCTTCATTTAAACAAACGACCTGTAAACAGATCACCCTAATTAGACAATAAGTCAATCAGGAAGAGAGAAGTAAAAAAGCAAAAGAGACAAAAGAGACAAAACAAAAACATTAAATAGTAGTACTCGACTCAGTGACGTACTAAAGTCTCAACCCGGACCAGAGTATTTTTTTTTTTTTCGACTTTGTCATTTGGAGAATAGTGCTGCTCACTTCCAAGAAAGTATTCTAACAAATCGATATTTTTTCCATCTGCTTTAAAAGCATAAGCACTGCCATGTCTTCTTCTGCAAGCCTTTGTCTGCAAGCATCGCGACCAGAAAGCCCACTTCCGTGTCCCTCATCTCCGAACCATTTTTTATTAGCTTCACCGACAGCATGAGTCTTAGCGCATGTCTTCATCATCTTTCTTGCAACGCGGTACTCTTTACGGATTTCTGAGCAAGTCATTATATTATTATTTCTTATCGATAGATTCTGTATGAAATGTTTGGGGGTTAACTTGATACTAATATTAAATGGAAAGCAACTTGAAACCGGCTAAAACGAGAACAGGGTTCGGTGCAACATAAGAAAATCGTGATGGTATCGATAAAAAATCCCATATGTGCTGTCGAATATGGGGATTCGGGGGCCAGGTTGAGCGCCCCATGCCCTGTAGCTAGGGGGTAACTTGATTCGGGGGGTAACTTGATACTAATATTAAATGGAAAGCAACTTGAAACTGGCAAAAACGAGAATAGGGTTCGGCCAAACCTGGTTGCAATATAAGAAATCAACAGTTGGTATCGATAAAAAATCCCATATGTGCTGTCGAATATGGGGATTCGGGGGCCACGTACTACAGGTTGAGCGCCCCATGCCCTGTAGCCCGTTACAGCTTAAATAGTATTCCTTCACACTTCAAAGGTAAATAAATATTAAAGGAAAATTAAAAAAAAGGAAAAACTATTTTTGCAAAAATAATAAAGGAAATAAAGAATAAAAATAAAATATAAATTATTTCTGGTTCGTAGCACACTACCAGTGGAGCACATCTCGCAATACTTTGCTGCCGGGGGGGGAAAAAAAGTAATCAAGAGCTCAATAAACATTAACCAGTAGCAATCGGTGCCTTTGTTGAGCAACAAAACGACACAATATGTACTCCACGACGTCAATATCTCATGCGCAAAGGGTACGTAAACACTTCGAGTAAAGTATGGAACATCACAATAATAATAATAATAATAATAAAAATATACTTCCTAAAGTTTTTTTTCAACGCAATCAACGCTAATTATTGGAAATGATAAAAACACGGTTGTGCAATCAGTAATCCCTTTCTCTGTAAGAACATCATCGGGATTGCATATCGATCCTTTAAAAACAATTGTTTGCTTTCCAATTGGTATCCCAGTTGACGCTTCCACTGACATCATTAAATCAATAGCAGTCGCAGTTGGAGATAATTTCTTAATAAGAATTTGTTGGCAAACAGAGCTAACGTAAACGTTTATAAACGAATTACATGAAACTCGACTACCATACGTTTTCAGACAGAGAGGCAAGGCACCTACATGAGTTGCAACACACTCAAGCAATGGGACCTTGCAAATAGCAGGGAGAGAGTGGAGTCTGTAGCAACCATTGATGTTCAATTCCTTTAGAAAAGGGAGTTGTAAATTTGATAAATCACACACATTGTGACACCAAGACAGGTCCAATAGCTCTAACAACGAACACTTAGAAGAGAGAGCCTCCCATAAATGATCAGTTGCATTAGTATGAGAAAGATTCATCCTTCGAAGTCCACTCCACAGAAGACCAGAGATCGACTCTGTGGGTAAATGTTTTTGTTTCACACTGAGTAACGGTGTCCAGTCACTAAAAGCAGTTAGTAAACGACGAGACGTTAACCTGCACGAGAGAGCATCCTTGTATCTCAAGTAGGATAATATTACTCCAAATAGTTTCACATCCATCGAATCAATCTTCGACCGAACCTTAGCAACGACAACAACTCCACACTTCTCTAACATCGCATAGTTCTCAAAACCGGAGACCTCTTCCCCACAACACAATACTTGCAATTTTGCATCTCTCAACTCTGTTACCATTCTTACTAAACCCTCTTCTACAGCGCTAGCACTCAGCTCACCATCAGGGTAGTCAATGTCAACGGCAGATGTGTATTTTCGTCCTGCAACAGTGACATGAAGAGTCACTCTCTTCTTCATATCATCTCCATAAATAGCTCAACCTGATGAAATTTCTAAAGTTGACTTCGTGACTTACGCCACACCGAAACTACGCCAAACAGAACCCTTTTTTCACATTGAAAACCATGAAAATTATCTAAAATTAACATCAGAGGGAATATGAATTCTAAAGTATAATAAGATTTCTTTTGAAAAAAAAAAAAGATTCTTTCTTCTTTTTTCTTCTTTGGTTTGGCTACAGATATGGTAGGACCTGGGGAACTGGCCCAAAATTTGTGATGCAGTTTATCTTTTTAGCGCACACTCATTTAACATAAGGATCGCTGGTTCGAGTGTTTGCTCTCCTGCCATACATGCCTCTCAAAAGAAATTATCAATCATCTCCTGTTTGACAGTACTTCGTTTGTCTGTTTCAGGCTTTGCCTGTGATGCACTTTCTGCTGTATGGGTTATCAACCGTGGTTTCGGCCTCTCCGTTCGGGTGCATGCCAGCTTCACCCCTTGGTCCGCCATTCTAACACCATTTTGTTCTCGTCTCCAAGAAAATTATCCTCTATTTTGAGGATCTATTATTTTGATTGGTTTTGCTATAATCTCTTTTGTTGTGAAGTTCGCAACTATTTGTCCAATGGGACACCCCTGGGAATACCTTCTACTGAAAAGTATCCCAGGGACTTCACCCAATGCTTTTTCTTACTTGGTCCCTACTAACTGATGTATTGTTCTCTCAAGGTTTCTATACACCAATGTTCGCATAAAAATAATACATGATGTGCTGCCGCCTTTCCAAGTTTACAGAAAAAGCACAGCTCGTTCAGTCCTTTGATTATCAGAGATCTGCAATGTCCCACTCTAAAGCGTGACATCAGTACTTCCTCTGGTCGTGTTAGAACTTCGATGTACGGAGTGTCTTACCCCTCCTGGTCCAATCCAGTTCTCCCGTTTTCTCCGCTTGTGAAACGTCATCAATGTTCCCATGTCAAGTTGAGTGGGCAGTTGTTTAATAATAACATCTTCGTGAGGTGGACCAGTTGGTCCGCTACTTCGTTGTACCGCACGTTTCTGTGTGCCAGTACATACTGCATGTTGACTTGGATTCCCTTCTTCTCCAATTTCATTGCCAACTTCCAGATCTTTTTGTTCATTGGGGACCTTTGTTTATATGGCCCTTGTTCCAATGCCTGCATGACTGACATCGAATCAGTCAACAGGTGCGTCGTTGTTGTTAGAGATTCATGTTCATCCTCCGCCACCTGAACTAAATTTTCCAACGCCAGTTTCACTGCAATCTGCTCGCGTCTGGATTTGTGTCGTATCGACCCATCAGTGTGGACTTTCATCTCGTGAGTTGGTAGTTCAGTTTCTCGCTGTTCAGCCTCTTCCTTGTTGCTTGAATATGTGAATCTCATCGCATTAGTACTTTTCCATGGAGAGAGTGTAGTGTTCTGGGTTCACTTTCAGGTTGGTAATTGTCAAGGCCAGGGATATCAGAGACATAGTCTATCCAGACATTCCATCCCATTTTGATTTTTCCCTCAAAAATGAGCCTCTGTACTTGTACATTATTCCCCTAATCAAAATGGTGCAAAATCCGGTAAAAAACCAGGAGAAACACTAATGCACTTTCCGATTTTCACTGCAACTGTAAATTTTCCCCAAGAGCCAGATTCCAAAAGTGACACAAGCAAGGCAGGAAGTGAAAACAACAATGAATAAAGAAGATCAGGAGTGTAACCAAAAAGAGAGAGAGAAAAATTATTTTCAACTGAACGAGTCTGGTAGGCCGGTAGCAAGACTATTCTCAAGCACTGGATGAGTCAAGAAGGCGAGTGATCTGTTGATGTTGACAGACCGGAAGCCCTGCACACATACCGTTCTTTGCATGCACTCAGTAAATTTTTCAGAGGCTGAGCACACTATCAGGACCTGACGAACAACCCAACCTTTCCGTGAGTACTTGTCTTTGCTAATCTCGTCAAGTCGGATGAACATCATACAAACGTTATCTCAACATCCGTGTGCGGGTGTTATCTTCCTCATCTCGGTTTAGCCCTGCACCATCTGCGGATTCTCGAAGGAAACTGGTAGCCTACGATGCTTCAGTAAAACGTTCAGGTTCCTAACCACAAACGTTTTTCTCTCTAGGCTTTTACTCTTTTACTACGGACTCTCGCTTAAAGAGATTAAGAAAATCTCCAAGTGCGTAGCTGACTATGTGCACATATGAAAAAAGTTGGAGGAATTGCTAGTTTGTTGGGTTATATTCGTAGCAGCTTCACGGTGACGGCGGCCTTACCGAGAATTATCCCTGGTTATTACGTGTTGAAAGTCACAGGTTATAGTGTCAAAATAATACTCGCGTGGGTGGTTGCTCTCTTCGGAGAGCATAACTTCAGACCCGTCAATTCACGGCGCTTATCTTTACGCACATCTTTAGTTGAACGAGTTCAAGTCACTTCCCTGCATAGCAGATCCGTGTCCTCTGTATTAACGCTATACTAAGTGTGACTGTGACTGATACACGTAATGGTTGGGTTCTTTAAGTACTCAGGACTGGTTGCTTGCTAATGTGAATGCTGACGTTCGAATTCCCCGACTTTCAAGTAAATTTAGGTGAATGATTTCTCTTGTTTTCTGTCTGACGCTTGTGATGCACCTCTTGTATTCTAAGTCACAGGTGTATGAGTAATAGAGTGCTTTTTTTTTTTTTTTTTGTGTGCACAGCAGGTTCCTTCGACCTGCTTTGCTGTTTGCGCTGTTAGGCGCGGTTGTTCTTTCTTTCTTCTGTAAACTTTCTTTTTGTGGGGATTGGGGAGTGCTGCGGAATTTAGCAAATTTTTTTTGAAGGAAAATTAAAAATGGACAGACAGGAGGGGATGCAACTAAGTGAATATTTTTTCTCCTTTCAGAGCCGCTTTAGCTCAGTTGGGAGAGCGTCAGACTGAAGATCTGAAGGTCCCTGGTTCAATCCCAGGTGGTGGCATTTTTGATATTCTGTCAAAATGAAGAGATGATGCAGGTGTGTTAACAAACACTAATTAATGTTCGAAACGAATTTTAAACTTTTGCTGCAAAGCTGCATACGATTTGCATCGTGAATGTTAATAAGATTAAACTAAACTGAGGGAAGTGAAAAAAAAAAAAAAACATCCTAAACGATGTGCAATTGGTGTCTGAGACTGGTAAGTGGAACACAGCTGCCCACTATTTAGTTTATCACTAAGTGTTTGTCATGGCACCCTAGTAGTGGTAGATTCCAAATACAGTTGCTATAGCAAATAATCCCTGTTTTTTTGTTTCGGTGGAAGTCTGTTGATAGTAAAAAGAATTGGCTTTATCTAACCCTTACACCTAAAAAAAAAAAATCGCTATTTCGCAGGAGAGGTATTGAGGGCACTTCCATCTATGTCAAATGGTAAATTTTCCATTTGCTAAAGCTGGCCGATTTGTCACTTGACAAAGTATCTGACCCCAAATGGGGGAATGCTTGCAAGTCGGAGCTGCAGGTTTTTGAGTTTTTCTTCAGAGGACAGTTTTCCAGAAAAACTCTGAAGGGAAGAAAATTTAAACTGGCCGCACCTCCTCATAAAATCTAACCTAAAGGATACTAAAGTTTGACTCTTTGCGCTTAACTTTACTTTCAACAGGTATCACACCACAAAATTCCTTGTGATGTTCCTAACCGACTTCCCAAAAATCCAGCATGCCGATTGAGATGGTAAAGAAGAAGTTAGAGATCCAGCCCAACACAGTAGCTGCAAATGAAGTTCCATGATCATGGATCGATGTTATTTATATTTTTCAAGCCTGTGTCAACCCCGAATCCTCCTACCTGCTGTGCCATGATGTGGGATGTTTGCGTATTTTCCGCTACCAATTTGCAGGTTTGCAGGCAAAAAACAGGGGGAAATCTGATTTTTCAATTAATATTGACCGTGATTTGGCATTCTCTTTACTTGGGCTCCCTTTGACACGATGTTGTGTAGAAACATCCTTTCAAAATACAGGGAGCTATTAATGGAAAGTGTTGAATACACTGCCGACCTTATTATTAGTTCTGCTGAATGTGCAACAACGCACCAACGTACGCACCGTCAGGTGTGCGGGTGACTGGTGCTATTGACATTGTAGTTGTGTACCAACCGGACACAGGTTTTCTGGGGTACCTTTTCTCTTTTTGAAAAAACAGTAAAAAATTGTACCCGTTATTTTAGTGGTGTAAGGGTTAAACTATGCAGAAAATAGTAATTCCAATTTGTTTGTGCACGACACCGTGAACCGACCCAAACTAATAAAGCTAAAGGAGGTTTACATGTGCAGCCAACATTCTAGTTCATTCTTTACAATACTTGTTAAATGCACTATGTAAAACATCTTGAAAATAAAGGTGACATACCTTATTCATATAAATATCTTGTGCATAGCTATCTGTGTCCTCGTCCCAAAAGCAGCGACACCCCTGTTGTTTATTGATTGGTCAAGCAGTTGATTAATAATTTCACATTTATAACACATACCATCTTAACACCATCACCTTTTTGCTCACAAATGAAAACATTTACTATTAGTTTGTAACGGTCATATTCTTCATGTTTCAGGCGGTCTCGTATAAGGTCTGCTACCTCTTTAGTTAAGCTGCTTACCGAATCAGCATTGTATTCTCCACCGTCTAACTTCTCAACTAGTACTTGTCTGATTGTCTCCCTAACCTGTGTGGGCCGAAACTTCCGACGGAAGTCCGGCCTGAGACTGATCGACATGGTTCCGCTAATTGTTGCGAATATTCCTGTTAAGAGTAAATTATTAATACCGGAAATCTAGAATACACAACCGCAGTGCTGACCCTAAATATTTGTCCTGCTTGTTGATGAAGTAGCTACCATTGTCGAAATATTTCTATCAATCTCTCTCACCAACTTAAAGTGAAGACGAGGCTAATTAATGTTAGTAAATGCACGAAAAAGTGAATCACGCATTACATCATTGGGTCAATATCACAAGAGAGCGGCGTTGTTCAGTTTCTAACTTGTTCAAAAGTAACGAAGTCATGCGTATCGGAATGGCAACGTGACTTGATTCCCTAGAAAAAGCGCCGTACAAAAAATGAATAGAATGCGCACGCAAATCACACGGCGAGTTACAATTTTAGTATTAGACTCAAGCTAACGATAGCAAGTGTCAGAATGTAAAAGAATAATGCACTTTGCTGTTCCATTTAACACTGATACTGAGGCTTTAATACTCCTCCCCTTCATCAGTTTTTAAATTTTATAGGATTTATCAATGGTACTATTTCCAAAGAGTTAGTATTTGTCTATTAACGAGATGGGACATCAAACAAATGATGGGCAATTTTTTTTTTTTAAAAAAAATCTTTCCCCCTCAGTGAAGAAATAAGTGTCAAGAAAAGAAGTGATTAGGAATGCATTTTTGTCGGACAACAGAAAGTAAGGAAACTTGTCCAACTTTGTGTAGGACAGTTCATTCCTAAAAACTGAACAGTAGAATTAGTTAATATGTGAATCAAAAATCACAGTAGCATCTCAGACGGCAAACAATAAACGAATCGACAGGCGTACAATTCACACTAACAAAGATTTCCAATTATTCAACAAAAGACGCTTTTCCTCAGTCGACTTGGAAAGTTGTTGTTAACAGAATTGGGAAAGCTCGCCTTGCCACGCCCACCCCTAGACTAAGTTAGAGTAAAAAGGAAAAAAACAACGAAAGGATTTTTCGTTTTCTGTTTTGCAAAAATCAGTTTTGATATTTTATCAAGTTTTTAATTGGTTGATTTGAATAAGACAAGATACAAATAGAAGAGTTCATTCATCGATGCAGAAATACAACTCTCTTCTTTGCTTGAAGCAAACAAGATTATGTTTTCGAAAGATAAATGTCGATCCGAAGATAGCCAAATTACAAGAAAAAACGGAATAAAGGGTTCACATGTTCACATGGCCATGCAAAGGGCTTTTTTAAAAAAAAATAAGGTGGACAGAAATATCAGAACGATACAAGAATCTGGTTAATAAATTGACAACAAAAGATGTACCAGAAATTAATTTCCCTAAACAAAAGTACTAATGTGTGCAGAAAAGCTGCACATTAAAAGAACAAAAAGACTAAATGGTTCTCACCTTGTTTTTGTTTGTACGCAAGGTGTTTAGCGTGTTTCTTTCGCTTGTAAAACATGTCTTAGAGACGAAAAACAAGTTAGTATTAATAATTATCAGTCAATCAAAAAAAAAAGGCAAAAAATCGTAGGACAACAAACAAGTTGGTTTCGGCTAAGATTAAAAACAATATTTCTTCGGACCATTAACCCCTTACCAGCCCTCTTCAGCGAAGAAAGCAAGGGGGACACTGCGGTGTCAGGCCTGTCCTACCCATCGAAATGGAAAACATAGTTAGTATTAAAGTTAGCAAAGAGTCAATTAAAAAAATTGTGGGATAATAAACAAATAATGGTTTCGGGCTAAAATCAAGTTGTTAGAATATAAGTTTATTATAAAAAAAGTGTGCCAAATTAAAATATTTTTTTTTTTTTTTTTTTAATAGTATAATTAAAATTAGACCCTTCGAGTAATTTTTAGTTTTGGTACTTGTCCACGGCTGAGCTGATTTAGTAAACCACAAAATCTCTTTTCTCAATTCGGGAGACAAGTATGTGATGCCAACCTCCCGATTTCGGACGGAAATGAACCCAACGATGCAGCGCATTAAAATGCCGCTTCGATCGAAATTTTTACAATTTTTTTTTGAAAAAATTTTTCAGTGTCCAGAATTTGTTCGCAAAAAAAAGGAATGACTGATATTCCCAAGTGAAAGAAAGGTTACTACGATTCTCGTTCACAAAAAAAAAAAAAAAAAGAGGAAAAAAACCATTCAAAATAGCCTTCTATTTCGTTGAACGCAGACAGAATCCTTCGGGGAAATAACATCATAAGAAATAACAGCTTTAATTCTGAATAGTTTCCTCTCCGACTACGTCGGTACAACAAAAAAAGAAAAATGACATCTCACTCATTAGTTTCACGTTTTCCTCCACCAAAAACACTTTTTCAGAAACTCGTAGACAGAGCAAAAAAATTCTGCTCTCCTTACTTACGTAGAAAAGCGCGTCTTGTAAGAAGTAGCTACGCAACTACATTTGTTGTAAGCAGAAACTGAATAAGCTGTACGACGTGTCCTTGTGAGGTGCAAGAGAAGGAAAACAGAGAAGACACGCTAAAAATAAACGATAAGGAAGGTTTCGTAATAACCAAAGACAGAAATGAAATAATTTTATATTATGCTACCAGGACGTACTCGTAAGAGTCGTCTTTATTTATTCAACCAACACCTGATCAACAGAGATTCTACTCGGCAATGGTACAATTTTCGGAGTCAATGAATTCTCGACGTCAACTGGCTTTGCCTTTTGCCTTTTCGCTTTTAAAAAAACTGCTGTGACAATAGCAGCGAACGGTCTCTCAACCAAAATCCAAATAACAAGTGATGCCAAAAAGGACATTGCCAGAATACTGAGCCAGCTATAAAATATCCAAAAGTCTGTGTAATTAATCGGATGATTAAGTAGAGCACCCTGACCATAAATTATAATTGGATGTACTAAATAAACTCCATAAGAAAGTTTACCAAGTGACGACCACACTGGGTGAGACATACCTCCCAAGACTGTTCCACCATTCCCTAAACAGAACTGAATGCAACATATGCTCAGGCCAAGTCCCCATGCCAGTAAATAATAAATATTCATTGCCTTGTGACTGCGGTCGCTCCAATCGTCACCCTTTTCGTGAGCAGATTCCCTCTTGAATAAGAGAAATACTGCAGACAACATCAGTCCAGCACTAATTAAAAAGCTGCCGTAGATCTGAACTTGTTTTCTGCTAAGCCAACGCTTCTTTTTGTTCTTCCCAGCTGAAGTATCTCCCCTTGGGAGTTTCGTGTCTCCATTTTTATATAAAACTTCGTTCATTTCCACAGAAGGGTCCTGCTGGTTTTTTGGTTTCCAAAACAGTAAAAAATGCTTGAGACGGCCTTGAACTGAGCAACAATCGAGAAAAATCGCCGATGCAACCCCAAATAACCAAGGAGCTATCCGAAGGTACGGACGCACGTAGGTATCGTCAAGGCGAGTTAGCTTCTCGGTATAAGCAAGAATCAAGTTGATGATCAGAAAGGTAAAAATGGAAAAAGAAACGCACCCGCGGAGAATTGAACTGGAATCTCGAAGCTTAACATACGGAATGACAACGAATGGCAGTAAGAGTGAAAATTGAAAATCACAAGGCAGGTACCAAAGCCATCCAAAGCAAGTCTTATTTGGCCAATCAAACAGATTACTAATCATGAGTACATTCCTCCACCAATACTTATCACAGTAATTAGGTTCAGAGATGAAAAGCTGCAATTTGTATAAATACCAGTTGGGGCCAAATCCAAGATCAGGTATCAGCTTTGCGCCAACCAACATCACAAATCCCATGGCTGGTATAATTCTTAAGTATCTTTGGAAGTAGGAGATGGCAACGGCAGGCGCAATGGTTTTCGGACTTGAAAATACTTTTGGGTTCTTAACTACAACGTTGCTGAGGATAAGCGTACCTAGGAACCCAGACATCCAGAAAAAAGAATCCACGGCGTACTCCGAAGCGGGTATCGGAGCTGAGCGAAGACTGGTGATGTGATTGAGTTCATAAGTTGGATTTCCAAAACTTGGTGATGTTGAAAAAAAGAGATAAGTATGCCCGAGTGCAATCCAAGAGACTGAGATCGTTCTCACACAATCAAGAAAAGCTGTCTCACCACCTCTACTTGATAACAGTTGGCACATACTTGTTCGGAGATCAAATGCTGTTGTGAATCGCTGAGTGTAACTCACAGATGTATTAACAAACACCATTCCAATTAGAATGATTACCACAGCAGCTGAGATTTTAAATCCGCTTGAAGTAAATCGTTCGTCTTCATCATCGAGTTCACACGTTGCGTCAATTGTTCCCAAATAAGTTCCAACAGTGAGTTCTCTGTAAAGATCCTTCACATCTTTTGATGAACATTCCTTGGGAACACAAAGTGATATTTGTGCTGCGAATAAATGACATGTCTGAGAACCAGCCTTGCTATCGAGGCCGAGTTCGTAGCAGCTTGAGGGATCTCCGTGGTATCCACCTCTGATGTAGCCTTTCAGTAGACGGCGTAGGTCAGGATTACTAGACCCTGAAGCATATTGGTAATAATCATTAACAGCAAACTCGCGACATTTATGTGCATCTCCGGTCCTGTTTGGACACGTCCCACACATGTGGGGACACAACTCCTTTACAAGTACTTTTTCTACTGATTGATTGAAATATGAAACATCGTAGTTACAGCCGTAGGTGCCTAAAGCAGTGCAGTTGCTCCCCGCTTTTTGAAGCTGCCCGTTTGGATCATCAGAACAGAATACAAAATCACGTTTACGATCACAAGTCTTACACGAAGAAGGACAATACACCCAAAGAGGTTCATTCCCCGCACTTGTATTATGAAGAGAAAGACAACCAGAACTATTAACCATTTCCTCACAAGGTTTATTATACAACTCCTTTATTAATTCGAATGGATCGTCCTGGCAATTTTCTCTTGGAGAGGATCGAACTGGACAGTTTTTACACGAGTTTTGACACAATATATTCGCGGGAGCGGTGTAGTTGTAGCCAGTGTCTATCTCATCTGTGCAGGATATGTCAGTACAGTTTAATACATCGTCGCACGTTAAGTCTGGTGGACAATTTGTACAGGCAACGGGACAGATTTCCTTTACAATCAGATCTGGTGGAGCGTAGTACCCAACTGGCTGATTACACATTCCAGAATACAAACGGAATTGACAGGTGTCGTTTCCTGACAACCATTTCCCGTGATTATCAACACAGCTTGACGTCATTAGTATGAGTAAATAAACGATAGTCATGAGTGACTACCTCCCCTCGCTCCCCAAGTACTGAATTAGAATTAAATAATTAAACTATCTCACACAAATACTCTCTTGGACACAAAGCAAGCTTTCAATATTCATTCAAGACCTGTAGACAAGGGTGGGAGTTATTCATAAATAATAATAGGAACTGAAACTAATCTAACTTAACTGAGATGGTGTAGAGTTTGTAAAAACAATAGAATGTACGTGCGATATAAATTATTATTTTTTTAATCTCCGAGCTGAACATAACACCAGCAGGTTGTTGAGACTGCCGTAGAATCAACAACAACCCACAGTAGTGGTGTCAATATTGTTATTTTTGCTGCTGTTGGAAGCTGACTGACAATCATCCGAACCGTCGGCAGCGGAGACGTCTGCGGATTCAGTCTGCGGTAGTTGAGGTACTACTCTACCAACACCAACACGAGTTATCTCCGCCAACTTCTTCCAAATGTCTTCCTTCGTGGTGACGACTACACGTCTGCGATGAGTCTTCACTCGAAGGGCTTCAGGTGGACGTTTTGAATGAATTGTCGCCTTCTCGAACATCAACAACGAAGAGTCTTCTAAAAACTTATCATCTTCTTGAGTGATGTTGTTCACGTAGTTTAGTTTTACTTGACGACATGCACCGCCGACTATGTGAGACCCGGTCCTGGTTGGATCATTTTTAATTATTTTACGAGACAGCCAGGGTGATGACCTCACAACCTGACTAACTTGATCACCACTCTGTGAGCTACCCCTAACAATGGTATCACATCTCGGTGAAGGAGGGATCGGAGTTGGAGTGCAACTGCGAATACGACCAAAAGGAGAAGGTGACTTCAATACAATTCCCTGACTAACAGATCTCCAGGTACATAACGTGTGATTGACTTCAGTATCAGCTGCACTTACTGTTGACTGAACACCCAAACTATAATCACAATTCGGTGGTGTTGATACTTTCTTATATCTTTTTCCATGTGACGGAACAACCGGAGGCATTGGACTGTATCTCAGTACCTCATCTGCTGCAGACGATAAGGTACCCGAAAATCTTCTCTCCAATGGTTCACTGGGTTGATCTTTATTTACTATCTTTAGGGATATTTCCTTTAGACCTTTTATGTTTGTTTGTTCTTCACACAATGAGAATACATACAACAATACAATTAGTGTAAGAAAGTAATTCAAACCTTCGCTTGGTTTTGAAGTATTTGTTGGTTTTCTTTGAGTCAATAATTTGCTTTTTGGTCGAACTTTCTCACCCTCTCTGGGAACACCTGTCGGACTACTAACGTAGCGTTTGCGAGTTGCATATGAAATCAGCCGAGCGCGACCTATTGTGGTGCTATTGCTGTTAACGGTGGTCAGCTGCTTGAAGATTGGACACTTGTCAGCTGGAGTACCTGTTGTTAATTATTACTTTATTACTTTATTAACAACAACTCGTCTTAAAAGGAGTTCACTACTATACCTGGAGGTGTTACCGGCTCTGGGAAGTCATCTGATATTCGCAACCCTTTATTTAAACAATGATTATAGCCATTGTAATAAACTCCATATGTACCTGGTGGTACCGTTGGTGGAATACTACTTTGAGATGACAACATATAAACATCAGCTAATCGATGTGAGTACACAACGTGAAGTTGTTTAGCTTCTTGTCTTGGACAGTTACCTGTTACAAGTCGACAGGACGCACTGAACGCTCTTAAGTTGTAAGGATTAAAGAACAGTTCTTTGTATTGCTGTGCTAATGGTGCCATGTCTAACAGAAGAGACACATGTGCTGAAACAGCTGCAGATTTTGGAGGTAGCAACTGAGGTGGTTGCCAGTTCTTTATCGCAGCGTGTAGGGCAACTCTGTGAACTTTTGCTATGGAACTTAACAATTTATAAGATTTTGGTCCCTTCGTTCCGCCGTGTGATATCTGTGACATTAATTTACATATTGTTTGACGTCGCTTGACTGCGTACCTAGTCATCGCCTTCACAATCCGTTTTACAGCGTTGAGCATTCTCCTCATGGAGAATACAAATTTTCTCTTCGCTAAGTCTCTCAGGAATTGAATTATTAATCCTCTTGATGATGAAGCAAACCCGGCATTCGGTAAGGGACGTTGCAACAAAATAGCACCAACGAAGTCAACAAGAAGATGATCTCTACAAAATGTGTACCACTCCTGATGTCCGATCCATTGTTTGCTAACAGGAGTAAATCGAGTTCCTTTTCCCAAAACTTCCTGCATAGTACTCATCTATCATTTCTTTCTGTTTTTTTGAGTCTTCATTCAAAGTAGCACATAATCGACTATTGCTGAGGGGGGTCAGAAATGATTACGTTGGTTTACTTTCAAAAAAAAGATGTATCATATTAGAGGTCATTGTTGAGTACTACTGAAGAGTGAATGAAACTTTAAACCGAGAAAAGAAAAAAAAACAACTTATTCTCTTTTTCTTACTATTAAATTAGAACGTAAAGTTTGGCAAGATGCTTCAAATTAATAATATTGAGCTATTGTAAGTAAAGAAGGCACATCCCTGTCTTGGAATAGAGGAACTTGGAGAATACTGACAGGTATCAGGTCCAATAACTGAACCAACACTGCTGTTGGTGACAACAGTTGACTCAGCGAGAACATCAGCAGTGTTTCCACGAACTACCAGACCACCGTTATTGAGAATTCTGTTTCCACGAAATATAATAAATCTATTCAAAGGGAATGTAAAAGGAAGGTTTTCATCGTACTGGTCTGAAGCCAGAACACCAAATGAAAATGGCTCCACCACCTTACCATGTGGATGAACATAAGAACCATTGTAGTTGTAAACATGGTTTCCTTCTTCTACTATGTTACCAATAAATTGGTTTTGTAAGTTAGGAGTGTATTGACCAGAAACTGCTCTTCCCCATGACAACAGTCCCCCTGCTCTGACTAAACTCATTTCTGATATCACAGCATTCATTGCATAGCTGTAGAGTTGAAAGGCACCTCCGTCTAAATATCTATTTCTGTGGAATAAAAAATTCCCTCGAAAAGGTCCGACATTTACAACAGAATGGATCCCCACACCACAACAGAATTCTCTGTCAATTCTCAACAGGCCTTCAGTTTTATTAAAATAAGTTATCCTTCTATACTGACCAGTACCGGGACCGCTCAATACAGCTACTGATCCTCCAAGTTCAGTGCCCGATCCGGTCCACTTTTCAGAATTCGGAATGTGGATTGTATTTCCCGACACTAGCGTGGGTTTGCTGTTTTATTTGATAAAAAGTTTTCTGCTCCTAACTAAGCAGGCCAATGAATTATTAGTGAAGAAAGGATATGTAGACGTTCCTCTTGAGCACATCTCTAAGTACTTGGATGCAATCTTGACTGAATGTGCGAGTGGTAGAGATCTTAGAACTAGTTTCTACCAGGTTGAGATACCACTTGATACAAGGAAGTACTTTAGATTTAAGACCGATGACGATCATTGGTATGAACTTACTAGATTGCCGATGGGTCATTCTTGTGCCCCGGAAATAATGCACACTCTAACCTGGTCATCCAGATTATGTGAAGTCAATCAGCAATGTCAGAGTCGGATGTTTGGATAGATAACATTCGTTACTCCGGATTGAGAGAGAATACTAAAACCAAAACCAAAGAACTTGATGCAGTTGTATGTAAAGCATCTGCGACTTGGAAACGAAACAGGAATCGTTTGATACATGCAAATTATGACTTTTTTGGTGTTCAGAAAATTTTTGGTGCCAGACTTTCAAAAAATCACAGCAAGTGAATTGGAGTCTTTAATGAGAAGGTTAATGCATGCCTCTGCTGTGTCAGGAGTATCGCCAGGTAAGTTTTGGTTCTCTCTTAAGTTTATTAGAAGGATAACGCGTGGCTGACAGTAGTCTCGCAACAGAGTCTGCATTCACAACATTTTGTTTCTTCTTCAGTTAATGAGGTCCGGAACACGATGCAAATGATTAGAGGCAGTCACAGGAAAGTTTAAATTAGTTGATTTCGAGTTGTCTTTCTAAACAATACATACCCAAAATAATAAGAGCCGAGGTTATCGGTTGTCATCACCTCGCGATCGTTCCCCCAAATCTGCTCAAATGTATTGTGCGAATGGTAAATATTTTGTGCGTATCCACCGCCGTACGTGTCAATGTTATTTCCCATTGCCATTAATGATATTCCAGTCATGTGGTTGTTTTCAAAGATTACTTGTTTCATCTGATCGAACCAATGAGCTGCTCCTCCGCTCCAAATTCTGTTCCCTGAAATGAGTCCAAAGCGAGCCCCTGTTATTAGAATCAATAAATGTGATACAAATCAACAATACTAATAGTGTATAAGAAACACATACCAGGTCCTGAAGTCCAAATCGCATTATAAGAAGAATAGATGTCGCTGTCAACAATTCTGAAATTCGATCCATGAACCACCAACACTGGCCCAACCTGTTCCCAAGTATAGTTTGCAATTCTATCGCCCCGACCCACCAAATGGGGACCGTTCATGCAATGGTAAGCGTTTGCCCGGATTCGAACTTGAGACATTGAAAATCCGGAGTGATCAGCATCAACAGTGATAACACTATTATAAAACATCGTGACATAAAGTGTCAAGTCAGAAACTTCATTCGGACCAGTCCCGTTAAACGATACGTAGGCCGGAGGGGCATTTGTAAAACGCGGTGTCTGAGACTTAAGCTGCTGTTCCTTAAAGTAAATGCTGACAAGTTCCATTCCCTCTCCCCGAAGAGATACATTGCTATACAACGGAGGCATGCCAGCGTTGGTTTGACCCAAGTAGTATACTCCTCTGGGAAAATAAATTTCAACTTTCTCCCCAGAAGCAGCCCTCTTATTAGCTTCTTGAACCGCACGTTGAACTGCTGCTGTGGAATCACAATCAACGGTACCACAACATCCGAAGTCTGTAACAAGTAGACGAGATTTAACAATTGGATCAGAAGGCTCTATGTTAATAAATTTATAGATCGGATCTTTGGCAGAAAGGAAGAAAGCCATTTGATACCACGCAACACCACCATCATTAGAAACAGAAACTTCGTACCTATTCGGAGGAAACTCAGAGTCGATATGGAACATGTTTGACCAGGTTGCTTCTGAACCTGTTTTGTGGGTTGAAAGACGTGTACCCAGTGGAGATATTAATAAATAATAAATCACACACCTGTTGTATTACTGCGGAGGATAATCGAGGTCTCGTCACTAACAAGACGGAGCAGTGTCGTTGTCGATGTACTGCGATCTCGTTTCTGAAACTCTCCCAGTTTGCCTGCAATAACTGAAGCAGCACTAAAATCCATCCTTCGCAATGCAGCTTCTAAAGCAGTCTTTGAGTCAGCTTGTTGTTTGTGATCATCGTTCGTTATATTTATAGAAGCGATCCCTTCCAGCGAGAGAGTATTTCCAAATATCCGAATCCAACCTGACTGACTGGCTCGTTGTCCCAAGTTACCCTGCGACCATAATATCTGATTTGTGTGTTGTGTGTTGTGTAAGTCAGAGTAATGATTTCGATAATATAAATACAAAACATACCTGCGGAGTATTGATTTGTATTTCAGAAGGTTCACCACAACCGAATACCGTAAGATTATAAATACGCATTGCGGTGGGAAATTCTTTCGGTATTCTCAACTTCACTGAGTACTCCGACGGTTGAATGGGTTCAAGTGTTCTGCTGATACTTCCATCAGATGTTTTTAGTTCGTATCTACAGCTGACATTATTAAAACCGGTCCCTTGGACAACAATAACTTGACCAGTTGTTACTGGTTGTG
Organism: Flectonema sp. DT1601; assembly: GCA_964019425.1. NCBI lineage: Eukaryota > Euglenozoa > Diplonemea > Diplonemida > Diplonemidae > Flectonema > Flectonema sp. DT1601. The sequence goes on from OZ025785.1 coordinate 1,006,335, forward strand.
ATATCCAACCAATATTACTACACGTCGTAGTGGTTGTTATTATTAATATTAATAAAGTAGTATTCTTAATCATCAATATTGTGTAAATGGTAGCTTTTTATAATGAAAAAGTTATATTTCAATTTTGTGACACCAGTCTGAGAGTCATACACAACTTACATGAGTTCGGTTTTTTGTTTTCGTATCTTCCTTTCTTTTTTTTTTTTGGCTGATTGACTTACAAAAAAAAAAAAAAAAAAAAAAAAAAAAAAAAAATTGTAATAATAGACAAAACTCACTGAATGTAAGAACATTTCCTCTGCTGATCAAAGTCGCACAATTCACATGAGAAGTCAGGGAAAACAAGTTCGTGAAAGTACCCAATGACTGGTAGAAGTTAATGAATTAGGAAAGCCGCATTACAACTGTCAGTGGGCCACAAGGCTAACATATTCTTTGTAACGAGATACCCTTCTATTATATCCTAAAATCTAAATACTAAAAAAGTTATGAATAAAACAAAATAAAAAAGAAACAAAAGCAGAAGATGCTGTCGATCTATTGGGGAAACAAAACATCAAAACTAAATAGTACTAACAATACAAAGTTAAAAAGGGAGGGGTGTGCGGAACAAGTTCTTGTTGTTGCTTATTTGTATCAAGCCCGGAATAGAATGATTTTTTGCAAAAAATTATTTTATTAAAAAAAAGGGTTTTATCACTCTCACAAAAAAAAAAAGATGAGGAGAAAAAAAAAAAAAAAAAAGCGAATCACTACTAATTGTGAACAAAAAATACTCTCACCCCTCTTCAAGTAAGTTTTAAAAAATAAGAGGATTCACCCCCTCCTTCCATCTCACACATACACATACAACATAGTAATAACTTAACAAATCGCTGGCATTTAATCAGGGCACAGGGGTTCATTAGGGAAACAAGAAGTGAGAGTAGTAATGGTAATAAAGAGTCTATTCACATCGCACAGGTCTCCAGATTGAAATTTGCTTCTAATCAGTTTGAAGGGCACTTTAATACTTTTCAGAAGTATTATATTATCCGCTGCAAGAGGGAGAAAAGGAAAAAAAAAAAAAAAAAAAAAAAAAAGGGCGAACACCTCTTGCCTATGTAAACCTTAACATCCCTGAAAATAGTCATACAAATAAACAAATAAAGGGAGGGTTAACTGCTTGAGTATACCAATAAAACAATAATTAGTAATTTATGAATATAATTGACTGAAGGTAATGTGAACACTCTACATATGTCGTAAACGACTTTACACTATAATTAGGAGGAAAGGGGAAAAGAAAAAAAAAAAAAAAAAAAAAGGGGAATTATGGTTTTTTTTTTCCTTCTAACAATCTGAATAACAAAAAAAGATTTTTTTTTTTTAAAAAGGACCTTCTTAAAGTAGAAAAAAAACTAAATCTTTTCTTCTGACTACCTTAGACGTCCCAGTATTTGCGGGTAATGAAAAAAAAAAAGAACCGAAACCGAAATTGAAAAAACTAAGTCACACCAACCAGAGTACTTAAACGCTGTTTGGTTCCTATGCTTCCTTATTACAAATAACTGAGTGAAACTTCTTCTCAAGGCCAGTATAATCTGATCGTTGCGAATGAAGGAGGTAATTTGATACTGTATTTTCAAGCTCAAAAGGAACAACAATTTCTCCGACAATCTTGAGGGAGGGGGGAAAAGAAAACTATTATTCACCATAAGATGAGGTAACAATCCTTTGCAGGTTACGATAGCTCGCTATTTGTACCCCGAAGTTGATGTTTGCAGTCATTCAGGCTTTCTTTTTTTTTTTTTTTTTTTTTTTTTTTTCCAGTTTCTTATTATAATTTATTCCTTTTTGACGATATCAATTATGTGAAATAATTACAGACAAAAAGAAAACCATATTTTCTATTTTTGACTGCAGACTTAACTTCCTACTTCGAGATACCCTCCTCACCAAAGGTCAACTATAAAGTGATCTCTGTACTCACACTACTACACTAGCGGTGATAGTGGTGGGGCTGACGACTCTTTAAAACCGACCGACGCAGACGAAGACTTTACTGGTTCCGGATACTCAAAAGGAAGAGATTTAAACGGCGCTTGTGCGCTGCTTTTATTTAGTTGCGAAGAACTCTCAAGATTTCCGAAATTGCTATTAATCACATTTGCTGAAGCACCGCGAGAAGGTGAAGGCGGAAAGGCAGAATCTAAATTAGGACTAGTCGGAGAGACAACCTGAACCTGTCTTAAATTATTAATACTCATCGTGCCATTGTGTTCTATGTAGACAACTGGCGCAGTAGCTGCAGGAAACTCTTCGTTGCCTGCTGGGGGTTCACCTGGAAATCTGGCTGACGAAAGGGTACTAAAATCTCTTTGAGGCAACACAGGTGGATAACGACTAAATTGTGGAGAATTGATAACTCGGTAGTCATTAAAAAACTTAGCGGCCCCCCACGATTCACTTTGAACCCAAACACCTGTTTCATTAGTGTCAACAATAATCCCTTGGACCATTTCTTTATCATCTCCTGACACTTCAACAGTGTCACCCTTTTGAGCAGCGGATTTCATTTCTTCGAGTGTTTCTCCTTCTCTGTAGGACTTTCCTTGGGTGTAGCCGCCTCCCATACCTCCTCTAAAAATCAAAACTACAATTAATAAAATACAACACCCGCATGCAATTCCTATTATTAACCATCCCCAACCTGGTACACCTCCCCAGTGAGAACCATCATCATCACTTGAAGCAGGTGGTGGTATTCTAGGAGGTGGAGTGTAACCAGGGCAACACGCAAGACTATATTTTGGAATAGTTTCTGTAACAGTTGAGCTAATCATAACAACAGTGTTGGAAGCTACAGTCGATCCAGTTGAAGGAATTGAAAGAGATTTCGATAATGTCTTACTGGATGTTAATGTACGAGATAGAGACAGCGATGAACTCAACGAACTAGTACGGGAAACAGTCATCGTATTCGATAACGAATTTGATATACTTCGAGAGAATGTGACGGTTCCAGTTCTCAATGTACTGCTTTCTGTTGCAGTACGAAGTGTTGGAGTATTTAAAGTTGATGTCAAAGTTGCAGTTGGAAGACTAGCAGTGGAACTCAAAGACTGCGTACTAGTTGAGGTCACAGGTAAAGTTCTTGTTATCGAGTTTGATATTGTCCTTGAGGGAGTGTTAATTAACAAGTTTGATATCGATCTGGTTGGAGACATACTTCTTGTTCGACTAACCAGCGTCCTGGTTGCGATTGATGAACTATCATCCCGACATAAACATCCAATATTCCTCGTCATAGAACCTGTCTCTCTCACTATTGTCTGTGACGTCGTCGCCGTCCTTGTGCTGTAACTTACCGTCGTGGTGCTTGTCGCTAAGGCTGAAGTACAACACATCCACAACACGAGTGCATATTTAAGGAAAACTATCATTTCTCTTGGGAAAACCCGAAGGTGTTGGGAGGGGGTGTTCCCCGATCCTGTTAATAAAATATATTCACAAAAAGACGGTACCACAATTCAGATCACCGAGTGCTCGCATGCCACTAATTATGACATAGGTTAGAACACATTAAAAACATTAAATAAGATTCAACTATCAGTGTAGCTGTTCCTCCTCATGAATAGTATCCCAGAGACAACACATCAGGTGGTTTATAATACCAGTTCTCCTACAGAAGAATATTACAAAACTAAATACGGCGTCTCGTCATCATCATCATTTCTATCCTTCTTTTTCTGCTTTACATTCTTGTTAGCACTTCGCTTAGGTTTAGAATGAATTTTCGTATTCGATGTATTTGTCTTATGAGTAACCAGGCCTGCTGGTACTTTTATAAACGGGTGTAAACTAAGCATTGCAGTATGAGCTCCAGTAATTGCGTTATTTAATGTTTGTAATGTTTTTGAGGAGATACTCGTTGAAGGAGTCGCATTGAAACACTTCGAAGATAAGAACTCAACATCAGAACAAACGGATATGAATCTTGAGATTAAAGGAAGACTGTTCCGACATGACGAAAGAAAATCATCAAAACCACAATCAGCAACAAACGAACAAAACAAATGTTGTTGTCTCTGATGGCTATCAGAACTTATTAGGTCGGTTAGTTCAAAACCGATTCGAGGTTTCTGCACTCCATGACAATTGTAAAATTGTTTTTTAATCTTCCTCGTTGTTTTTTTACACAATCCCTCAAGCAGTCCGACGTCTAACCGAATTCTCTCATTCGTTGATTTGAGTTCTTCACAACTTTCTAACAACCACATACTCTCCCAATACCGAGAAGAATCACATCTCATGTCTACGGGACCCGTTTTCGCTATTAATTGCATACCCCCGATATGACTATTCTTTGTGAGCATTGGAGTGATATCGAGTAGTCCACATTGCAGTTGGAGACCAGTTACGATTAATAAAACAGGTATCAGGTGGATCATTATAAAAAAGAAAATATTCTTCTGGAAGGATGATTATTATTATTTAATTTCCCCATTTTTTTTAAAAGACAGACAACAATCTCATTCACAGTCTCATTTTAAGTGCTGAACAAGGGAAGCGTAATGATGATAAAACTAACAAACACAAACACTAACAAACTTATTATTATAGATGATCGTGCTTTGGGGATGTGAATGGGGGAAGCGGGGGAGAAACAATAACGTTTTGAAGGGATCCCGGGTTTAATTTTTTTTTTTTTTTTTTTAAATTTTTTTGCTATGCTTTTTTTTTCTCCAGAGCAGGGCTTTGTGCGGTACTAAACCCAATAAAAGACCCACTAAGAAAGTCATCCGCGCACAAAAATGCTGACGTGATACCGAAAAAGAGTCCGCTCTGTTAATTTTGTGCTTCTTGTTTCTGGTATTGCTGTTGTTGTTGTTGTTATTTTTTTTTCTTCTTCATTTCTTTTATAAGTTGTTTTTACATCGAAAGGCAGCCCCAATACCGCAAAGAAGTACCTTCGTAAATCCTCAGGAGGGCCATTTTCCTCCCAAAACACGCTGGCACAGATCCTCTTTGCAGTAAAATAAGATACGCAATCATCACTAGTTTTCTTTCAGTATTTTATAAGGCGTTTAAGAACGAGGGGGGATGGGGTCTGAAGAGTGGCATATTCCTGTTCACGGGTGCCCGTCACAAGAAAGAAAAACTGCCCCATCAGACACCCGAAGACCGAGTGTGAGAGAAGGGTAAACACTGATTTATTTAATTTTTTTTTTTCCTTATTTTTTCGTTCTTAAATTTAATCCAACTTCCAAGGTATTTAAAAAAAAAAAAAAAAAAAAAAAAAAAAATGAAAGAAAAGAAAATAAGTACACCCACCTCCCTGTGGGCAAGGATCATAAGCTAACACTACGTAGCTACTGCACAATTGAAAGGTAAATCTCAATAACCATAAAGGCACAAAAGCAACTTCCCAATAGGTTATTCATGTTTTTTTTTTCAAAGAAAAGATAAAACATGGAATCGCTTCTTTTCTGTGTTCTGCTTTTGTTCAAAAAAGCTGTAAAAAGAAAAATTAAAAAGACAAGGCAAGAATAATAATATGTTTTGCCTTCTCAAGAAATGGGAAAAGAAAAAAAGAAAAACTGGGACCGAAAAGAGAAAACAGGGAAGGGAGAAAAAGTCCACTAGTCTGGCCACTTGTTTTTTTTTTTTAAATAATTCTTTTTTTTGTTTTTTTTTTCGATGACTATAATAATTGATGTGTTGCATTTAAACCATCCCACTAGCAGATCATATGAAGCGTACAGCAGCTGTTGAATGCCAATGACTTGTCTTTATTGTTTTGACAAATAACACATACACCGCAGGCTCCAACCACTGACACTGAGGAGGGGAATTGCGCGTGTAATAAAACCATCCATAAATATGAGCTGGCCAACACTAATTGTCCACTATTTTTTTTTTTATTGAAGTCGCTCGTGTAATGTAAGGGAGCATCTTGTATTCACATAAAAAAAGGGTTTTCTTCGTTCCATGGGAAAAGGGGAGGCTGCGCAATGGACACTAACCACTATTTTTTTTTTTTTTTTTTTTTTTTTTTGATAAATTTACACTGAGACACTTTTCCCAGGAGATTGAAATTGCTGTCCGGTTTCATCCACACTTTGTCATTACCGTGTATTGTACAACAAAACACTATATCTCCTGAGAATCTATGTAGATACAGGTACAGTGTTCAATAACTCGCCGCAACTGTTAAAACGTAGCGAGAGTATCATGAATGATATGAATTAAATATAAAGGGGGAAATATCCACCAAAAAAAACGGCTTCCCCCGTCAGGGATACAAAATCCCCTATTGGAAGAGCATCGCTTTTATACATTAAGTTAGTTGCCACAGTTCCTAGTGACAACAAAATTATAATATAAGCTTGAGATGACCTCTCTTTTTTTTTTTTTTTTTTTTTTTTCTCATTCAAATGTTTTTTTTTTTTCCACTCAACCTTGCACTAGGGCAAAAAAAAGCGTACACTACGCTGTCGAATCGAATAGAAATTTGAACAAAAAAAAAAAAAAAAAAAAAAGAGATGAAAGCTCTTGCAAAAAAAAAAAAAAAAAAAAAAAAAAGAGAGAATTAATAAAGAAAACAAAGCTGACGGGGTCACCCTCGCACAACAACGGTGCTTCATACTTCCACGGCAACCATCTAACATCGAAAACTTGTCGAGAGCATTAGTTTTCCTTTAATAAAAAAAATAAGAGGGGGGAAGAAAAAAGAAAAACGACGCTATATATGATGAGGTTCAGCATCGACTTGACCACAGAATAACGAGAACAACGCCAAGTAATATCCAGCCATGTCTTAAATATATTTTATTGAGCGAAGGAGTTCAGCAAACTTGAGTACTCTCACAAGATGGGGGGAGAGGGGGGGTAACTTGATACTAATATTAAATGGAGAGCAACTTGAAACTGGCTAAAACGGCCAAACCTGGTTGCAATATAAGAAAATTAACAGTTGGTATCGATGAAAAGTCCCATATGTGCTATCGAATATGGGAATTCGGGGGCCACGTACTACAGGTTGAGCGCCCCATGCCCTGTAGCCCGTTACAGCTTAAAATAGTATTCCTTGAGATGGGGGAGAGGGGGGGGGGGGGGGGGGACTTGGCGACAGAACAACCAAGAGCTAAGAATTATAGTCATAAATGATAGTTTTCGTTTCTTTTCTTCTCTGTTTTTTCCTTTCCTTTTTTATTTAGTTTAGTGAACTCAGTTAGAATCCAATTAGTGGATTCTCATTTACGAGTCTCTTCCTGTTTCGGTCTTGTGTCTTTTTTTTTTCGTGTGTTTTTGATTAGGGTTGAAAAGGTTACCCACAACACATCACATAATGACCTTTGAACCACAGTAAGCTGGCGAAGGAAGAGCAAACAAACAAACTAGCACTAGCGGTGAGCAATCAGTAAAAAAATAAAATAAAATAAATAACACAACACAAGAGCTGCCACCTACATAGGGGCATCGGGGAGGGACAGATCTGCAAATAGCCAGTACCTTGCGAGCTAATATTGCTACAAGTAGGCAGACCGAAAGAGTAAAAGAAGAAGAACAAATACACGATTCAGATGCCTAACTTCAGAAAACCGAACCCAATCAATGAGCGGATTTAATTCGTTGGCAGCCCTGGAGTCGATAGCCACAAGGCAGCACGAATTACGAATGAGCGCAGACCTGTTAAACGACATTTAACGCGATTCAGTTCTGTTTTGTTTGCTTTTTGTGATTGACCATCATTGACTATGTTGGTCTAAAGAAAGGTGTTTTTAACTTTACTTCATAAATCTAAAAATAACAACATACCCACTGAATTCACCAGAAGGACCACGGTACATTTCTTGCGGGTACTCATGGTATTCCTGGTAGTAGGCATCATATTCTTCATAATATCCATTTCCATTCGGTGCACCATTACCATTTCCGTTAGGTCCACCGCCATTGTAGTAGTTTGAATCAAAGTCACTGCTACCTGGGTACGATTCACTTCCACTGTGATTTCTGCCGTACCCATGATGTGGATGTTCTTCAAAAGTGTTTTCTCCTTGCGGTTCCCTTGCTGTTTGCATCACCTGCTGCATGAACTTTTCCTTCATGTGCTCTGGAACATGCACATTGCTAGGCTGCTCGTTTCCCCGTTCGTGACTAAATTGACAACCTGAGCCTTTCATGCACGCTCCGTTTTGAAAATATCTACACAGGACTTTGCTGTCACCATTTGCGGAACCCCCCTGATGCGGAGGGGTTTGCTGGCCATTTTTTAAAGCACGATCCTCGTGGTGCATTTCCATCCTACGGTGGGTGTGGTGATGCGGATGGTGATGATGGTGATGGTGATGATGATGATGATGGTGATGGTGAGGATGATGGCCGTGTGGGTGGTGTGGGTGGTGATGGTGGTGATGGTGATGGTGCATTTCATCGAACATTTCACGACTGTGCGGGTGAAGATGGTGATGGTGGTGGTGGTGGTGGTGGTGAGGATGGTGATGGTGGTGGTGATGGTGTGGTGGCAGAACACGTGCTCCCCTCCACCCAGCATGCGGCATTCCATATGCAGCTGGACTTGGAGGATATCCTGCTGGAACACGTCGCCCGTATGCCCACTTTGACCGTCCACCAGGTGAACCCGGCTGCATCGGCGGTACTACATCATACGGAATCGAACCCGCCCGTCCTATCCTTCCCCACTGTGCGCCATTGGGGTAACCACTAGGCTCGGGATTCCTTTGTGGTGCACTTGGCAACTCCGGCCTGTCTGATAATGGTAAAGCTTCGTATTCTTCGATGTGCCAGTAAACACATCCACCATTAAATCTGCAGTCTTCCAGTCTGACATGTCTGCACCACTTGTTTTTCTTAACTACAGCATCCTGTGTGTTTGGGGATCCCCACTTCTCCGGATGATTAAATTTGCACTTTTCCCCTAAACGGCACTTCCCTTTTTGCCAATGCCTACACACACTATCCATATCTGATGACTGCGGAGGGTTTAGTAGCTATATTAGCGAGACACAAATAAATAAATACAATCGTAAATTACTTTGTCCCACTCCAATGGACAGATTATTGTAAATCTTAAAAAGAGGGTGAAAATATTGCGATCTCTTTATATCTTTTAAGAAATAAAGAGAAGTCCTCTTTTTCTTCCAGAGCCCCGTTGGCGCAATGGATAGCGCGTTGGACTTCGAATCCAAAGGTTGCGGGTTCGAGTCCCGCACGGGGTTTCTTTTTAAGGTGTATCACCTGTCATGTGACATTTGTATCTGTGGAAACAAATTAGAAATTAGATAAGTAACAAGCAAATAGAAAGTTTTTGAAAGGGTCTTGCAGGCTGGACACAATGAAGAAACAAGGTGCCTTCGAGTGTTCTGGACCACAACACTGATTCTTCTGACATTTACAATACAAAAAAGCTAATTTTACTAGACAGCACATTTCAGAAAAAAAAAGAAAGGGTTACAGAGTTGTGAAACCAAGCAAATCACATTTGATACCGGCAGGAATCAAACTGGGCACGCAAAAAGTGACGTAGCATATGTTCGTTTTTTCTTTTTCCTTTATTATTATTCAAGTACTTCCTCAGCCTTGTTTTTAAAACAAGGCTGCAGGAAAGAAGGGGAAACTCAATTCCTCACAAAAATTGCATAAATCTTGTGAGCTTTCGAAAGTTCTGTTGTGGTAGCAAACTTTGTGGAAATAGATAAAAAAGAGACTGGGAAGACTTAACCTATTACATAACGAAGAAAACTAAAAGAGAAAGGGGGAAGATGATGAAGGTTTGAAAAAACTGCAAGAATGCAAAATACTGATGAAAATAACATTGACCGACTGTTTAACACAATAGATGTTGTTGTTAGATCTGCAGACAAACATAAATACAACACAAGTACATGAACGATAAGGTTTGACTCCAACGCAGCACAGCAAAGACAGCAGGAAAATTCAAGATTATCAGTACCCTGGATACTGATAGTGCGGGTAGGTAGGAGACCTGTTTGTTGTTTGAATATTTTATTTTGCATCAAACAATGTCGCAGTGTGAACAAGGCAATTTTAACAACAGCAAGTTACATACATCTCTCGATAAGTTGGTGATTGCGGACGTCTTCCATTCGATCGACCCCGTCTTGGAGGGGAGGGGCGAGTCCAGGTTGTTTGATTTGTTAACGTGTTATAGTAATAGGGAACACCCTGTGCAGTGTAAAAGGTTTGGAGGTGCGAAGTTGCCGGAGGTGGTGACGTCCGACCACGACGCTCATCAGCTTTAATGTCAGAGAGACGTTGGAGTAGAAGATCTCGTCGGGAAGATGGAGGAGGAGAGTGAACACGAGAGTCATTTCTAACTCTGGATTTCCATCTGCATATTTCTTGGAAGTCAAATGCTTTGGCATCCTCCCAACGAGATTCCCATTCTGATGGATTTCCAGCCCTATCAAGCAAACGAACTTCTTCCCATTTCCTCTCTAATTCCTTTTCCCTTCGGAGAGCTCGTTCATCTTCGTACTTCATCTGACTCATCAGTTGCTCAAGGTCGTTTCTCTCTGTCTGATGCTGATAATCCATTCCTCTAATCCAGTCATGTGATGGTGGAGGATGATGAACATCCTGAAAAACTTGATGGTCTCCATGATGCTCACTGAAATTCTGCACCCGGTCTGGCCTACCTTTCATGCGTTCTATTTCAACCATTATTCTTTTCTTTGCTCCCAGTGACTGTACACCTATTTCAGCCAACTCAGCCTCAGTAAGGCTGACAAGTGTCTCCATATCAATATCAGATGACAAGAATCTCTGAGTGTACTTTTGCAATCCAATTCTAGACAGAAAGTCAGCAACCTGTTGACCAGTTGCATCCAACCGACTGCGAGGGATGGTTCCCTCATCAGATGGAGATGAACCATGTTGTGGGGTGCTTTTCCCAAGTCTCGGGTTTTCGATCGATTCGATCAATCCTGCCACCTCAAGCATATTCCTGGCAGCTGGACTATTTTTGTTACTCTTCGCCCACTTAGCAACAGGACTTCTGCTTCGCTCACGACCAAGTCCCCTGTAGTACTCTCTTTCATCCGATGGCTTCATTGACAACTCTGTCATGATTGCTCCGAGTACTCCGCCAACACCGTCACTCTCTCCACGTTTCTTCATTCCAAGCTCTTTAATTTCCTCGATGAATGCCTCCACCGCACTTCCTTGGTTGTCATCACCGTCTTCGACTTTTGTTTTGCTGTTTGGCGGAAGGGGTTGGTGAGGAGACTTCTCAGGTTCCTTTTCCTTGATTGCTGGTGTTGGTAATGGAGCTACAGTGTGTGGTTGTGTTGGGGCGGCAGTTTTTACCTGTGGCTCTGATGAGGGAGGCGCAGGAGGCGGCTGGGCAACGTCTTGAACTGTAGCAGCAGCAGCGGGAGCAGCCGGCGGTATCGGGGCAACTGATACTGGTTGTTGGACTTCTGCTGGTGGTGGAATAGCAATAGCAGGGGTTGGTGGAGCCGGTGGACTAGCTGCTGGAGGAGGGGGGGGGGCAACAGCAGGAGCTGGCGGAGGAGCAACAGCAGGAGTTGGCGGAGGAGCAACAGCAGGAACAGCAGGAGTTGGCGGAGCCGGTGGCGGATCAGCCGCTGGAGGAGGCGGCTCCGCAGGCGCTGCAGGTGCCGCTGGCGTTGGTGGCTTCGCTGCCTTGACTTCCTCAGGTGCGTTTGGCGGAGCCCCTCTCTTCTTTACATAAATAAAATCATCTGCAGAAACATTTTGTTTATTAAATGCAATTTTAGGATTTAACTTTTCTGTCAGCACCAACAGCTTTGGGTTTTTTGCCCTTTTTGCAGCCTTCTGATCAGCAACTAGCCAAAGATCATGTCTTGCTATCCCAGACTTTGTCCCAATTGATTTCGTAAACCGCGAAATTGGGTCCCCCAAAGTGACGCTCAAGAAGGCCTTGTCCTTCTCTGCCTTTGTGTCGGTGAGCAGTTTTATCACAACCATGTTGAAAGATACCTTCCTGAAGAACAAAGCTGAGATTTGGTGTTATTAGTTTTAATTCTACGAAACACAATACTATTTGTACCAATAATAAAATCTTTGTCGGCCGTGGTAAAGTAAATCTGCATGCAAACTTGTAAGATTTGGTTTTACAGAGTCCACTACTCGCAACAGACACAGATCAATATTAGTAGGGTCTTTAATAATTTCACTAAACAATAACAAAGTACAATACAATGCAAACGGGTTGCAAAGAGCAGAAACATATTGGATTTAGTGGTAAAGGCAAGACTTACCAGTCACCAATAATCAAATACTTAAACAAAAAACTATGTCACTGCAGGTGACGTTCAGCAATTAAGTGTCAGTTCTGATGATCAGCTCAACTCCGGCAGGGGAATAGATTGCAAATCGCCAACCATCACCACCAATGGTTGGGATCTCCGCCGTGTGGAGTGGAACTTGTCTCCAGGATGCGGAATCTTGTTGATGTGAATTAAATATTTTCAACTGCCCAGGTTGCCCAGGTACAGACCAAGAAGCTAACATCATCAATGTGAAATCAACGCACCCCATCAACGGAACAGAAAATTTTGACCTGTCAGAGGTATCACAACGAAATCCAATCCCATTTCTTGAATCTCCTGTAAGACATTCTGGTGGAGATCCGTTTATTAAGCCACACTCTAATTCGAGTCCTGATTGAATTCCAATTATGTCTATTTCGATGCATTCGCCCCCTGTGATAATCTCATCTGTGTAGACAGGCACTAAAAGACTGTCACCCACCTTAGGAATTGCCTTCTTGTTGTAGCTGCTGAGAAAACACGAAGACATGTCATTCCATGACCAAGACACATTCCTCTGTGCCGATTTTGGTCGGACACCAGATAATGTTGGTAATTCCATAACTAGCGAAAAGTCATCAGGTCTCCCATGAATGTAATGATCAGCAGGTACTAATACAGGTGTTTCAACAGTGTTTGGTAAACAAAAAGACCTCGGACTCACCGACCCTGGTAGAACCGCAGGCGAATTTTGCTGCAAGACATATTTTGTTAGTCCATAGTACTCTATCTCTGATAAGAGAAGTCGTTCTTCAACTTCTGTTGTTGGAGGAGTGTGCCATTTTCCAGTCCGTAACCAGTTTAAAATTGACAGAAACGGCTTCGCAGGTCTGTCAATAAATATTTTACCCAAAGAATCAGTCGTGAGAGGAAACTTCCCACTGAACATTGCCGATAAGAAGGTCTGATCGTATTTTGTAAGAGTGCTTCGGAGAGTAGCGGTAGTCTCGCCGCCAATATTCAGTTCGATAACTTCTTCTAACTTAGGGATCTTTTCAGCCATAATGTCATCAGCTGCTTTATTTCTCTCTAATGCTGTTTCCCTCTTCCGAAGTTCTGCGTGCCTTTTGTTCAATTCCTCCTCACGCAGGTCGAGCTGCTGTTCTCTTGTTACTAATACCTTGTTGCTTTGGCGAACCTGAGACATTATTTCCTCAAGACTTGTGAGCCCCGTTTCGATGTCAAATGACATTTTTTAAGTTAAATCAAAAACTGATTAGGGTTGAAATAATTTAAATACTTAACAATTGCATTATTATTAGGAAATACAACTGTTGCTTCAATTGCTTCAATTGCTTCAAGGAAAACAAGGTATGGTGAAAAACTGGACAGGGGAAGGGTTTGATAATTTAACTCTTTTGCGAATATAGTTGAATATAATAACCTGCAGGAAGGTAGTTAACACTTATTTAAGATTACTAACCGCAAATATGAGATAGCACAAAAATGAAACAAATGTAATGACAAATAAAATTTGAAGAATAAAAATATCAATTCGAATCATCTTCTGCAATCAGCACCCCGCCAGCTACCCGTTTTTGTTCAGCAAGAGCTCTGGCACCGTGGATGAAAACCGGGAATGACACACCGCGATCGGAAGCAGCCTGGACAAATTGAATATTTGCTGTTATTGTAACAGCCTTGTGAGTATCTCCAGTACCAAATATTATTACCTGGCGAGGTTTGATTCTATTAGATGGTGGTAGGGATAAGAACCTTTGACTAGGTGAGTCAGGTACAACTTCAATCTGCTCCAGGAGTTTCGATGCACGTGAGCACTCCCCCTTCCCAGCAACAGTCGCGCAGATCTTAAGAAAATTATCAACTGCGGTCTGACATGAAATCACTCTCTTCCCAGCTAGGAAGTCATCGAGAATTGGTTTTAAAGGCTTCTGACGATCCTCAACTGCCTGAGCATTCAAAACAGGATGACTCGGAAATTCATAAATCCCTTCGCTGTTTGTCAAATCCGATACAAGTGCAAACAATGCCGTTATATCTAAATTTGCAGCTGGTTGGTAGTCTTCTTCACTGTCGCTGAAAGACATGCCATCTCCTAATTCTTCAGCAAGTTGCCGTTGTGTAATTTCACTGCAACACTCATCAATTGATTGCGGAGTCACACCTTGTTCTGATATCTCCATTGAAACATCTGCTGGAATTGGATTTGTAAACACGAGGTAGCAAGACGGAGTACCATACTGATGTGGATGATCATTCGCAATGGATACCATTTCTTGTGCGAGTTCGCCAACTGACTTGTCGGAGTGACGCCCGCGCCCTTTTGATGAGTCTTCGATATTACGAGAAGACATGCTCTTTATTTTTATCCATTTGCCACCACCCTCAGTAACAATACTAATATCAGATGTCATGTGCTTTGTGTTTGTTGTGAAGGTTTGACCAACAGCCGTGACTTGAGTCATGTCTTCACATTGTAAAATTTTTAATATGCCACCATACACTCCGAGGTTGCTGCTCCAAACTCGCCCAGCAGTCATCTCAACACTTCCGCTCAGCATTTTATCCAAAAAACCTTTTTCAGTTTCAACCTTCTTTCTTAACCTGATAATTCCTTCCAGTGCTGTTGAGTTGTTGTGTAGCTCTCGAAGTCCATTCCGCTGTGGTCGTGTTCCCTCTTCAATCGAGTTACCGATATCTTGTAATCCTTTTATTATTCGCGCTGCTTCTAATACCAGCTCGCGAGTCTTATCTGGAAGGCAAGTACGTGTTTCGATATCCATTTAAATATTCCGCATGCTTGAAGATTTGAAATACTACGCAGGGAAATTTTCGTATTTTTGTTTATGTAATCACTGAATCCATAACTTTTAAAGGAAACGATCCTATCCTCACAAAGATATTGATTGAACACTGAAAAAAATTAAGAGTTAGTATTATTAATTTTAGTATAGATAAAAAAAATAGAGATAAGCTAACGAAAAGTATTCATTTCTGCAGTTTCCTAACATCCAGGGTAATAGAATTTGTAGTTTCAGGCCTTAATCTTATACTACCTTGTCCCTTTTTAGGCCTTCAATCAGTAAGTTCTAAGAGACGTCATTTTATGTTGAAGTTGCTATCGTTCTAAGATAAAAATCCATCGGAGCTCGTCAGGATAGGGCTAGCAATGTTCATTTGCTTTTTGTTCAACTTAAACTTACATCTTCGACGTCTGCTTGTTTCACTATTACAGCCGAGTCATCCATTTTGCATTTAATTTTATCTTCGCATACCATCAATAGTCTTAGAATACACAGGTACCATTGCAACATCTGTATCAGACTGAGCATTTGTCAATATCATATGGAAACTAAAATCTGTAGTTCGGTACATCTCGTCAAATGATCGAAAGGGAGTCTTTGATTTTTTTGTCTTTAAGAGATCACGCACCAATAACTCCACCATCGTTATCCAAGATACCTATCCAGTGCCTCACGACAGTGCCATCTGCTCAACTCTTTTTTGCTGTGAATGCAGTACGTCCTGCATTTCCATACTTGTGCAAAAAGCTAAAAGCTAAAGCTAAGCTTTTTTTAGCTTTTTTTTGAATTTTTTTTTTTTTAAATTTTGGCATGTTTCTGTACTTTTTTGATATTTTTTTTGGTTTTGTGAGGAAAAAAAGTGTGGGGGAAAAAAAAAAACACCAACTATAATATTTCCAGTATCCACCACTACAGGTTTTTGTGTGTTTTTTGGCTCATTTAAGCTGTTAAGTGACGTGATTTTTCGATATTTGCGCAACCTGGTATCTACAAAGATAACATTTCATAATTCAACTATGTGTACTGTTGGGAGAGAAATATGTTTTTTTTTTTGATATGACAGGCAAATTATTACTTATTACAATCAACACTGAGTATGATTTTTCGCCATACTTGCCTTAACACACATTTTCCCTACCTGGATTAAAAAAATGTCACTAAAAGGAGGAGATATCCATAAATTCACTAAATAATTATACCACAGAAGTAGTAAAATACAAGCTAGAAAGACATGTGATATCAGTTATTAGAAGAGGGTAGAAAGGAATTATTAAACTTGGGAAAGTTCGTCTTTAACCCTCTTCACAGCAGGGCCTTCTGCTTGTCTTCTTCCTTATTGGGTCAGCAGCACACACTTTAAACATGTTGCACGCTACTTGCAGCATAGCATCAACATGTCTGTGAACCATTCTTCTCTCAACCTCTCCCGTACAAAGTCCAACCTGAAAAACAAATTTGCTACTAATGGATGATTAAGCTGGGAAGAGTGCAAGCCCCCCCCCAACCCCCCCTAAGGGGGGGGGAGCCACTAATAAAAGCCAACCTCTCCCGTACAAAGTCTGCCTATCCCGTAGAAAGTCCAACTTCAATCCTGACCAACATCCTTTTTTTTTCACCCTGAAAAGCTAAGTAAAAAGTCAAGGACAAGTTAGATAAGGATGACACTCAATCAAGGACACTCAAATTAATTAACTAAATTATTCCACTTTAGGTCTTTTTATTTCACTACTTTCTGGTTTTACTTTTCGAGGTCGCTTACATCCTCTGCTGTTATGGCCTTTGGTGTTGCAATTGCTGCATGTCACTGTTGACGTTTCACTCTTTTTCCTGATGCGGAGATGCGGACGGCGACCTACGCTCGGCTTCACAACAGGAGGCAAGGTATCATCAGGGATCAGGTCTCCAAGTTCCGCAGTTTCAGGTAGCACTTGCATGCTGTAGAAACGTCTGAAACTCTCGACACGCAAGAAAGGCAGACAGGCAGCGGGATCAGTCAAGGTGTCCAAACCAAGGTGCATTAGTACCTTCGTTGTGTGTGCACAAGGAAGGTTGCTCTTACGGAAGTCGTAGCAATTACATGTCAAACAACCATCAATCAATCGAACTGTTTTGCTCGCTAGGGACTGTCGTAGCTCCCACAACCGCTTGCTCAGTTGTGTTACTTCCCACAGCGAAGCGTCTGCTGCCTGCTCCCGTATATGCTTTTCCACAGAGGGTACTGGGGATTCTGGCTGTAGAGTTGCAGCAAGCAGACCCTGTCGCTTAGCGAGCGTGTCTGTAGTCCATCTGCGGGTGTCCTGGATGAGAGTCAGCAGGCTTCCCTTGCGAGCTTCCCGAAAAATCGAATTAACGCACTCAACTGCGTTGGAGGTGTAGGTATTAAACCTTGGAACACCTTTTGGCCAGTACGCATCTGACCACCGAGAAAGCTGTGTTTTCTTGATGTAAACGGTGGCGGTTTTACTGACAATGCTGTTCAACAGCTTCACGGCTTCCTTCTGCGACTTGGCTTTGGCTATCTGCCACATTATGGTGGAAGCGGAACCCTTTGGCAGCTGGGTGCTATTCGCAACGTTGTCAACAAGGTAGTTGAGACAGCAGGCATGGTGGAGAATTTTGTTTTCAAGGGTGGTGTCGCCTTCCAATCCCTTTTGTCTGTCTGAGAACAAGACTGCCCTCTCCAGCGACTTGCCGAAGTGAGCAGCCATCTGAGAATGGTGGTATGCCCACCCGTCCTTGTTCTCCGACACATTGCTTGTTGAGAAACACAAAGGGAAAATGTGTCTCTCAGCATCCATCCCAACCGTGATGTACAGGGTACCACGGAATGCGCCTGACAGGTGGCAAGCGTCGCTGTGGATTATCGGAGAGAGAGTCGGAAATGCCCTACCATCCAAAAAACACCAAAACGCTCTTGTGAAGGTGCTTTGTGTCTTGACTATGTCGTATGACATTGCAGGGTTGACGGATTTCAAATTCTGCAGAAAAGCAGCTATCAACCCGAATTGATCACCCTGACTGCCAAGAACCTTCTGGCGTGTGTTCCTTAGCGCCTTGGTGATGATGTGTGTCGAGACATCGACGGAACCGAAAGTTGTAAGATCTTTGGCAACTTCGCTCGGATAAAGCATAGGCTTTTGTCCTAACCTTCTGCTCTACCCGGTTGGCTACGAACTTGCATAACCCGTAGGTTACTTGCTTCGCTGCTCCAGGTGAACAAGTGTGCTCTTCCACATGCCACACACGACAGTTCCCTTGGTCCATCTTTGTTTTTACTGCCCACTGGCAGGCATCCACCGGACATGTAAAATTCATGTACGTCCGGTCCCTTTTTCCCCTTGCGAAACTGTGCCCACTCTGGTGGGAAATCTCCAGCAGGTGTATCTCAAACTTTTCCCTAGTGTCAAACACTTGTCCAACAGAAAGACTCTGAACAGGGACAGGCATGTTAGATATTGTTGCGAGTTAAAGCGAAGGCTGTAAAGAAATGCAAAAATGATAGATTAATAAAAAAAAAAAAAATAAAAAAAAAACTGAATAAAAAAAATGCCCTCACCCAGGATCGAACTGGACGGTTTACAGCCATTTTGGATTTTGTAATGAATGGTTAGTTCTGAAACTATTTGTGTAGGAAAGACCCCTTTACCCTTTTTTTTATTTAACCCTTTAAGTTGCCCATGACTATCCCATGTTTTCAGCCAAAAATTAAAATCCCTAAAACTATTTCCATCGAAAATGATTCAGTAGGGTCACCTATCCCAGATTTGGGTGCTCCTGAGTCTTCTTCGAGCGATGAAAAGAGTACAATAGAGCCAAGCATTTCCCCTCTGAAATGGAGCAAGAAAATCACCAAGGTAAAACGACACACGTTTCGGCGGTCCTTGCAGAACATGTCAGACCTGAAATTGATGAAGGAACTGCAGAAATTTGAACTTGTGTTCACCCTAAAGGTGATGAGATGATTTCGCACTGCAGCAACAACTAGGCACTCAATCTTAACTTAGGACTCAATATCCTCGTGAGTCTCTGTGATAAGCCAAATATCTCAGATTACAGGAACGGTATATCAGACCCAGCGTACACACCCCACTTCGCTTCCTGAGATCGGTTCCTCTAAATTCGAACCAATCTAAAGTTTTACACTGTCACCAACCCCGTACCTGCTGACAAGCTCTACAAAATCCGCAGCTTTTGGGAAACAATAGTTCCCAAATGGTCCGAGATCAATAAGGCGGAGGCGCAGGGACGGGTGGAGAAGTTCTCTGCCTCGTACTTTCAGTCCTAGCACAATGTGCATCACATAAATTCAGGGGCAATCCAAAAGAAGTACATGTCTTCAGCACATTGCCTCTCGAGGAGAATTATGAGACAGCCACGTGATGGACTAAAATAAGGAAATCTATCAAAAAGTGACCATCGACTTACCGGTACAGATCCATCAGTACAACAAACTGATGGGTGGTGTTGACCTTGTAGACGGTATCAGGGGGAAGGCAAGAAGAACTCTGATGACAAAACGCTGCACCCTGAAAGTCTTTCACTGCTTGTTAGAGATTTCTATCTTCCGACACTCTCGCCGCGCCCACCCAGCACAGCACGATAGCCAGCTGCGTATCTCCGTCTACCTCCTTTCGCAACGCACCCAGCACCTGCTCCCCCACCGCAGGTATCGCCTGTTTCTGCGGTCGCTCTCTTCAGAGCTCTCATGTAGTCGATCAGCATCTGACCTCCAACACTTGATGCTCCCGTCCGTCGCAGCGCCGCTTGGGCTCGCCCCACGTACTCGAGCGCTGAGGAATTTGAAATCGGACCCTTGGTCCGAGACCTTTGCCTTTCTACCCAGTAGATGATGGCTAGGTCCCACGACAACAATACTCCTGTTGCCTCGTGCCAGTTGTTCCGGAACTGGACCAAACGTCGTTGAGCTGCCTCCAGAGACCGCCTCCTCGAATTCGACAGCGCATCCCCCACCACCCGCAACGCCGATTTTGTCAGTGACACTGCACTCTTCTTCGTCACCGCACCTTCCCGTGTCCTCGGCCGTCCAACATCCTTCACCGAGAGCACGCCTAACCCTTCTAACATGGAGGTCAGTGGCGACTCTTCGTTGCGGGGTTCCTCTGTGGCTGTGTCTTCTCTGCTTCCCTTTCTTCCCTGGTCAAGACGCTAAACTGATTGTTTTTTTTTTTTTTTTTTTCTTAAAATAATTAAAAGGATTTAAAAAAAAAAAAAAAAAAATAAAAAAATAAACAATGTTATCATTGTTTTTTTTCTATCGATCGACTATGTCGATTAATTTCTATTTTCCGTCCTGATCGAGACGCTAAACTGATTGTTTCCTTTTTTTAAATAATAAAAAAAAAAAAAAAAAAAAAAAAAAAAAAGAGCATCTCCCTGCTATCCTCATATCCCCACAATAATATTATACCTTTTCATTTTCTCTTTCCTTTTCTGGTCTTTTTTTTTCTTTTTTTCCTTTTTCATACAACGTTTTTTATTTATATTTATATTTTATTTCTTTTTTTTTTTTTCATGTTTGATTATTTCCTCTTCATATTTTTTTTCTATTCTTTCTTTTTTTTTTTTTTTTTTTTCTCTACCTCTCTCTTAATTCTGTTCGTTTCTTTGAAACGAAAATTCATTTGAATATTATTCCTTGGTCAGCAACCATCATTGTCGCCCTTTGGGCCTGTTAAAAAAAAAAAAAAAATAAAAAGAAAGTTTACATCGGGAATAGGGCAGGAGCCAAAAGCTCCCAGTCCGTTACTTCCCACTTTATCGAAATTCAACCCCACATAGCCCGCAGAAAAGGCGGGACGGCGGGCATCCTCCATCTCCTGCGCGGTCGTCCAGCGGCCTCCCGTCACCCCCTCTCTCAGCACTTCCAGACGAGCCACGTTCGCCTTCGCTAAGTCGGCCAGCAGCCGTTCCGCGTCCTCCAGGCTTTCGACAGCCGGTAATCTCGACATCAGCATGCCGAGCTCTCTTAGGCGCGCCTGCGCTTCGTGTGCCTGTGGTCGGGGGTTCGTTCCTGCCTTCGCTTCCAGCAGTTCTCTGCACGTCCGCCCCTCCGCCCCACCAAGCATCTACGTCGATGGAGGACAATCCTCCCATCAACAGACCCATCTCCGGCTGTGCGTCGTCGCCTCCCCCGCCACCGGTAGCCGGGGGGCCTTCGTTTCCCGCAACCAGGCGACGTAACTGCGCCTCCAACTCTGCCTTCTCAGTCTCTTCTCGTACCCTCTGCCGTAAGTTAGCCAGCTCTCCTGAGTTTGCGTAGGAAGATGAGACGGGGTTGGGCACCAAAGTAGCCTTCGTAGGTGATAACTTTGCCATCCGTTTTTCCAGCTCGAGCTGGGCCTGCAGCGCAGACACTTCCGCGTGGTGTCGTGCCTCCAGCTTGGCCTTCGCCTCCGCTTCGTTCACCAGGATTCCGGCCTGGTTCCGTGCCGCGTCCACATCCCTCCCTTGGGCTTGCGTTACCGCCAAACCGGCTTGGGCCCGCACCGCGTCCACCTCCCTCCCTGCTTGTGCTTGCGTTACCGCTGCGCCGGCTTGGGCCCAAGCTGAGTCGCAACCAGCTTGCGCATGCATGATCGCTTGAGCCGCCATGGACTGCGTGGCAGCTATTGCAGAGTTCCCCTCTGCTACCAGAGCCCTCCGGTCTCCGGCCGCTACCACCTCCGTGGCCATCGCCTGCGTCTCCGCGGAGTGCGCTGCCATTGCAGCTTGGGCAACGAACGTTGGTGTTGCTTGTCCTCTTCCGGCCCCTGGAGTGAGGGCTACGACGGTGTTTGGGTCGACGCCAGACATTTTTGTTGATCGCAGCTAGTTTTACTGGCGCACAGGGAAAATAGATAACATGACATAATAAATAACGGCTCTTAATCTGAATAGTTTGCTTTTCTGGGATAATCCCTGCCAGAGGGGCGAGTATTCTCTATCTGTTCTGATCTGTTACTTCATTTGTCTTGTTTAACTTCAGTTATATGCATTTTACTTTTTATTGTTTCCCATCTACTTTTTATTTTCTATTAGTTCTGGTCAGAAACTCCTGGGCAGCAAGAAGGAAAGTAGTTAAGTACTTCTGGGTGTTTGGCATCACCCCCCATAGTGAGCAAGTACAACAGGTAGCATTGGTAGTCTGTTGATCCTGAGTGATCCCAGCTACAGTTTTGTTTTTCTTTCTTTTTTTTAGAAGAAGATCAGGACATCCAAGCACTGCTGGATAGTTGCTGAATGCAGGGCCTGCCTGTGGCATTATAATAACAGGCTAAGTCATTTGTAGTTCATAGTTTACCTTTGATTTTATTTTCTATTTTCCGTTTTTTTTTTTCTTTAAAAAATAAATAAAAAGAATTTAAAATAAAAAAAAGAATAAACAATGTTATCATTGTTTTTTATCGATCGACTATGTCGATCACTTTCTATTCTCCGTCCTGGTCAAGACGCTAAACTGATTGTTTTTTTTTTCAAAATTAATAAAAAAGAATATTAAAAAAAATACAAAAAAAAAAAGAATAAACAATGTTATCATTGTTTTTTTTTATCGTTCGACTTTGTCGACTAATTTCTATTTTCCGTTTTTTTTCTTTAAAAAATAAATAAAAAGAATATAAAATAAAAAAAAAGAATAAACAATGTTATCATTGTTTTTTTTTATCGATCGACTATGTCGATTACTTTCTATTTTCCGTCCTGGTCAAGACGCCAAACTGATTGTTTTTTTTTCAAAATTAATAAAAAAGAATATTAAAAAAAATACAAAAAAAAAAGAATAAACAATGTTATCATTGTTTTTTTTTATCGTTCGACTTTGTCGACTAATTTCTATTTTCCGTTTTTTTTCTCTAAAAAATAAATAAAAAGAATTTAAAATAAAAAAAAAGAATAAACAATGTTATCATTGTTTTTTTTTATCGATCGACTATGTCGATTACTTTCTATTTTCCGTCCTGGTCAAGACGCTAAACTGATTGTTTTTTTTTTTTTTCAAAATAAAAAAAAATATTAAAAAAAAAAAAAATAAAAAAAAAGGAATAAACAATGTTATCATTGTTTTTTTATCGATCGACTATGTCGATTACTTTCTATTTTCCGTCCTGGTCAAGACGCTAAACTGATTGTTTTTTTTTTCAAAATAAAAAAAAATATTAAAAAAAAAAAATAAAAAAAAAGAATAAACAATGTTCTCATTGTTTTTTTTTATCGTTCGACTTTGTCGACTAATTTCTATTTTCCGTTTTTTTTCTCTAAAAAATAAATAAAAAGAATTTAAAATAAAAAAAAAGAATAAACAATGTTATCATTGTTTTTTTTATCGATCGACTATGTCGATTACTTCCTATTTTCCGTCCTGGTCAAGACGCTAAACTGATTGTTTTTTTTTCAAAATTAATAAAAAAGAATATAAAAAAATAAAAAAAAGAATAAACAATGTTATCATTGTTTTTTTTTATCGTTCGACTTTGTCGACTAATTTCTATTTTCCGTTTTTTTTTTTTTTTCTTTAAAATAAATAAAAAGAATTTAAAATAAAAAAAAAAAAGAATAAACAATGTTATCATTGTTTTTTTTTATCGATCGACTATGTCGATTACTTTCTATTTTCCGTCCTGGTCAAGACGCTAAACTGATTGTTTTTTTTTCAAAATTAATAAAAAAGAATATAAAAAATAAAAAAAAAAAGAATAAACAATGTTATCATTGTTTTTTTTTTATCGTTCGACTTTGTTGACTAATTTCTATTTTCCGTTTTTTTTTCTTTAAAAAATAAATAAAAAGAATTTAAAAAAAAAAAAAAAAAAAAAAGAATAAACAATGTTATCATTGTTTTTTTATCGATCGACTATGTCGATTACTTTCTATTTTCCGTCCTGGTCAAGACGCTAAACTGATTGTTTTTTTTTTTTTTTTTTTTCAAAATTAATAAAAAAGAATATAAAAAAAAAAAATAAAAAAAAGAATAAACAATGTTATCATTGTTTTTTTATCGTTCGACTTTTCCGTTTTTTTCTCTTAAAAAATTAATAAAAAAGAATATAAAAAAAAAAAAATAAAAAAAAGAATAAACAAAGTTATCATTGTTTTTTTATCGTTCGACTTTGTCGACTAATTTCTATTTTCCGTTTTTTTTTTCTTAAAAAATAAATAAAAAGAATTTAAAAAAAAAAAAAAAAAAAAAAGAATAAACAATGTTATCATTGTTTTTTTATCGATCGACTATGTCGATTACTTTCTATTTTCCGTCCTGGTCAAGACGCTAAACTGATTGTTTTTTTTTTTTTTTTTTTTTCAAAATTAATAAAAAAGAATATAAAAAAAAAAAATAAAAAAAAGAATAAACAATGTTATCATTGTTTTTTTATCGATCGACTTTGTCGACTAATTTCTATTTACCGTCCTGGTCAAGACGCTAAACTGATTGTTTTTTCTAAATAAATAAAAAGAATAAAAAAAAAAAAAAAAAAAAAAAAGATTAAACAATGTTATCATTGTTTTTTTTTATCGATCGACTATGTCGATTACTTTCTATTTTCCGTTTTTTTTTCTTTTCCTGTCTGACTGACTGTTTTTTCTTTAAAAAATAAATAAAAAGAATAAAAAAAAAAAAAAAAAAAAAAAGAATAAACAATGTTATCATTGTTTTTTTATCGATCGACTTTGTCGACTAATTTCTATTTACCGTCCTGGTCAAGACGCTAAACTGATTGTTTTTTCTAAATAAATAAAAAGAATAAAAAAAAAAAAAAAAAAAAAAAAAGATTAAACAATGTTATCATTGTTTTTTTTTATCGATCGACTATGTCGATTACTTTCTATTTTCCGTTTTTTTTTCTTTTCCTGTCTGACTGACTGTTTTTTCTTTAAAAAATAAATAAAAAGAATAAAAAAAAAAAAAAAAAAAAAAGAATAAACAATGTTATCATTGTTTTGTTATCGATCGACTTTGTCGACTAATTTCTATTTTCCGTCCTGGTCAAGACGCTAAACTGTTTGTTTTTTCTTTAAAAAATAAATAAAAAGAATAAAAAAAAAAAAAACAAAAAAAAAAAGAATAAACAATGTTATCATTGTTTTTTTATCGATCGACTATGTCGATCACTTTCTATTTTTCGTCCTGGTCAGGACGCTAAACTGATTGTTTTTTCTTTAAAAATAATAAAGAATTTCGATAAGAAGGATTTAAAAAAAAAAAAAAAAAAAAAGAATAAACAATGTTATCATTGTTTTTTTTTATCGATCGACTATGTCGATCACTTTCTATTTTCCGTCCTGGTCAAGACGCTAAACTGATTGTTTTTTTTCAAAATTAATAAAAAAGAATACAAAAAAAAATAAAAAAAAAAGAATAAACAATGTTATCATTGTTTTTTTTTATCGATCGTCTATGTCGATCACTTTCTATTTTCCGTCCTGGTCAAGACGCTAAACTGATTGTTTTTTTTTCAAAATTAATAAAAAAGAATATAAAAAAAAAATAAAAAAAAAAGAATAAACAATGTTATCATTGTTTTTTTTTATCGATCGTCTATGTCGATCACTTTCTATTTTCCGTCCTGGTCAAGACGCTAAACTGATTGTTTTTTTTCAAAATTAATAAAAAAGAATACAAAAAAAAATAAAAAAAAAAGAATAAACAATGTTATCATTGTTTTTTTTTATCGATCGTCTATGTCGATCACTTTCTATTTTCCGTCCTGGTCAAGACGCTAAACTGATTGTTTTTTTTCAAAATTAATAAAAAAGAATACAAAAAAAAATAAAAAAAAAAGAATAAACAATGTTATCATTGTTTTTTTTTATCGATCGTCTATGTCGATCACTTTCTATTTTCCGTCCTGGTCAAGACGCTAAACTGATTGTTTTTTTTTCAAAATTAATAAAAAAGAATATAAAAAAAAATAAAAAAAAAAGAATAAACAATGTTATCATTGTTTTTTTTTTTTATTGTTCGACTTTGTTGACTGGTCAAGACGCTAAACTGATTGTTTTTTCTTTAAAAAGAAGATTTCATTTGGAACTGAATGGAAGGACATCGACGTTTCTGCTGCAGAAAAACTTCAAACTTTCTCCGTCGAAACAGAAAACTCTTCAAAACCTGCCGACCAACTTGATAAACTACTCAAAACGGTTTATCAAATATGTAGCGGTTTCTTTGAAGAAACAAAGCGGAATTTACCCCGCAAACAGAAATCAAGGGAAGAGGTCATCCTCGACCAAGAAAAACTTGAATGTCGTCTGGAAATGAAACAGCTAAGACAGGAGCTCCGCAAATCTGGGCCTTCTATAGAGAACGCTGTCAAATGGAAAGAGGCAAGAACGAGAATGAAAAGGATTTTCCGAATGTATCGGAATTTAGAAAAGAAAAATCTATTCAAAAAATTACAAGATAAATTTCGTCAAAATCCGTTTTCTGCCATAAAAGAAGAACTCCAAAAAGAAGATCCTCAACCCCCCTCCCTTGATATTCCAGAGGAAAAAATAATTGAACATTTTAGAAACAATTATTGTGACAATGAAAAAAAAAAAACTGATTTCACCCATCCCTCTTTTTTACCTAAGTCTGACTACAAGACAATGGATGATATCCAGTTCCCGAGCTTCGAACAGTTTGGTATTCTCTTATCAAAGAAAAAAAACAAATGTGCCCCTGGTCCCAATTGCATACCTTATGTTGTATGGAAAAAGGTCCCAACTTTTATGGAAGCACTTTACAAGGTATTAAAGAGAATTTTCGAACTCAAGGCCTATCCGGATAGTTGGGGCTTAGCATTTGTAACAATGCTCCCAAAGCCCAACTCCGATGGGAAAGACATCTCGAAAACGAGACCGATAGCTGTGGGCAACTGCGACGGGAAAATTTTTAATACGGTTATTCAGGAAGCCGTCGCAAACCACACTCTTTCTAAATTTAATTTTCAAAAAGGCTTTAGGAAAGGTGTCTCTGGGTGTATCGAACATGCCACGATCACCTCAGAGATTTTTAAAGAAGTGAAAGCTCTCCGGAAAAACCTAACAATTGTCTGGGTGGATTTGGCAGATGCTTTCGGCTCAGTCAAACATCAATTAATTTTCTTTGCTTTAAAATATTTCGGAATTCACGAAAGAATAATCGGTTTCTATAAAAGGTATTATTCCTCCATGCGCGTCCAAATCAGAGTTGGAGAAGGCCTGACGCCCACTATCCCTTTTGAAGTTGGTGTCTTTCAAGGCTGCGTTTCCTCCCCAACCCTTTTTAATTTGGTATTCCAACTACTGCTCTTTTCCTTAGCAGTTCATCAACAGGAAGCCTACGAGTTTAACAATAAATCCCTCCAACTATTAGTTGCAGCTTTTGCTGATGATTTACAACTTACCACGTCATCAAAGGCGGGGGCAAAATTGCTAATCAAGTCGCTCGAACAGTTTCTTTCCTGGTCTCGTGGTATGAAAGCGAAACCCCAGAAATGCATTGCCCACAGCTTTGTACAAGGGAAACCAGCTAACCCGGACCTGAAGATTAACAATGTTCCGATTACGAATCTCCAGGAAGCTGGAGAGTTCAAATACCTCGGGCGTTGGTTTGAGCCGAACGCCAAAGAACAGAAATTGCGAGAGCGCCTGACCACTTTTACCAGGAATTTTTTAAAAAAAGTCGACGCCATGCCACTATATGGGTCTCAGAAGGCTTGGTCTGTCCAACACTTGTTATTGTCAAGGTTAACATGGAGTTTAATGATCCATGACTTATCTCTCCCTTTTGCCAAAAAAATGGACAAAATTATTAAACCTTTTTTGAAGAAATGGTGGGGATTTGTCCGCTCTGCGAACACAGTCATCCTTTTTACCGGTTCAAAGAACACTGTTGGTCTCAGACACAAAAGAGTTGAGACGCTATATAAACAAGCGCAATCAATTAAACTAGACATCCACAGATCCTCACAGGACTCTGACATGCACGGTGTCTACAATGTTATTATGGAGAAATCGTCCAACTGGTCGAAAAAGTTTTCAGCTTCTGCTGAGTGGGAGCGCCTTATTAAGTTTTTTTCTTACCGTTCTCTTGCGAAGCAATCAGCTGGTCTTGGTCACCGATTGCGCGATCTACGTACTACTCGCCCCGATCTCCTTAAGCGTTTTGAAGTGGAAGCCACAGATGAACTACTGAACTCTTTGAATAAATTACAAGTCCAAGGTCAGTGGAAGGAGTGGTCTAAATGTATGATAAACGATTTCACCTGGAATAAGGTACTTAGGGAGGGAAATCCTGCCTATATCTCATTTCAACTGAAAGCGGTTACAAACACCCTCCCCTCACAAGATAATTTAAAGAGGTGGAACATCACCAATGTGGACCAAAATTGTGTTTTGTGTGGCAAAGTGAATCCTACCCTCAGGCATGTCTTAACAGGCTGTCCTGTCTCTTTAACACAAGGGAGGTTCACGTGGCGTCACGACAGCGTTCTAAAACGCATTGTTATCTTCTTGGAAGAGTTGATAATAAAAGCCAACAAAAGAAAAGAAAACCTCCCGCCTCCCTCTCAAACTTTTTTAAAAACAGGGGAAAATAAACCCCTAGAAAGAATTTCTAAAGAGACAGGCGAACTTTCACTAGCGAATGATTGGGTCATCCTCGACGATGTCGGTGATAACCGCCTAATTGTTCCTCTTGAAGTGTGCCATGTCTCGTCCTCTCTAAGACCAGACATTTTTATTTATTCTTTTTTTGCGAAAAGAGCACTGATTCTGGAGCTGACGTGTCCAAATGAAGATCGTTTCGAAACCTCTCATGTCTTAAAGGAAAAGAAATACCTAAAGCTAAGAGACTCGATCATCGCTAATGGCTTCGACTGTAACATTTTTACTATTGAAGTTGGCGTACGAGGAAACATCTGCATGGACCAGCTGAACATCTGGACACGTCACATCGGTTCACCTTTAGCACCAACAAAAGCTTTATTTTGTGAATGCACCAGAATCGCCAGACAGTGCTCATATGTTCTGTTCCAGACGAGGAACCTCCCCACGTGGCATTCAAGACCACTAATGCGCAGCATTAAAGAAGAACCTGCCACTGCAAGTTTTATAAAAGATGGTAAAGAAATCTTCCCTGTGGAAGAAGTCAAAATCCACAAAGTAACAAAACTGAAAACGATCGAAAAGCTCACCATTGAAAGATCGTGGCTTGAGAAATGTTTTATCTGGCAAACTTGTTACGCATCGGCTCTTTCTATTCTACTTATTGCCAATGGTTCTTCCTCCCCGGCCCCTTCTGTTTTGTTAGATGAGGATGAGCTCACTGGACTCTCCTTGTCATTCTCTTCTATTTCTTCCATCTCTTTCCAGACTCCCCCACCTGAACTCATGTCAACGGGATCGCAAACACTTCCTGCTGATTTCGCTATAGTGATAAGAACTCAATCTGACATGGGTTCTCAAACCCCCTTGTACAAAAAAAAAGAAGGAAAATTAAGGCTGAAACTTTCCTTGAAATGCCAGATTTTAGAAAACGAATTAGAGCAAATGAAAGAACGAATTTTTTATGTTCTATTTTTATTTTACTTTAATGCGATGTCAGCCTCCCTCGAGAAAGACAAGCAGTTACTAAATGGATTACCTGTTGAGATCAAAGCTACCAACCAGGATCCATCCTCACTTCCTCCTGCGCCCCCTGTTTTAATTATTGAAAAAGATAGAAAAGAATATGAACTTCTGGAAGGAGTAATTCAACGGTTAACAGCAGAACGCGATGAATCGAAGACTTCTCTTTCTGCACTAGTTCGACAATATGACTTAGTGGAAGATTACAGGAAACGTGAGCTCGCAAATCTGACTCAGAGAGCAGACCTATCGGAAATGGCGCTCTTTAATTACCATCAAAGGTTTGTTCTTCTGTCGAACGAATTGGAGACCAAATGTAATGAGGAAAGAGAAAGTAAAATAAGACTTTTCTATACTCAACAGGAGGTCGAGAGTTTGCGTGCCGCGCGTCCCCGTATGACCCACTTTAGTCAACAAGTTTCCCCCCGAACCCCCGTTCTGTATGAATCTGTTGCTATGATGAAGATAGCAAAGAACTACCTCTCGCTCTTTACAACTACGAGTAGTCTTTTTACTCCTCTTATTAAACCCCTTATCCCTACCCTTAATTATATCACCCCTCTTTGTCCTCTAGCCTCAATTCCTCCGACAATGCCGCAGAGTGAAGCTCTCGACCGCACGCCGACCAAGATTTTACGACAAGAGAGTCACGTTATCTCCGTTAAAGAGAATACACCTATTGCGAGACAATGGTCCGAGGGTAGGATTGACTTACTCGAGAATTACTGTCGAGCAGTAGATGACTCTCTCGAAACAAACGAGAAAGCGGCAGAGCTCTCAGAACAACTTCTGGATGCCCAACTTCGCCTCTCGGAGCTGAATCACCAACGGTGTACAACTCACGCAGAGCAGCTTGAGCAATCCATGATGTTAACGGGACTGGCGAGCGATTTAAATGCTCAACTCGCCTTGGCACGGTCTCAAATTGCGGCCCTGAAGTTCCAATTAGCTTCATGGGCAGAAGGTTTGAGTCCGCCAGACACAGAAGAACATGAGGAAAATGAAACTCCGCCGAGAAAGTCTGAGCGTTCAACTCTGAAAAAACGAACCCCTCCATCAAGATATCGTTACAATCGAAGGAGATGTTCTGCTGATGACGTTCACGGTGACTCCACCCCCTTGTAATTCTCTTTTTCCTTACTTTCACATCACTTTGTTTATTTAGTTTTTTAGCTTATTTATTATTTATTGTTCGTTTTTGTTTGTATTATTTTATCGATATGTTTATGTCCGTCAGATCATAACGTTAATCTGGTTAATTGTTAATTGTTAATTATAAATGGTCTAAACCCCAATCCAAGTTCCCAAGGCTTGGCATAGATTTGAGTGACGCCTTACTGGCCTCCTCATCCTCTATGAGTGGTGAGGGGGCCAGCAATGGTTTTTTTTTTTTTTTTTCTCTTATTTCTTTTTTTCTTTTTCTTTTACTCTAATATGAAATATTTTTGAACAAAATGTGATTATTAATTTAAAAAAAAAAAAAAAAAAAAAAAATGTAAATGAATAATAAAAAAAAAAAAAAAAAAACATGCCTTGGGAATACAACCAAAGCCCCAATTAATCGGTCCTTTCTTTTTTCCTTCTTGTCAAGTGATCGCTCCACTCGTCGATCACCAAAACCGATTGTATTTATATCTGTTCTTTTCTCAACGATCGGCTATACCGATCATTTTTTTTAAAAACAATTGTTTTCTTCTTCTCGACGATCAGATCCAATTGATCGACCTTTTCTTTTTTTTTCCTTTATTCCTTCCATCCCTCCCGCTCCCCTTATTTTAATAAAAACAAGATCAGCTCAGCTTGATCGTTAAACTTTTTTTTTTTTTATTTATTTATTTTTTTTTTTTTTATTTAAACTGATTGTATTTATATCTGGTTATTTTTCTCAACGATCGGCTATGCCGATCGACCTTTAAAATAATTGTCTTCTTCTTCTCGACGACCAGATCCAATTGATCGACCTTTTCTTTTTTTTTCCTTTATTCCTTCCATCCCTCCCGCTCCCCTTATTTTAATAAAAACAAGATCAGCTCAGCTTGATCGTTATTTATTTATTTATTTATATTTTTTTTTTTGTTGGTCCTAGTCAAGACCTTAAACTGACTAATCGGTCTTAACTTTAACTAAGTGAATGAACCCTTTCCGTTTTCCTTTTCCCTTTATTACTCTCTATCTGGTCTGTTATGTCATAAATCTCATTTAATTTTATCATTCATTTTAATTTTCACTGTTTCCCATCTACATTTTATTTTCAAATAGTTCCGGTCTGTCTCTGATGATAAATAAAACTGATCATGTTAACTCAATATTTTTTTTTATTATGTGCAAGAGATACCAACACGCAAGAGATACCAACGCACATACGAGATACCAGCACTTCCGAGATACCGACACACAAGAGATACCAAGACACTTAAGATACCAGCAAGGACAGTGAGAGGTAGAATGAACTCTCCTCCTTGTGTCCGATCCTGATTATTTTTTGTTGAATTGGTAGTGTTACCTCAGTTTGCTACTCTCGTATCTGTGTTGTGTTAACTCATGTAAGTGATCTTAACTCCTGTTAAATAAAAAAAAAAATTTCAAAAAAAAAGAAATTAAAAAAGAAGAATTTTCAAATGAAGTTATATCAACCCCTGCCACCCATTATGATCAATTCCGCTTGTTTTTTTTTTTTTTTTTTTTCTTCTTTCTTTTCTTCAAATATAAAAAAAAATTAAAAAATATAAAAGATGAAACAATGTTATCATTGTTTTTTTTATCGATCGACTATGTCGATTACTTCCAGTTTTCCGTCCTGGTCAAGACGCTAAACTGATTGTTTTTTTTTTTTTTTTTAAAAAATTAATAAAAAGAATATAAAAAAAAAAAAAAAAAAAGAATAAACAATGTTATCATTGTTTTTTTTTTATCGTTCGACTTTGTCGACTAATTTCTATTTTCCGTTTCTTTTCTTTAAATAATAAATAAAAAGAATTTAAAATAAAAAAAAAGAATAAACAATGTTATCATTGTTTTTTTATCGATCGACTATGTCGATTACTTTCTATTTTCCGTCCTGGTCAAGACGCTAAACTGATTGTTTTTTTTTTCAAAATTAATAAAAAAGAATATAAAAAAAAAAAAAAAAAAAAAAGAATAAACAATGTTATCATTGTTTTTTTTTATTGTTCGACTTTGTTGACTAATTTCTATTTTCCGTTTTTTTTCTTTAAAAAATAAATAAAAAGAATTTAAAATAAATAAAAAAGAATAAACAATGTTATCATTGTTTTTTTATCGATCGACTATGTCGATCACTTTCTATTTTCCGTCCTGGTCAAGACGCTAAACTGATTGTTTTTTTTTCAAAATTAATAAAAAAGAATAAAAAAAAAAAAAAAAAAAAAGAATAAACAATGTTATCATTGTTTTTTTTATCGTTCGACTTTGTTGACTAATTTCTATTTTCCGTTTTTTTTCTTTAAAAAATAAATAAAAAGAATTTAAAATAAAAAAAAAGAATAAACAATGTTATCATTGTTTTTTTATCGATCGACTATGTCGATCACTTTCTATTTTCCGTCCTGGTCAAGACGCTAAACTGATTGTTTTTTTTTCAAAATTAATAAAAAAGAATATAAAAAAAAAAAAAAAAAAAGAATAAACAATGTTATCATTGTTTTTTTTTTATCGTTCGACTTTGTCGACTAATTTCTATTTTCCGTTTCTTTTCTTTAAAGAATAAATAAAAAGAATTTAAAATAAAAAAAAAAATAAACAATGTTATCATTGTTTTTTTATCGATCGACTATGTCGATCACTTTCTATTTTCCGTCCTGGTCAAGACGCTAAACTGATTGTTTTTTTTTCTCAAAATTAATAAAAAAGAATATAAAAAAATACAAAAAAAAGAATAAACAATGTTATCATTGTTTTTTTTATCGTTCGACTTTGTCGACTAATTTCTATTTTCCGTTTTTTTTTTCTTTAAAAAATAAATAAAAAGAATTTAAAATAAAAAAAAAAAAAAAGAATAAACAATGTTATCATTGTTTTTTTATCGATCGACTATGTCGATCACTTTCTATTTTCCGTCCTGGTCAAGACGCTAAACTGATTGTTTTTTTTTCAAAATTAATAAAAAAGAATATAAAAAAAAAAAAAAAAAAAGGAAAAACAATGTTATCATTGTTTTTTTTATCGTTCGACTTTGTCGACTAATTTCTATTTTCCGTTTCTTTTCTTTAAAGAATAAATAAAAAGAATTTAAAATAAAAAAAAAGAATAAACAATGTTATCATTGTTTTTTTTTATCGATCGACTATGTCGATCACTTTCTATTTTCCGTCCTGGTCAAGACGCTAAACTGATTGTTTTTTTTTTCAAAATTAATAAAAAAGAATATAAAAAAATACAAAAAAAAGAATAAACAATGTTATCATTGTTTTTTTTATCGTTCGACTTTGTCGACTAATTTCTATTTTCCGTTTTTTTTTTCTTTAAAAAATAAATAAAAAGAATTTAAAATAAAAAAAAAGAATAAACAATGTTATCATTGTTTTTTTATCGATCGACTATGTCGATCACTTTCTATTTTCCGTCCTGGTCAAGACGCTAAACTGATTGTTTTTTTTTCAAAATTAATAAAAAAGAATATTAAAAAAAATACAAAAAAAAAAAGAATAAACAATGTTATCATTGTTTTTTTTTTATCGTTCGACTTTGTCGACTAATTTCTATTTTCCGTTTTTTTTCTTTAAAAAATGAATAAAAAGAATTTAAAATAAAAAAAAAGAATAAACAATGTTATCATTGTTTTTTTTTATCGATCGACTATGTCGATTACTTTCTATTTTCCGTCCTGGTCAAGACGCTAAACTGATTGTTTTTTTTTTCAAAATAAAAAAAAAATATTAAAAAAAAAAAAATAAAAAAAAAGAATAAACAATGTTATCATTGTTTTTTTTTTATCGTTCGACTTTGTTGACTAATTTCTATTTTCCGTTTTTTTTCTTTAAAAAATAAATAAAAAGAATTTAAAAAAAAAAAAAAAAAAAAGAATAAACAATGTTATCATTGTTTTTTTTATCGATCGACTATGTCGATTACTTTCTATTTTCCGTCCTGGTCAAGACGCTAAACTGATTGTTTTTTTTTCAAAATTAATAAAAAAGAATATAAAAAAATACAAAAAAAAGAATAAACAATGTTATCATTGTTTTTTTTATCGATCGACTATGTCGATTACTTTCTATTTTCCGTGCAAGGGAACAGTCCAAAGCATAAGTCCGAACAGCCCTAAGGCCAGTGAACGCACTGATTGTTAGGTATTGTATTCCAGGGAAAGTTTGGTTTGTATACTTTATTTTTATTTTATTTTATTTAATTTGTTAAAAGAAAACAGGTAACTTTACATGAGCATCGGCTCGAACGGCTCTGGCGAAGCGAGTGAACGAGTCTGATTGCTGAGTATTGTATTCTGTTTTCTTGTTCTTTTTTTAATTTATTTCAAACAGGGCAACAGGGGGAAAGTTTGGTTTGTATCCCCTGGGTGTTTAGCGTCACCTGTTGAGGTGTAATGTATTCTGTTTACTTCTATCCCTTTTTTTTTTTTTTTTTTTTTTTTTATTTCAAACAGGACAGCAGGGGGAAAGTTTGTTTCGTACCCCCCGGGTGCTTAGCGTCACCCTCCATGCGATGCTTGCGCAGGGAGAGCCAAGGGTCGAGAACCCTGGAGATTACCTTTGTTTCTTTTTGTGACTGGATTGCAGTGGCGCAACCCATCACCCCACCTGTTGGTATCTTTTTATTTTTTTTATTTAAAGAAAAAAGCAGGCTAAGTCGCCTGAGCTGGCATCGCCAGAATATTTAACTTCACATGGCAATGTCAGCTCGTGAAGGGATCCAGTTGGATCAAAGGTTTTCTCCCCCCCACTCTATTTATCGTCATTGGTGCGCACCTTCGAACAGGAAGGCCAACACTGACGGAATTTTTTACTTCTCTTCCCAGGGTTGAACCTTGGGAAAAAAACAAACAATAAACACAGTGTAGACAAACACCCGCCGGACATCTGCAGAGCAGCGATCGATGTCGATGTCTTCGTTGTCGAACTTCCTGGCGTTTATGTTTTTGTTTTTAACAACAACACAACACCAACTAACAGGTTTGTCTCATTGCCCGTTCTTTCTTGTTTCCCTTTGCCGCCGGAAGAACGAAGGTCGACGGAGGTCCGAAGCATTGCTTGCGATGATGTTCCGGTATGTGTTGCGTCTCTGTTGACGCTAAACTGATTGTTTTTTTTTCAAAATTAATAAAAAAGAATATAAAAAAATACAAAAAAAAGAATAAACAATGTTATCATTGTTTTTTTTTATCGTTCGACTTTTTCATGTTTGATTATTTCCTCTTCATTTTTTTTTTCTTTTCTTTTCTTTCTTTTTTTTTTTTTTTTTCCTCTGCCTCTCTCTTAATTCTGTTCGTTTCTTTGAAACGAAAATTCATTTGAATATTATTCCTTGGTCAGCAACCATCATTGTCGCCCTTTGGGCCTGTTAAAAAAAATAAAAATAAAAAGAAAGTTTACATCGGGAATAGGGCAGGAGCCAAAAGCTCCCAGTCCGTTACTTCCCACTTTATCGAAATTCTTAGAAACTAGGAAACTAGGTTAACACTTAGTTAAAATTAAGACCGGTTAGTCAGTTTAAGGTCTTGTCTAGGACCAACATTCTTGTTTAACTTCAGTTATATTCATTTTACTTTTTATTGTTTCCCATCTGTTTTTATTTTCTATTAGTTCTGGTCAGAAACCCCTGGGCAGCAAGAAGGAAAACAGTTTAGTACTTCTGGGTGTTTGGCATCACCCCCCATAGTGAGCAAGTACAACAGGTAGCATTGGTAGTCTGTTGATCCTGAGTGATCCCAGCTACAGTTTTGTTTTTCTTTCTTTTTTTTAGAAGAAGATCAGGACATCCAAGCACTGCTGGATAGTTGCTGAATGCAGGGCCTGCCTGTGGCATTATAATAACAGGCTAAGTCATTTGTAGTTCATAGTTTACCTTTGATTTTATAACTTCACACAGGGTACTATGAACGATGAGAGATCCAGTGGGATCACTCAGGGTCTAGTAGAGACCACCAATGTTGTGCGTTGATAGGCAAGGTGACCAACCTTGACATTCTTTCTTTTCTCTCCTGTTGTGACAAACACAAAATACACACACAGCTTACAGTGTGTTCTTTGTGTATGTTTTCTTCAGGTGTGAGTAGTTTTTTTGTTCTTGCTCTTCAGGGAGGGCCTTAGCCAAAAGCTAACAGTCCAAATCTCACCTGGAAATTCAACTCATTAAAAGGTTAAAAAAAAAAAAAAAAAAAAAAAAAGATTAATCAATGTTATCATTGTTTTTTAATCGATCGACTATGTCGATCACTTTCAATTTTCCGTCCTGGTCAGGACGCTAAACTGATTGTTTTTTCTTTAAAAATAAATAAAAAGAATAAAAAAAAAAAAAAAAAAGGAATAAACAATGTTATCATTGTTTTTATTTTATCGATCGACTATGTCGATTACTTTCTATTTTCCGTCCTGGTCAAGACGCTAAACTGATTGTTTTTTCTTTAAAAAATAATAAGAAGGATTTAAAAAAAAAAAAAAAAAAAAAAAAAGAATAAACAATGTTATCATTGTTTTTTTATCGATCGACTATGTCGATCACTTTCTATTTTTCGTCCTGGTCAGGACGCTAAACTGATTGTTTTTTCTTTAAAAATAATAAAGAATTTCGATAAGAAGGATTTAAAAAAAAAAAAAAAAAAAAAGAATAAACAATGTTATCATTGTTTTTTTTTATCGATCGACTATGTCGATCACTTTCTATTTTCCGTCCTGGTCAAGACGCTAAACTGATTGTTTTTTTTCAAAATTAATAAAAAAGAATACAAAAAAAAATAAAAAAAAAAGAATAAACAATGTTATCATTGTTTTTTTTTATCGATCGTCTATGTCGATCACTTTCTATTTTCCGTCCTGGTCAAGACGCTAAACTGATTGTTTTTTTTCAAAATTAATAAAAAAGAATACAAAAAAAAATAAAAAAAAAAGAATAAACAATGTTATCATTGTTTTTTTTTATCGATCGTCTATGTCGATCACTTTCTATTTTCCGTCCTGGTCAAGACGCTAAACTGATTGTTTTTTTTTCAAAATTAATAAAAAAGAATATAAAAAAAAATAAAAAAAAAAGAATAAACAATGTTATCATTGTTTTTTTTTTTTATTGTTCGACTTTGTTGACTGGTCAAGACGCTAAACTGATTGTTTTTTCTTTAAAAAGAAGATTTCATATTAGAAACTAGGAAACTAGGTTAACACTTAGTTAAAATTAAGACCGGTTAGTCAGTTTAAGGTCTTGTCTAGGACCAACATTCTTGTTTAACTTCAGTTATATT
Organism: Flectonema sp. DT1601; assembly: GCA_964019425.1. NCBI lineage: Eukaryota > Euglenozoa > Diplonemea > Diplonemida > Diplonemidae > Flectonema > Flectonema sp. DT1601. The sequence goes on from OZ025785.1 coordinate 1,044,434, forward strand.
CATTTTACTTTTTATTGTTTCCCATCTGTTTTTATTTTCTATTAGTTCTGGTCAGAAACCCCTGGGCAGCAAGAAGGAAAACAGTTTAGTACTTCTGGGTGTTTGGCATCACCCCCCATAGTGAGCAAGTACAACAGGTAGCATTGGTAGTCTGTTGATCCTGAGTGATCCCAGCTACAGTTTTGTTTTTCTTTCTTTTTTTTAGAAGAAGATCAGGACATCCAAGCACTGCTGGATAGTTGCTGAATGCAGGGCCTGCCTGTGGCATTATAATAACAGGCTAAGTCATTTGTAGTTCATAGTTTACCTTTGATTTTATAACTTCACACAGGGTACTATGAACGATGAGAGATCCAGTGGGATCACTCAGGGTCTAGTAGAGACCACCAATGTTGTGCGTTGATAGGCAAGGTGACCAACCTTGACATTCTTTCTTTTCTCTCCTGTTGTGACAAACACAAAATACACACACAGCTTACAGTGTGTTCTTTGTGTATGTTTTCTTCAGGTGTGAGTAGTTTTTTTGTTCTTGCTCTTCAGGGAGGGCCTTAGCCAAAAGCTAACAGTCCAAATCTCACCTGGAAATTCAACTCAGTCCTTGTCAGTTTTGGCATCAAACTTGTAATGGTTTAATCATTACAGGTTATTTACTGAAATATTTGTTCTAAAAGTTGCTAAGTATTTCTCACTTAGAAATTTTTTATTTTTTTATTTTCAGCTTAATTAGCTACAAATTGTTTCTACTAAGTGTTTCTCGCTTAGTTTTTTTTTTTTGCTTTTCAGCTCCTTAAAAGCTGCTAAGTGTTTCTGCTAAGTGTTTCTCACTTAGAATTTTATTTTTATGTTCGTTTTCTATCCCTTCTCCTATCCCTTTTGTTCAAAATAAGCGGGAGGAAATTCTCTCATTCACGCTAAGATGCACTCTGAACTTTGATTTTTTGATCTGAGTGTGAGGGAATGACCTGTTAGTGCATTGGGCATAGGCTGGGCTGCAGTTTAGATGTCTTAGGTGTTAATAGGGGGTTCCTCTTAGCATTTTTCTTTGTTCCCACCTTATGATTTTCTTGAAGAAAAAAAATAGAAGTCATAATGGTGCTTCCCTCTGGAAGGGTTGTAAGCCATGGTGTCCAACTAAATTAAAGGACAAGTCTGGGATAATCCCTGCCAGAGGGGCGAGTATTCTACCATGGTTGAAATACTCTGGCAACTGATCTTCAATTTTATGTTGTTTGTTAGCTGCTGGTGTATCTCGATCATGTGTTGATACTTGCATTTTTTTTTATTTGTAATCTTTTACTACAATAACTCTTGCAATTATCTTTTCTTTTTTATTCTCTATCTGTTCTGGTCTGTTTCTTCATTTTTTTTACATTAATAATTACATTTTGTTCAAAAAGAAAAAAAAAGAAAAAGATTTCATATTAGAAACTAGGAAACTAGGTTAACACTTAGTTTAAATTAAGACCGGTTAGTCAGTTTAAGGTCTTGTCTAGGACCAACATTCTTGTTTAACTTCAGTTATATTCATTTTACTTTTTATTGTTTCCCATCTGTTTTTATTTTCTATTAGTTCTGGTCAGAAACCCCTGGGCAGCAAGAAGGAAAACAGTTTAGTACTTCTGGGTGTTTGGCATCACCCCCCATAGTGAGCAAGTACAACAGGTAGCATTGGTAGTCTGTTGATCCTGAGTGATCCCAGCTACAGTTTTGTTTTTCTTTCTTTTTTTTAGAAGAAGATCAGGACATCCAAGCACTGCTGGATAGTTGCTGAATGCAGGGCCTGCCTGTGGCATTATAATAACAGGCTAAGTCATTTGTAGTTCATAGTTTACCTTTGATTTTATAACTTCACACAGGGTACTATGAACGATGAGAGATCCAGTGGGATCACTCAGGGTCTAGTAGAGACCACCAATGTTGTGCGTTGATAGGCAAGGTGACCAACCTTGACATTCTTTCTTTTCTCTCCTGTTGTGACAAACACAAAATACACACACAGCTTACAGTGTGTTCTTTGTGTATGTTTTCTTCAGGTGTGAGTAGTTTTTTTGTTCTTGCTCTTCAGGGAGGGCCTTAGCCAAAAGCTAACAGTCCAAATCTCACCTGGAAATTCAACTCATTAAAAGGTTAAAAAAAAAAAAAAAAAAAAAAAAAGATTAATCAATGTTATCATTGTTTTTTAATCGATCGACTATGTCGATCACTTTCAATTTTCCGTCCTGGTCAGGACGCTAAACTGATTGTTTTTTCTTTAAAAATAAATGAAAAGAATAAAAAAAAAAAAAAAAAAAAAAAAGAATAAACAATGTTATCATTTTTTTTTTATCGATCGACTATGTCGATTACTTTCTATTTTCCGTCTTGGTCAAGACGCTAAACTGATTGTTTTTTCTTTAAAATAATTAAAAGGATTTAAAAAAAAAAAAAAAAAAAAAAAAAAGAATAAACAATGTTATCATTGTTTTTTTTCTATCGATCGACTATGTCGATTAATTTCTATTTTCCGTCCTGATCGAGACGCTAAACTGATTGTTTCCTTTTTTTAAATAATAAATAAAAAAAAAAAAAAAAAAAAAAAAAAAAGAGCATCTCCCTGCTATCCTCATATCCCCACAATAATATTATACCTTTTCATTTTCTCTTTCCTTTTCTGGTCTTTTTTTTTCTTTTTTTCCTTTTTCATACAACGTTTTTTTATTTATATTTATATTTTTTTTTTTTTTTTTTTTTTTCATGTTTGATTATTTCCTCTTCATATTTTTTTTTTTCTATTCTTTCTTTTTTTTTTTTTTTTTTCTCTGCCTCTCTCTCAATTCTGTTCGTTTCTTTGAAACGAAAATTCATTTGAATATTATTCCTTGGTCAGCAACCATCATTGTCGCCCTTTGGGCCTGTTAAAAAAAAAAAAAAAAAATAAAAAGAAAGTTTACATCGGGAATAGGGCAGGAGCCAAAAGCTCCCAGTCCGTTACTTCCCACTTTATCGAAATTTTTTAAAAAATAAATAAAAAGAATTTAAAAAAAAAAAAAAAAAAAAAAAAAAAAAAAAAACAATGTTATCATTTTTTTTTTATCGATCGACTATGTCGATCACTTTCAATTTTCCGTCCTGGTCAGGACGCTAAACTGATTGTTTTTTCTTTAAAAATAAATGAAAAGAATAAAAAAAAAAAAAAAAAAAAAAAAGAATAAACAATGTTATCATTTTTTTTTTATCGATCGACTATGTCGATTACTTTCTATTTTCCGTCTTGGTCAAGACGCTAAACTGATTGTTTTTTCTTTAAAATAATTAAAAGGATTTAAAAAAAAAAAAAAAAAAAAAAAAAAGAATAAACAATGTTATCATTGTTTTTTTATCGTTCGACTTTTCCGTTTTTTTCTCTTAAAAAATAAATAAAAAGAATTTAAAAAAAAAAAAAAAAAAAAAAGAATAAACAATGTTATCATTGTTTTTTTATCGATCGACTTTGTCGACTAATTTCTATTTACCGTCCTGGTCAAGACGCTAAACTGATTGTTTTTTCTAAATAAATAAAAAGAATAAAAAAAAAAAAAAAAAAAAAAAAAGATTAAACAATGTTATCATTGTTTTTTTTTATCGATCGACTATGTCGATTACTTTCTATTTTCCGTTTTTTTTTCTTTTCCTGTCTGACTGACTGTTTTTTCTTTAAAAAATAAATAAAAAGAATAAAAAAAAAAAAACAAAAAAAAAAGAATAAACAATGTTATCATTGTTTTTTTATCGATCGACTATGTCGATTACTTTCTATTTCTCTGCCTCTCTCTTAATTCTGTTCGTTTCTTTGAAACGAAAATTCATTTGAATATTATTCCTTGGTCAGCAACCATCATTGTCGCCCTTTGGGCCTGTTAAAAAAAAATAAAAAATAAAAAGAAAGTTTACATCGGGAATAGGGCAGGAGCCAAAAGCTCCCAGTCCGTTACTTCCCACTTTATCGAAATTCATCACTTTCTATTTCTCGTCCTGGTCAGGACGCTAAACTGATTGTTTTTTCTTTAAAAATAAATAAAAAGAATAAAAAAAAAAAAAAAAAAGGAATAAACAATGTTATCATTGTTTTTATTTTATCGATCGACTATGTCGATTACTTTCTATTTTCCGTCCTGGTCAAGACGCTAAACTGATTGTTTTTTCTTTAAAAAATAATAAGAAGGATTTAAAAAAAAAAAAAAAAAAAAAAAAAGAATAAACAATGTTATCATTGTTTTTTTATCGATCGACTATGTCGATCACTTTCTATTTTTCGTCCTGGTCAGGACGCTAAACTGATTGTTTTTTCTTTAAAAATAATAAAAAGGATTTAAAAAAAAAAAAAAAAAAAAAGAATAAACAATGTTATCATTGTTTTTTTTTATCGATCGACTATGTCGATCACTTTCTATTTTCCGTCCTGGTCAAGACGCTAAACTGATTGTTTTTTTTCAAAATTAATAAAAAAGAATACAAAAAAAAATAAAAAAAAAAGAATAAACAATGTTATCATTGTTTTTTTTTATCGATCGTCTATGTCGATCACTTTCTATTTTCCGTCCTGGTCAAGACGCTAAACTGATTGTTTTTTTTTCAAAATTAATAAAAAAGAATATAAAAAAAAAATAAAAAAAAAAGAATGAACAATGTTATCATTGTTTTTTTTTATCGATCGTCTATGTCGATCACTTTCTATTTTCCGTCCTGGTCAAGACGCTAAACTGATTGTTTTTTTCAAAATTAATAAAAAAGAATACAAAAAAAAATAAAAAAAAAAGAATAAACAATGTTATCATTGTTTTTTTTTATCGATCGTCTATGTCGATCACTTTCTATTTTCCGTCCTGGTCAAGACGCTAAACTGATTGTTTTTTTTTCAAAATTAATAAAAAAGAATATAAAAAAAAAATAAAAAAAAAAGAATAAACAATGTTATCATTGTTTTTTTTTATCGATCGTCTATGTCGATCACTTTCTATTTTCCGTCCTGGTCAAGACGCTAAACTGATTGTTTTTTTTCAAAATTAATAAAAAAGAATACAAAAAAAAATAAAAAAAAAAGAATAAACAATGTTATCATTGTTTTTTTTTATCGATCGTCTATGTCGATCACTTTCTATTTTCCGTCCTGGTCAAGACGCTAAACTGATTGTTTTTTTTTCAAAATTAATAAAAAAGAATATAAAAAAAAAATAAAAAAAAAAAAATAAACAATGTTATCATTGTTTTTTTTTTTTATTGTTCGACTTTGTTGACTAATTTCTATTTTCCGTTTTTTTTTCTTTTTAAAAAGTAAATAAAAAGAATTTAAAAAAAAAAAAAAAAAAAAAGAATAAACAATGTTATCATTGTTTTTTTTTATCGATCGACTATGTCGATTACTTTCTATTTTCCGTCCTGGTCAAGACGCTAAACTGATTGTTTTTTTTTCAAAATTAATAAAAAAGAATATAAAAAAAAACAAAAACAAAAAGAATAAACAATGTTATCATTGTTTTTTTTTTATCGTTCGACTTTGTC